>JAQPPZ010003618.1:0-709113 GCA_028583015.1 Wollemia nobilis
GTAGCCATCTTGAAGAAAACCTTTAAGTAAAACCATAAATATTGGCATAATCAATTGCCTCTTGCCCTTTGGGCCTATCTCACTAGCATTCGGATGCCCACTAGGGCAACTCCATTTTCACTAGTGTATGGTGTTGAGGCTATCATACCTTTAGAGTTAGATATTCTGTCACTACGCATTTCCATGCAAGAATTCATCGACAATGATACCGCTAGGCAAGCTCATTTAGATAAATTAACGTTGTTTGATGAACGATGTGTCAATGCTCTTGAGCATCTAAATATTTATCAGGAATGCCTTAAGAGAGCTTAAAACATGAAAGTCCACCAGAGAGACATTTAGGTTGGTGATTTAGTTCTAAAAGAGAACCAATAAAATCCCAATTTTCCACCCAATCTGTGGGATAAATTTATGGAAAATTGGTAAGGTCCATTCATTATTATAAGTCATATTGGACCTGGAACTTATCGCTTAGCATCCATAAAAGGAAGTGGAGAGCCTAGACCAATGAATATTAGTCATTTGCAACATTTCTATGCTTAGAGCATCATTAAATGACCCTTGGTGGTCTATGACTGTCTAGGTCAACCTAAAATACCCCTAGGTAGTCTATGACCATCTAGGTCAAAACAAAAAGCTCTTAGACAATCTACGATTGTCTAGGTCAACCCAAAAATCCCCAAAGGTATCTATAAACTCTTTGGTCACCATAAAATATCCCTAGGTGGTCTATGACTATCTAGGTCAACCTAAAATGCCCCTAGGTGGTCTATGACCATTTAGGTCAACTTAAAATACCCCTAGGTGGTCTATGATCATCTAAGTTAAAACAAAACACTCCTAGGCAGTCTATGATTGTCTAGGTCAACCCAAAAATCCCCAAAGGCATCTATAAGACCTTTGGTCACCATAAAATGTTCCTATATGGTCTATGACCATCTAGGTCAACCTAAAATACCCCTAGATGGTCTATACCATCTAGGTCAACCTAAAATACCCTGAGGCGGTCTATAACCATCTAGGTCAAAACAAAATGTGCCTAGGTAGTCTACGATTGTCTAGGTCAACCCAAAAAGTCCCAAAGGCATATATAACCTCTTTTATCACCATAAAATTCCCCTAGATGGTCTATGACCATCTAGGTCAACCTAAAATGCCCCTAGGTAGTCTATGACCATCTAGGTCAAACCAAAATGCTCCTAGGAAGTCTATGATTATCTAGGTCAACCCAAAAAGCCCCAAAGGTGTCTATAAGCCCTTTTGTCACCATAAAATGCCCCTAGGCAGTCTATGACCATGTAGGTCAACCTAAAATACCCTTAGGTGGTCTATGACCATCTAGGTCGACTTAAAACACCCCTAGGTGATCTATGACCATCTAGGTCAAAAAAAAATGTTCCTAGGTAGTCTACGATTGTCTAGGTCAACCCAAAAAGTGCCAAAGACATATATAAGCACTTTGGTCACCATAAAACACCCCTAGGCATTCTATGACTGTCTAGGTCAACTTAAAATGCCCCTAGATGGTCTATGACCATCTAGGTCAACCTAAAATACCACTAGGTAGTCTATGATCATCTAGGTCAAAACAAAAATATCCTAGGAAATCTACGATTGTCTAGGTCAACCCAAAAAGCCCCAAAGGCATCTATAAGTTATTTGGTCACCATTAAATATCCCTAGGTAGTCTATGATCATCAAGGTCAAAATAGAAATCTCCTAGGCAATCTACGATTGTCTAGGTCAACCCAAAAAGCCCCAAAGGCATCTGTAAACCCTTTGGTCACCATAAAATGCCCATAGGCGATCTATGACCATCTAGGTCACCCTAAAAAGCCCCAAAGGTGTCTATAAGCCCTTTGGTCACCATAAAATGTCCCTAGGTGGTCTATGACCATCTAGGTCAACTTAAAATGTCCCTATATGGTCTATGACCATCTAGGTCAACCTAAAATACTCCTAGGCGATCTATGATCATCTTGGTCAAAAAAAAATGCTCCTAGGTAGTCTACGATTGTCTAGGTCAACCTAAAAATCCCCAAAGGTATCTTTGGTCACCATAAAATATCCCTAGGTATGACCATATAGGTCAACCTAAAACACCCCTAGGTGGTCCATGACCTTCTAGGTCAACTTAAAATACCCCTAGGTAGTCTATGACCATCTAGGTAAAAACAAAATGCTCCTAGACAATATACAATTGTCTAGGTCAATCCAAAAAGCCCCAAAGGCATATATAAGCCCTTTGGTCACCATAAAATGCCCCTAGGCAGTCTATGACCATCCAGGTAAACCTAAAATACCCCTATATAGTCTATGACTATCTAGTTCAACCTAAAACACCCTTAGGTAGTCTATGATCATCTAGGTCAAAAATAAAATCTCCTAGGAAATCTATGATTGTCTAGGTCAACCCAAAAATCTCCAAAGGCATCTATAAGCCCTTTGGTCATCATTAAACACCTCTAGGCAGTCTATGACCATCTAGGTTAAAAAAAAAAGCTCCTAGGCAATCTATGATTGTCTAGGTCAACCCAAAAATCCCCAAAGGCATCTATAAGCCCTTTGGTTACCATAAAACACCCCTAGGTGGTCTATGACCATCTAGATTAACCTAAAAAGCCCCAAAGGCATCTATAAACCCTTTGGTCACCATAAAATGATCCTAGGTGGTCTATGACCATCTAGGTCAACCTAAAACACCCCTAGGTGGTCTATGACCATCTAGGTCAACCTAAAATACCCCTAGGCAGTCTATAACCATATAGGTCAAAATAAAAATCTCCTAGATAATCTACGATTGTCTAAGTCAACCTAAAAATATCCAAAGGTATATATAAGCTCTTTGGTCACCATAAAATGCCCCTAGATGGTCTATGACCATCTAGGTCAACCTTAAACACCGCTAGGTAATCTATGACCATCTAGGTCAAAATAAAAAGCTCCTAGGCAATCTACGATTGTCTAGGTCAACCCAAAAAGACCCAAAGGCATCTATAAGCCCTTTGGTCACCATTAAACGCCCCTAGGTGGTCTATGACCATCTAGGTCAAAACCAAAATGATCCTAGGTAGTCTACGATTGTCTAGGTTAACCCAAAAAGCCCCAATGACATTCATTAAGCCCATTGGTCAACCTGTATATACATATATCAAAAATTTCAAAAACATCATTAAAATCATCAAAAACACAAAAGCATTATGTTGCATTGTATTTCTCATCACTTACATGTAACATTATTTGCATTAGGCATGATCATCATTGCATTAGGTATTGTTAGAAATAGATCATTACATGTCTAGCACCAAGCCTATAAACTGAGGCATATGTCAAATTTAACATTGTCTTAAGTAAATTATACCACCTGTTTATATTACACATATTATTTCCATTTACACTCCATATTATATGTTTGTTTCTCGTCAATTAACCATTGTTTATAAGACATAGTTAAGGTTTTCAGTCACTCAACCATATCTAGTTTTCTCTTCAAATTTTGTAGAAAGCTATCAAGATTTTTAGAAGGTAGAACCCTGCTTAGATAATGTTTGGTATACATCAAAATCCCAACATATTTTTACATTAATAAATCCAATTTTAGCACAAGGAAATGTGAAATTACAAAGTGATCTAGGTTGCTTTAAGCGAAAAAATTTATCTTGCTCATCCCCTTGTGCAAATGGTTCAAAAATGTTGAGAATTGACAAAAGGACAAGATTCCTCCTTACCCAAAATCCCTTTCCATACATTGGGGCAACTATCCAAAAGATAAAAATAAACAGTGATTATTATCACTTCAAAATATGCAAAAAGAAACAGTGGTTCTTACCATTAGCAAAAGCAAAATAAACAGTGGTTCTCACCACTACCAAAAATCATTTTCTCAAACAAAAAAAATGAGCAACTCCCTTGAAATATTCAAAATTAAAATAAAATAATGGAGTCTTGAACTTGAATCCCTAGAATTCATAGCATTAGGGAACCATAAGGTGATCCTCATTACAGGTTTGGTGGATAGCCTACTTGGAAATGGCGGTATCCTTACACATGATGATATGTCTATCACATAAGTACCTTGCTTCTATCTATACCAATGTTTGAATATGGATGAGGTAGCTTTTTGTAACCTATACTACCTAGTGGTCTAATCTAACTAAGTAAAAAACCCAGGATAATGAGACTCGCAGGGTGATCTTTAGTACAAATGGGCTGAGTAATCCCGTTTGGCACTAGGGTAACTGTATGTGTTATCATAGTAATGAACTCACATGCACACATAGAGATGTTGATTATCTTGGTTATCTTAGTAGATGCATACTTTATCAAAAATCCTTGCATAGTTATTATTCAACTTTTGATTAGGTAACTAGAGTGTTTGAGTCTCCCAAAAACTCCCAAACATACCATATCACATTACATTATCCATTTCATTTTAAATCATGTTGTCATATGTTTGTTAAGTTACAAAATCCATTTCATAGTGTCATATTAAACATGAAAATAAGATAGATACATTTTGTACAGTCTATGGTGCTAGCATATAATACGTCAAATAGTCATCATAAATCCATCATACAAAATTAAATCAAATCATCCATATTTCATTATGCATTTACATTGCATCTCACATCACTGCATTATCACAAGCATAGGATAAATACATGCATATATATTAGACATTCATCAAAAACATCATAAAGCATATAATCATTACATAATATACATATCATAAAGCAGTAAAAGGCTACATGATGATCAAAACCAAATCATATATATCCATATTTATGAAGTCAAAAGCTACATCATAGTCCATAAATTGCCCATAGGCTACAATAAATGTGAGTCCTCAGATTTCACACTCCAAAACAAAAACCAAAAATCCAAAAAGAACCACCAGAGTCTACTAGCCATGGTCACGCAAGACCGACACCATGAATCTCTCCTCTACCCTCATTAGGAGTTCGTCACAAGCTCCCAGATAGGCTACCTCTAAATCTGCTCCTCCCAGATGTGTCCATCCTCCATGTATAACTCGGAGCCCTCATTCACGTAGATGACTATCTTGTATCGCTCTAACTATGTCATGATCCAATAGCCAATGCCCAATATGGTATGCACCCATTAAGGCACACTATCTCATCCTCCATCATATCCATATAGGTTTGATCCTCTCGACATCGAGTATGATAGGCTACCACTAAACCCTAGAGATGTGCCATATCCTCCCATATTGTGGCTACCTCACCACTATTGGAATCCCCATGGCTAGGGCCCTATGCACCAACATGCACCTAAAGAGTAGCTATCAAAGTTGCTTGCCTCTCTATCTCAGTCTATGCACTCTGCACCTGTCCCTGCAATAGAGCTCTCTCATATGCAAAATACCATCACACCCTACTGAGATCACCATGCAACTATGTAATCATAGCATCTTGCTCTGCTAACTGTGCCTACATACCCTAATCTCATATGCCCTCCACATAAAATTCTAGTGGATCATGTACATCAATCAACTCAACCCTATCTACTACCACATGACGATGTACAAACCACTCACCTATGTCTACCTCCCCATCATCCGAAGACTCATCTTGATCCTCATCATCTGGAGTACCCCTAGTTGTATTCACTACTCTAGTATTTGCATCCCCTCATAGTGGTCCCTCCCATCACCACAACTAGATAACCCACCAAGCTTCATACTCCTTTGTCATACCCGCATCATCCAAATCAGAAACTACTGCCACAGGGTCTAACTCCTCTTCCAGTGCCTCCACAATAGGCCATGCTATAGTCCTCTCATCTCTATGATGATGATAGATCATAAGTTACCTAGGCAACCCCTAGCATAGCCCAAAATACCATAGGATGTGATCGTAATGAAAGTACTCTTGCTCCATCTTGTGTCATCTTATCAACCATCTACCTCGTTGAAATCGATGTAGTTGTATCTCAACCTCCATCCATTCAAGACAATCCCTGTAGGGTCTCCATAAAATATTTGTCACTCTAAGCCATGTAAAATCCTATGCATAGTGCTCAACCTCCCTAGCATTTTGATAGTTCTGGCCTATCTCACATGACCTCTGCCATAGAACCCCATAACCAATATTCCTATATGGTAGCTCTGCTCGAGTAGTCCATGGTAGTCCACGTGGTCGCTCCACAAAAATATGTTGTCAACCCCACACTTGTAGTACGAAGTTGTAGCACAATATCTTCCATCTTCCACCCATGAGAGTAGATCTCATATAGCTCCTCATATAGTTGTGTTAATGAAGTAGGATCCCAAATCATAACTATAGGCTCATCCTCTATACACTCCACAAGAGTGAACAACAACTCTAGAAGGTTCCATGGGAACCTAGAACCTGAAGGGTCGAGCAGTAGCATGTTACTGATAAAATTCATCAACAATGCATGCTTAAACTTAAGTACATCAGCCTAAAACCATGATATCACTAAAATCCCTCCACTGAGAAGATCAACCACTGCATCCTCCTACCACACCCCAAAATACCTTCGTAGTACGGCCTCTCGTCACTCTATAGGAGTAGATACTATAGGATGCCCCTTTATTGGAATACACACTATCTGATATCATCCTCTAAAGTAACTATCATCTCCCCTATAGCTAGATGGAAAGTACTAGTACAAGGGTCCCATAAATCTATCAGTGCAATCTGATAGGCACAATCGCTCACCACGGGATCCAACCACGTAACATGCTTCAGTCCAATGGCATCAAGCCACCGCCAGTATGCATCAGTAAAAAGCTCTCTAGTAACCTAGAAGAGATTCATAACCCTATACCGACTCTTCACTATCTGATAAAGTGAACTAACTTGTCAATAATGCATTAAAAATGCACTAAAAATGCAAAAAAATAGTCTAAAAATACCAAAAAAATGACTAATAAAGGGCCTTTTTTGGCCCAATTTTTGGCTATCCCACCTAGGGAAGGCCCCAATTTTGGTAACCATCCCACCCAGGGGTGGCCACTAGTGACCGTCCCTTACAGGGACGGTCCCCCAAAATGGCTAAAACAGGGTAATTTTGACCCCTAAAATAGCCCTAAAAAAGCCTAAAAATCATAAAAAAATTAGCATAAAATGCTAAAATTAAAGCATGTAGAAGCATAATAAAAATTAAATATAATACATTATATTATTATTAGGGTTCCTTAACCTTAATTTAATGTGTATTAATAAAATTATATCGTAATTCATAATTTCACAATAAAATAGAGAGAGAGAAGGAAATAGGTTTCATACCCGTTTCGCACCTGCTCCACCGCCTATCGCATCCGCTGGCTGACTCATGTTGTTGGGTAGATATTTTTTCAGAGCTCCACTTCAAAAAATAACCCTCCTACCTCTCTCCTCTCCAACTCCTCCAAGCACAATGCACAAAATGAGCCTATTTGCCCCATTTTTGACTTATATAACTCCAAAAGAAGCTGACCACCCCTAGGTGGGATGAGCACAAAATTGTCTAGTTTCCCACACTAGTATAGTTATAAATAGTTTATTCATCCTCCTTGGGATGCTCACCAAAAAATTTGAATAAAACAACTCAAAAATATAAAAAATAGGGTTAAGAACCCACCAAAAATAAGGCAAAATGGTCTAAAAATTAGGAGGGATCAATATTGAATCTATAATATTTTTGGATTCATTAAAAGTCTCTATTTTACTCCCCAATAATTCCTCCATGGCTGGACCACTCCACGGGAATGAAATTTTTAGCCTTTTTGCTTCCACAAATATTCATCAAAACAGTCAAAAATCCCCTCCAAACATGTATATAGTACCATGGATGAAAATGAGAGTTATCCCAATTAAGTCATATATGTCAAGTGACCCATCACCTTATCATTGGTCATGCCCTCATAAACCTATCACTTTAGGGGGTAGTCATAATAACGATTCCATAAATCAAATCAACACTAAAACACTCAAAAGTGCAAATTTTATACATTCAAAATAATCTTTGCTAAATATAATTTTTAAGCCCATGTTGGGGCAAAAAATCAGCATAAGCAACAAAAAATAGGCTTGACCTCCTTGAAGCCTTGGTAATTGACCCATGTAAATGCTTACAAGAACACAAGGCACCAAGACCTAGTATACCCTAAGCCCCTACAACTGTCATTACAGCGTGGCTGAAAGGTATACCCAAAATTAATCCTTTGACTATGTCAAAAGCAAGGATTCCAAGAATGTATGCTTTTTCCACAACATAGGCATATAAATTTGGTTATATTAATTAATAACCTCAATAATTTAATTATTTAGTCATCTATTTTTGCTTAGCGCTTTGTTTTACATAACACATCCCAAAAAGGGGTATCTATAGACACCAAAATCATGTAAATCGGATAAGACTATTAGTGCACTACATGTGCAACTCTTATAGACATAATATGGCCTAATTGGGAAACCTTATAGGGTAATATAAAGGTCCATAGCACTTTTGGGAAGATCCCCATCCATTATTGGAGGTTTTGGGTCATATCCTTGTGACCGTACCACCCTAGGACGGTCACATATGGTGAATGTCCCACCTAGGGATGGTCACTCAAAACCATCCCTGGGTGGGACGGTCCCTAAATAGACCCTCCAAAAGTCAAAGGGGTGGAGAAATGGAAATCAATTACTACCATATTCTCCACCCAATCATCATAAATTGATTTGGAGACTATCATGGAGACCAGAAACTCCAAATTAGAGGCCCCAAATGGGTAACCTTTTCTACCCAACCATGGTGAAGGTTTTGACAAGTGGCAGCACTTGCCTTGCATGCCAAGACTTGCCCCTTTTCCCTAGATGCCCTATTTGGGCTATAAATTGAGGTGTGCTCACCCAATTTCAAAAGAGAAGAGTTGAAGCATTTGACAACAAAGTGCTGCCCAATTCTACCCTCACTTTTGCCCTCATATTTGCCCTCATATTTCCTTGAAATCCTCTTCATTCGAAGGTGCTTTTAGGGGCATCCCAAATCCATTAAATCCATTCTAAAACCGGTCAAATTGGAGAGTAATTTGACCATATTTTTTGACACAACACATAGGAGAGTTTCAGACCAGATACCTTGAGAATTGGTGACAAATTCCACTCAAATTTGTAACCGTCCCACCTGGGGATGGTTAGCAGTTGGTAGGTGCACCTGTGAGATACAGTTAGAAAAAAATAGGTATTTTTGATCTAATTCCACCATATTTCATTTAGGAATGTCTAGATTAGCCTTGCATTCAAATTTGGTGAGATTTGGAGTTGTTTTGATGGTCCAATTGGAGGTTTCATTGTTGCAGGTCTAGTTGTCCCTGTCAGGGATGGTCACAATTTCTGCTAAAAAAAAAAAAAAAAAAAAAAAAAAAAAAAAAAAAAAAAAAAAAAAAAAAAAAAAAAAAAAAAAAAAAAATAAAAAAAAAAAAAAAAATTTCCCTTATATTTATGCTCAGATCTTCCCAAAACCATCTAGATAATATCATGCTTAAATTATATATCATTTAGAATTTTTTTTTTATTACTACAAATAAGTTTGGTTATTTCTAGATGCATTCTTTCTATTTTTTCCTAGCTTTCAATCTATAAACACATATGCTATTAACCATTTTCAATCCCTTGTGTGTAGGTGTAGGTATTCTAGACATGAGGGAGGAGCTAAGAGGCACATAAGGATAGGTCCAAGACTAGCTCTCGATTGTGGGATGTGAAAGGAACGTTGGAGCATGCCATAATCAAACCCTTTTTAAGGGACTAGATCCCTTGTATTTTGCAAGTATTGAAATGTATCAAAGGAAATCCCTCAAAGGGGGATGTATTGTAATCATTATTGAATCCATGAAGAAATAAATACAAAGAGAAATTTGCCTCGTTTATTGCATATTATTCTTCATTTCAAGTAGATTACATCTTTATGCACCTTCCCTTTAAATGCTTGTTTTCACACGCTTTTGCATTTCAATATAAACACTAAAGGCATGTCGTTATTTTTTATTCTTCATTGTGATTAAGAAGGATAGTTGTATAAATAAGGAGAATCAATCCTAAACATTGTACCTACAATTCAATATTATTGTTATCAACATATTGAATTATAATATTGTCATTTGCAGATTAATTACAATTTGTTGTATTTGTTTATACTACAACTGTTGATGATATTGTATGTGGTATTTTTTTGGTATTGCTTATAGTTGTAGACTATGTGATGGTTGTCATAGTTGTAGGTTATAAATGGTTAGCATACTCTAGTAGTTGTTATATATTAGTTATAGGTTGCAAAGATGATATTGTTAAGGAATAATTGTAGTTATGTGGTTGCAAACCATATGCAAGTCAAACTATATGAAGGATTGAACGTATGAGAGATAAACTATGCAAGTTGTTTTTCAATCTCAAATATAGTGTACTATTAATAAAGAATGGCATTGTACATATGACTATTGTACAATTACCATCTTATGATAAGACTATTGTCAAGTGTTTCAACATCATATACACGAGACTATCTTATGTTATGCCATATAAGACTACACCATACAAGGGAGACCATATTGTCTTAGGCAATGACATCATACGACTATAATGATAGTCTTATAATTTTAGTTTTGATTGCTTATTGAATATTTTATCCCATTATTCCATTATTGGAAATATCACCAGTTGTGCTACAATATATCCCTCATGCATATACAAATTTAATAAACAAGGTGTAAAGCTAAAATGACTTGCTTTTGATAAGAAATGAAACAATTTTTATTTTAAAAGTTGTTGTCTCCAATTGTCCCTACCTGGGATAATTGCACCTCACATTAGAGCAAAACAGTTGGCCATGACTAAGAGCATGAGGTTCAACTCAATCGGGGAGCCTTTATGATTTTTTTACAAGATCAACTCCTTGTTAATATGTGATCTTCAAGGTGCTTGCTACTCTACCAAGGGGAAAGTAAAGCAAACTCAACAAATAAAAAAAAATAAGGAAAAGGGACAATGTGCCAAGAGATCCTCAAATATATTTATATAAAAATAGGCTTGAATGCTATGTGCCAACAATGAACACTTTCTCTCCTTGACATAGTGAAGAACAATCAAGGTCTACCAGTTCTATGTCTATGTTAGCAAGTGAGTCTCGTAGGAGAGCCAAGCTAATATGTGACTCGGTCTAAAAATAGATGTAGGTCCATTACATGTACATACACTTAGTACACCTAAAATTCATGTAAAATAATACAAGATAACATACATACACTTCCATGTATATAGATGTAGGTAAACTCTTACATATAGGTAAAGGTAAAAAAATAGATACAAGCTTCCATGTATGTATAGATGTAGGTAAACTCTTACATAGATTGTGCTAGAAGTGAGGGTTCCAAATTGCCCATAAGCCACTAAAAGAAACATATATTTTTAAAGATATAAATGAAATGAAATCCTACAAATACATGGAATTGCAAACTTGTCGATAAAATTTACAAAGGTAAGACTATTACTATTTATAGATTTACAAGGGAGTATTTTACCTCTAAATTTTTCTATAAATAGGTTTCACAATCCCATCTACTTTTTCTTGTGATTCTAATTATTTAATGATGTACTTTCTTGACCATGATGACTGATCAACACAGGACTATCAGATCCATACTTCTTCTGCACTCCTCATCTGGGACAATAATCAAGGTTATCTTTAGGTAGGTGGTCTTTTTATCTTCAATCAAGGAAGTCATTAATTTTGCTCATCTACCCTTGTCACTTGATTTGACTTAGTCATATGTGTCTACTTGGTCTTTTGTTACCTCTCATAGATTGATCAAGAGTTTCCTCAATTAAATTTTACTATCGCTTATAAAACCTTTGATATCAAGATTTATATCAAAGATAGGCTCCTTTGGTGCTTCCTTGGCTATATGCTGGTACTTATGTTGAAGGATTGTAGATATCTTGATCATTGTAAGTTATTTTGAGCTTGCACTCTATGTAATTAGAAAAAATTCGACCATTGGTTATTAGAGTTTTGTCTTAGCCACAAGTAGATAGTGGTGAAACAGTATAGTTTTGGTGGCTCACATAGGTCTTCTAGACTATTGGAAGGAGAAATCAAGTTACCTTTATTCCTAGGATTAGAGTCAAAATCCTTGCAAAATAAAAACACAAAAAAAAACTAAAAAGAAAGTTAATCATAATTATATAGCAAGAAGTTGCTTCATCTCTTGCCTAAATGTTGCCCACTCTTCTTTTGATGGATACTAAATTGACTTGAAATAGTAGAATGCAAATTTTACTTCAATTTTATTTCTAGTGGGAAGGCTTTTAATCTTGGCTATGATCCTATATATCTGGGTCCTAAGGTCAAGTAATGGCTCTATTTCTTGCATTACATCATCTAGTTTTGGGGGGTATGACCAATTTTCTTTAGGTGAACTTACTTCCTTGCATTCTCTTAATAGTTGCATGTAGAGTTGTTCCTTCATGATGTCATTTTATTCATCATAAGGGGATGGTAACCCTTTTTGTAATAAAATATTAATTTATCTCTAAACCACATCATGGCATTATTTAATTGTAGTGCTTGTGCTTCACACGTATGGGCAACTTTTTCTTTGAGGAATAAAGCCATTATATTTTATGCTAGGCCTTCCATATCAAGCGTACTTATCCCTATGACCTCCAATTCCTCTTAATCTATTAGAGTCAAATTTGTCTTGCATACTTTGGCTTTCGCTACCTTATCAAATATTTTTTCATGATGTGCTCAAGTTTTTGTTGAACCTACGTCTCTACTTAGCCCATATTTTGATTAATTTGAATATCTGGTAAAGAGGATGACCCATATTCAGAATGTGATCCTAGTAAGTATTAGTGACCTTCTTTATTAGGTTTTGAAATCATTTCTTCTACTCTATATTATTCTTTTGGTTGATATATTCTCTCTCCTATTGTGTAATCTATTTCTTTATGCATACATTTGCCTCTTGCTTAATTAACTGCTTCAAAAACTCTTCAATTTGTCCTTCTTTGTTTGAAATTAGGGAGATTGTAGGTTGCTCTTCTAATCATTTGGATAATCCATCTACTTACTACTTGAGAGATTTTATCTCGACTTCAAAGCTTTTTAATATTATTTTAACCATTTTTTACTCTTCATCCATCTTCTCTATTTTGAACTTTTAACTGTTTATATCATATTATACAATTTTCCCTACTTCTCACCCAAATCATATATTGTCTTTGATTGGCATTTATTTGAGACTAAGGTTCTTTGTTACTATTTACCAATCCTTTTTATTCATTTGATCTTCAAGCTTTATTACCAGAGGATCTCTTCCAGAGACTTTGAAAGCTTCATCATGAGATTTGAAGTGAAAATATATTTGAGTAGAGTCCTAAAGTCTTGAAATTAACACCTACTTCTATTGATTTAGATGTTCCAATTGTTCATGTGAATCCTATAACCTTTGAATTTATTTGATGAGAGGCTTATTCCTAATGGAATTGTGTTGGAGAAGGGAATATTCATTAGTACAACAAAGGGTCTTCTCGTTTTTTCCATTTTATGGGCTAGAGGGTTCTCCTAGGTTGTTCTCCTTTCTTATAGTTATTGTTGGGGGTACTAGTTGCTCTTCCAAAGAGATAATGAGCCTTTTTAGAGTCTCTTCCCATTTTTCTTGATTTTCTTCTTTTGAGCCATTTATCTTATATGATATTGTCATCACTATGTCTTATGCATTCACTTCCATTAATGCTTGCTCCTTTTTTGTTTGAGTAGTAAGCCCCATTTCCAATTCTTGAAACTAGTTTATTTCCTTTTGCTCTTGAATTCTACCTCTTTCCTCATCTAATGAGGATTCCTATTGGACTATCAAATTTTGCTTCTTTAGTGGAGGCTCTTCCTTTAAGTCCTTCTAGGCTTATTTTTATTTAACTATTTTTTTGAAGCCCTTGTGACTTTCCTTTTAATCTGGTTGGCTACTTTAGTTTTTTCTTTTTCTACTTCAAATGGGACCTCCTCTAGGTGTTCTTGGTCATAGGTCATACTAGACACTAGGTCTTCATTTGGGTCCAGGGTTTCATATGATACTCTTGTTTGATCTATTTCTTGGAAAAAATTCCACCATGCCTTGATTTTATTTTGACTCCACCCTAGTTTTCTCAGCTTATTTTGCATGGAGGCCATAATTGTTATTGTCAGGTTAAAATATTTTTGCTTTCATATAGAAGATTTAATACAAATTTCTTTGGGGTTCCTATTGTAATAAATCCTAACTTTTTATTAAAGGAAGTAATCCTTCCTATTTAATCTTGTACCCTTCCAAATCATGTCTTATTTTGTGTTCAAATTTTCTAGAGATATCGACACTTTTCAGCCATGTTGCAAGTTCACCATCTGAGTCCTAACCACCTTAACCTCATTTCCAATTCTTTGATAGCCCTTAATTTTTCTTGAGTTATTGCTTCTAACAAAAATGGGAACTTATAGAATCCTACTTTGTTCTATCCACTTGCATATGCAAAATATATCATATCTGCTTGCCTTAATATTTCCATACATTCCATCCTATTAGCCACACATGTTGTAAGGATGAATACTTCACCTTTAAAAACAAAGATACGAATGATAATTCCTTATTAAAAAAAGTACCAATATCCTTTTATTGTGGTTTTCAAAATATCAACCAATTCATCTGATATTTGTTCAATATTTTTCTTTTTAAACTTGGCAATAGTGGGGACTACAAATTTATTTGAACAATTATGGTAAGGGGAATGGGGGTATAAAATATTTTGTTAGCTTCTGAGGATATATGCAGTGGAGAGATCTAACACAGGTTCTAATAAAATATAGTAAATATGAAATAAAGTGAAACAACAATATGATTGAAATATACTATAAATAGAAATGACAAAAATACAATGCAATATGGAGGAAATGGTCACTCCATTAATATGAGCTAAAGAGATACATTGTACTCCATAGAGGAGTACTAATACCAAGAGCTTGACATGAGCTTGATATGAAATTGATATAAAATTGATATCTAATCTACCACTATGAGACCCTTTATATAGGAAGATATATTCCTTGGCCAACACTCTACCTAGTTGTACAAGGGGACACCTTGCACATTACAACTTGCACATTGCCACTTGTGCATTTATTACATTGCTTGAAGTAACTAGATAACTTCCTCCTAAAGTAATATCTTATCCTAACTATGTACCTAAGGTGGTACATTTACATGACCCAAATGATGTAATATACACTAACTCTAACACCCCCTTGTATTACATTATTTGGGTATTGAAGATTTTTCAATCTTCAATATGGATCTTCTTCTTGAGAATGGTCTTTGATTTGATCAATTTGATTTTTGCTTTGGAGTCCTCCTTTATCAGGTTCATCTTCTTCCTCTTTAGCTTTGCCTTTGAATCTGGTCTTTGTGTTCTTGTAGGTGGTAGTACTGCTGCTTGATTCCTGCAAAGATGTTTTTCCTTCTTTGTCCTTACTCTATCCAAAAGTTTTTGAACAATATCTCAAGACATTAAGACAAGATCTCGAATCAGTAGTTCTTGAAGTATCAATACTGCATGAGGATATATTTTCTAAGTATGATTCACTTAGTTCTATTTTCCTTTTATAAGCTTCTATAAATCCTTTTAGTTCAGTATTTTCATTTTTGCAACATTTGTATGTAAGTAATGCCAAATATAGTATGCTTACAAAATCTAAGGGAAGTGGAATGTTATCCTTTTCTTTTTCAATTTGCTTCTTTGAGTTGATCTTGTAGATAAAGTTCCATGGTGTCAAACTCATCATCTAAGGCTTCACTGTGAATCAATTTAGAAGCAATATCTAAGTATGCTTTACCCTTTATAAGTAGATTCATGATTCCAATTTTTATGGCACTTGCTTTTTCCTTTGAGAGAGTATTCATGCATTTGTTTGTTGTATTATTTGAAGTAGACATAGCTCTCTGGATTAGAGTATAGAGTGCTTTGATAGAGCTTGTATCTTATGTGATAGATTCTTCTTACGTAGTCTACCTTATGACTCCCTAGAAGTATGAGCTTAGATTTGATTGAACCTTTTTAGAGCTTAGGTTTTGTAGGCTTTCTTATATCTCCCTAGTTTGATTTAATTCTTGAATAATTATCTTGTAGATGTCCTTATGACTCCTAGATGGATTAAGTACTTGATAATCTTTGATGAATTCTATTATTATCAAGTTTTGTAGAATGCCTTATGTCTCCCTAGTGATTTTGGAAATGCTATATGGTAGATAAAAGTGCTTTTGAGAATAATAGTTCAATTTTGAGTTGATTTTGGAAATTTTTATGAATAGCAAAAATAAACTTCTTTTACACCTTATTACTCCTATTGAACTTAAGCACTTTCTATTTTGATGAGGTTTTAATAGTTGGATTTCTTTCATCCCTTTAATGTATTTCGAGACAAGTATACCAATTAATTTCCAACTCTTAATATTCCTTAATAAATATCTTTCTATAACCTTTAATAATTTGATATTTATTGTTTCTAATTTCCAATTACCTACTTTGATGTAGTACCTTATGAATCCCTAATATGGAATATTATAAAACAATTATTTGCAATAATAGAAATTCTAATTTTTCAAGTAGAAATCCTTATTTCTCCTATGTTTTAATATTGCAAATATTAGGCTATTTTAATAGATATTTTCCCTTTTAGTATTGCTTTCAAATATGGTTGATTTTCCTTAATGTTTCAACCTTATATTATACCTTATAACTCCCTATTAATGAAAGCAAATTTGATAAAGTAAAAACCTTACCTTTTAATGTTGTACTCCCTATGTATTCGATGCAAGTTTCAGATGTATATGATAGTCCTCTTTAATGCCTTTTCCTTGAGTGCTATGGTGTACGTTGATTCACCTTTGACTTCAATATTTGGATGGTGGAGCTTCAACCCTAGACTTTTGGCCTCCCTTGACTACCTTGACTTGAGCTTTTAATACTCTTCACCTCTCTTTTAGACTACAATTCAAGCTACTACGAATGTTGTAAATTCTATGACTATAGTGAATGCTCCAAATACTATCCTTCATTGGTCTTTGATGCATTTTATTTTATGAAGGTGGACTATGTGACAAGTGTCACGGTGGTTATCCTTGAGTACTTGAGATGCTTATTATCACTTGTAACAATTTTCTAGGATGAGCGTTACGATCTTGGATGAGATACCAACCTTCTTCCCTATACGTTTTCTTAGTCAAGCTTGTTATGGATGGGTACTCGTATGGGAAATGTTAGTGTTTCCTTCTAGGTGACAAGTTTCACCTTTCCTTTGTGCATGGGATTTCTACGTAATACCTCTCCAATGTATCTTTGCAATACCCTTATTAACAATGCAATGTGGCTAGCTCTTCCTTTGTTCGATGGCACTTGATATGAGTTGGTTCCATCTGGAATAGTAAGCAGTGCCTTGGGATCTTGGAGCAACATTTTTCCAATGCTTGTGTGGATTTTTTGAGCTACTCCAATGGTGCTCCTTGGATGTACGTCCTTCAACCTATTATGACCTCCTTTTTGTAGATAATATTACCCTTTAATATAATGCTTCTCCTTGCTTTGTTTTCTTGCAGGTTTGGCTATCCAAAACATAGAATATATGAGCCTTTTGAGTGGCTTTATTCCCTTGTGAGGAGAATGCTTTTGCACGACTGCCTTGGATTGTTTTCCTCCTTGTAAAGAGTATACCTTTTTGGAATATAAGACCTGTCCTTTTTCCTACGTAGGGAATATTAGAGTAGTGCAATACAAATGTAAATACTTTATATATAAAATACCTTTTTGCACCTTCGTTTACAATATGATTTTTTGGTCTTATGACAACTTTTGAAATAGGTGATGGTAGATTTGATGTTGTCTCTTTTTCTAGACAACTCTCTTTGTTGCTTGGTGACTTTGGTAATAAACCCAAGCTAATAACCACTTATATAGAAGCTATTTTTATAGAAGTAATTTTTGCACCTTTTTTGTAAATAGCCTTTAGTGCACTTTAAATATGAGACTCACCAAGTCTCAATTTGAAGCTTCTATTGCTGATTTTGATAGTGGATTTCTTCTCCACTCCTTGGAGGAATATGATCTAATTTTGGTGGCTTCTTTGGGCCACGATATGTTGCAGGTTTTGTGCACCAAATAGTGTCTCTAGACACTTTGTTTAATCTGTCGGTTTTTGTGCCCTTGATCCTTAACAATCAACAAACACAAACTAACCTTTTTGAGAGTAATTAGTGTAGTGCAAATGATCTTAACAATACTACCAATTTAATGCACTCACAATATCACCTTATCACTCCAATAAAATCTAAAAAAAATCAAATGCACTTAATAATATTTTGTAATTTTTAAGAGTAATCTGTAATGAACCCTTAATAAGTATTCTGCAAATTTTCACTACAATCAATATTGTAGGATATAGTCTTCTTTCTTTCTAGATATAAAATAGGTAGATGATAATTTTCTTTCTTTCAAAAATATCCAACTCCATTTAATGTGCAAATAATCCTTAAAAATAATTCTTTATTTTTGCACTTGAAGACTATAATGCAATCTATTCTTTTACAACTTTTAATCCAAATATGGTGCTTAATGGAATTTGATAATGAAACCTAATTTGAAGTTCAACTAATTGTACCCTAGTTGCTTACCTTTAATGGATTTTGTAGATGATGTATATCTTGGTGTTTTGATTCACCAAGTTGTTGATTTGTAGTGGATGGATACACAACTTCTTTGTTGGCTATCCCGAACAACTTTCTGCTTCACCAATCTATAGCCTCAAACTTTTTGTCTTGAGCCTTGGATTTGGTGGCTTGATCCTTCCAGTGATATTCTGCTTTCTATTGTAGATTCATAGAACTCCTTTCTCTGAACTATACCTTCTTGTTGTGAGAGGTAATATCCAAATATCTTGGATTTTGTAGGCTTCTTCTGTTTGAATCTTCCTTCAAGCTTCTTGTTGAATTTTGACTTCAAATAGGATCTTCTTCTTCTCAAGATTCTAATTTTCTTGAGGTCTTCATTGGATTCTTCTTCTCATATTTGGCACTCCTTGCCAAATTCTTCTTCTCTTGGGCTGGTTTTTAGATGGTGATAATTATCCCTAGTCCTTCACTATCAAGAGCTTATCCTTGGTAGTGGATTTCTCTAATGAGTTCTCCTAGGAACTCTTCTGATGATTCTTCTATGAGCTCTGCAACAAGGCTCTCCAAGCCTTCTTCTTTTTCTTCTCCTTGAGACCTATCCAAGGTCTTTTATTTAGTAGCTTCTTTGGTCTTCCAATTGAGATCTTTTCTAAAATCTTCTACTTCTAGAAGTGTTGATGATGAGATTCTCTTTCTCATATCTTTGATTCTACTACTTCTGGAATTTAATAGGACTCTCCTAGTCCTTTTATTTCTTCCAAGAATGGAAGTCCTTCAATGATATCTTATCTTGATCTCTTCAACTCCTTCTAAAGGAAATATTTAATCAGTAAAGGAGATCACCAATATCCTATTTCTTGGACTCTTCTTTGGAGTCTTCTTCAAGAACTCCTTTCTAGAGTTTTTCTTCTAAATTAGGAACTTTTCTTATGAATAAAGAAATTTCCTCTTGAATTTCCTTCAGATATCTCTTCTTTGGAGTCTTCTTCTAAATTAGAAATTCTTCTCTAAAATTTTCTTCAGAATTAAGGCTTCTATGGCCTTCTTCTTGATCAAGGCTTCTATGGACTTTTTTGCTTCTACAATCTATAGGTATTAATCTTGAATGGAGATCACCAATATCCTATCTCCTCCTTAACTCAACTTTTGGAATCTCTTCTTCTTTGAGTCTGCTATAAGGATACTATGGCCTTTTCTTTACTTTTGCACTTTTTAGTATTGCAGCTCTTGTAATAAGACTTTATTCAAGGCCATTGAAATATTTAGTCTTCTTCCTTGTTGTTGCAAGTGCTGGAATGATTCTAAGAAGATATTCTTCCTAACTCTCTTGTAGGAAGCTTTCCAAATTTTTTTTGAATATCTTTTTCTTGCAACAATTTGTTAGAAACTAGAACTAAAGAATTTGTAATTCTAGAGATAATAATATTCATTAGTTTATTTGTCAAACTAGTGGCTTGAATGTTGAATCCTAGTCTTCACGAGTTTTCCTGCAATGATAGGGATTAATATTATATTCTCTAATATTATTTCTTTCACACAGATCATGATGTATTACATTCAATACCCACATGGATCATGCATATTAAATGTTGACAAGTAAAGAATGATAGGTATTAATATCATATTATCTAATATTATTCCTTTCACACAGATCATGATGTATTGCCCACACAGATCATGCATATTAAATTCCAACTTGTAAAGGCATACATACCTATAAATATATTTTTGGTTGAATACAATTATCATTTTTCATTGTGCCATTCTTGTGTTCGCCTCTTGAGTGTTCTTCCCACATCATTGGTATCAGAGCAAGGTGCAAGGATTTTTGGAAAGTATCCTCTTCTTGAGACCAGATTGGTTTAGAAAGGAATGAGAAATCCAACCCCTAGATCTTGATGGGTGAACACTCTTTCCTTATTGTGAACACTTTTGAGCACTCATATTTTTAAAAACTCTTAGCTGGGGTCCCTCTAGCTTCTGACCCTTAGCTAGCTAAGATCCCTTTGAATCCTGACCCTCAACTCTTGATCCGAGCATTTATCTTGGATTTATTATTTTCTAACATTTCTAGTGTTGCATATCCTTGTGTATTTGGAGGTGATCTAATTTTGGTGAGCTTTTCGTATCTAACGGTATGATGTCGAGTTAGACCATTTTGCTCAATGAGGTCTTTGATCAAATTATCAACATCATCATAAAACTTCAACAAATTCAAGCAGATATGATTACTAATTTTTAGTAGCTTTAAGCTAAAATCATCGCTTCTACTAATGGAGATCTAACTAATGAACCAAATCTCGAACTAGTTCTAGATATTGAAGAATTTGTAGCAACACTTGGAATTGAACCAGGGTCTCTGGGAGACATACCCAGTGTCTTACCATTAGATAATGTTTCTCTTGAAGATGTTTATATTGCAGATCAGATCCCTCAAGACATTGCAAATCCAAGCTTCCTAAAAGCCATTGTAGTTGAAGAACAAGCTACTCCCTCTATCACTGTCATCATGCCTGGTGCATATCATGTCCTACTAGTTCATCCACATCCTCTCTGTTGTCCTTTTCTTGATCGATGGCTCTTCTCTAAGATGTTGGTTTCTCATTTCTAGACATCAACACGTCACTTTCTAGTGTTTCTATGCATTTCATCCAAACTCTGCAAACCTTTACATTCACTACCGAAATCTCATTACTACCAGCCTTTGTAGATCATGACCCTCATTGAATAACCATTTTACGGTGATGATATCCTATTTTTTTTTGTGACTCCGTAGTGTCTCTATGGCTTATTAACATTTTCTTGTTCATTCAAGCCTGATTCACTATTTTTCTGTATTGATCTACCATATTTCATCAATGACATCTCTTTTCAGTCTAAAGTAACTACTCAGGCCTTTGCTACATTCATTCTATCATTGTGCACATTTTTTCCTCTTGGTTGTAACCTTTCGTCTGGCGTACCCAATCACATTTTTGGTGGGTTTTCTTTGTTTCCTGGTGACAAGCTACACAAATATTTTCTGCTAGCTTCCACCTCAAAATCATGGCACCATTTGATCCTAGTGGTTGTTGCACATAATTTTGGCCACATTTACATCAATTAAATTAAATTAAATTAATTTTTTAATTTAATTTAAATTTTCCATCATTAACCGCATTCATTAAATTAAATTAAATTTTTATTTTATTTAATTTAATCAATAACTGCCATAACTGTCATTTAATGCACATCAAAACCAAAATTTTCTTCCCTTTGGAATGCATTGGAGTCCAATGCTTCTACGATGGGGAGGAATGATAGGGATTAATATTATAATCTCTAATATTATTCCTTTCACATGGACCATGATGTATTGCATTTAATACCCACACGGATCATGCATATTAAATGTCGACTTGTAAAGAATGATAGGGATTAATATTATATTATCTAATATTATTCCTTTCACATGGATCATGATGTATTGCATTTAATACCCACACGGATCATGCATATTAAATACTGACTTGTAAAGGCAAACATGCCTATAAATATATTTTTGGTTGAATACAATTCTTAATTTTTCATTGTGTCATTATTGTGTTCACCTCTTGAGTGTTGTTCCCACATCATGCAACTCTGTGTAAAGACTCTAGCCAAATATAATCTCAGGTTTTCTACAACGAAGATTTATTTTAGTCCTAAATTTTCTAATCTTGTTGACTATTGTGGCTATTTCTATCAAATAATCCTAATACCAACATTTACTTATAGTAACACTCAATGGTAGATACTATTTGCAAATATACAGGCCAATAGTAGTAATGGTGACTCTCCCTATTCCTCTTGACCTACTAGACTTCTCTTATGATGGATGTAGATCCTCCTATCTTGATTCACCATGGCTCTAATACCATTGTTAGCTTTTAAGGATATATGCAGTGGAGAGATCTAACACAAATCCTAATAAAATAAAGGAAATATGAAAGAAAGTGAAACAACAATATGATTGAAATATACTATAAATAGAAATGAAAAAAATACAATGCAACATGGATGAAATGGTCACTCCATTAATATGTGCCAAAGAGCTACATTGTATTCCATACAAGGGTACTACTACCAAGATCTTTACATGAGCTTGATATGAAATTGATATGAAAATGATATGTAATCTACCACTATGAGGCCCTTTATATAAAAAATAGATTCCTTGGCCTACACCCTACCTAGTTGTACAAGAGAACACCTTGCACATTAAAACTTGCACATTGTCACTTGTGCATTTATTTCATTGCTTGAAGTAACTAGATAAATTCCCCCTAAAGTAATCTCCTATCCTAACTATGTACCTAAGGTGGTACATTTAAATGAACCAAATGATGTAATATACTCTAACTCTAATATCTTTATCCATTTTGACACATGATTTTCTTCCCATTTTCTATTTCCTTTTCTTAAAAATAATCGTTCAAAATTCCAACTATTCTGATATAGAATGAGGTGAACCAAGAATTAGGAGTACCTAAACTCTAATTTTTTTCTAAATTTTGATAGTCCTTCATGGATTTTTTGTACTATGAAGTTGCTAAAGTCAAGCACCAACGGTTTCTTCCTTATGCTATACCTTAATAGATGCAGGATGGAAAGCATTTTCTCTATTATTTATGAATAATTAGAGGATCCAAAAATGAAAGCTACCATACTCAGGATGTCTTTACGCTCTTGCACAAATATTCAGCTACTAAGAGGAAACTCAGGCATGGTGCTCACGATATTGGTGAGCTCTTGATTCAGACAACCCAACTTATCCTTAATATTCAAATAACATATATTTGTAGCTTATGGGTTTATTTCTACACCCTTTGATGTCTTTAACATTTTTGTATGGCATCCCATGATATAATTACCTAGAATCCATTATTTTACGAGTATAAAATTATTTTGAATCATGGTTCATATTTCCTCACACATGCCCTTACCAGTTCATAACAAGGATGAACTAGTGGAAGAAAATACCGAGAAAGGTCGTAACTCTACACTCTAGCTTCAAAAGCATATTTCTAAGCTTCCCTCTGTCTTCTTTGAGCCTACTATTTTAGCATCCTACCATCCTTCATTAGCCTAGGATCGTTAATCTCATAAATATCATCTTCAATGATCTATGGTTGTTTTTTGGTTTCTTATATCTCTCCCATATTTTTTTTGCAATTTTGCATGGGATATTCATGCACTTCCTTTTCTTCTTAGATTCATTCCCATATTGAAGTTTGAGGGGAAGCTTCTTACAATGTTGCTTTGTTGAGGTGAGAAATATAACCTTGCTTGAAAGTGTAGTTTTTATAAGGAATGAGGTCTCTTTTTTTGTTGTAGAAAACCCTTGGTTGATGTGCCTAGTTCTTTTATTGGTCATTACTTTCTCCAATCATGATCCAAATATGTCCACTCATTTTCATTCATTTGTATCTGTTATATGGTTCTCATGTTTTTATTTGTCAAGACAGTTGTTATTGCTTTTTGTCACTAATTAAAAAGCTTGTTTTGCATATAAAACAAATTAATTTTTTTTTAGAGAGAGACAACTCATCATGAATTTATATCTCTAAATTTACATTGATATGGTCCTGGGTCCCACACCATAATTGATCATTGACATTTATGATTGTTGTAGGTGTTGTTAAAAACTAGACCCTTTATTCTTGATGTCTCATCATTATTGGTGAGATACATCACTTTTTATTGCTTATAGTTTGCTTGGGTAGGGCCCACCTAATACTTTTACTTTGAGCTTGTTCGATCCTAAAAATATAACTTGAAAGTTACCCCTAATTTAAATTTTTGAAGAGTCTTGTAAAGTCCTAGGTCTAGGTTATTTTTGTTGAGTCAAGATTATATAGCTCTCATTTTTTGTAAATAAAAATGATCAACATAATTAAAACTGCTCCTTTTGTAAATAGTCATGTCTGATGACCCCTTGCAAATTTTTATCTTGCATGAAAGCATATATGTTCTTGCATTGTCCAAAAATTTCAAATTTAAAGTCATAAGTTCATATGTCTTGGTCTTCCAATTTTACAATATTTAGATCCAAAGGTCATATTTGAAAATACCTAACCATTGGCCTCCTTTTTAGTTTTTATTTCATAACCCCCCTAAGTCCAAGGTCCATCAAATGTCATCCCTAAGTCCCAAGTCTTTTTCATCCACACATCAATTTTATTCCTTTTTACTTATCTCACACTACCATAAAAGAGTCATGCCTAATTTTTCAAACAATAATGTTTTCGACCACCATTAATTCATGAGTCATTAGCACATAGAATGAAAAATTCCTCTTTCTACCCTAGCATTTAGCTCCAAAATATAGGTCCCCAAAATATATTTCTTTCCACTTAATAGGCCCTAAAGTCATCATTCTCAAATAATTAAAATCCCCTCTAAGGTTTTATTCAAAATAAAAAGAACGAAGGACCTGAGCACTTTAGTATAATTGGAGTGGGATATTTGAGTGCTAAGATTTCATTGGGGTGGGAATTTTAGCCGTTAATATGTCATTAGAGTGGGATACTTGAGTGCTTTACTCTCATTAGAGCGAAAAATGTGAGTGCTTTAATATCATTGGAGTGGGAACTTCAGCCATTGTGATTTTATTGAAGCAGTAAGAGTAAACATTTAAATAGAGTGGAGGGCTCTAGCGATTTAATTTCACTAGAGAAAGAAAAATAAGCACTTTGATATTATTAGAGAAGAGAACGTAGAGTGCTTTATTCTCATTGGAGCAGAAGACTTCACCGCTACCATATCATTGGCTAGAGAACATGAGGTACAAATTTGAATAGGTAAGAATAAATGCTCTACTTTGATTGACTGAAGAATATAGTACTTTTCTCCAAAGTTATACGGGTCCTAAGCATGTAAAACCAAAGCTCCCCCTGTTTTCCTTGAATATTTACATTGCTTTATAAGGATTTTTACCTTTAGAAAAAATCGACTTCTATGATTTCAAACACCAATAATTTATACATTAGAGGCTTAGGATACTATGATAAATCTAAGGTCCATTGGATTTTCCCTGAAATCCTAAGTTATGCATGTTCTCCCATATATGGTTAAAGGACAAATAAATCATGTTGCATCCCCCTTGGAGTCATATCAATTCTTAAATATGAAGCCTATATCACATGAGATAAAATATGAATCCTTTAGTCTAGGGCCCCCTATTATTGTTAGGTCTTTTGCGCCCCTTTCCCCCCTATGCAATTTATAACGTTCATTACCTTGGAAGACCCCTTAAAATATCCTCTTCATATAGGTTATAAATTTACCCTCGATCTTAGAAAAATCCTTACAAATATTAAAATCTATACTTATAGCCTCCCAAAGAATGAATTTCTCAAAACCATTAAAATCCCTCATATGGTTTTATTCAAGTAAAAGAAGCAAAAGTCTTGAGCTCTTTAATTTTATTGGAGTGGGACACTTAAATGTTGTAGCACAAAATTCAAGCACTCTAACCTCATTGGAGCAAGGAAATTCATCGATGTGATCTCATTGATCATGAAGCAAGTGGTCCAGACCTGAGCAAAAAGGTTGAGTGCTCTGCTTTTATTGGCTACCAGATAAATGATTCAAATGATAGCTCCAAAAAAAATATCAATGGTGTAAATCCTAGTATACAAGATTAAGCAATCTATTTTGATTAGACATGAGGTGAATAGCTTAGATGTCAACACTAGAAAGGAAGATTGATGGCCTATTTTTAAGCAAAGAAACTCCAACATTGTATTTTAAATGGTTGTGAAATAGAAGTACCATATTAGAGTGCTTGATAAGGGATAAATAGAGTAGATTCAAGAGGGATAGTTTGAGCTGCATTTTAATTGGTTGAAAAAATGAATAGCCTCGATAACAACACTAACCAAGAAGCACATGGCCCATATTCATTTGAAAAACACCTGTACCCCAACGGGTAGTTGTAAGTTCATTTATCTAAATTTAAATTATTTTCAACTAAAAACTTAGTTTAGTTTATGTGAAAATAGATGACTAAAATGTCCACCAAATAGTCGAACAGAGTGGGTTCAAGTGGGATAACTAAAGCATTGCACTTTGATTGGCACACCAAAGTAGCACATGCATATTAAGGCATCCACTAGTTCATAAATCTAGCTAAACGAAGACGTAGAATAAGGAAGTCACAAAAAAAGCACCTTTTCAATAAAATGATAAATCAACCTAATTCGATACACTTGTTTAAAAAGGATATTGATAGCTCAACAGTCATCGATAAATCAGATCTAAACATGGTACAACACACTAGACAAGGATAATCCACACAAATAGCAGAACATAAGCACCGCATAATGACCATTAATATATTTGTACAAGAAAAATATGGTGAACCTCGACTAGCCAGCCAAATTATATTATTGAGAACAATTAAAGTCAACACATGTAGGGCTTACCATAAATACTTGCATAAAGCATTCAAAATTCACTCATAGAGAGTACTCACAATCAACCATGAGAAGTACAAGAGAAGCCACACCGAGCTATTGAATTCTAGAAAAGCTTCCAAAATTGTAGAGATGGCACCCAAAAGCACTTCTTGTTCTATCCCCATAAATGTCAAAGCTCAAATTGAAGGATTGGTGGAAGCTCTGCCTTATCGGTCACTAAAAGGAAATTATGTTGTAAGAGACCCCAAGGAGTTTGCAATAGAGTCAGGTTCAGGTGGAGAACTTACACCCCAACAATAAGAGGAACTTGAAAATATGGCCATATATATCTATGAGCCCATAAAAGAGGATAACCAATATCATGAAACACTACTAAAAGGGTTATTCAAAAGGATCTAAAATAGTCAATTCAGAGAAAGCCCTCTTTACAAAAAATGGGTAACCAATCTAGGGAAGTTGATATGCCCAAATGTTTACCACTCTTTAGAATTATTATCATGGTTAGCAGTTGCGTATAATTCAAAAACTTGAATAATAAGAGACCACACTAACCAGACTACCTTTAGAATTATGCCAGACAAAATAAAAAAAAATCTTCCAACTAAGTGCCTCCACCTTAATATTGGATTGACAAGTAATTTTTGTGCAAGCTAAATTTATGCTTGGTACTTCTTTTTACACTAGGTTTTTCAATTACAATGAAAAAATACCAGGAAAATTACCTATCCATAAGTCTGACCTTCACCCTTGGGCCAAAGATTATGTACACATGCTTAACATAGTACTTGGAAGCAAAGATTTAGATTGTTTCAGTGAGGAATATATGTTTTTGGTTGTTTAGTGAAATAAAATAAGGTAAATATCGATGTACAAATGGGAAAATATCATAAGTGATAACATAGACACTTAATTAATAGAGTTACAACAAGCCATTAAGGAAAAGAGAGAAATAATATCTTCCTTTTTGTATTACTCTTTTCTAATCCATATGATAGAGGGTCATATGGAACCACCCTTGGTCAAGGAATTAGGAGGGATAGAAGTTACGGACGTTCAAGATAGACTTATCTACATTCATGAAGGCTAATCTAGTTATACTTACTTCTTCAAAAGATTCTTCCCAATAATCTATGAAATACTTTGTGGTTATCAACTTGGAAGAATTAATACTGGTGTAGCCACCTTTTTACATCTGAATAAAATAGGATATTTCTTCCTTGCAGAGGAATTCACATATATTACACTGTTTGGGGTCAAAATCCCACAAAAAGCACTACCCAAATTTTTTCCTATGTCCATTATTATCTTAGAAATCACAAGACAACTAGCAAAAGAGGTGAAAATGAGAGCAATAAGAAAAAAGGTAAAAATTTCCTAGTTGGACATTCCTTGTAGGTTAAGGCATTACATATATAGAGGCTAGCTTAGCCTTCTATGGGCTATCTAGGATATGGATTACTATGGATTTTTCAAGATTACTTGGAGATCCTACAATCTCGCTAGTCATTATTATGAATCGATAAAGAAGTTAAGCCTTGCCTAGGTCAATCATAGGGTATATGACTTTGAAGATGCAATGCAAGGAGTAAGTATAAGGAAGGAATCACTAGAATTGGTATGGAAGATGAGAGATAGACCTCATACACAGATAGAGATGGTGGGAAATTACCCTAGTGACTTGAGAATACTAATAAATGCTATAGTAGATTCAACTGCCCCACTAATTCTAGTTATTACACTAAAAGACCTACAAGACCCTTGCTAGAAATCATAAATCATGAGCCCAAACAAGTAGAAGTGTTGATGGAATTAATTGATGTGGTTGGAGCAAAAATAAAAGATCCTCCAATTGAACAGTCTTCCCAAAGCACTATCTTAGCTACAATCAAGGGCAAAGAGATAATTACTTCTTTCTCTACACAAGTTCAAGCCACTCCTTCTAAGTTATCC
The DNA here is from genome assembly GCA_028583015.1 of Wollemia nobilis. Lineage (NCBI taxonomy): Eukaryota > Viridiplantae > Streptophyta > Pinopsida > Araucariales > Araucariaceae > Wollemia > Wollemia nobilis. The sequence continues at coordinate 29,092 of JAQPPZ010003618.1, forward strand.
AAAGCATTTATGGCCTTGAAACAATGGATTGAAATTGTATTAAACAAACCTTAAGTAGTCCTTAGGAGTATAGTCATAGACAAGGAGGAGCACAAAATATCCCCATGCTTCAAAAAATCCAAGAGGTTGGAGGATTATCTAATTTGCTAAGATGACATCAGATCAAAATTGATTCTCCTCCAAGTTCCCTACGATGTAAAAGTCCTAAGCTTGAAATGGCCCCTTATTCAAATGCTCACAAAAGTATCACCTTGGCGGGTGTAGAATAAGAGGCTATATAATTTGAGCCTAATAAAGAAAGGTAAATCCAAGCTAAAGAAGAAGGAAGTGATCCTAATGCAGGATAGTATATAATTGAATAACCCAAGGAAAAAAGTATCCATGATACACCTACTACCACTATTGAGATCCCTCTACTAGACAACGTGAAAGAAGCATATATTAACATAGAAAGAGAGGTAATACAAGCTACAAGGGACCCAATTTCCACGATGAAGTTAGAAGTTATTGCACATACACAACTTACTCTCACAGTAGCAAAAACAATTGATAAGCTAAAAGCCAAAGTAACAAGGGTAGATTAGTTACAGATAAAATTTGATAGCCTTAGACAGCAAATATCAAATACTCAAGCTATAATATCTACAACAAAACCCTAGATAATAATAAAAACATCGATTGTTCAGACTTCCTATCTAACTACAACAAAGAAATGAGAAATATTTTGTAATATCAACATGATCAAAAACTATGTGGATAACCTAGAACATATTTTGAAGCAAGCAAAAAAGAGAGTGAGCATCATATATCCCATCTTCCAACATTTTGAAAAGTGATATGATCAAATTAGTGCAAGACAAGTAACTTTAGAAGATGGCACCTCCACTTTCTTTGTCGAAGAGTTCATAAAAATGTTAATGTTTCTAAGAGATAGGCCTAAATGGAAAAATTAGGCTAAAGAGGTAGCCAAGGTTATGCATAATGGGTTGGACTCAAAATGTACTTGTAAAAAAATGACGAATCCTAATCAAAATCAAGGTGAATCATGGGGAATCCTAATAAAATTAAATCAAGCATCTTCATACCAAAATGTGGGGTATTTGAAGCCCTAAAATGTAAGGTCATATTTGGGTCTAATTTTGACCTATTAAATCATATTATAACTTTATAAAAACACCACCATTAGATCAAGCTTGAAAAGATCTTTCCAATGAGTACAAATATGCCTATGTTTGGATATATATTGTGGTGAATTGACCCTAAAAAAAAAAAATATCTAAAAATTTTAGGCTAATGGGCCGACGTCGAGGATCCTCATATTCATCAATTTCCAATTTTGAAAATCCTAATATTCGTCCAATTTGTGAATATTCACCACTGTGCATAACCTTAGAGGTAGCCACAATGGAAGAAGAGATAAATGGTGTACTGAATGAAGAAGGATTTTTCCTCTAGGAATGCTTACAGGTCTCTAATGTTGAAGACTTGATACTAAATAGAATTCAAGACTTTGATTGTGACCTTGATAATGAGTCAAACTTGTCCAAGCAAATTAGCTTCATAATAGAAATAGTTGACCATATTTGTAGTTTCTCTCAGGAGAGTAAGAAATGGTCTGAAAGCCAAAAGATCAAAATAATGTAAGATTTGAATATATTGATATTTACTATGACCTTTTCTAAGGAAGCATGGGAAATCATTGATATAACCTTAATGGACCTCTAGGATAATATGAATAAAGGAAATTCAGATTTTTTGTACCAACTATCTCCCAGAAAAAGGCAATCGAAGAAGGGTAGAGCTTAGAAAATGACAAAACTGAAGAGGTCAAATAGAATATTATTGGGCCAACTATAGAAGAAGACAAAGGATCAGAAGAAGGTGAAGACCTAGGGATATGTCAAACCTAAAAAACACACAATTGTACTCCATTTTCAAAGCCTAGCACAATCGATAATATAAATTTAATTGTACTATAGCACACCCAATAAATCAAAGGCAGAGATGTCACCACATGGAAGAATCTACTGAGATAAATTGTAATAGAAATAAGGAAACCCAAGCCTACAAAAGGGACAACTACAACCAAGAAATGGATTAAGATTTTTGCATAGCCATTTTGTTAGAGGTATACTAAGAGTGCCCTTTTCTTCCCATTGTATTCCTTTTTGTGTTTGTCTTCTTTGCCACCTCTTATTCCTCCCATTTTTATGTAGGTCTTTATAGGGAAGTATTCAGGAACTATGATTTTTTTTACCTACTAAGTCAGAGGTTTGGAGACCTTACTCTTACCACATTAGAATGGGAGGGTGAAGAATTCTTGTTACATATTCAGAATAAGAATTCTTATTGTATTGATTTAAAAGAGCTCTATGGCAATTCAAGCCAAGCTCTCATTGTAAAACTCATTGATATTGATATTAATACAATTCCAAGTTTCTTCCCTTTGTCAATTCTTTGTGTTCAGTCTTGTATATGTATATCTTTTATATATTATATAATTTGAAGGTATAATTGATATTTTATTTTATTGATAACTAATTATGTTTGTTATATTATTTGAATGAACATAATTGACTCAATATCTCCTTTATTTTTCTTTCTATTACATTAAATAAATTAAAATATTGCTACAATGGCCCAAGGATAAGGTGCTGATCATATATTAAGGTATAATTAAATATTTATGCAAATATTGGTCAAAGAACAATAACTTTTATATTTTTTTATCTGGATGAACATGAGCATGCGAAGAAATATTGTAATATCACTTCAAGGGTATCTGTTGGGGAAAAAATATTGGTTAAATTCTACATTGATGTCACAGTCCTTTCACTTAATTGTCAACCTAGGGATGCTCGTAAACTTGCGATGGACCAGATAGAGATTACCTACAATACCTCTGAGATGAGTCCACTAAACTCTATAGTTTGGAGGGTGTTGTTGTATAGCATTCATTTCAATCCAAACCACTTAATATATAGAAAATAAATTGCAGGAAATAAAATCACACCACACTTGCAGAAATGAAAGAAAACAGTAAATAAATCAAACTACTAAAAATAATCAAATACAATAATTATAGGAAAGTAAAGGAGAGGGGAGGAATACTAGTAAGGAGTGGGCCCAAGCTCTAGTAGATTCCACCCGGTTAAATACGTACGTCAAACTCAAATTAGAGAACTTTGAATGAATTTTATTGCATAAATGGAATTACATTACAGTCTGGTTCTTTTGCTATTTTTCTCCTCCTTTCTCAGAGAAGTCCTGTGCATTTATATATCGCACAGGTTTCTCTATTGCAATATTTAGATTATTGTTACAATAACAAATATCTACTAAAAATGTGATTACAATAACAACACACCAAATTAGAAAAATTCGATGTATTCAGAACAGATTCTGTTTGTTGCATCATTTATCTATGATCTAGTTAAATCAAATAGCTTTCAGTCTTATCTCATCATCATCACTCATGTTCTACCTTCAAGAAGTCATTACTCTATTTCATACAAAAATAGAACAAGCTGACGTGTTCATCGGTTAATGGGAGTTAGGCACCATCAGGTCGGGAGTTAGGTGCTTCATTCTACTTACATGGAGTCAACCGTATTTGACTTCATCAATGAAAATAAGGTGCCTTTCCATCGAAATATGGGAGCAAGGTGCCTTCCCATCGAAGATGGGAGTAAGGTGCCTTGTCATCAAAATACTAGAGTAAGGCACCTTCCCATCGAAATATGGGAGTAAGGCACCTTTCCATCAAAATATGAGAGTAAGGTGCCTTCTCATAGGAAGATAGGAGTAAGGCGCCCTTCTCTTTCATGGTCAAACTCCTTCCTTAGTATTCATTGAACTCCTTTGAAAATAGATGATGCCAGGTCCAAGTGGGACCTCGATGTAGTTATGCAAAAAACAACTAAAATGATCAAATCTACACACAAAGCACACTTTTCACACAAGTTAGGCAATATACACAATTTTACCATTAAATACATATAAACATTCATAAAAAGTACAAATATGATATAATAATGTTGCACAAAACATTAGAAACATATACAAAAATATGAGCAATTCTAGTGCTCATCATCCCCCCATGCCTAAGGATTGTCACGTCCTCGTGGCACCTTGTATTGGTAGTCCCCTATTTTATCTACGACCTCCAGTAAGCCTTATTCCTCTGCTTCCTCTTCTTGGTGGTGGCCTTGTCTCTTTCCTTATCCCTGGGCTTCCTCTTCTTGGTAGTCTATGGGGCACTGGCCTCTTGCTGTGGCTTCTACTGGCATGGGCTACGCCTAACTATTTTGCTAGGCCCAACACTTGTGCTTGGTGGCTTTGTGATGTATGTTTTTTATCCTACTTTTTCTTGCATGTAATATCCTGTAAAAGTAGTGGTCCCTTTCTGGAATGTAGGCTCTACCTCTTTCTAGAGCTGATGATATTGAGGTAAGGGCTCTATGTTTGGGATACCTAATTTTTCCCAGAAAGGGATTTAGGATTCCTCCACTACTTTGACCTTGTGTGACTAGGCCACTTTAGGAGGAAGCTTAACATCTTTAGGTGGTTTTGTACTTCCTTCAAAAAGTGGCTTCTTGTTGGCTACTTTACCTTGGGTTGTAGCTACCTCTAGGTCGAATACCCCCATCTCTTGTAAGTATATTTTCATTTTGGAGGGTTGATCTCCAATGGACCCATATATCTCCTAGAATTGCTTCTTAGGAGTAGGATTAATGCTAATCCCAAGCTCTCTAGTCACCTTTTTGAAGGCCTTTCTTACCTTCTTTCCCTCCTTAAACTCTTCTTTGAGCTTATCAAACTGCTCCTATTGTTTGGTAAAATCCTTTAGGGACCCAACCCATTCTTCATTTGAATCAAGGGTTGGCTTGGTTTTTGCTTTTGCAACACTGGCCCTAGTTCTAGGCTTATTTACTTTTACAAGTTCTAGCCCTGGTCTTAGGCTTTTGTGTTTTTACAATCTTGGATTTGGTTCTACACTTCTGTTGGGGTGCCCTGGTTGCTTTCCTCTTAGACCTCAACTGCATCGAGTGCTCCAGGGTTGTTGTGTGAGGGGGAATTTTATCCTCAGGTGTAGGTGATGTTGTTTCCCTGACACTAGAGGGTTTAGGTACATGATACTCTGGTTTTACCTCAGCAAACATCCCTTCAACTTTCTACTCAGCTACTAGTGTTTCTTCTATAGGCATTTCTTTAGCTTTCTGCTTAGCTATTGGTATTTCTTTAGCAGGTATTTCTGGCACTTCTTGCTCTATCACTAGTGTTTTGATAGGTGATTGGCCTACTGATTTCTCTATAGAGTGTGTCGATTATTGAGGTTGTGTTGTCTCTACCTCAACTCCCTACTTCATCTCTTCTTCATCAGGTTGTTGGTTATGGGCTGATTGCTCAACCTCTGCTCCCTACTCCATATCTCCTTTAGATTGTTGGTTGTGAGCTGATTGCTCACCCTCATCTTCTGAGACCTCAATTATAAGGGGCTCTTTTTGTAAAATGGGGTCCTCCTACTTTTCATCAGATATTCTAGTAGAGGTGGATGAAAGTTCCCCTACCTCAACTTCCTCATTTCTAGCATCTAACTTGAATGGGCTAGAAGAAATAACTTTCTCCATAGAGTCTAGAGAAGTTGTGGGTACTTCCATTACCTAGTATATTTGGGTGGAAGCATCCACCTTTGTTGTCTAGTTGACCTTCAACTATTGGTTTTTCTATTTAAGTTGTTGCACAGCTTGTCATAGCTAGTGTATGGTGTTGCCCAATTCTAGATGCTTTTCTACAATTGCTTTCCTAGACACTTTAAAAAGTGTCTCCTCTACCTTAAATTTCCCTTCCCAGATGAAGACCTACTATTTTACCTTCTACAATTATTCCTATAGACTTTATTGCATATTTTGGAAAGAGGGTTCACCATCAGATAGATTTTGTAGCACCTAGACTATAACCTCTTCTATGATTATCTCAATTTCTTCATCATCGCTAGATGGGTTGTGGGTGATCAAGGATACTAACTACTTCATCCTACTCCTAGTTCTTGGGTAGTTAGCTATCCAATAGGGCTAGGGATGCTCTACCTGACCTCTTCATTATTTTGTGGAGAGGTAGTCAATGAGCTTTACCCTACTTCCCCTTCGACTAGATCATCCTAGAAGTTGGGTGCTTGTTCTACTATAGGCTCCTCTACGATTGATGGCTCCTAGAAATCAAGCACCTGTTCTACTGTTGGCTCCTCTAAAGCTAGTTGTTTCTAGGAGTTAGACACCTTGGCCTTCTTCTCCTCTACCTCTGGTACTTTTCTGTGTGCCCCTATAACTGATTCTTGTTGGGAATTAGGTGCTTCGATCCTCTCCTCCTCTACCTCTGGCACTTCTTTATGTGCCCCTACAGTGGACTATTATTGGGAGTTAGGCACCTTGGACCTCTCCTCCTCTACCTTTAGCACTTCTCTATGTGCCTCTACATATCGAATTAGGGCTAAAATTAGCCCATGATGTGCTAGGGTAGAGGTCATTCCTACCTGGTATCACTTGGCTTCATCTTGTAGAGCATGCGCTAGGTAGAACAGGATGTTAATATTTACTCCATGTAGTAGGTGGCTCAAGAACCTCATATGGTTGGCATTCAAGTGTGTATACTTACCTATGCAAGTAAATAACCTAGCCACCTAGTCAAAAATCTGCTACTAGAGCCCTAAGAGGTCATGTTTCGGCAACCTCAAGCATGTTAATTCCATTGGTAGGTGCCCAAGGAGTTGTTCTATGCACTCAATCGAGATTCTTCCTTGTAAATATATTACCCTATTTGAGGGAGACTGATTATAGTTGCAACATACTCCTCTATGACTAGAATTTCTAGTCCATGTAGTCGAGCAACTTCCTTGTCCACAGACATAGCGAACTCCTCTACTGCTTCCAAGTCTTAGTTTTGGCTGACCAGGCGACAATAGTCCATCCACCTGACAACTTTGAATTGGGCTTGAACCTCTTCATTAATTCCTACCACATTATAGGGTTCACTTTTATTCTAACTATGGTTCATCGATTTTCCTCCCATTATGGAAAATTTAATTTGTGTCTACCTCTACAACTTTTCTCTATTCTCTGGGTTTATCTATAACTATTTTATCATTTCACTACATGAAGGTGCCTCTTCAATTATGGAGGTAGGTGCATTCTATTTTGCATGGAGGACTATGAGGGTGGCCTTTCCCAATCGATGTTTGACATGTCACATCGATACAGAGCGATCGATGGTTGGATGTTTTTGCTAATGTTGTGATGACACTATTTTTAAAAATGTTCTAATTATGAAAATTATATGCATCTAATAAAAATCATATACATACCTTATTGGTGATCCATGCATACCAAGCGTGATGATGATCATGGAGTGTTATGATTCATTATTTCATGACAACCAAAATGACTATGTATTCCCCATGTGAGAAATTTCTTTAAACTATTCTTCTTGGGTACTACAAAAATATTCATTCAAAGTCTCATGCTAAAAATAAGAAATATCGATGGTCTGCATGGGATGACACACATCCCTATGTTGATTGCTTTGGAATGTGTTGAAATCCTCCATAAGATTTTGTAATAATTTCCCATGAAATATTTGACCTTTTCATCATGTGGGATGCTGACGTGGCTTCGATCGCTTCCCAATACCACCAAATTATTTATGTCGCATACATGCGCTTAAATGGAAGGTAGGTACATTTTCACTGAGAAATAGGTACCTTAATCAGAATGTAGATAAGTACCTTACTTTAGGTACATGGGATTCAGGCACCTTCCTAATGGGAGTTAGGTACCTTCCTCTAGATACACACTTAGGTGCCTTTCTAATGGGAGTTAGGCACCTTCCTAATGGGAGTTAGGTACCTTCCTCTAGATACATAGGAGTTAGGCACCTTCCTATAAAAATTTAGGCACTAAACCCTGACATATGTATCGGATATCGGTATCAACTTACTTGATGATAGGAGCCTATCTCTAGTGGATGGGAGATAGGTGCCAATATATCACTTTGAAAAACTCTCAAGTCGGGTATCTTTATGGGAATTAGGTGCTCTTCCTCATATATAATACTTTTCAATGAGAGTTAGGAACCTTCCTAATGAGAGTTAGGTGCCTCCCTACAGTTGAAAATTTAGCATCTATTAGCATGTTCTACAGTCAATGCTTCCTAGTTGATCAGACCTTTCAACGCTTCCTCCTTCATGAGCTCCATCAATAGTTACTTGTCCAAACATGTAGATGGAAATTTCTCTTCTTGCAAATATTTCACACCCATGTACATATTTAGATTGTGACTATCCCCTCCATATGGGAATAATCAAGCTTCTACTCCTAGAAAACTAGAAATCATGTAGGTTCATGGATCCTATGCCTGTTAGGCCTAGGTCTCCTAGGTTGCCTACAACATGCATTCAGGGCATCATACCTGCAAAATCTAAAAATAAAAACTAAAAAGTAGTAAGATGCAAGTCAGTGGAATCTATGCCTGATAGGCCTAGGTTTCCCAGGCTACCTACAGATTGCACTCAAAGCATTATACCTACAAAATAGAAACACAAGCAAAGAAAGAAAAATAAAAGAATAAATTGTTCTTATTTTTGGGTGGACATTCCTATCCACTGACTATTAAAATTTTAAAAATTTTAATCAGATGGGGTCTCCCCCATGCCTATCTTGGACTCCATCACAATATTTTTAGATATGTGGTAAGGCCACAACCTATGACCATTAACTATCAGTATGGTGTTGCTACCATCAATAGTTATGATGTGCACAACACCATTATTGATCAGTTCAATCACTTCATATGGCCCCATCCATCATTGCATCAACTTACCTTTTCACTCCTAAAATTAAGAATCATATAGCAGCACCCACTCTCCTACTTTGAACTACTTTAGCCTAATGTGGTGGTCATGCCATTGTGTCCTTTATCTCTAGATGACCTCTATTCTATGTAGAGCATCTAATCGGTGTTCATCCAACTGATTTAGTTGTTGAATCCACTCTTTTTGTGCATCATCCAGACTTAGGTTCAATTCTACTACAGTCTTGAGGGTTCTAATTTCAAACTCAATGGGCATCATTGCATTCTTCCCATACACCAATTGGAAAGGTGTGAAACCAATAGTTGTTTTCCATGCAGTCCTATAGGCCCATACTGCCTCTAGAAACCTCATAGCCCAATATTTTCTATGCTGTTGTATAGTTTTCATGAGGATATTCTCCAACTCTCTATTGGTGACCTCTACCTATCCATTTTCTTGAGGATGATAAGGGGTAGTCTTGTTATGCCTGATTATGTACTATTGCATGATTTCTTGAATCAACCTTGAGGTGAATTGGGGATCCTGATCAGTGGTGATCTCTCTGGGTACTCCAAACCTTGTGAAGATGTGTGAAAATAGGAAGTCTACTATAGATTTCTCCTTGGAATCCCTTAGTGCCTGTACTTCAACCCACTTAGTTACATAATCAGTACAAACCAAAATATACCTTTTTCCTATTGATTATGGGTTGATTGGCCCTACAAAATCCATCCCCCATTTATCAAATGGTTCAATGTGAACATGTGGTTGGAGGGGCATCTCATCTCTAAAAGTTGGTCTGCCCATCCTTTGGCATTGATCACACTGATTTGCATATTTGGATGCATCCTTGAATAGTGAGGGCCAGTAATATCTGGTCTGCAATATCTTAAATGTAGTCCTTTTTCCTGCAAAGTGGCCACCACAAGGTTCATCATGATAGGCTTTAAGGATTTTTGAAAACTCATGCTCAGCAACACACCTCCTCATGATTTGATCAGGCCCTATTTTGAATAGACAACCATCAATCCATGAGAAGGTTGCACTCTTCTCTATTAATGTTCACTTTTCATGGGGTGAGAGTGTAGGGGATACTCTACCAGTGGCTAAGTAATTAGCCATATCTGCATACCATGGTGTTTGTTCACTCAGAGAGAAAATATGTTCATCTAGGAATTGGTCTTCTATAGCTGAATGGTCTAGAGGTGTCAACCTTGATAGAAATTTTGCAACTACATTATCCTTACCTAGTTTGTCAATGATGGTAACATCAAATTCTTGTAGGAGTAGAAGCCACATGATTATTCTACCATTAATTGCAGGTTTGTTCATCAAATATCTAATGGTTGCATGGTCAATGTGTACAAAGACCTTGTACCCTATAATGTAGTGGTGGAATTTGTTGATGGTATGGACAACTGCAAGGAATTCCTTCTCAGTGATAGTGTAGTTGAACTCAGCCCTAGTGAGATGCTTGTTGACATAGTAGATGGCATAAAACTCCTCACCATACTTCTATCCTAGAACTACCCCTATAGCATTGTTAGATGCATCAGAATATATATGGAAGGGGATGGCCCAGTTTGGGCCTCGTAGTACTGGAGTAGTGATCAAATTCTCCTTCAGAATCTGGAAGGCTTGTTCACACTCCTCTATCCAGAAAAACTCTATATTTTTGGATAGCAAAGTGTGCAGTGGTCTAGAAATTTTGCTGAAGTCTGCTATGAATCTCCTGTAATACCTAATAGAGCCAAGAAATCTCCTAACATCTCTATGTGTTGTAGGACTGGGTAGATCTTTAATAACTTCAATATTTTTCTTATCCACCCTTATCCCTCTTGTAGAGAGGTGGTGCCCCAGAACAATCCCTTCTTGCATCATCATGAAGCACTTCTCATTGCTCAGGGATAGGTTGGTCTCTTCACACCATTGGAGTACACGTTCTAGGTTGGTCATAGCCTCTTCAAATGTTTTACCATACACAGTGAAGTCATCCATGTATATCTCCACTACTTCTCCCATCATATCAAAAAAAATGCTCAGCACTACCCTCTAAAAAGTGGTTGGTGTATTGCATAGATCAAAGGATAGAACTCTATAAGAAAATGTACCCCAAGGACAAGTAAATTTCATATTGTCTTGATCTTCTTCTCCAATATAGATCTGGTTATACCCACTGAATCCATCCAGAAAGGAGAAGTACTTCCTTCCTGCTAGTGTATCAAGAACTTGGTCAACAAAAGGTAGTGGGAAGTGGTCCTTTTTAGTTGCTTTGTTCAACAATCTATAGTCAACATAGATCTACCACTTCCCATTCTTTTTGGGCACCACCACCAGAGGTGACACCCACTCACTATCAGATATGGGGTAAATGAATCTAGCTGACAAGAGTTTCTGCAACTCTACCTTGACTATCTCCTTCATGGTGGGGTTCATTCTTCATTGTGGCTACCTGATCGGACTTACCTATTCTTCCAAGTAAATGTGATGGGTACAAGTCTCCAGAGTGATCCCTCTCATATCTAAATAATCCTAGGTAAAATCCTATTGATTCCTGGTCAGTATCTCCTTTAATGTTATCAGTTGAGTTGGTGTCAACTCACTACTGACATTCAACATTTTTCTAGGCTCAATCTGAATTTGTTTGACATGGTGGTCTTGGTTGCCTACCAATGGTGACTCTGGAGAGATGTGGGAGGATTCTCCATGGAAGAAATTTGTGATAATTCTATCCTCATCAACCTCATTCTCCAACTCCATCAATGCCATTATAGGCTGCACCATTGATAATGTTCCATCATCCTGATTTTCCTAAATAGGTTCTCCTAATGCATCAACGGACTGTGCAGGTGGAGAGATGGTCAGATTTTTAACATTTTGACCATCTAAAATAGTCATATATCCATTTTGGTAGCTTATATATGCATATGTTATTGCCAGCCAAGGCCTTCCTAGGATGAGTGGATAGCCCCCAATCTAGACTTGGACTATAGTACCAAAAAGTCTGTTGGGTATTCCCATGCATCCATCATCATGATGATATCTTCCAACATTCCTTCTAGTGATACAATTGATCTATCAACCAGTTGCAAAATAGTCTTGGTAGGCTTCAAGCCTATGAGCCTAAGCTTCTGCATGGTCTCCTTTGGCATCACATTGATGGCTGCTCCTAGGTCCACTAAAGTGTTGGCCAATGAGTGGCCACCAATCTTCACTATCAAGACCGAGATACCTAGGTCTGCATATTTGGGGTGGTAGGTATTTCCAAGCATCAGATCAACTAGTTTTCCTACCACATTTATATTATTGGATGGCTTATAACTTGGCCTTCTCAGACATAGCTCCCTGATAGCCTTAGTGTAGATCAAGACATCTCTTATGGCTTGGAACAAAGGGATTATCACTATCAAATTCTTTAGACTTGAGAGGATATCAAATTTTAGTTGTATTGGCTTTCTTTGCTCCTATAACCTTTTGGGAAAAGGAGGAGCTTCTTCTTTAGTCTTCTTAATAGTTGGTTCTTCATCAACCTCTTCAACCAGAGGTGATTCTCCTATTATAATATGTACATCCTCCTCCTCTTCTATCAAAGGAGGAGCCTCTACTCCTAATTGTCTACCTGACCTCAATTGTACAGGATTGCAATTCCTAATATTATACATAGGAAACACCTCACTTTCCAATTGATATGCTTGTTGGTTTATCTTATTATTGGGATTGATTATGGGTTATATTGGGAGTTGCATAGGCCTCACTACAGGGGGAGCTAGTAAGCTTTGTTATAGTAGATCCTAAACTACATTTGGTGGAGCTACATTCCATGGGTTGTAGTTTCTCCATTGCTACCCTAGTTGTTGATATGGCATCCATGGGTACTGATTTGAGAATGATGCTCCCTAGGAGGTATTCATCTAGGGTGGTTGTCCCCACCATCCCATATTGGGTGGTTGGGCCTACCCTTGTGGCATGTAATTTCCCCCTCCATAGGGTGGCATTCTTGCTAGCATATTCCCCATAGGGGGTTGCTACCAGTTTCTCTAGTTTCCCATGAAGTATGCTTCTAAAACTTTAGCATCCTCTTTGATAGTTGGTAGTTGTGGGCATAGTCTGGTCTTGTGATTATTTTGACAAACAGTGCATACCCTGATCTTATCTTTAGGACACAAATTCCTTGCATGCTTTCCTCTACATTTTGGATAGAAGTAAGCCAATGCTACCTCATTCTCTTGCTTCTTCTTTGCTAGTAGGAGAGTATCCATTTGCAATGCTAGGGAAGACAACATTTTACTCTTCAAGTCCTCCAACATGTTGCCTATCTCTATATTTGTGACTGAGGTTATTGACTTAGTGATCCTAGAGGTTGGTTTACCTTTTCTTTGAGAATAATTTTGACATAATTATTAGATGTCTGACATCTAGTGTTGGTAAATATCTCCTCCAGAGATCATATTCAGTGCTTCAAGAGATTCACTATTGAGTCCCCTTAAGAAGATGCTTTTGAGGGACTTGTCACTTAGCTTCGCATGGGGAGATCTTTACAAATTGAAACTGAATCTATCCCAATACTCCTCCAATGATTCATCTTCCTTCTACATCATGTTCAGGACTTCCTCTCTGGAATCCCATGCTCTACCAAAATCTTGGTATTGCTCTAGGAAGAGCCTTTTCATCTCCTCCTAGGTAGTGATCTGCTTGTTCCCCAAGCTGATGAACCAGCGTAAGGCTGAATCATCCAATGTTGAAGGAAATAATTTCAACTTCTGGGCATCTATCTTATAGTCCACAGACCTGCACAAGACATCAAACTTGAACAAAAATAGGTCAGGGTCTTCTATTGGAAATCCTTTGAAGGTAGGAATATGGGTAGGGGATATGTTCTTCATTTTTGTTTCTCCCCTAGCCTCTTCTATTGGGAAGCTAAAGCTAGTTGATGTCTCTTCTACCTCAACCATTTTTTAAGAAATGTGGTCTCTAGATCTATTGTCCTTGAAGCAATTTCTAAGGCCTTCTAGTCACTCTGAGTTTTCTGCACAAGAATCTTCAAATCAACTGGTGAAATGGTTCCATCCTCAATAGCTTTCCATTGTTGTTCATACAATAGATCCTCTTCATATGGGGTTCTTTTAAACAAAGGATTATGTATTATCCACTCTTCACTCAGGTTTGGATGATTTGGTATGAAAGAGCTTTGTGCAAAAATTGGGTGTTCAATCCAATGCACTAGTAGAAGTGACTATGGGGACACTATTTCAAGTTCAGAATCTACAACTGGTTCAAAATTTTCTGTGAGCTCTTATTTTTAAGAAAATGACCATCTAGTCCTCTCTTTCTTGGTGGACTCATGCAAGATCAAATGGTAGGATTGAATCAAAATTTTTGTAGAACTGGGTATTGTAATGATATCTACTATTGGCACATCCTCGAAAATGGTACCAAAATATTAGGGCAAAAACATTGGTTAAATTCTACATTGATGTCACAGCCCTTTCACTTAATTATCAACCTAGGGATGTTCATAAACTTGTGATGTACCAGATAGAGATATACTACAATACCTCTGAGATGAGTCCACTAACTCTATAGTTTTGGGGGTGTTGTTTGTATAGCATTCATTTCAATCCAAACCACTTAATCTATAGAACATAAATTATTGGAAATGAAATCACACCACACTTGCAAAAATGAAAGAAAGCAGTAAATAAATCAAATTGCAGAAAATAATCAAATGCAGGAAAATATAATAAATAAAATTGAAATGAAATTACAGAAAAGTAAAGGAGAGGGGAGGAATACTAGCAAGGAGTGGGCCTAGGATCTAGTAGATTCTGCTCGGTTAAATATGTACGTCGAACTAAATTAGAGAACTTCGAATGAATTTTATTGCATAAATGGAATTACATTATAGTCCGGTTCTTCTGCTATTTTTCTCCTCCTTTCTTAGAGAATCCTTGTGCATTTATATATCGCACAGGTTTCTCTATTGCAATATTTAGATTGTTGTTACAATAACAAATCTCTACTAAAAATGTGATTACAATAACAACACACTAATTTAGGAAAATTTGGTGTATTCAAAATAGATTATATTTGTTGTATCATTTGTCTACGATCTGATTAAATCAAATGGCTTTCGATCTTATCTCATCATCATCACTCATGTTCTACCTTCGAGAAGTCATTACTCTATTTCATACGAAAATAGAGCAGTTGACATGTTCATCGGTTAATGGGAGTTAGGCGCCATCAAGTCAAGAGTTAGGTGCTTCATTCTGCTTACGTGGAGTCAATTATCTTTGACTTCATCAATGGAAATAAGGTGCCTTTCCATCAGAATATGAGAGCAAGGCACCTTCCCATTGAATACGGGAGTAAGGTGCCTTATTTTCGAAAGATTGGAGTAAGGCACCTTATTTTTGAAAGATTGGAGTAAGGCACCTTCCCATTGGAAGATGGGAGTAAGGTGCCTTTCCATTGAAATATGGGAGTAAGGCGCCTTCCCATCGAAATATGGGAGTAAGGCACCCTTCTCTTTCGTGGCTGAACTCCTTCCTTAGTATTCATTGAACTCCTTTGAAAATGGATGATGCCAGGTCCAAGTGGGACCTCGACGTAGTTATGCAGAAAACAACTAAAATGATCAAATCTACACACAAAGCACACTTTTCACACAAGTTAGGCAATATACACAATTTTACCATTAAATACATATAAACATTCATAAAAAGTACAAATATGATATAATAATGCCGCACAAAACATTAGAAACATATGCAAAAATATGAGCAATTTCGGTGCTCATCAGTATCCTAACCCAACTTAGCCTATTTAGAGTTAGTGTGATAATATTTTTCCAAATTAAAGTGGTAGATCCACCAAAGTTTGTAATACTGCTTGTGGTCAAGAAGTATTATGTGGTGTGACAACTAAAATTAAAGGACACTGAAAAATTCCACAATAGATCCCCTTATTTTTATTTTAATAATGTGCTTTCATATGTCCATAAAGGTGGGTGGGATAGTTCCTTTAGCCACACTATCCCCAATATTAGTTTGGACATTATTTCTACTTTCTCGACCATCAATTGAGTCATGGTGATAGGTCCTTCCCTCACACATTTCTCATATAAGCTTTTTTCTTCAATGGAATTGTGTACTTGTGTGCTTTCTAGCTGAGACGATCTTGATTGATTATTTTTTTGATGATTGGGAGAATTCTTTTCTTCTTTCATTTCCTTATTACTACTATTTCCTGCATCTCCTTCAAATTTTATAACAAAGTCATTCATGATTAATGAAGCCAACTAGTCCCACTCTATGATTGAATGAGGAGGTAGAGATCCATATTTTTCTAGCACTTCCCATTTTAGAAATGCTACCAATAATCCTAAGGCTACATCCTATTCCATTATATTATGTGGATGGTATATGAATACCAGTTCCTTGAGGTATAGTAGTGAAGTGCTCTAGCCTTTATTGGAAATATTGAGTAGTTGAGTTGTCATTGATGTCAAAATTTACATGAGGTAGTTATAATTTGATGATAAAGAAAGCATGGTATTCAAGACAGCAAGTTTTATTACAAGGCAAGGTAAATATTATAATAAGGACAAAAAAAGGTTTAAGAGGGCTTTAGAAGGTAAAGTTTAATATCAAAAAGCAAGAGGGCCAAAGGTTTAATAAAAGCCACTTGGGATAAAGGTTTAAAGGCTAAAGGTTCAAAAGAAAGTATTATAATATTTATTAAATATTATAAACCCTTGGCGACCAATGTTTTTGAAAAATCTCCAATGCAAAATCGTGAGCCGATGTATTAAGACAAATCAAATTGCATATTAATAAGGGTAAATATTTCATTAAGCTAATGTTTGGTGTGGAGAAGCGCAAATCAAATCCGTTCACATAGGTTTCAAATTTGGCACATGGATATAAGAGTGCAATTGTTCATTGGATTGGGAGTGCTTCATTTCCCAGCTATCAAGTATATCGATCATTGTTGTTCATGATCACTGATTCATTGATGTCTGGAGATATTTTTTGTTGTTGTTTGAAGGAATCTTGGTCACCATTTAATGAGAGGAGCACATAACTTGTTAAGTGAGTGAATCCACCATTTGAGAAAATACTTGAGCATATTTTGAAGTGCAATGTGCTTTTCGATTGAATGTCATGGTTGGAAAGAGAGTGCAGTGTGCTTTTCGATTGAGCGCCATGGTTGGAAAGAGAGTGCAATGTGATTTGTTGAGCGTCATTCATTGGTATTTTGTTTGATATTATTGGATGTATTGGTTGGAGTCCGTGGATCACAATTGCTCACTATTGTAAGTACATTTCATTGCAGGTCATAAGTGTTTGGCTTATCATTTGTGAAAGTCTCTAGTTGTCATTCAAAAAAGAGTGCAGTGTGTTGTGTTATCTATTGAGCTTTGTGTAAGTCCTATGTTACCACTCGAAAGAGTCTGATGTGTTATTTGTTGAGCACTATGAAAGTTTTATGTTGTCTTTTGGAAGAGCTTTGTGTGTCACTTGTGAGTCCAGTTTCGTTATCTCAGAGATAGTCCATTGTCTCCTATTGGAGAAGTCTTTCATCCTTGTCCGAAAAGTTTTTCATTGTTGTTTACTCCTGCAAATTGCTTTGGCCATTTATGAGACATTGAAGGAGTTTTATGCCTTGTGAAAGTCATTGACGTTTGAGAGATATTTTTTTGGATAAAGGAAGATGTTGGAAGTGTTTTAGGGTTTTTGAAAATGTGCTAGAGAAGACCTAAAAATCTTAGCTAAGAAAGTGTTAACGTTTGCATGCATTGGAAGTGGAAAGGACAAAAAATAGGGTTGAGCGCTTCATCCATTGGAAAACGAATTTCAAGTGTAGTATAAGATCATGGGAGAATATTGAAGTTCCATTAAATTGGTTAGCCCAAACGGTTACAAGCAAGGTTTGGGCTCTAGAGGTCAAAGGGTCAATTCTCATCCGTGCCAGCAAATTTTTGTATGAGGTATTTATAATGTTTTGATTAATATTTGAAAAAGAGTTATCAGGGTAATTGATATAAAGTCTTTATATTGGCAAATAGGAGATATAAGGATGTGTATGGTATAAAGTCTTTTATTGTGCAAATAATTGATTACAAGGATGTATATTATAAAGACTTTTGAGTTGCATGATTGAAAAAGAAAATATAAAAGAGATTGTTGCATATGAGAAAAGGAGTCATAAGGTGTATTGAGTTTTATTTGTTGATTGTACTCTTGCATGATATTTTGAGGGGTTTGGTTTATTATTAAAGGCTTTACTTTGAGAAACCAAAAGAGAGTTGTGAAGCATTATTTTTGGCCATTCTTGTGCATCATTGTTGAATGAATTTGTGAAGCATTTGAGCATTGGTTTGAGTGACATTGAAAGTGGTTGAGCAAGAGTTAGAAATTAGTTTGTGAAGAAATTTGTGCATGGGCTTTGAGGGACTTTGTGAAGAGAACATATTGAGCATTTGCATTGCATATTATTCTTTATATATTCTTGAAAGAATTATGGGTAGAATATGTCTAAATTGCCTAGTTGAAGAAAGCATTTCTAAAAGAGATACAAGCATTGTTTTGAATATCATTTGTGTGCAATATTTGGGATTGGTTGAGCATTTTTTGTGAGCAGAATTGAGTAACATTGAGAATATTTGAGCATGTGTTATGAGCATATTTGAGCATGTGTTATGAGCATATTTGAGCATGTGTTATAAGTAGATTTGAGCATGTGTTATGAGAAAATTTGAGCAAGCCTTGTGAGTAGGCTTGGAGTGGATTTGAGCAAGCCTTGTGAGTAGGCTTGGAGTAGATTTGAGCAAGTCTTATGTGTAGACTTGGAGCAAGTTTAAGGAATATTTGAGCAATTATTTTAAGAAGACTTGAAGCAGATTTGAGATAAATTTGTGCATGTAATATGTGTAAATTTGGGACAGATTTGAAATAGATTTATGCATGTAATATGTGCATAGTTGAGGTAAAGTTGAGATATATTTGTACATGTAATGTATGCAGATTTGAGATAGAGTTGAGATAGATTTGTACATGTAATGTGTGCAAATTCAAGATAGAGTTTAGATATATTTGTGCTTGTAATGTGTGTAGATTTGAGGTAGAGTTGAGATATATTTGTGCATGTAATTTGTGCATATTTGGGACAAAGTTGAGATAGATTTGTGCATGTAATGTGTGCATATTTAAGACAAAGTTGAGATAGATTTGTGCATGTAGTGTGTGCAGATTTGGGGTAGATTGAGTAGATTTTCTAGCAGAATTTGAAGCAGACCAGAGCAAATGGGATAGAGTTCTCCTGTGGATAGAGGTCCACGAACTTGAGCATAGGGGATTAAGATCACCTTTGGACAAAGGTCCATAAACATTGTAATAGGAAATTGGTTCCCAAGAGATTTGTTGGGAAAATATAGAAGAAATATTTTCTCCGTGGATGTAACCCACATTGGGTGAACCACGTTAAATTTGTGTCTCTCATGTGTGTGATGATTTATGTATTACCTTGTTACTATTATTGATGAGATTGGTTAATACTGCTATGAAAATATATTACAATTGATAACATTGGATAATATTGTTTGGGAAAGAAAAGTAAAAGTTTATATTTTACTGTTCACCCGCCCTCTCAGTATAAGCTTGTGTTCTTCAACCTTTGCCAATGTACTATATTTAAGATATGACAACAAATTTCAATAGTATGCTTTGTTCACATACCTCTAGGCTTCTTTTGTTGATGCAAAGTTACTAGGTGAATGAAGCTTCTTGCTTCTCCAAAGGTAGGTAGATAGAGATCTTCAACTAAACCTCGATTTGGTATCTTTAGTAACAGCTTCTTATGGTCTTCATTATGTAGTGGAGTTGCTAGGTGAGAGAGGCATTTTAGCAAGCTATAAATAGACTAAGACCCTCACCAAGTCTTAATCCTACTCCTTGTGATTCTAGGACCAATTATGTGTCATTGGGGTCCCATTGGTCATGTCATTAAACTCTCGTTGTCTATGATTATCCCCACTCAAGACAATTGTGCCTCATATCCGAGTGTCATAGTGGCTATGGTCAAGTGCACAAGGTTCAGCTCAATCGGGGGTCTCTTAGAGTTTTTTACAAGGATGACTCCTTGTTAAAATGTGATCTTCAAGGTGCTTGCTACTCTACCAAGGGGAAAGAGATGCAATAAAGTAAATCAAACTCAAAAAATATAAAATAAAGGAAAAGTAGATGGTGTGCCAAGAGATTCGCTAATATCTTTCTCCAAAAATAGGCCTAAACACTATGTAACAACTATGAACACTTTCTCTCCTTCACATAGTGAAGAGCAATCAAGGTCTACCAGTTATACACCCATGTGAGTAGGTGGGTCCACTAGGAGAGGCAAGCTAATAAGTGACTCAATACAAAAATAGATGTAGGCCTCTCACACACACATACACTTAGCACACTTGGTATTCATGTAAAATAATACAAGCACACATACATGCACTTCCATGGTAATACATGCAAAGACCAAAAAATAGACATAGGCTTCCATCTATATATAGATGAAGATAAACTCTTATATAGATTGTGCCAAAAGTGGGGTTCGAAATTGCCCACAAGCCACTCAAAGAAACAACTATTTTTCCAAAGAGAAATGAAAGGAAAACCTACAAACACATGAAATTACAAACTTGTTGATAAACATTACAAAGGTAAGACTACTACTATTTATAGATTTACAAGGGAGGATTTTCCCTCCAATTTTTTTGCAAATAGATTTGGCAATCCCATCTATTTTTTCTTGGGGTTTTGATTATTTAATGATGTACTTCCTTGACCATGATGATTGTTCAACATAGGACTATCTGAGCCATACTTCTTCTTGAATGCTCATTTGGGACAATAATTGAGGTCATCTTTGGGTAGGTGGTCTTCATCTCTTCAATAAAGGAAGTCATTAATTTTGCTCAGCTATCCTTGTCACTTGATTTAACTTAGTCACATGTGTTTGATTGATCTTCTCGTACCTCTCATAGACTGATTGGGAGTTTTCTCCATCACATTTCACTATCACTCACAAAACTTCTAATATTGAGATTTATCTTGAAGGCAGGCTCCTTTGGTGCTTCCTTGGCCATCTATTAGGACTTCTGTTGAATGATTATAGAAGTCCTGACCATAAGGAATTCTTTTGAGTTTTCTCTCCATGAACTTAGAAAAAAATGCAACCATTGGTTATTGGGATTTTTTCTTAACTGCGAGCGGGTAGTGGTGAACCACTATGAGAGGCCATGATGCAAGAAGATGTAGCAAACAAATTCTAATATGTAAATATATGTAATTTTGACTAAATGCTAACGCTTAAAGATTAATTTGATCCCCCATACAATTAAGACTAACTATTTATTTCTTTATTTTTTATTTATTTTGTTAATAATTAAAAAATAGAACCTATTTTACATAGACAAAAAATAGAATCTAAATCCTATATGCTTAAATAACAAATATTGAAAAAGATAGATGAGACGTTTTTCGCAGGACTGCCCAAACTTTCGAACTCGTTTCGGCCATATCTCACTCATCCGGACTCGGATTGAGCTAAAATTTTGAGGGTAGATGCCTGAAAAACCCTAGAACGTCTCCACCAATTTTCATATCATTTGGAGCAACACAGATCCTAGCGCATCCCTATGTGTGAACGACATATTTGGCAAGCGGCTATGCGAGGGTTTCATATGGGTTGAGTGCAAGCAGCTCCAGAGGTTGGTTTTTAGGGCCTTCGGGCCCTAGCGGCCAATATTTTTGTGGTTTATGCTCAATATTTTAGCAGGAAATATTGCAGGGGATACAATATGGGTTAGAAATTTATCTTTCAAGAGATCATACTATGAACTTGAGTGACAACGGCTTCCAATTTGCTGCACAAAAGAAAAGTGAAAACCATACCTTTCCACGACGTCTAGGGCAAGGATTAAAGAGATCACGAAACAAGTTTCAAGCAGTTGATCAAAAAATGGCTCATATCTCAAGTGAATCTGGTGCTAAGGTGCACCCACAAAATAATTCTACTATGAAAACCCCTATCAAGGGTAAGAATTTCGAAGACTCGGTCCCAAAAATGAATTTTAGGGATGCCCTTCATGGTGGACAGCCTCGGCCCAATGCTAATATCAATATTAGGGCTTCCCATAAACCTCTAAGAATGCCTAAGATTGATCCCAGGAAAAGGAGTCGGGATGTCTTAAAGCGGCTGATGGAACTCCTATTGTTAAGCTTGATATGGGTAACATTTAGATGGCATTGAAGATTTGGAAAAAAGAGGACTAATTTGTCGGTTCGTGGGTTTTCATCCGAGTCTATCTACTTTCAAAGTCTGGGCTGCAAAAAGCTGGAAAACTAAAGGTGAGTTACAAATCTCTATTTATCCAAATGGTTATTTTCTTGTTTTATTTGCTAATAATGAAGATAGAGAGAAAACTTTTCAAGGGGTCCTTGGTTTTTGGAAGGGCAGGGCTTTTCATGAAGCCCTGGCATACTAAATTTAAAGCCGAAGAAGAGATGCCTTCTATAGCTCCCGTGTGGGTTAGACTCTTTGGCCTCCCTATTGAATTTTGGAATCCTACTATTTTTTCTTCAATTGGAAACTCTTTAGGAACTTTTATGATGACTTGTGATTGTACTCAAAATTTTGAACATATTATTTATGCTCGGATTTGTGTTTTAATGGATTTTGACAAACCCCTACCTAAAAATATCACATTACAATTTGGGGAAGACACTTGGGAGCAAGTAGTGGACTATGAGAACATTCCTTTTCGTTGTAGAATTTGCCATGAATATGGTCATTTGGCCAGTGCTTGCCCAAATAAAATTCCTGATCAAAAGAAAGAAGATATAAACTCAGCGGGTTTCCAAATACCTAAGAAGAAGAACACTCAGAAAAAACCAGTTATGAAGGATCAATCAAAGTCATCTGCTAATATGTTTGAAATCCTTTCCACAAATGATGTCCCAAGTGAGGAAGAGGAAATAATGGAAACTGAAATCTTAGAAACACAATTTAAATATGAAGGGAAGAACTGAGAGACAAACCAACAAATCAAAGGTTTTCAACGAAAAAAAAAGGAGAAAATTTACACAAGAAAAACAATATTTCAAATGTCAAAACTTCAAATAATGCAGGTCCCAATATAGACTCCGTTGAACCATCTAGTAAAATTTTGGTTGTGTACGAGCATTCTTCAAGGTTAGAAGCCATCTCAGATTCAATTGGAATAAGTCAAGAAACAGGGAAAAAAAATTGAAGATGGATTCTAATCAAAAAGTAGGTCGCAAGACCAATCAATATCATATGGTAAAAGAAGGTGAAAAGCTTGTAGAGGAAGGTAAGATTAATGCCCTTCCCAACTTTTTTAGCCATGGTATTAATGAAGATCATCACTTGGAATATTAGAGGACTCAAAGGGAGTCTTTCAAAACAAAATGAAATTAGAAGAATGATTCAGGTAAATCATCCACATCTTGTTTTCCTTCAAGAAACAAAGATGTCAATGGAGGATATGGACTTAATTGCCGGTAAAATTTGGCCAGTTGGAAAAGTGGTTTCCCTCGGTTCCCAAGGGACTTCGGGTGGCATTGCTTGTCTTTGGGATCCAAAAGAGGTAGTTATTCACCATATGGTTGGCGGTTGGGGTTTGTTGGCTATAGCTATTCAAAGTAGACATTCCAACCAGATTATGCTCTGCATTACTATTTATGCTCCGACTTCTTTGGAGGAAAAAAGAAGGCAGTGGAAGGATATTACTCATATTATCTCTCATTTTCCTAAAGCTTGGATCTTGATCGGAGGAGATTTCAATACCATCCTCTCTCTGGATGAGAAAAGGGGGAAATAGAAATTTGGACAAAAGCAATGACCTCATGAGCGAATATATTGCAAACCTCCATCTTGTGGATATCCAACCAGATAATGGCCTTATGACTTGGTCTAACAGAAGGCAAGGCTTAGCTTGTATAATGGAGAGATTGGATAGGTTTTTGCTCTCTGAAAATTTCTTAATCCATGGTCACATTCCTAAAGTGAAGACTCTTAATAATTTTGGTTCGGATCATTGGCCAGTCATGGTGGAAATGTGGAAAACCAATGTGAGTTTCTCTCCTTTTCGTTTTCAATTAATGTGGCTTAGAGACATTTCCTTGAGACCTCATGTGCAACAATGGTGGAAGGAAGGTAAACCTAGGCATGGGACTAAGATGTTCTGTTTTGCCAAAAGGCTGCAATACATTAAATCCAAAATCAAGACTTGGAACTGGAAAGAGTTTGGGGATGTTCATAAAAAAAAACATGAAGTTATTGCTCATCTTGAAAATTTGAATAAGAAAATCCGTTTAGATGGCCTCACGAGAGAAGAGAAGTGCGAGATGAAATTAAACTCACAACTCGGTTAGAGGAATGGGAAAAAAGAGAAGAAATCTTATGGAAGCAAAAATCTAGAATTCAATGGCTCAAAGAAGGAGATCGAAACACAAATTTCTTCCACAAATCTCTTCTAGCTCGAAGATCTCACAACTTTATTTCTTCCTTAAAATCAGATTATGGAGATGTTGTTTATACTTGGGATGGCATGAACTCTATTGTTGTTGATTACTTTTCCAATATTTTTGCTGCTACTCCCCTTGACTCAGCTTCACAATATAATGTTCTTCAAGCAATCCCTTCTCTTATCACTTATGAGGAGAACTCTATTTTGATTGCTCCTGTTACTATCAATGAGCTTCAACAAGTAGTTTTTAAAATGCAAAAAGGGAAAACCCCAGGTCTGATGGTTTTCCTATTGAGTTCTACCAAGAGTTATAGGATATCCTTCATGTTGATTTATTAGAGGTGGTGGAAGAAGCCAGGAAAGCCAAAGAAATTTTGAAGGTTATCAATAAAACTTATATTACTCTTGTTCCAAAAGCTCAAGAGGTTGATCATATCTCAGCTTTTAGACCTATTGCTTTATGTAATGTTCTTCTCAAAATCATTACTAAAATCATGGCAGAAAGGTTGAAGCCTCTTTTGCATAAGATTATTTCCCCAGAGCAAGGGGGTTATGTGGAAGGACGTCAAATAGTAGATGAGATAGTTCTTGCTCGGGAAGCCATCCATTCCATGGATATGCAAAATTCTCCTTCCATGTTCATTCGGTTAGACTTATCCAAAGCTTATGACAGAGTGGATTGGCACTTCCTTATCAAAGTTTTGAGGCAATTTGGTTTCTCTAAGGATTGGATGGATTGGATTATGGGATGTATCTCTTCAGTTTCCTACTTAGTTCTTATCAATGGCAGGCCTTCTCGGTCTTTCCCGGCTTCCAGAGGTATTAGGCAAGGTGACCCGCTATCCCCTTATTTATTCATCATTCTTGTTGAATGCTTGGGTAGGACTATAACCAAAAAGAGGGAAAACAAAACCCTTGAGGGAGTTACCATTGCTCATGGAGCTAGACCTATCTCTCATCTTCAATTTGTGGATGACTCTACTCTTTTAGGTAAAGCTACGAGTTAAGGAAGCTTCTAATATTAAGCAAATCATTAGCTGTTTTTCTAAGGCTACTTGGGCAGTTGATCAATGAAGACAAATCTAAAGTTATTTTCTTTCACTGCTCTGCTAGACGAGGAATCCATGGTCTTGGATAAACTAAGATATAAGAAGACCTCTCTTCCAATCACTTATTTAGGTATTCCCATAAATATTCAAAGGCAGAAAAATAAAGATTGGAATTGGTTGTTGGACAAAGTCAAGAAGAAAATTGGAAAGTGGACCAACAAGTGGCTTTCTTATGGGGGTAGAATCACCTTGGTAAAATCAGTCCTTCAAGCTATTCCTATTTATGTTTCTTCCATTTTGAATATCCCAAAGGTTGTTCTTCGAGAATTGGATCAAATCAGTCATCGTTTCCTTTGGAGTGGTACTAAGGAGAAAAGAAAATGGGCCTTGGTGAAATGGGATACTTTATGTCTTCCTAAGAGTGAAGGGGGGTTAGGATTACGGTCTTCAATTAATAACAACAAAGCTTTAGCTGCTAAATTATATTGGAGGATGTTGCATAACCCCAATGCTCTTTGGGCCAATAATCTCCGTGCTAAATATGCTAGAGAACAAAAGTCCTGAAGACCTTGTTCGCTATCAACTTCCTACCAAAGGTTCTCCCATTTTAGCGAGTTCTTAAGGCTGGTGAGGATTTGATAAAGAAAAAATTATTTTGGATCATTCATAATGGTCAACATGCAAATTTTTGGACAGATTCTTGGGATGGTCACAAGCCTTTGATAACTCGGTTTCCCGATTGGAGGCCTTGGATGGAGGAGCTTCACCGAGCTAATTGGATAAAGGTGGCTAATTACTGTCGGTACCATCTTGGTAATTCAAAGGTTGGTAGATATTGGATCCCTATTGAGGGCTGGCCTATTCAAATCCCAGAAAGGCAAAGACAAGATATCCAAGGCATCCTTCATATGAGATCCCTCTCTTGGTCCCATGAAAAAGATTGTTTTGGATGGAACAACACTACTAAGGGTGAGTATTCGGTTGCTCAAGGTTATTTGACCTTATGCCATAATAATCCCAACCATTCTTCTGACATATTTTCTCGATTGTGGGCTCAAAAGCTGTGGCCTAAGGTGAGGTTCTTTAATTGGCTTTTATTGCATCGTAGGGTGCTTATTGGTGAACAACTTATGAAGCGTGGTTTTCATGGCCCTTTTAGATGTGAAATGTGTGAAGAGAATGTAGAAAATATCAACCATATTTTTATTGAGTGTACTTTAGCCTACGAGCTATGGAGGAGAATGGCCACTTTACTTGGCTTACAGTGGTCCAATTTTTTTACTTTTGAACAACTTTGGAGGGATTGGCCTAATCAAGAGGGTGTTGATCATTTTATTAGGCGAGTAGTTTGGATGGGTTCTACCATTCTTCTTTGGAATATTTGGAATGAAAGGAACAACCAAATTTTTAATCAAGATAGGAAGGATATTCACTATATTTGGCAAAAGACCATAGCCAACTTAGTTGAATCAGTCCATCATCTCCTTAATCACCCCCAAAACTCCCACCAAAGATGGGATCAAGTGATGCAAAGATTGAAGATTAAACCTTCTAAGGGCAACCAACTTAAAGGGAATGTGAGTATTAGTAAGATGGATAGGAATAGAAATTGGCAACCTCCTCCTAAGGATTTTGGAAAAGTCAATGCGATGGAGCCTCTAGAGGGAACCCTGGAAAAGCCGGTGTGGGAGGAATTGGTAGACTTTCGAGATGGCTCCCTGGTTTTTACTTTTGCTGAGAATTTGGGTATTCTTTCCAATAACCTTGCTTGAGGGGTATGGTATCCTCGAGAGGCCTTCAGGAGGCTACTAAGGTTGGATGGGAAAAGGTGTTAGTTGAGTCGACTCTCAACTTATGATTAATCTCTTGAAGAATCCTTCTAAGAATCATAAGGTGGATTGGAGAATAAAAAGAATTATTGAGAAGATTCAGTTAATCCAGATGGGATTTTTGAAAGTTGATTACAATCATGTGGTGAGAGATCAAAACAAGAGTGTTGATGCTTTAGCTAATTGGGCTTTGGACAAAGGTGATCTTACTTGTTATGGCCACCCTCCTATATGGTGGGCTTCTCAAATTAGGGAAGCTCTTCTTTCTATCATTTCTTTGGATGGCTCCAATTAGAAGGTACCTAGTTTCTTCTTGTTTTTTTTTTGCTTCTCTTTGGTTCATTCAGTTTTTTTAGTTCCCTAGCTCATTCTATTCTTTATTTTGTTTCCTCTGTTGATTCTTGCCTTAATAGTCTTGGTCTAGATAGGTCATTGTTTTGTTCATTTTTTATTTCTTTTTTCTTTTTTGTTTAGTTTTTTAAGGTGGGTGGGTTTTTTTATTTTGTTTTGTTTTTGTGTTCTTTGTGTTGTTTTTTGTTGTTCTTGTGTTTTTGTTGTTTTTTTTTTTTTATGTTTTTTGTTATTGTTCTTGTGTTTTTTTCGTTCTTGTTCTTGGGTTTCTCTTTGTTTGTGTTATTTCGTGTTTTTATGTGTGAGTGTTTTCTATGTTTTTTGTTTTTGTTTATTGTCTGTTGTTGGTTGTTTTTTATTTTTATTTTTATTTTATTTTTTAATTTTTTAGGTTTTGGTTGTGTTTATTTTTCATGTTTTTTTGGGTTATGTCTTTGTAGTGTTCTGTTGTTTTTGTCTTGTTTGTGTTTTGTTATGTGGTTCTTGTGTTTTTCTATGTGGTTTGTGTTGTGGTTTCTTTTATCTTATTGTGCGTGTTTGGTTGTGCTTTTGTTTTTGACACACTCAAGGAGCATGTTTTTTATTTTATTTTATTATTTTTGTTGTTATTTACTTATTTTTAAATTGGTTTTGTGTGTTTGTTTGCTCCTTGAGTATGTCAAAGGTGGTAGGCAGGTCCGAGTCCTGGGCATTTTTGGTGGAATGGATACCCCTGCCTCCTTGGGTCTTACCGAAAGTGGCATCCCTTTTGGGATGTTTTCCACAAATAAAAAAAAAAAAGATTGGGGGCAAAAGAATATATTTTTCCATAATGGTGGAACTGTTGCTAGTCCACATAAATATTGTTAGTGTTATTGCTTTTTAATGGCACTATTGCTTGATTTATAAAATAGACAAAAAAGATATAGTTAGTGGTAGAGAGATCTATCTGACCTAGTAGAGGAGGTTAGACTTCCTTGAATAGTAATAAAGCTCCTATCTAGATAGACAACGATGGTTAAAATGATAGAATACAAGAAATAAACACCAAGTGGTGAAAGCACCACTAGGTTATGATAGTGCTATTGATTCTTTCACTTAGTGTGTGTGCTTTCACTCTATGTAAACTAGAGAACAATAGCATCACTGAAAAATAGTCTAGTGGTGCTTTCACTTCTAAGAGCAAAACAACAAAAATCAATACAATATGAACTAATATTATGATAGTTGTGGTGAAAGGCTCTAATTTAGGAGCATAGAGTCCTTATTAAGCAATAAGAAATAGAGTTTTACTTGCTTAAGATGGAAGGTAAATGACAAAAATGAAAGACTAGTTATATGTAAAATGCAAAATAGGCTCTAAGTGTAATAAAATGAATCTTAAAACTACGAACACAAGGAAGATCCAAAAGTAAATAAAGAAAAATAACACAACCCAAGA
Organism: Wollemia nobilis; assembly: GCA_028583015.1. Taxonomy (NCBI): domain Eukaryota; kingdom Viridiplantae; phylum Streptophyta; class Pinopsida; order Araucariales; family Araucariaceae; genus Wollemia; species Wollemia nobilis. The sequence goes on from JAQPPZ010003618.1 coordinate 58,130, forward strand.
CACAAGGTTGATTTTCCCTTGTTAGAAGTTTGCTAGCTTTCTTGTTGATGACACTTGAATGCTTGAACTTGTGGGGTTGTATGCTTGATGTTGTGTGGTTGCTTGAGAACTTGTAGACTTGATTGCTTAGAGAAATATTGGAGACTTGCTTGGATCCTTGCAAGAGTGCTTGAAGAGAGATTACAAAGAACAAGAACTTAAATACTTGCGAAGATGACCTTCATAAGATTATGGAAATATTTTGGTATAACCTAACCATTAAAAATGACAAATACCTATGATTCTAGAGATATTTTTATAGAATTTTGTTACTCTAAAAATCTTGATGAAGTCATCATCCTAGTTGCTAGTTTTATAGGTAGTCATGACTCCTTGGTAGAAGAATTACATTGAATATGACAAAATTGCAAAAGGTAATAATTTGAAAAGGTATCAAAAATCCATTAATAAAAGAAGATAAGAATGGAAATTCTTGGACTTGGGATTTCTTGCAAGAGCTATGGATCAGATTTTGGGGATGTGGATCATTCATGTTAGGCGGCTTGAGAGAGACAACAAGTCAAATTTCTTGATTTTGGAACATGACAACCAAAATATCTAGGAGGTGATAGAATTGGTGGCTATTTTTACCTCATGACTATTTGAGATCAAAATGAGTAAGAAAAGGTTAATTTGCAAAAGCACCACTAGGTTTCAAGAGTACCATTGATGCTATCACTTTTGGAGCAATAAATGCTCTAATTCTAGGAATAAGGAATGTTGATTTAGTTTGGATGATTGAAAGGATGCTTGATGAAGGGATTGGAAAGCTTTAATATTAGCTATGCACTCAAAATTGGGTGTCTACAAAGGCTAGACTAATTATATTTTACTTTATAAATAGGTTGGACATAAACAATTCTATATTTTTATTCAGTCAACTAGTATAGAAAAGCACACTAATCTATAATATCTATGATTAAGGGGAAGAATTTTAGTGTGATGTGAGCATCTTTTCATCTATTCATTCTAATGGCCTGAAACTCTTTAAATAGCTATGTATGTCAATCTTGTATTAAATTCTTTATCTATTTTATAATTTTAAATTTTAAATTTACACATCAAAATTTTATTAAATAAATTACTACAAATAACTTGCTTTGTGCAAATATTATATTTTCTATTTTTATAATTTCATATTTTAAATTCATTAAATAAATTATATATAAGATTAAAACATTTTTTAAATTTACACTAAAAATTAACCTGTTAATATTTCATTTAAAAACTATAATAAAAATAAAATCTATTGTATATTATTCCATCAACAAGGGCAACTCCTAGTTCTTTGTCATTATAGCTATGATAGATCTAAGAACATTATATTACATTTTGGATCTTCCTCTAGTATTATTACTCTTAAAGTACACAATTATCAAAAATTATCATGAAGTACTCTCCAAGTCATGTGTTCCAATACAAACTAATGTGGACTGCATTATAGATACATGTAAGATAAACCTACTTAATTGAGATCTAGTTAAGAAAAATATATAAATCCTTGTAAGCTATTTCAATATTGTTTAGAAAGAAGTAAGAGCAAATGATAGAGAGCTATTGACAATTTACAAACCAAATGTCAGTATTACATCTCAAATTTGGTAAGATTGACAACTACATATAGTCAAAATAAATGGGATATATATATTAATAAGCATGTTAAACACATGAGAAGAAAATGATAAAGCAAATTAGAAAGAAATACATTTTTTATATTGAATGCTCTTAAATCATAATTTAAACAAAAATATAATGATGTCATCTTATTAAGTAGAGTGTGAGTTGAAGATCATTTTAATGGATTCATCTAGGTATTGATGGATTTTTTTCCACTAATATAAGATTACACTCTAAATTTTAAAAAACTTAATAATAATATATGGCATAAGTAGTAAAATCTAATTCTTAATAGAGTACAGTAAAAAAGATAGGACATAAAACTATTTGCATCAACTATTAGTAATGTCTCTACAACTTTTCACATTACTTTATGTACAAGATTCAAGAAATTACAAGAAGACATCCACAATGCTAGAGAAGATATTAGTGGAAAGTCAAAACTTGAAGTTCTCAACATGGTGTTCAACAATGTTTTTGAGACATGAAATAGCTTTTATTGTATTTGAAATACCTCAAGTATATTTCCCTAACATGATATGTTCAAATACCTTCTTCATCACTAGGCTTGGTGGAAATGATGTAAGAACCATTATCTTATCATCCAGGCTCATGCAAATGAAGTGGCTAAATAAGATATTGAAAAGAAGCCAAAAGAAAAGAAACCCAAAAAGCCTTTCAAGATGCTACTTTGTAGTTTTCACTAGGAGGGACACAAGGTGGAGTTTTGTTGATTTAATTTTAACAAGATTGAAGATAGATCCAAAAATGGGGATGTCAATGTTGCACTCTTCATTACATAAAGAGTGGATGACTATGATGGTGAGGCCTTGAAAGCATATGTAGTTTTTCGCTTAGTATATCAGACATTCACTTTTTTTAAAGAGTGAATTGTAGATTTAGGGCCAACCCAACACATGGATAAGCATCACCATCTCCTACATGACTATAATGGATAGAATAATGAGGAGTATGCGGTCATTGGCGATGAAACTTCCTTATGGATACCCATATGTGGTGAGATGATAGTTGGTTCATCCTTATTTGGTGAAGTTATTCATTTTCTAGGTATGGGTCCTAATCTTCTTTCTATTTATTGCATCACTCATACAAATGAGAAGGTAAAATTTTGGTTTGATAAATGGATGGATATCTATGAAGTATTTAAGATAGTTACTTCAAGTTATTATAATGATTCCAATCAAATGTACAAGGTTGGTGAGTGTCCCTCTTCTTCTTCTTTACATAAGACAAGAGACCTTGTGGATATTATGGATTAGGTGGATGACACTAGCAAGCGATGGTACTATAGGATTGGACAAAATGGATAAGGATCCTTGAGGTATATGAATCAACATTAGATGGTCAATGGTATTCCTGTTATTTTTCCCTAGTAGCATTTGTGAGGGGTGCATTTTCGAAAATTATCACTAAGAGTCCTTCCCCAAAGGAATAATTAGACATGCTACATGTCCCTTGGAGCTTATTCACAATAATATTTTTAGGCCTATGGGATCTCCATCTCTCTCTAATAATAAGTACTTTCTCATATTTATTTATGATTTCTCTAGGTGTATTTGTTTATACAATATTTACACTAAAGATGAAGATTTTGAAAAGTTTAAGGACTTTGCGGCTCTTACAAAAAATCATTATTGAGAGTATGATAAATTGCTTGAGTGCTAAAGGAGGACATAAGTATGTTAGTCATTCTTTTAATGTTTTTTTGCTCTCCATGGAATTTATTTTCATAGGACTATTCATGACAACCTAGAGGATAATGGATTAGCTAAATGAAAGAATGTGGTTATCATGAATATGGATACATATATATTGCATGATAATCATATAAAACACAATTTTTATGGTTAAATAGTGACTTGTATAGCTCATATCATAAAAATGTTTTGACCCAAGTCATTGAACGTATGATTTCTCTTGAGATATTGAAAGAAAACAAGCTTGATGTCTTCAATTTGTGTATCTTTGGATCCATTGCATGGGCTCATATGCTTAAAGATACATGGAACAATAATGATGCAAAGAGCCATTGTTGTATTATTATGGGCTACTCTAACAACTCTAAGGCTTATCATTTGTGTGATCCCATAAAGTGGGATATCATTATTTGGAGGGATGTGGTCACTGATAAGGAGATTACATATGCTCCTTTTAGACTATTTCTTGTCCTTTTGGAAAATGATTCTTTTTTTCAAATTTTCTAATGGTTCTTGTTCCCCCTTTGATATTCTCATTATTATTTGCCTATTATCATGGGTGGATTAGTAGGTTCCACTAATATTGGTCCTCTTCTAGATCCTTCTCTAGCATTGACCATAATTTTTCATCATTATTGATTAGCTTGATACTCCAATATCTTCTGCAAGAGTATTAGATGTTTAGGTGGATGATGAGATTAGGATTGATACCTTAACACTATATTCTAACACTACTTCTATGCAAGATATGACATAACCTTCCATTGTTCACATAATGGTGGATCAAACCCTCATTTAATATTCTTAACCAATTTTCTCTTAGAATCATCATTGGAAGTTTCCATGTTGGGCCTCATCTCAATAGTTGATGGTTCTAATGATCCCTTCACTTACTATCAATATAAGGATTTTCTGAAGTGGGAGGATGTTAGGCTTGTTGAATATGAGTCATTTATGAAGAACCAAACATGGGAGCTTGTTCCTCTTCCTAAAGGGAAGAACTTTGTTAGGTATAAATGGGTTCATAAGACTAAGTATACTTTCAATGATTAGGTGGATAAGCACATTGTATGCATTGTTGCTAAGGGATTCACTCAAATTGAGGTAGTTGACTATTTGAATACCTTTTCCCTAGTTGCACAGATGGAATCTATATGGATTATTCTCTTTATTGCTACCTCTTATAGATGAGAGGTAGATTAAGTAGATGTGAAGATTGTCTTTCTTCATAGAGATCTTTAGGAAAATATTTATTTAACATAACCACCTAATATTTATCTTGATAGGTCTACTCCCTTTGTGTGTATGATAGGGATTGCTTGTATAAATTTAAGCAAGCTCCTTATGCTTGGTATGATAAGTGTTGGATTTAATAGTACTTTCCAAAAATAAACAAAAATAAAATATTACCCATAGTAAAAGAATAACTCATAGCTAAACATAATGTAGTATGAAGGGCATCCATAGACACCAAAGTAAACTCACTAATAAAATGGTTGGTCGAAAGGGTATAAATACCTAAATTACATATGACCTTAGGTCGATGTTAAAGTAAACAACCTAAATGTTTATTAGTTAAAATATTATAATAAACCCACCTATACAATGTGTACAAGGGCCCATAAGGCTATACAACAAATATAAAATAAAATTTTGTCATGGCCTCAAGTAAATATTAACACCACATATTTCAACAACAAGATTCATTCTTTCTTAGTTGTGTATTTTGACAATGTGAAGCAAATCATGGTGTGTACATCAAGCATTAGGATGGATATAATTTGGGATTGTGTTGATGGTTGATGATCTTCTCCTCATAGGAAGATCAACATCACTAATCTAGGAGATAAAGTTGTGAGTTTATGACACTTTTTAAATCCTAGATTTTGGTTTCTTTCATTATTTCTTGAGGATTCATATCAATTAGTTACCTTTTGGGTTTGTCATTTCTTAGGCTATATTTTCAAAAAGAAAATCATAAATATAAAATCATTCCATTGATTTGGAACCAAATGCTTCTTCTTACAACCTTTACAAGAAAAATAGATGTAGTGTGGAGATTCTAGTAGAAGACCCAAGAAAAAGTCTACAAATATCCTCTACTTCCTTGGTCTAAGCTAATCATCAATGTTTCTATGGATACCATTAAAAGAACGTCCATATACACCCCAAACATCCTCCTTCATCCCTAAAGAATCAAGAAGAAAGTTGTTTTGGAAAATAATAATTTCAAGGTTTTATCCATGTAAGAATGCCAACTTTCAATCCATGATTAGGTGAAATATGGAGAGGCATTCAAATACTACTTCCACTAGCTTTCTTCTCCCAAAACCCTCACATCCAAAACCCCAAAAATAAAAAGTTTAAAATATGGTCCAAGGATCCAAAACCCTAATCAAAGCGCCAAGGAGGAATCTAAGTTAAGATTAAAGTTGAGTGTTAATGCCATGATGGAGAAGGGGTGAGGGAACTCATATTGAGGCTTCATAAAAGCTTAGCCAAATAAAATACTAGGGCACCCTAACATTCATGCCCAAATAGAAGGAATTGAAGGAACCAAACTAAATCACACACATATGTCAAAGTAAAAATCTAATTGAAATCCTTGTCAAATCAATAAGCATCTATAAAATTATAATTCAACAAATATCCATGCATTGGAATTAATCATTTATCATAGATATGTTTCTTAAGGAAATAAATCAATCAAAGAAGTGCTCTAAGTGAATTGGTTGCAATAATGAAATAAAAATTTGGATAATGTCCCTTCCATTTGATACACCAAGTATAATATTATTTAAACTATAATAAATAAATATATTTAATTAATTTATATTATATATTTTTGAATAATTATTTTAATAAATGTATTAATAACTTTTATGAGTTTAAAAAATATATAAACTAATTACACTTCATATTTTAATTTTTTTATTTAATAAAAATTAAAAAAATAATAATAATTTTAAAACTTTGACATAACATTTGGTCTATGAAATAAAAATAGAGCAAGTTCATTGGAGTTCTAGTTTATGTCTTGTGGTGGTGGGTTGGTCTTTGCTTTTGGATGGCTATTTTGGTTTAATTTTTTCTTTTGGCCTTGGAAACTAGCATGTGCTTAATTGACTTTATATTTCTCCATCTCTAATATAAAAGATTTTTGAACCTTTCAAAATCCTATTTTTTATCATTAATTAAAAAAAATTGATTTATGAAATAACAAATTTGATTGATACTTTTACATCACATATTCTAAAAATAAAGATCATAACAATTATAATAATCAAATAATTTATAATTATTTATTCTTTTTATTTAATCAAATTAAATATTTTTAAGACTAGATTTTGAATATGGCATAGCAAATTTGATTGGTACTTTTTATGGCGGATCTTCCCAAGAGGAGACATGCATAATCATCATTATAAAATAATTTAATTTTTTTGAAATATATATTATCCTTCGTAATAAAGATCATCTTATAGATTTATATTTTAAAAGGAAAAAAACGTGGGTATTCCGTTTAAAAAATATTAAAGCATATCAATCAAAAGGAATATGAGTTTTTTCCCTCTCATTTGTGATTCCCTTATACATAGGGTATATTATATTATATTACATCTTTTTTATATTATATTATATTGCATTTTTTTTAAGTAATATTTCTTATACACATCTACTATGGGGATTGAACCGAGGGGGGGTCACATTACCGATAATGCGAGTGGCATCTTTCTTTGCCAACCACACTGGCAGGGATATATTACATTATATTTAATGAAAAATTAACATTTTTTATTTGATTTAGGTATGATTTTGGATTGAATTTAAATATTATTTTAATAAAACTGTTTTAAAAAAAAAAAATTATAAACAACATTTTTTGTTTAAAAAAAAAATAGTGCTTGTTCATATTCTTCTTGCTTTAAGTAGTTATTTAATTTTACCCATCACCCTCTCTTTGATAATGGTCTTCTTAAATCTCTTTAGTGGAACATGATCAATAAACACTCAAACACATTCAAATACAAGTTAGTTTATTTAATAAATTTTCATTAAATTTAATTATAAAAATCAAATTTGCAAATTTCAAAATGTTGAGTTGGGAGTGTCATTTAATCAATTATTTTATATATTTTAATGAAAGAAAATTTGAAAGATGATAGGGTTTGGGATTAAATCTTGCTTGTAGTAAATTATCTAAAGAGATTGTATACCATGTCTGTAACAATGTGTTGGACAACAAAAACCTATCTAATATTTCTATTATATATATATTTTTTAATGCATATATTATTCCATGTATATTGAAAGCTTGAAAAATAGTTTCTTAAACTTCTATTATTGTTTGATTCCCTTGCTTCATATTAAAGTTTTACCTTATAATCAAAATATTCTCTCTCTTTCTCCATCAATATTAACTCCCCTCATGTAGCCATAATATCATTATAAACCTCTCGTAAGTTCATATAAAAACTCAAAAATAGTTTTTGTTTCCATAGAAAACAATTTCACTACATGGCCTTAAATATAAAGCACATATTCCCTTTAACCATGGGTTTACCCATTATTTAATCATTGATTTCCAAAATAGTGAAGATGAAGATGAAAAATTATTTCAAAAGAAAAGTTATGATATAATTGGAATTCAATCCCCACTTCCATTTGATGCTATTTAGAATCTTCAAAAAAGCTAGCGAATATTGGTGGAACTTATAGATGAACTCTTTATTTTTAAAAACTATTATGCCATGCTTTATCATCTCATCCTTGATAATCACTTATGGTGTAACATCTACTACCTATATATGATTAGTCATAGACTCACTTATCTTTTTGTGTTAGGACCCTCCTAACATATTATAATTGTATTTATCAAGGGTGCATCTTTCCAATCGCACCCCATCCTTCATATTTATGTACATCACCATATTCATTTTAAATCATCGAACAATTATTCAATATATAATCTATTGCAGGTTTTCCTCAATATTAAAAGCGATTCAACAGTCAAAGGCGATATATTTCATTTTTCACTTGCATTCAACCTTCATACAATTAGTATTCTAACATTTGGATCAGAGCCATCATCCGCCTGCCACTGTTTACCCTCCGCTACCATACTCCAACGAACGCTGCAAATAATTTTTTTTACCCTGATACCTTCCGCTGTCCTCACCTCTTCAACGCCTCAAAACAAACACCCACCATAACAGTTAATCCACTCTCACCGCTGCCATAAGCTGTCAACGAAAAATCATTGCCTCAGCTATTATAACAGTGCCCGATCTAGCCGTCAAATCGTCGCTGTTCTAAGCTTTTGGCAATCCCACGAATGTCTCGCTGTTTATACCGGGATAAAAAGCAGACAAAGTCAAAGGCCCTGCAAATACATTTTAAGCTCTTGCTCCCTCGATGAACATAAACTGATGAGGCCAGAGATTGCCTCATCTATGAACACTTTTTGATACATTATAACTATTTGATTCATCCTTTTTACTATGTTTCTATGTTAATTATGGGTAAAATGCATTATATAATGGTGTTTGCATATTCTGAAATGACAAAGTGCATATACTCTGTTTTATTGTTTCTTTTTGCAATTTCACCTATTTTCAGTTAATTAATCAATAGTCATTTAGAATCATAATGTAGACCTTGTTGAATATCTGGTGCTTAATAATAGTGTTCCTCTGTTTAAACTAATTCAAATGAAAAAATACGCCAAAGGACTTGTCCCTTGTAGTTGACTGTGCAAGAAAATAGGCTGTGACTGTGATAGTTCCAGCCAGCTATACATTTACAGCAGGGCTTGGAAACAGTCACTCTAGCACATGCCACCAATGCAGCAGGATGTACAAGATAAAGGAAAACAATCCAGGCGGTCAAAAACTTCCTCCCTATGCGTTTGGAGCATGGAAAAGCAACTAAATGTCACCTACCTGTTATTCGAGAGCAATGCAGAAATAAGCGATGCAGGAATAGGGAATAACACTGGAACAATCAAAAGTGGTCAAAAAATGACAAATCAGTGGAGGAAATAATTGGCAATTGACCAGGAGGTTGTCCCAACTCATCTTAACGTGATTTCCTCAACAAATGCAGCCCAACACGAATGAATGGATAAAGTTTTGACAAAGCAAATTCCTGCATTCTAGGAAACAGTTATGCAATTAGTTGTAAATCCCTGAAACTCAACAACCAGATATATCACCTTTGTCTTATAAATAAAGCTCCCAGGACAGTTGAGCATATTAGAGGGAGAGATAGAGAGATAGATAGGCAATAGAATACTGAAATTAGCATAGAGTGAAGTTTCTTTGTAGCAGAACAGTAATTTGCAGGTTTTTCTTGCATTACTATAATGTAGTTTCAGATTGAATAAAAAGGTGCATTCTTCATATGTTTTTAAGCATGTTATGGTTAATAGTGCATATTTAATTTACTTGATATAATTCTTCACCCTCTTCTGATTCTGGAAGCAAGGGCCACTTGTAGGATCAGAGGAAGGGAAGTGTTGTAGAGTACGAAACAGGAAAGATGAGTTGTTTCGGATTAAACAAGAAGAAGATGAGAGTTTAGAGGATTATCTTGATCGCTTTGCCTTTTTCCAAAAGAGATGTGGTGTTGTAGAACCAGACTTCTTAAAACCTATCTTCTTAAGAGGGTTGCAGGATGAATCTAGGGAAGTGTTATATTTAATGGGAAAAGGAGACATAGATCAACTTGACATTGAAGATATTGTAGAGTTATGCAAAAATTATTCTCGCACTCACCAACGAAGGAAGAAGCGAAATTCTGGCAATAATGACATAAAGGAGTTGATGGAGGAAATGGCTAATTTAAAAACTGATATCCTTGTTCAATTGAATACTGCATTAGGTGAGAGAAACACAAAAACCAATTCTACACCACCTTTAGCAATTTATTGCTCGAGATGTAGGAATAAGCATGCCTTGCAGGATTGCCCTTTAAACAAAACTTTTGTTTGTGAAATTTGTTCCAAGGAACACTCAACAGATAAATGTCCTTTGTTGCCTCATCTAAAATTTGTTTTGGGCACCCAAACAGAAGAACTTAATGCTATTGGGCAAAGATCCGGTGGTGGCTATGCACAATATCCCAATGCTCCTAGATTTCCAAATTGGAGACAATCTCCTTGGAATATGAATATGCCATGGGGACAGGCAGAAGCCTCTGCACAAACTTGGACAGCTCCTCTAGATTGGTCACACTTTGGGTGGATGAACCCATCTTGGCATACTATTCATCCACAATGGACACAGCAAGGACAAATATGGGGACAACAATATCCACCATATCAAGGACAACAATATCAACCATATCAAGGACAACAAAGGTATTAAGGGCAAGCTCAAAACTTGCTGCCTGCTCCTAATCCAAATTTTTAGGGAAGAGCACAACATCAACAAACACAACCAGTGAAACAACCTCCACTCCCAGCTTAGACTGTGACTAACCCAAATAATACCAGACAAACAACCCCTATTTATGAGGCTGAGTTTGAAGACTCTGCTGTAGTTCATGTACTTGACTATAGTAACATCCAGCTGCGTTCAGAAAAGATTTTACCTGAACCTGTTCCACCCACCATTGAGGAAATAAGTAAGAAACAAGAACCTCCAAATCAAGAGACACTGCAACAAAAACAAAAAGAAGAAATAATAGAAAAAATGCAGGAATCTTCTCCAGTAGCATTACCATACCCTGAAATATTTGATCATATTGATACCGCCCTTGAATCAGAATTAGTAATAGAGCTTAAAAAGATGTCAATTTCTCTCCCTTTGCTACAAGCAATAAGGGATGTGCCTTTAATCAAAAATACTATTCAGGAGTTATGTATCAAGAAACCTGGTAAACAAAAGAAGGCCTTTCCTAAAACTATTCAGGTAGAAGGAAAATTAGTTGATCTATTGGCTGGGAAACTAGTTCCTCCCAAGTATAGTGACCCGGGTAGTCCAGTAGTTATAGTTACTATTGGGGTAATGCAAATTTCTAATGTGCTAATTGATCTTGGAGCTATTAATGTAATGACTAAGGACACAATGCAAAAACTATAGCTCAATAATCTCAGTCCTACCACCACAGTTTTGGAAATGGCAGATAGGTCAGCAACTAAACCAGAAGGTATCCTAGAAGATGTAGCCATTGAAATCTCTTCTTGGGAATATCCTATAGAATTCTTAGTGTTGCAGCCTAGAACTTCAGTCAATGGATACCCTATCATTCTAGGACAACCTTGGTGCAGCTCTGCAGTTGCTTTTATAGACTGTAGATCAGGGGAAATGACCATTTCTAATGGTATTGGCCTGAAGAAAATTTCTTTGTATCCACTAGCTCAACCTTCAACTAAATTTTCTGGACAAATTTGGTATCTTGAATCTGATGAAGAACAAGAAACCATTGCCACTTTGGCTACAGTTATAATGAAGGAACATATTAAGGAAATCACTACACCAGAAAGAGAAATATTCGAGAATGAAACTATCCTAATTGAAACATTACAATCAGAAGGACTAACTGATGATCAACTTCTTATTCATCGGTTATTGTGGAAAGAGGAGGTACAAATTTTAGAACCTCTGTCATCCATGCCTAGTCAGGAAATATCATTCATACTACCACATGGATGGCATCGTCATCTCCTTAACACCTTCAAATGTCCTCTAATTCCATCAGGTATCATCTCTGAAATAGATTCTAGAGTATTTCATACTCTGTAGCCACATCATTGTCCATTAAATGCATTAATCAGTAACTATGAAGTAGCTAGTTCTATCTATCCAGGGATCAAACAAATTGAAGTTCAGCCAGGTAGATTCCTGAACATTAATAGCTGGCTAACTGAGGACCAAGAAACCAAATTGTTTGTAGTCTTACGAAACATGTTCAAGCTTTTGCATGGAACTATAAAGACATGACGAGGCATTCATCCCGAGGTATGTACACATAGGATATACACGAGAAGATGTAAAACCAAGTAAGGCAACCTCAGAGACGCTTGAATCCTGCTCTGAAGAAGATTGTAAAAGAGGAAATTGAAAAACTCTTAGATGTTGGATTCATTTATCCAATTTCAGACAGTAAGTGGGTATCACCACTGGTCATTGTTCCAAAGAAAAATGGTAAAATGAGAGTATGTGTGGATTATAGGGAGTTAAATAAGGTCACACATAAGGATCATTTCCCATTACCATTCATAGACCAAGTATTGGATACCCTTACTGAAAAGAAATTTTTTTGTTTTCTTGATGGTTTTAGCGGATATAACCAAATACAAGTTACACCAGAAGATCAGGAAAATACTACCTTTACATGTCCTTGGGGAACCTTTGCTTACAGAGTTTTACCCTTTGGGTTATGTAATGCTCCACCAACATTTCAAAGAGTTGTTTTAGCAATTTTTTCTGATTTAACAAATGAAAGTGTTGAAATTTATATGGATGATTTCACAGTATTTGGAGATAGTTTTGAATTAGAACAGCTTGAAAAAGTGTTGATTCGCTATGAAACATACCATCTCTCTCTTAATCCTGAGAAATGCTTCTTAATGATGGAGGAAGGAATTGTTCTTGGACATCATATCTCTTCTTATGGAATCAAGGTTGATCCTAAGAAGGTTGAAGTCATCAAAAACCTTCCTCCTCCACAAACTCATACTGATGTATGCAATTTCTTAGGACACGTTGGTTTTTATCGCAGATTCATTGCTAATTTCAGTACCATAGCAAATCCCATGTTTGCATTACTCATGAAAAATTCTAAATTTGTTTGGTCTTCTGAATGTCAAAATTCCTTTGAAAACTTAAAGGAGAAGTTAACCACTCCACCTGTACTAAGAGGTCCTAATTGGGAGTTACCCTTTCATATTCAAACTGATGCTTCCAATAATGCTATTGGAGTTGTGTTAGGATAGATTGAAAAGGGGGAACATTATGCGATATATTATATCAATAAAAACTTGATAAGAGCTGAGAAAAACTATACGACCACTGAAAAAGAATTCTTGGCTGTAATCTATGCTATTAACAAATTCTGACACTATATCATAGGGTACCAAGTATTCATCCATACGGATCATACTGTAATCAAATATTTGATGAATAAACCATTGGTTAGTGCAAGAATTATTCATTGGTTGATTTTGTTGCAGGAATTTGATGTTACCATAGTGAAAAAACTTGGAAAGTCTAATGTAGTTGTAGATTTCTTATCAAGAATACCAAATGCAGATACAGGAGAAGTGGTGGAAGATACCTTTCCAGATGAAAAGTTGTTTGTTGTTTCTATACAATCTCCATGGTTTGCAGACATAGCTAATTACTTAGCTACAGGGAAGATTCCTCTTCACTTTACCCCTAAACAAAAGAAATGGTTAATCAAGAAAAGCTCTTATTTTAAATGGATAGAAGGATTATTATTTAAATGCAGTCTTGATCATGTTTTACGTAGGTGTATTCGCTAGGATGAAGTATATGATATCCTACGAGCATGCCATGATGAACCATCAGGAGGGCATTATTCAATCAAAAGCACTATTCGCAAAATTTTAGGTACCAGATACTATTGGCCATCTTTGCACAAAGATGTAAAATGGTACATTAGACATTGTGATGCCTACCAACGAATGGGAAAACCTACTTTTACTAATGAAATGCCATTACAACCTCAAATAGGAACATAACCATTTGAAAGATGGGTTTTACATTTTGTAGGACCCATTAATCCTCCTTCCCAAGGCAAAGTGCATATCTTGGTATGTACTGATTATGTTACCAAATGGGTAGAAGCTCGTGCCTTTAAGCATGCTCGAGAAGAAAAAGTTGTTGATTTTCTGTATTCACAGATTTTTTTGCATTTTGGAGCCCCACAATCCATCACCACAGATCAAGGACCCCAGTTTACTTCAAAGGTTATTGAATTCTTCACTCAACTCTATCAAGTCAAACATAGAAAGTCCTCACCTTATCATCCACAAGCCAATGGCCAAGTTGAAGTGACTAATAGGGAATTAGAACGAATTCTGACCAAAACCATAGTAGTCCATAGAAGAAATTGGCTGGAAAAGTTACCAGAAGCTATTTGGGCTTATAATACCACTTGGAAATCTACCACTGGATTTACCCCATATGAATTAGTTTATGGAAAAAACCTCTTTTGCCTATTGAGTTTGAATTACTAACTCTTCGAACTGCTTTGGAAGTAGGTATTGATCTATCACAGGCACAAGAAGATTGCATTCTACAACTTGATGCATTGGATGAATTATGCATTTATGCACTACATCAGACAGAGATAATCCAAGCACAGCGAAAGATGTGGCATGATAGTCACATACAGTAGAGGAAATTTCAGCAAGGTGACTAGGCCTTGTTGTTTGATTCACAATACAAGGATTTCCCTGGAAAGTTACAGACTAGATGGCTTGGACTGTACCAAATTGAGGAAGTGTTTAACAATGGAGTTGTTTGCCTTACTCCTATTGATGACTCACAACGCAAGTTGGTGGTGAATGGACATCGTCTTTGTATGTACCATAAACCACAAAACAGGGAAGAATTTCTCAAGCAAGTGGAAAATTTGGATGTACACATCTGGGAATAAAGCACTTCTTCCATACCGAATTCAGCAGATTGACACAAAATGTTAAAAAAAGAAAAAGAAAAAAAAAACAATAAAAAAACTCAAAAAGTGAAAACCTCTTTGAGGCGCTCCTGAGTTGGGTTTACATGAAAACCGGTGTTCCGACATGTTTACCTAGTTGGTTTCACCATCATTGTTTGGTCTTGTCTCATGACCGTTGTTTCATCTATTTTCAAATTGCACCTACCTTAGTTCAAAGATTGATTAGCTTGAAATCTCAGCAGGAGCATCCTGAAATGTAGATAAAATGGTTTTAATAGGTATGTGTCTTTTTCATTTTTTGAATAGTGTAAATCATTAGTGTATATATACTTGATTAGTATAAAGCATATAAAAAGGGGAATAAAAAATGGAAAGTGTTTCAAAATGCCTCTGCCCAATTCTGCTCTAGAATGCAAAAACGAAAGTGCACCGAAATCAATAAAAAGGAAGCATAGGAATAAATTGTTTATGTTTTTGGCATAGGAATGAGTTTTGTGTAAGTGCTAGAATAATGTATTAAGCGCAAGAATAAATCAAAATGCAGGAGTGAAGTTTTGTGTAAAACTTTTACGACACATGGCCTGCGGTGATTTAATTGATTTGGGAAAAAGTATAGGTCTCAGATTCAAAATGGCATGTGACAGTTGGCATCCATAACGAGAACAGGCAAAGATTTAGGGTTATCGATGTCACGAACACTGCCACGACACTCTGCATATTCCAAAGTAGTTCCTACGCTGCTAAAAGGATTAAAAACCCTAAAAATAGAAAAAAATAGACGTAAGCTCGTAAAAAAAATTTACAGACACTATCAAACAGTAGGCAAAAGATGATACCATGGGTGGAAAGAAAGTCAGAGCCAAACCTGAAAACATCAGCTACCTGGAAACCGATGCTACATCCCTGCAAATCTTTACTAATGGGGGATTTCTGTCATTCTTGCATAAATTTGATGGCTATTCCAAGGGCTTGGTGGCAGAATTTGCATGCACCTTCCACAATAATAGAATACACATTAACGAGATGACTATCCAGGTAACCCCCGAGATACTCAGCCAAATCATTGAATTACCCCTTCAGGGTTTGCAAATTATTAAAACTAGGAGAAATGTTTTAGCTGATCTGGTTAATCAGTTTAAGGAAGAAGGGGATGGACAAATTGAATTCTTGATGAATATGTTAGATAAAACAACACTGAGATTTTATTAATCAGCAGATTAAATAGACATTATATGCCCTATTAAGCCCGGAGGTTACGAAACCACCCATGGCTGAAATAGGCACTGTTACAACAATAATGTAAGAATAGTGCAAATATAATATACGCTAACATCCCCCCTTATTACATTATTGGGGTAATAATATAACTACTAGCTATACTAACATCCCCCCTGATTACATCATTTTGCAATACAAAGAGAGCTGTGAAACAATTCAAATTTGACACGTGCAAGTGCCTTAGTGAAAATGTTTGCAACTTGAGGATCGGTGGGAAAGTGCTGAAGCTGAATTCGGTGTCTCGAAACTTCATCTCGAATGAAATGACATTGTGTGTCAATGTGTTTTGTTCTTTCATGATGGACTAGATTCTTGACTAGGTTCAGAACACCCTGATTTTCGCAAAACAAGTGTATTGGAGATTTGGATGGATGACCCATACTTGTGAGAATGCGACGCAACCATATCACTTCGCACACAACTTCACGTGCGGCGCGATACTCTGCCTCTGTTGATGAAATAACAACCACCTGTTGCTTCTTGCTATGCCAAGAGACAGGATCGGATCCAAGATGAAAAATATATCCTAAAGTTGACTTGCGATCATCAAATGATCCGGCATAGTCGGAGTCCGTGTATCCCTATAAGAAGAATTTGTTGTTCCTCTTGTATTCTAGGCCATATTCCATTGTGCCACGGACATAGTGAAGAACACGTTTTGCTACTTTCCAATGAGTGGTCTTAGGCTCCTGCATGAACCTCGAAAGATAGTTGACAACAAATACGAGATCTGGCCTAGTATTGGTCGGATATATGAGACTCCCAATCAACTGTCGATAGAGAGTACCATCTACCTGAGGTGAATCATCATATCACGATAACTGAAGTCCAGTCTCCATCGGAGTTGCCATTGGCTTGCAATCAGTCATGCAATATTTTTCTAGCAAAGTCTTGGCATATTTTTTCTAAGACACTTTGATGGAGTGCTCCTTCTGGCTGAATTCCAGACCAAGATAGTAATGGAGAAGTTCGAGATCTGACATCTCAAAAGATTGACACAAGTCTCTTTTGACAGTAGAGATCATAGTTTTTGAACTCCCTATAATGAGCAGATCATCAACATAGAGTACAAGCAACACTATCTCAGAACCTTGTTTCTTGAAATAGAGGTTTGCATTTGACAGACATCTCTTAAAACCATGCTGCAGGAGGTGATTGTCCATTTTTATATACCAAGCTTGAGGAGCTTGTTTCAGGCCATATAAGGATTTGACCAATTTGCAAACTTTTTGTTGTTGGCCTTCCACTGCAAATCCTTCTCGGTCGAGTCATATAGACTTCTTCTTGGAGATCACCATTCGGAAAGGCACTTTTGACATCCATCCGATGAACTTTCCACCCAAGCTGTGCTTTGCCATAGCACAAATAACTTGAATTGTTGTCATCCGAGCAGTAGGTGCAAAAGTTTCCTTGTAGTCAATGCCTTCCTTTTGAGCATAGACCTTTGCAACAAGACGGGCCTTATGCTTATCAATTGTCCCATCTGCTTTGTACTTGACTTTATACACCCATTTGTAGCCAATGGGTTTCTTTCCATGCGGCAAATCGACAAGCTTCCAAGTTTTGTTTTTCATCAAAGACTTATACTCTGCATCCATAGCAGCCTTCCACTGAGGCTCATCGAGAGCAACTTGTACTGATGCAAGTTCAAGATCGTCTATGGAAGACATAAACACCTTATCACTATCAATATCCATATCTTCTCGTATCTCTTCTGGATCTACAAAAAGTTCTTCAAAAAGCCGACACGGATCATCAACCCCAGTATTCTCGTTGCGGCTTTCTCCTATCGAGCCATGTCTGCGAGTACGAGGCCTATCCAAAGTCAAATACGGTGGAGTAGATAGCTTAGAGTCTTTGATTGTATTTGTATACCACTTTGGATTCTTCTTCTTAGGTGTTGAAGAAGATCCAAAAGAACCTCCAACCTTTGATGAAGGAGATTTAACAACTTGAGTTTCCACAAGGTCTAGGTATACATCTGATGTGTTTGCTTATGTGAAAGCCTCATCAAAAACAACATCTCTACTTATGTGAATCTTCTTGGTTAAGGGATCAATCAAACGATAACCCTTAGAGTGCTCATCATACCCAAGAAGAATACACTTCAATGACTTCTCATCTAACTTCTTCATTTTCTCTTTTGGTATGTGCATGAAAGCTTTACACCCAAAAATGCGTAGATGAGAAATGGAGGGTTTCCTACCACTCCATGCTTCTTGTGGAGTCATTCCTTGTAGGGCCCTTGTGGGTGCCCTATTCAACGAATATACTCCTTGTGGTGACAACTTATACCCAATATAGTTGCTCAAGTCTAGCTCCTGTGAGCATGCAACAAACCATTTCCATGATGGAACGATTCCTCCTTTCAGAAACTCCATTTTGTTGAGGAGTATAAGCAGTAGTTAACTGTCTTGTGATCCCATTTTCTTTCAAGAATGCAAAAAAAAATTTAGAGGTGAACTCCCCCCCTCGATCTGAGCGAAGAGTCTTTATAGAAGTCCCTGACTCCTTCTCAACAGATTTCTTGAATTGCTGAAAGAAGCCAAATGCTTCAGATTTCAGTTGAAGAAATAATACCCACATCTTTCGTGAGTAATCATCCACAAATAACTGAAAATACCTCTTACCCCCACAACTATTGGGAGTAA
Source organism: Wollemia nobilis (assembly GCA_028583015.1). Classification (NCBI taxonomy): domain Eukaryota; kingdom Viridiplantae; phylum Streptophyta; class Pinopsida; order Araucariales; family Araucariaceae; genus Wollemia; species Wollemia nobilis. Next base: position 77,082 of record JAQPPZ010003618.1, read on the forward strand.
ATGGACTGCACAGATTAGTATGAACCAACTCCAGAGGTTTCTTTGCTCTAGTAGAGCTCTTTTCAAAAGGCACTCTATGTTGCTTTCCTACCAAGCAGTCAGAGCAAACTGGTAAAGTGGTAGAAAGGGAAGGAAGACCCTTAACCATCTCATACTTAGCTCAAGTAAGTAACCAGAACTCAAATGTCCATATCTCTTGTGCCATAGGGAAGTTGCCTCCTTTGTAGAGACTGTCATGGCAACATGTGGAGTAGAGATAGTATCTAAGGCAAATAAGCCATGCTTATATGAAGCGGTTGCAATGTTCTTACCCTTCCTGGTAATAGAACAACACTTCTTGCCTCCCTCAACACTAAAGTTCACAACCATATCTTTGTCCATAATTTGTGTGACTGACAACAAATTGTTTGCCAATCCTGGAACATAGATAACTTTATCAATCTGACACTTGCCATCAGGAAGAGTGAATGAAACAATGCCTTCTCCCTGAACCTTGTAGGTTTTATCATCAACAATAGTGACAGGTTTGCCCTCTTTGGCCTCAAAAAACTCAAACCACGATTTGTCACCAGTCATGTGCTTACTGGCTCCATAATCAACATACCATATAGGATCCATCTACTTGGACACTATGGTAGTCATGAGAACTTTATGAGCTCTCTCAGAATTCGTGTCAGATTCTTCAACAACAACATTCACTTTTTGTTTGTTCTTTTGTGGTTTGTTTCGGCCTTTCTGTTTTGATTGCTTATTCTTATGCCAACATCTGTTTGTATCATGACCTTCTTTGTCACAAATCTTGCAATATCTATTTTTTTGTTGAGGTTGTTGAGTTTGTTTCCATTTTGAATCCTTTTGTGAATTCCCTCCCTTCTGAAAATTACCCTTCTTCTGGTTCTGCCCTTTCCTGTTGATGTAGAGAGCAGTGTTAGAAGAATCATCTCTTTGTAGTTGGCGTGCTTCCTCCTCTTGAAGCATATTAACCAATTCTACAAAAGTAACTTTTCATTGTGATACATGAAGGGAAGTAATCAACACTCGATAAGAATCAGGTAAAGCTCTCAATACAACTGAAGTAAGGAGCTTGTCTTCAACTGGGTCTCCCAAAGAATTCAACTTTGCTTTCAATTCAGAAACTCTGCAAAGAAAGAATTCAACTGTCTCACCCTGCTTCATGCTCAAACTGTGTAATTGAGATTGAAGAAATAGAATGGTGGAATCATTCTTTCCCTCATATATAGTATTAAGGGCATCCCATGCCGCTTTACTAGTTGCACGATCGACAATATGGGGTTGGACTTCATTAGACACAACAAGCAAGATGAGCACTTTTGCTTTACTGTCTAGCTTATCAAAGTCTCTTTGAGCATTAGATGGAGCTGTAACACCAGCAACAGGTGAAGGTCTGGTTGTTGCTCCAGATACAACATCCCATAAATCATCCATTGCTAGGATGGCCTTCATCTTATTTTTCCATGGTGTATAATTAGGACCTTTCAACAACTGATGAGAATCAGTCATTAGTTTTGCAGACATGATGAAGGTTCCTTATAACACCAATTGGTCCCCCTTTCGATATACCTTTTGCTAGGCCATTATACCGTACAAAATACCCGCCCTTATGTGAGGGAAACTATAGGTGAGTTTTAGAGATCATACGATACGTGGAACATAAGCAGTACTGAAAGGGAATCACCTTGTTGATGGCACCTACCATAGAAGATTCTTCTCATGTGTGGGGCGTAACTTCCCCTAAACACTATGAAGAATACTTCGTCAGGATTTATGCCTAAACACAAGAGCGATTAAGGGTAGGGAGTAAAAAAATGCAAAATGACAAACTTATCTCTCCCAGAAGATTTATAGAGAACAAGCTCAGACGTCGTTGTAGTAGCTATATTAGGCGACAGATACAGTAGCATAATCACGACAGCTTTACCTGTAAGTGCTGGCCAGAGATATCTCAAATACCGAACACTGCAGTGCAATAAATTGCACGAATGGGTTTTAATTATTTCGGGGACTTAGGGAGTGAATTTGATTTTAAATTTTAATGTTATAGTGTAAGAAATAAAATATGCAACATACAAAAAAAAAAAGTGCCCACAAGAATAACCCACTAGGTGTCGGGCGCAGCCGAAAATGCACCTTTTACAATTCGCCAAATTGCTATTTTTAAAAAAAAATACTCTCACTATCCCCATCTTTTTATGGTATTTTAACAATTTATAAATTTTGAAAAAAGTAAAATTTAATCTTTTAATAAAAAATATTTCATATATAATTAAATAAGTTTCTAATTAAATTAAAAAAAAAATAATTAAGAAACAATTTAATTAATATAAAATATTAATTATTAAAAAATTAAAACTTTAATCAAAATTAAATAAAAAATTTATACCTGTTGGCTGTGGGGTCGACAGGATTGGAACCTGCGACCTCAGGGCTCCCCGAGCCCTACCGCATAGCTCACTGCCAGGTGAGCTAGCGGGCTGATCCGCTTGGATCAGGGGCCCCCTCGTATTTGAGGAGGATCCCCAGTCCCCTGCCCGAGCATGGTCACCTGGCCGCAGCTCCTCCTCCGCAATGTTCTCCAGCAAGCAGCCTGTTGTGCAAGCATCTCCTCCTCCGCGCGTCTGCTGTGCAAGTAGCTCCTCCTCCGCGCGTTTGCTGTGCGCTGCGCATTGCGCACACGGGGCAGCAGTTAGCCGCGACTGCTGTGCGTTGCACGTTGCACACGCGAGGTGCTATCGCGGCTGTTGCACGCTACACAATGCACGCGGTTGTTGGCTGTTGCACGCTGCGCAGTGCGCGCGGCTGCTGGCTGTTGTGCGCAGCAGTTCCTCCTCCGCACGGTTGTTGTGCGCAGCAGTTCCTCCTCTGCGCGGCTACTGCGCGCTGCGCACGCGGGGCAGCACGGGAGGGGAAGGGGGGGAGGGAGGGGGATGGGCACGACCCGCCGTCGCGATTTTTTTTTTTAATCGCGGGGGGGGGGAAGCGGACGGCGTCCGCTATTTTTTTTTTTTTTAAATTCAATCACGGGGGGGGGGGGGGGAAAAAAAATGCAATCACGCCATGAAAAAAATGCAATCACGCCATGAAAAAAATGCAATCACGCCATGTTTTTTTTTTTTCTTTCAAATGCAATCACGCCGTTTTTTTTTTTTTTTTTCAAATGCAATCACGCGACGGCGTGATTAAAAAAAATCACGTCGCGGAAGAAATTTTTTTTTTAAATCTCATGGTGCTCGGGAGAAAAAAAAAGACAAACTAGCGTTGGGAAAAAACAGCGCACAGGAGGTCTATTTTTTTTAAACTATGCGTTCAGAAAAAAATGCACAGTCCAGCGCTGGGAAATTAAAAATTTTCCAGACCAGCACTAAAAAAAAAATTGAAGCCTTCCGCTTCCTACAAAACTTTCTCCAAGCAAACAGCGTCCGCCTCCAGCCTCTCTTCTCACGCTACTGGCTCTGATGCCATGTTAGATAAAACAACACTGAGATTTTATTAATCAGCAGATTAAATAGACATTATATGCCCTATTAAGCCCGGAGGTTACAAAACCACCCATGGCTGAAATAGGCACTGTTACAACAATAATGTAAGAATAGTGCAAATATAATATACGCTAACAAGAATAAGAATGTGTGTAAAGGGGTAAAAAGATCTAGTTTGTCATCTCCTTGGGATGATGTTGCAATGTGGGTTATGAGATATATTACCTATGATGGCCAATTTCTTGTTGTATCTGGCCCACACCTTCATATTCTCAACCATCTACGTCATGGAGCCGTCAAACCAGAATATAGGGTCAATATTCCCTTATATCTGTACCAGGAACTAAAAGCTATGGCCCTAAAATACCAAGCAGGGAAGGGAAGCCCTAAACATCATGGGCTCATTAAACTTATTTGCAAATATCACTTTAGGGGAAACCCTAGGAATTTTGACCGTTTCTTCTCTCCATGGGTAGAAATAAATGATTCTAACTCTACACCAGAGGAAGAGGAAACAGATGAAGAGTCAGAAGAAAGCCCTCATCCAGAGCCCTCTGAACGTAGAATTTCCCCTTCACCTGACAATCCCCCATCTTTAAGAACTAGGAAACAACAAACATCCACATCTGGTTCCCGATTAAAAAAGAGAGTAACATTTGCAGAAACTGTACAACCCAGCACAGAAATTGAGGGTTCAAGTGAATAGGCATCTACTCCAGAATCAACAGCATAACCTATATCTGTTCCTGAACCAACAAAAAAATTTGCATCTACTCCAAAACATTCAAAAGCTGCACCTGCTCAGGAATATCCAAGACCTACAGGGTTAAGAAGGTCTGCTAGACTTCAAAAAATTAAACCCTTGTTAGACACACCCATAAATATTGTAGACCCAATCAGTCTATCAGGAGAAGAGGAAGTTAGGATAGAAGATTCATAGGAAGATGCATAGGAAACAGAAAGTACAGACAAAGAGCTACAGCCAATGGAACTGGACATAACCATAGAAGAAACTTCAATAAGCCCTATACGTCCACTGGTTGATTATACTAACTCTGAATCTGAAGGACATTTGAATTTTGATGCTGAACCAGCTAGGATTGATGAGCACACTCCAGTGTATTCCAAGTCTAAAAAATATTCTGAGTTTGAGACACATTTTGGGTCTGAGTCTGAAGAAGAAATTGACATCCACACTCAATTGCATGCTGTAAAGAGTGTCATTAAAACCCAGACCCAATGGATTAAATAGGTTGAAGAAGCCATAAAAGACAAATATCAACAAATTTCTCTACTTCAGCAGCAAATTCAAGAGTTGCAGAGCAAATTATTTCAGCTAGAAAATTAATCTACAGGGTTAACCGAGGCATCACCTGATGAATGGGCATAGATTCTCTTAGATTTGGCTGGACAATCAGAGGATAACACAACACTGGCACAGAGATCACCTGTTGGAGAAGAATCAAGAATAGAAACATCTGATAGTCTGCTTCCTCATGAAAATCCAGTCAAAATTTTGATGCAACAGGACACTCCCCTTTAGCAGGACACTCAAACACTTTGTGTGGAGGAACAAGAACTTGCAGCTCAAGAACAGGTATCCACACTCTCTCCTCTGGCAAATCCAATTACTATAGAACAAGGAACACAAACAGATTTGCCAACATCAACTGTGGAAGTGGGTGTACAAGTCAATATAGTGGCACAAATGCAACCTATTGTGATACCCCCAGACACAGTGACTTTTACTAGGTACAATGAAGACCTAGCATATTGGATGACTTAGTGTCATCAGTTAGAGGGGAAGGTTGCCACTTTAAACTCTGCAACAGCCAAATTAGCAGAGAAGGAAACAAAAATCAATAGGTTAAAAGCACAGGTGCAGGATGTATGCCAGAAAGTAGAATATGCAATACAATGCAGAAGACCACCTAGGTTTTATAGCCTCCTACTCAAGGAGAGATACCTTCACTGGCAGATCATGAGACTTGTTTATGAGCTACCTCATCAGTTGAAAACCCCTGAAGAATTTGTGGAGGCATTTGTGTAAAGTCCAGCAGAGCAACAAAACCTATTATGTGAGTTATTTTTGCATAATTTCTTCTTGCCAACATAAAGTATGTTTCGACCTCATATTTATACAGGTGACTTACAATTGAGAGCCTTCATGTCCACTCTACAAAATCATATTTATTGTGACTCAAAAAAGAAAGTAGCTAAATACTTGGAATCACAAGTTGTTTTACTTTTCAGGCCTGCTCCTCTGAATCATAGGGATTGCACAAATAGTCATTATACCTTCATGAGGAATCCCAGAATGAAACAACTCTATCTAGGGAACCTGCAAAGAGGTATAACTCATTTTCAAAAAAATTGTGCACATTTCTTTGATGATGCTTTGGCAGCTTGTAAGAACAGATGGGGTGAGTTATCTATCTCCCTACAGAAACGGGAGCCAATTTCTCCTACTAACTTGCTTTGGTCAAGGAGAAGGGCAGAAAGCATTATCCAAATTATCTTAGAAATCAAGGAGTTGTGGATAGGGCTGAGATACAGGATGCCTATAATTATCACTCCTGTCCCCTACTTCTTTGATAGTGACCCACAACCTGATGTGCACTTCCAACAGTGGTTTCAATCAGTAAAAGCAGTTAGTGGATTCTACAAAATTGGTGGCGCATTATTGAAATTTCATGAGAGATGTCTGGACCTAGATCTGTGTGCCTCTATAGCTGCACAAAATGCATGAGGACATGCATTACCATAAGTTGGGGGGAAAATGATGAGGCCAGAGATTGCCTCATCCATGAACACTTTTTGATACATTATAACTATTTGATTCATCCTTTTTACTATGTTTCTATGTTAATTATGGGTAAAATGCATTATATAATGGTGTTTGCATATTCTAAAATGACAAAGTGCATATACTCTATTTTACTGTTTCTTTCTACAATTTCACCTGTTTTCAGTTAATTAATCAGTAGTCATTTAGAATCATAATGTAGACCTTGTTGAATATCTGGTGCTTAATAATAGTGTTCCTCTGTTTAAACTAATTCAAATGAAAAAATGTGCCAAAGGACTTGTCCCCTGTAGCTGACTATGTAGGAAAACAGGCTATGATTATGATAGTTCCAGCCAACTGTACATTTACAGCAGGGCTTGGAAACAGTCACTCCAACACATGCCACCAATGCAGCAGGATGTACAATATAAAGAAAAACAATCTAGGCGGTCAAAAACTTCCTCCCTATGCATTTAGAGCATGAAAAAGCAACTAAATGTCACCTAACTGTTATTTCGGAGCAGTGCAGGAATAGGGAATAGCGCATGAACAACTGAAAGTGGTCAAAAAGCGATAAATCAGTGGAGGAAATTATTGACAATTGACCAGGAGGTTGTCCCAACTCATCTTAACATGATTTTCTCAACAAATGTAGCCCAACAAGAATGAATGGATAAAGTTTTGACAAAGCAAATTCCTGCATTCTAGGAAACAATTATGCAATCAGTTGTAAATCCCTGAAACTCAGCAACCAGATATATCACCTTTGTCTTATAAATAAAGCTCCCAGCATGGTTGAGCATATTAGAGGGATATAGAGAGATAGATAGGCAATAGAATACCGAAATTAGCATAGAGTGAAGTTTCTTTGTAGCAGAACAGTAATTTGTAGGTTTTTCCTGCATTACTGTAATGCAGTTTCAGATTGAATAAAAAGGTGCATTCTTTAGATTTCTTTAAGCATGTTATGGTTAATATTGCATATTTAATTTACTTGATATAATTCTTCACCCTCTTCTGATTCTGGAAGCAAGGGCCACTTGCAGGATCAGAGGAAGGGTAGCACAGTGACAGAAATTCCTACTGATTTCTTGCTACAACAGATCAACAGAATTCTATCAACATTTGTTTGCAAAATTAATTTCATTTCAAAAGTATACCATAGTATTTATAATATGTTTGGAATAGTGTTCAACATTTAATAGGATTTGACAACATTTTCCATAATTCCCTGCAATTTCCAGATTTTTGTCATTTCACTACAATTTCCAGATTTCTGTCATTTCACTGTAATTTCCAGATTTGTGTTATTCTCCAGTTTTGCAATAGATGTTAATTTTATTTTCTAGATTTAGAACATGCTCTTGTGAACTTTGTAATTAGTTGATTTTTCTGCAACTGTGTGTGTTTTCAATTCTGCAATTTACTTTTCTGTCACTTTCAATTTAGCAACATTTCACTTCCTATTATTTCAGATTCTGCAATTTTAATTCAATTTCAGCTTTTGCAATTTGATTTCCAATTCTAGGAGTTAGAGGTCACACCAAACCCCCAAACATTAACTGATCCACCAATAAAAACATGTTCTTAGATGAACTAAACCTGCAACTGTGACACCTTCTATCGTTTACAGTCTTTGGACACCGCCTTGGACTGACACACATAATGATTAAATGATGAATGAACAATGACACTCATCACAAACAACATTCAGACGACATTAATCCGTGTCATAATCCTCGCCGAAATTTAAATCTTCGCCAAAGGACTAAAACGCAAAGGAAAAAAATTATTAAGTTACGGCGACGTCCGAAACGCAGAGGGAAAACATAAAAAAAAAAAATTGCTAAAACAACTTATAAAGTTGTTAAAAAAAAAAAATTATTTAATTTTAATTTTTTGCTCACCTGGTACCAAGTCACATTGATCGTTACCTACACCAACCGCAATGGCCGAAGGACGACGATCACTGGATTCCATCCACGAGAAACACGATAGGCTCGCTGAAGAAGTTAACCAGGAAAGAGAGGAGAATTCCCGTACCACAAGAGAACTCTTCGAAAAAATATTTGCAATGGATGTTAAACTTGATGCCATCAATCAAAATCAGGCAACATCACATGCAAACTCAACCAACAATGGGTCATCAAACCGAGCAATGTTAGGAGGTCCACAAACTTCCATTCTACCACGGACGACCAAATTAGACTTCCCAAAATTTGAAGGCGGAGACCCTACAAACTGGATCTACCAAGCAGAGCAATATTTCTCACTAAATCAAATTCCGAAAATGCAAAAAGTGCATATCGCCTCCTTCCATTTGGAAAACGACGCCATCCAATGGTACCAATGGTTCGAGAAAACTAATGGCACTCCGACGTGGTCAACCTTTACACAGAACCTATTAGTACGATTCGGCCCTAGCAAGTTTCAAAGCTTTACAGGGGCCCTCACTAAATTATGCCAAACCACTTCGGTAAGCGAATACCAAGCAGAATTTGAAAGGCTAGCTAATCGAACATCCGGATTAGACGTTGCCTTCTTTCAAGAATGTTTTGTCAGTGGATTAAAAGAAGAAATTCGAATTGAGGTGCAAATGTATAACCCTACAAACATGTTAGAGACCATCGGCTTGGCGAAATTAGCGGAGGACAAAATCAAGGCACGAAATCGGTTCACAAAACCAACTTGGGGGAAACCATCAAACACTTATACCAACCCCAAACCAATGCAAAATGGACGAACCCAAAACTCCTACACAGCCCCCAAAATTAACCCCGCTCTACCAATTAAGCGTCTGAGTTTCGAGGAAATGAAGGAAAGACAAGCTAAGGGTCTTTGCTACCATTGCGATGAGAAATTTGATAGAAATCATAAATGTGCCTCACGAAAATTATATATTCTAGATGCCACAGAAGAAGGAAATTCTACTGAAGAGGAACCTGAACTCGAAGTAGAGGTATTATCCAACACACTTGAAAGTGACGAAGAAAATGCACCAAAGGTTTCCTTCAACGCCCTTGCCGGATTTTTTGCCCCTCAAACAATGCGAGTTAAAGGGTATTTTAAGAAACAAAACCTTACCGTGCTCCTAGATTCCGGTAGCACGCACAATTTTATCGATCCAAAGGTGGCTAAACAAGCAAATTGTTTTATATACCCTTGCAATAACTTCGAAGTGATGATTGGAAACGGCGGAAAAATTGCATGCAAGGGAAAATGCAGAAATATAAAACTAACTATGGGGGTTTATAACATGAAAGGCGACATGTACGTCCTACCCCTAGGTGGGTGCGACATTGTACTAGGCGTACAATGGTTACGAACCTTGGGCGTAGTCCAATGGGAATTTGATGAACTATGGATGAAATTCACAACAAAGAACCAAACCTATATTATCCAAGGCCTGAAATCAGGACCTTCCCAAATCGTCAGCTCGCATAGAATGGAGAAAATTATCCGAAAAGGAAACAAAGGAATGGTCGCCCAATTATTTTCAATTCAACCTAGTCACAAAGAAGACGAGACACCAGAGTTACAAAATATTTTAGACCACCATAAGGCGGTATTCAATGAACCAAAAGGACTACCTCCACAACGAAGTCACGATCACACTATTCCACTATTTCCAGGGCATCAACCTCCTAATATTAGACCTTATCGTTATCCATACCTCCAAAAGACCGAAATAGAGAAATTAGTACAAGAGCTTCTTAAGGCAGGAGTCATTAGACCTAGCAAAAGCCCTTACTCCTCTCCAATTATTTTAGTTAGAAAAAAGGATGGCTCGTGGCGTTTATGTGTCGATTTTCGAGCGCTTAATAAAATGACCATCAAAGATAAATTTCCTATTCCGGTCATAGACGAGCTATTAGATGAACTCCACGGGGCAGCTTATTTTTCCAAGTTGGACTTACGGTCAGGCTACCACCAAATACGAGTCAATGAAAAGGATATTCCTAAGACGGCCTTTCGCACTCACGAAGGGCACTACGAATTCTTGGTGATGCCATTTGGCCTTACCAACGCTCCTTCTACCTTTCAAAGTCTAATGAATAAGGTATTTCACCCTTTCCTTCGTAAATTTATATTAGTTTTCTTTGATGACATTTTGATTTATAGCAAAACATGGGAAGAACATTTGGACCATGTTAGACAAGCGTTCCAAATCTTGAAGGAAAATCAACTTTATGCAAAAATATCAAAGTGTTCCTTTGGAAAACAAGAAATTGAATACTTAGGGCATATTGTCTCAAAGAAAGGCGTTATGGTAGATCCTTCCAAAATCGAGGACGTGAAAAATTGGCCTATTCCAAAAACCTTAAAAGCTCTACGTGGGTTTCTTGGACTAACGGGATATTATAGAAAATTTGTCCAAAATTATGGTAAAATCGTTGCTCCTCTAACAACATTACTTAAGAAAAATGCTTTCAAATGGTCGCCTAAAGCGGACGAGGCCTTTATCACCTTGAAAACTGCAATGTGTACCACCCCTGTTCTAGCCATGCCCAACTTTTCTAAACCGTTCGTCATTGAAAGTGATGCTTCAGGAATAGGAATGGGAGCCGTACTCATGCAGGATGAAAGGCCTCTAGCTTTTATAAGCAAAGCATTTTCTCCTAAGAATTTAGCTCGCTCTACGTATGAAAAAGAGATGTTGGCGATTGTCCATGCTATTCAACATTGGAGGCCTTACCTTATTGGCCAACATTTCATTATACGCACCGACCATCATAGCTTGAAGTATTTTTTGGAACAAAGGACTAATACCCCGGAACAACAAAAATGGGTTACTAAACTTCTTGGCTATGATTATGAAATTACATATAAAAAGGGCAAGGACAACATGGCAGCCGATGCACTTTCTAGAAAATTTGAAGATATGCCTCAAGTCCATGCTCTTTCCTCCCTTATTCCTAAATGGGTAGATGAGGTGCATGAAGAATGGATAAATGATCCTACTATCCACGCCTTAATTCAACAACTTCAACATAATCCTAGTAGCAAACCTCCATACACTTGGAAGGACAATATATTAAGATACAAAGGGAGGATGGTCCTCACCCCCAATTCAACTTATCGAAAAAAACTTCTTCATGAGTTACATACCTCACCCACTGCAGGTCACTCAGGGTTCTTAAAAACCTATAAAAGAGCCACTACCTCCTTCTATTGGGTAGGAATGAAAAATTACATCAAAAACTTTGTAAAAGAATGTGAAGTTTGCCAAAGACAAAAGGGGGAGACCCTCGCTATTCCAGGATTACTTCAACCTCTTCCTATACCCACCAAAACATGGGCAGATATTTCTATGGACTTTATTGAAGGATTACCAAAATCAGGAGGAAAAACAACCATTTTCGTAGTCGTTGATCGTTTATCTAAATATGCCCATTTTTGTCCAGTGGCTCATCCTTATACCGCTAGCACTATAGCCCACCTCTTCCTCGATAACATCTTTAAATTACATGGTATGCCCTCCACAATTATTAGTGACCGCGACCCAACTTTCACTAGCACCTTTTGGAAGGAATTATTCAAATTACAAGGTACTCAACTTCGTATGAGCTCCGCTTACCATCCTCAAACCGATGGCCAAACAGAAGTTGTAAATAAATGCTTGGAAACATACCTTCGATGTTTTGTTTCTACTCAACCACTCCATTGGGTAAAGTGGCTTTCACTAGCGGAATGGTGGTATAACACTTCATACCATACGTCCATCAAAATGACTCCTTATGAAGCACTATATGGTCAAACACCACCATCCCTCACTTCCTATATTCCAGGGACTACAAAAGTCCATGCGGTGGAAACGGAACTTGCTAATCGAGATGACATACTACGGATCCTAAAAGAGAACCTACACACCGCCCAACATCGCATGAAGCAGCAAGCCGATCAACATAGAAGCGAACGTAGTTTCCACGAGGGTGATATGGTTTTCTTACGTCTCCAACCTTACCGACAATCCTCTCTTAAACAAAAAGGTTCTCGAAAGTTAGCACCCAAATTTTACGGGCCGTATAAAGTTCTCCAACGTATTGGGACCGTTGCTTACAAACTTGAGCTTCCTCCCTCTTCCAAACTTCACCCCGTATTTCATGTATCTTGCCTTAAGCTCGCAGTTGGAACCCATATCACGACACAACCCACTCTTCCTGAATTCTCAGAGGATGGAGTACTTCTAGTCGAGCCAGAAGCTATCTTGGATCGCCGCTCTCGTCACCTTCGTACTCGCGATATCACGAAAGTTTTAATCCATTGGAAAGGTCTACCTTTAGAAGACGCGACGTGGGAAAATCTTCAAGATATCCAACAACAATTTCCAAATTTCCAGCTTTGAGGACAAAGCTCCTTTAAGGGGGGTGGCATGTTAGGACCCTCCTAACATATTATAATTGTATTTATCAGGGGTGCGTCTTTCCAATCGCACCCCATCCTTCATATTTATGTACATCACCATATTCATTTTAAATCATCGAACAATTATTCAATATATAATCTATTGCAGGTTTTCCTCAATATTAAAAGCGATTCAACAGTCAAAGGCGATATATTTCATTTTTCACTTGCATTATTTTGTCCCTAAGGCATTCATACTTCCAATTAGGACATCCTTCCTTCTAATTAGGACTTTCAAAAATAACTTGCATGTCATGCTACCTAGCTATTTCTCATAAGAATTCTTTAAACTTTCAAATTTTCAATGGATCTAAAATAAGAAAAAGTAATGCTCTTTCCTTGCTCAAACTTGCAACATTTACTTGCTTTATAAAACAAAAAAAGGATAAAACAAAAAAAGGCCAAACTTGTTCTAGAGTCTTATACTACATTTTTTAAATGGAGAAGAGATTTCCAACTAAGGCAACCTATCAAATAAGCATTCAATTACTATCAACTGACCTATCCCTTTTGAGTGAGATTTCTAATTTTTCTTCATTCTCCAAAGTAAAACAAACTTTACAATTGTTGGATGATGGAAACATCAACAAAACTAATATTCTACTTTTTCGTTCTTTCTATCAAATACATCAAATTTTCTTTATCCTTTTCTTTGCTTTGCTTCCTTTCCTTCTTTGGAACACACCCCGTTTTCTTTAAAATTTCTCTTATGCGCATAATGAAATAACTAAGCAATCTTGTATTACATTATGGTTTATCTTATATAATAAGTTTTTTAGATTAATTTAATAATAATGTATGTATTATTTTAGTAAGATTTTGAAATATTAATTTAAATTATTATAAGCTTGATATTTTAAAACTTAGAAACATATATCACAATTAGAATATAATAAACTTTTAAACATAAATCCTTAAAATATAAAGATAATAGTATATAGTTTTAGGCAAACAATTGACCAATTAAAGTCACACATAACATGTATTGAAATTAAATGATTTTAATTATGTTTAGGAGACCAAAACAAAATGTAGCTTCAAGACTTTTAATTAAGAAAGGGGTATGATATACATCTTGCTTCCTTTTGGATTTAAACCATGAGATTTCTATTAGAAGTTTTAAAATTTAAAGATATTTAAGAAAAAGATTGTTCAACAAAGTCAAAAAGCTTAACAATTTTTTATTGTCTTTTGAATGTATTTTTCTTAGCTTCAAGACTTTTAATAAAAAAAAAGGTATGGTATACATCTTGCTTCCTTTTGGATTTAAACCATGGGATTTCTATTAGAAGTTTTAAAATTTAACGATATTTAAGAAAAATATTGTTCAACAAAGTCAAAAAAGCTTAATATTTTTTTATTGTCCTTTAGTATATTTTTCTTATTGTTGATTTCAATGAGAAGTTTCTTGTTTCTTTTATTTTCAATTCTTCAAAAAGTTTCAGTAATAAATTCATTTTTAGAGTGTCTTCATATGCAATCCTAATAACATTATAGGCTTCACATTTTATAACAAAATATTTTTTTAATCTTTATTATTTATACTATGTAAAAAACAAATATTTATTTTAACCATATCTTTTAAGATATTACCTATCTTCCATGTTTAATGGTATAAAATAGATTTTAGTTACACTCTAAACATTTTCCCTTCATTTTAGTACTTTTTTTCTATTTATTAATATAAAAACTAAATATAAATATATACAATGGACAAGTTTCATCCCATATCACTTCCAAAATATTCTAAATTTTCTGGTACGCTAAATTTTTTTCTAGTCAAAAGCCTTTTTTTCCGGGTCCGCGTGACCGGATACGATTACGTTTTCCAATCTATGTGCCCTTTATTCTCCGCGTTGCGACAAATAACAAGCTTTTCCCCCTTCTTTCTCTTTTGCGTGGGAAGGAATAAAAAGGAGCCTTTTTACTTTTTTTTTTTTTTTATTTTGTGTGGGGGCAAACAACAGGACCCCAAACAAAACGCGTTTCTTGGTCCTTTCAACGAAAATACACCACAATTTTTTTCTAGTCAAAAGCCTTTTTTTCCGGGTCCACGTGACCAGATACGACTACGTTTTCCAATCTATGTGCCCTTTATTCTCTGCGTTGCGACAAATAACAAGCTTTTCCCCCTTCTTTCTCTTTTGCGTGGGAAGGAATAAAAGGGAGCCTTTTTCCTTTTTTTTAAATTTTGTGTGGGGGCAAACAACAGGACCCCAAACAAAACGCGTTTCTTGGTCCTTTCAACGAAAATACACCACAATTTTTTTCTAGTCAAAAGCCTTTTTTTTCCGGGTCCGCGTGACCAGATACGATTACGTTTTCCAATCTATCTGCCCTTTATTCTCTGCGTTGCGACAAATAACAAGCTTTTCCCCCTTCTTTCTCTTTTGCGTGGGAAGGAATAAAAGGGAGCCGTTTTCCTTTTTTTTTTTTTTGTGTGGGGGCAAACAACAGGACCCCAAACAAAACGCGTTTCTTGGTCCTTTCAACGAAAATACACCACAATTTTTTTCCAGTCAAAAGCCTTTTTTTCCAGGTCCGCGTGACCAGATACGATTGCGTTTTCCAATCTATCTGCCCTTTATTCTCCGCGTTGCGACAAATAACAAGATTTTCCCCCTTCTTTCTCTTTTGCGTGGGAAGGAATAAAAGGGAGCCTTTTTCCTTTTTTTTTTTAATTTTGTGTGGGGGCAAACAACAGGACCCCAAACAAAACGCGTTTCTTGGTCCTTTCAACGAAAATACACCACAATTTTTTTCTAGTCAAAAGCCTTTTTTTCCGGACAAAACGCGTTTCTTGGTCCTTTCAACGAAAATACACCACAATTTTTTTCTAGTCAAAAGCCTTTTTTTCCGGGTCCGCGTGACCAGATACGATTACGTTTTCCAATCTATCTGCCCTTTATTCTCTGCGTTGCGAAAAATAACAAGCTTTTCCCCCTTCTTTCTCTTTTGCGTGGGAAGGAATAAAAGGGAGCCGTTTTCCTTTTTTTTTTCTTTGTGTGGGGGCAAACAACAGGACCCCAAACAAAAACGCGTTTCTTGGTCCTTTCAACGAAAATACACCACAATTTTCTGCGGCTTTCCTCTAGAAACTGTCTAGGGTTTATAAAAGCATTAGATGTGATTATGCACTTGACAGGTATGCCGTAATTAAAGAAAACTAGATAGATAGGTATTAGAAGAAAGCACGACTACCCTACCCTCCTATTCCGTCAATCTCTGCTAACTTTTTCATTTGCGTTGGGAGGTGGATTGGTAAGTTGGGGCACTTACCGAGAGGAGACCTAGGTTCCAATCCCACGGGTTTGCTCATGCACAGACAGTAGCCCAGATCTGATTCTTCTGAGTGGTGCGCCAGATTAATGACCGCGCAACCCCTGCGTCCGACGTCCCCATCTCACGCCGGGTTACCATGTACCTAGAAGGTGAAAGTCCTGGGAGCTCGTAGATAGTTTGAACCTACCAGCTGTGCTGGTAGCTACTAAAAATCATGATTGTAACCATTGCTTTTATATATAAAAAAAAACAAATAAGACAAAGAACAAGTTTTTTTCCTTCTTATTCTCTGCGTGGGACCGAACAAGAAGAAAAAAAGGGAGCTTGTTTCCTTTTATTGTCTAGTAGAGAATGATCAATCAACAATCAAATGCAAGTTAATTTATTTAAAAATATTTTATTAGATTTAATTATAAAAATCAAATTTATAAATTTTAGAATGTTGAGTTGGTAATATCTTTTCATCAATTAAAATAAAATCTGGGTGAGATAAAATTAAGGATTAAATTTTACTTATAATAAATTATTTAAAAATATATTATTAATTATATTTGCAATCTTGTATTAAACAAAAAGAACCTATCCAATTTTTTTACTATATAAATTTTTCCAATACATCCACTATATTAAAAATTTCAAAAATAATATCCTAAAAACCATTTAAATCCATGAATAAAACAAAACCCACATTGCTTGTAGCGAATTAAATATTCCTTTCAATTTAGAGTAACTTGCACGCTACGTAAGTATTTGTCATAAACATCTAACTCCCTTGAAATATATTCAACACCTTCCCAACCTTGTTATTTTTTTAAAATCAATATTTTTATATATATTTGTCCGCGTCCTAAAACTTGAATCTCATATCCATTATAAAACTTGAATTTAAATTTCATCAAAAATCCACTTCCAATTTGAACCTGAATTTAACCAAGAATCCACATCCACCATAAAACTGGAACCTCGATTGTGGACCAATCAAATTTCAAGTCGTAAACATTCGGGTTTTAAACAGGCTTTAAAAAAAATAAATAAATAAATTTGAATGCTTTGCTAAAAAATGGGGACAAAGCATGGTGCCGTGGGACCCATAAACCCAACAAAGTAGAGCTATGATTCTTCGTTATTAGCGGCACAATTGCCGTTGCCCCCGAGAAGTGAGTACGCAATTCCTCAAGCATTTCCAATCATCTTTGGAGAGGATCAAATTGATTTGTAAGACCTTGTCATACATTATCTTAGGGACATCATACCCAAAAGAATCAATCCTAAACTAGAAGCCTCTTTCTTCGCTTAAGATTCCTTTAAATGAAATACATGGGTACCTTTAATATTAGTTTTGTTAATGTTTATTTGTATTTCATTTTTTAAAGTTTTTATATTCTTTTAAAATTTCCTTTACATCTACTTTCATATTCTTCCATTTATTAAAAGCTAAATAAGTATAAATATAATGTACAATTTTTAATGGACCTCTTTATAAAATCTATGTAACTACTCGTTTGTTAACTGTCACGCTAATTTTTTTCCTAGTCAAAAGTTTTTTTTTTATATGATTACGTTTTCATTGGCGTTTCCCGTTAAATTTAACTTCAACCCAAAGAATGTAAATCACTTTACCAATAGACTTGGTACCATTTCCCACTTTGTACTATTTCTCAGCTGTATCACTTCACCAGTAGACATGGTACCATTTCCCAGCTGTAAAGCTGATTTACAGCTGGAAGTCTATTGGTAAAGTGATTTACAGCTGGTATATGGTACCAAGTCTATTAGTAAAATGATCTACATTCCTTGCACAGCTTGGAAATTGTACAAAGTCTATTAGTAAGCTGATTTACAGCTGGAAAATGGTACGAAGTAAAATGATCTGCATTCCTTTCGCAGGTTGGAAATGGTCAAAAGTCTATTGGTAAAGTGATTTACAGCTGAGAAATGGTAAAGTCTATTGATTACGTTACTGGTCATAAATTTACCTTTCAAAGAAAAGTAAAGGAATAAATCAAGACTACCCTCCTATTCCTTCAATCTCTGCTACTAATGAGACAAACCTTTTTTTAATTTATTCTCTGCGTGGGACCAAAACACAAGAAAAAGAGGAGATTGTTTCCTTTTTATTTTCTACGTGGGGACAAACAATTGGACCCGAAAGGAAAAAAAAATACGTGGGAACAAACAACTGGACCCAAAAAAAAAAAAAATCCATGTGGGGGCAAACAACTGGAAGCTTCTTGCTCCTTTCAACGAAATTACATCATATTTTCTTGCTGCTTTCCTCTAGAATGAACTGTCTAGGGTTTATACAGCCAAAAAAAAATTATGCCTCTGTATATGTGACATCCTCTCTCCTTATAGTCTATCTCTTTATCATTCGTCTAAGCTTTTTCTCACACAAATTCGTTCTTGCTTGGCTATCTCTGCATTGCTTGCTTATTCTCAATTTGCTCAAATGGGAAAACAAAGGAAAATTACAGATTTTTATTCTCAAGTTGTTCCAATGGAAAAAAGAAAAATTACAGATTTTCCAAGTGGAGACATGGAGGGCTGTTCAAGTACCAGCGCCGAGACCTTCAAGCATTACGAGCCTTCCCCAGCACAGCACCATAAAAAATATGATGTATTCCTGAGCTTCCAAGGTGCGGACGTGGGGAAGACTTTCGTTGATTACCTCTTCAACTCCCTCTCCACTGCAGGGTTTCGTGTCTTCCCCAACACGGAGAAATTAGAAAAGGGAAAGAATATTGAGGTCATCCGGGGAGACGCTATTAGAAATTCCACCGTCTACATACCCATATTTTCTGCTAATTATGCCAGCTCCCCGCAGTGCCTCAACGAGCTCTCCCTTATCTGGACTTGCAAATCCACGGGGACTACAATAATCCCCTTGTTTTACAATGTGGAACCTTCAGATGTGAGGTACCCTGACAAGAAAGGCTCGTATGCTAAGGCATTTCAAGAGCATAGGGAAAAGGGCAAACATAGCGAGGAAATGGATGCGTGGAGGGAGGCGTTGCATCAAGTATCTCTTCTCTCTGGCTGGTCCCTCGCAGAAACCGCGGCCGGGTAAAAATGCTTTTCCATCTACTCTTTTGTGTTTTGCATTGTGTGGTTGTGAATATTCTGCTTGAAGCTATTTGAAACATATCAAGCTCTTGAGTGTTGCTTTTTTATATATAATGAAAAACTGTAACGGACTGGCTAGACAAACTGGTCCGAACATGTATCCCAACACAGTTTGACGTGCTGTAACGCATTATTACTTCGCATAACTTATATTCCATGACTTTTTAAATTCCAAATTGAGTAGATAGAATTGTTTTAGGAGTACTGAAAAAGTTTAATTTTATGTTTTCTTTTATTTTGGCGTTATTGGGCATCGTGTGTGCAGCTACGAAGGTAGGCTTGTGAAGCAGGTTGTTATGGATCTTCTCAAAACGTTGGATAATAATCTAGATGTTCCCAAACACCTGAAGGGGCTGTCAGATCCTATCAAGGTGGTGACAACTTTGCTGGAAGGGAATGACCATATGGGTGTTGGCATCTGGGGTATGGGAGGTTTGGGTAAGACTACCCTAGCGGAAGCTGTTTATAATAATATTCGTCACAAGTTCCAAGCATCCTGTTTTGTATCTGATGTTCGAGCCTTGGCGAAGAACTCCGTTAAAGGCCTCTTGGAATTACAAAAGCAGATTCTTTGGGACCTGGCGAAGGTTGATGAGAAGTTGAATACCGTTCCCAATGCCAAAGTTCGAATGGATAAATGTTTCAGATCCATTAAAGCATTAGTCTTTTTGGACGATATTGATGACGCCGAACAGTTAGATGCTTTGGTTGGAGACGCTGACAGTGGTTATTGGTTTGGAGCAGGAAGTCGAATCATTATTACCACCAGAGATTCTCAGGTATTGAAACGTCAGACTCGTGTGTTTCAATATGCCATGAAAGGACTTGATTCGAAAGAAGGTTTGGAATTATTTAGTTGGCACGCTTTCATGAGGACCGGCCCAGCTGAAGGCTACGAAGATGTTACCAAAAAAGTTGTATATGCATGTCATGGTCTCCCCCTGTCATTGAAAGTTGTGGGGGCACGTCTATACGGTGAAAAGAGCCTTGAAATTTGGAGGGAGGCCCTGACAAATTTGGTAAAAAATCACAAAAAAGTGTATGATACTCTCAAAATCAGCTATGATGCTCTCTCTCGTGAAGAGAAGCGCATGTTTTTGGACATTGCGTGCTTCTTTCTTGGTCCCTTGTCTTTCCCTAGTACTAGATATAATATGGAATTTTATGTTAAACTCTGGGAAGCTTTAGAGCTTAGTGCCCCACGTACATGTCTTAGAAATCTTGAAATGAAGTCCCTTATTAGAATTAATTATGATAGGTATCATAGTGGTTATTCAATTTTTTGGATGCATGACCATTTAAGGGACCTGGGAAGACAAATAATCGAAGAGTCGTCCCCGAGCAACCCAGCTGAACGCAGTAGATTCTGGCGCCATAAGGATTTAGTTACCGCGATGACTCAGACACAGGTAATATTTTACCATTTTGATGGTAATAAGTTAATATTTATTTAATCAAATTTAAAGGAGATGCCACGTGACGAAATGTGCAATGTACTGATAAGATTCTTTATTGTAATCAGGGAATGCCAAACGTGGAAGGACTTGTGTTGGACTTCAGCCAGGCAGAGGAGGGTCTTCACCAAACATATTGTTCGACATATCCTTGGGCATTAATGCCGAATTTGAAATTTATGTTTATTAAGGACCTATGTCGAGAAGGGCATACAAATCTACCACCAAATCTAATATTTTTGGGTCTATGGAGTCAATTCCAGGAAGATGAATCGGATTCAGAGACACATCCTATTTCCTTTTATTTGCCAAAAGCAATAGGTGAACTCAGGTGTCTGCGCTTCCTTGATATGACTGGCACCAGCATCTACCATCTTCCCAATGAAGTTGGAGAACTATTCAATCTAGAAGAATTATATTTGTCTAGATGTAATCTAAGAGAGATATCTCAAAGTTTTGCCAATCTTATCAAGCTGAAAGTTCTTGACATCAGTTACAATCCTATAAGCAGTTTTCCAGATTTTTTTCATCTTCCTAGTAGTCTCACTGAACTCCGTCTCGAAGGTTGTAATAATCTGCAGAAAATGCCCAGCGTGTCTCCTATGAAAAAATTGGAGGCCCTTGATCTCTCTGGATGCACAAGTCTCACAGAACTTCCGTCGTTGGAATTCATGCATTCTTTAAAAGACCTCCGACTAGGAAATACAAGAGGGGCTGTGAGGAGCTTCAGGCATTGCCTGCCCTTCCGGATACTCTCAGTCGTCTCTATCTCAATGGCTGTCGCAAGCTGCAAGAAGTGTCCAGCATTTCTCATCTGAAAAAATTGGAGGCCCTTGATCTCTCTGGATGCACAAGTCTCACAGAACTTCCGTCGTTGGAATTCATGCATTCTTTAAAAGACCTCCGACTAGGAGACCAATACGAGGGGGCTGTGAGGAGCTTCGGGCATTGCCTGCCCTTCCGGATACTCTCAGTCGTCTCTATCTCAATGGCTGTCGCAAGCTGCAAGAAGTATCCAGCATTTCTCATCTGAAAAAATTGGAGGCCCTTGATCTCTCTGGATGCACAAGTCTCACAGAACTTCCGTCGTTGGAATTCATGCATTCTTTAAAAGACCTCCGACTAGGAGGAACCAACAGGGTAGGAGGAACCAACAGGGGCTGTGAGGAGCTTCAGGCATTGCCTGCCCTTCCGGATACTCTCAGTCGTCTCTATCTCAATGGCTGTCGCAAGCTGCAAGAAGTATCCAGCATTTCTCATCTGAAAAAATTGGAGGCCCTTGATCTCTC
Organism: Wollemia nobilis; assembly: GCA_028583015.1. Lineage (NCBI taxonomy): Eukaryota > Viridiplantae > Streptophyta > Pinopsida > Araucariales > Araucariaceae > Wollemia > Wollemia nobilis. Next base: position 98,920 of record JAQPPZ010003618.1, read on the forward strand.
TGGATGCACAAGTCTCACAGAACTTCCGTCGTTGGAATTCATGCATTCTTTAAAAGACCTCCGACTAGGAGGAACCAACAAGTTAGAAGGAACCATCAGGGGCTGTGAGGAGCTTCAGGCATTGCCTGCCCTTCCGGATACTCTCAGTCTTCTCTATCTCAATGGCCGTCGCAAGTTGTAAGAAATGTCCAGCATTTCTCATTCGAAAAAATTGGAGGCCCTTGATCTCTCCGGATGCACAAGTCTCACGGAACTTCCATCGTTGGAATTCATGTATTCTTTAAGAGACCTCCGACTAGGAGGAACCAACAGGGGCTGTGAGGAGCTTCAGGCATTGCCTGCCCTTCCGGATACTCTCAGTGGTCTCTATCTCAATGGCTGTCGCAAGCTGCAAGAAGTATCCAGCATTTCTCATCTGAAAAAATTGGAGGCCCTTGATCTCTCTCGATGCACAAGTCTCACAGAACTTCCGTCGTTGGAATTCATGCATTCTTTAAGAGACCTCCGACTAGGCGGCTGGGAGGAGTTTCGGGCATTGCCTGCCCTTCCGGATACTCTCAGTGATCTCGATCTCCGTGGCTGTCGCAAGCTGCAAGAAGTGTCGAGCATTTCTCATCTGAACAAATTGTGGGAGCTTGATCTCTCTGGGTGCACAAGTCTAACAGAAATTCCGTCGTTGGACTTCATGCCTTTATCACACCTCATACTAAGTGGCTGTGAGGAGCTTCAGGCATTGTCTGCCCTTCCGGATACTCTCAATGATCTCGATCTCCGTGGCTGTCGCAAGCTGCAAGAAGTGTCGAGCATTTCTCATCTGAAAAATTTGGTGGTCCTTGATCAAGACGTTGACCAAGAAGGGACTAGTGCTGCCCCAGGAGTATATGGATCAGAATGGACAGGAAGAAGCCTCTCTTCCTCCTACTCCAGCTAGGATTACGTGTGGTTGATCTTTTCTACAGACCAGCAGTCCTCAGGGCATAAAAACTAGGCATAAAGTTCTGCACATGATGCGCCCTGATTATTAACTGGGTGATCAATGGAGATTTGGGACAGATTGGTGCAAAGGAAAATAATCAGGAAAAATCAATCTTGAGGCAGCTTCGTGCCTTAGGACAAAGCATTCACAAGGACTTTCTGCAAAGCAGGACTTTTAATTACAGAAGACGCACAGCATTACAAAGAAGGTGTTCCCAAAGACCAGTTCAAAAGGGAGGTGAACTTCTGTAGTACTCAAGGTAATTCTTATTGAGCCTCTCTTGACATGCATATCAGTTTCATATTGCTCCTTAGTTTGATAATGTATAGAGCCTTCTGATTTTTTTCAAGGGTGGATGTCATGGGGATTGTCTTGTATTTCAAATTATCGAGAAAGTGTTAGTTCTGTTGATTTGAAAGTAACCACTTTTCCCACGAGACAAAAATATAGATTTATATTTAGTGACCGTTAGTTCTTGACATACATGGAGTTTTGTTAAAGAATATTTACATGGATAATTTAACGGTTTTTTTTTATATGTGAAATAACTTTTTATAGAGTGGTAATTTTGCAGTTTGAAGGATTACCAACTACCAAATCAAGAGGTTTAGAATTTGGATCTAATTACTTTGGTACAAAAGTATTATTTATAAAAAGTTTAGAATTTGGATCTAACTACTTTGGTACAAAAGATAAATTAGAAGGACATACAAATATAAACTACCCAAATAATATGTATTGTAACATATGCGACATAGTAGGGCATTTGGTGGAAAATTACCCGTTCAATCTGAAATGAGCAAGACATCAAACTATGATAGTACAATATGAGGAAGAACCAAACACCTCAAGAAACGGGTAAGGTGCAACAAGTGATAGATTTAGGAATAACCATTGAGGTGGAAGACAGGGAGTTGTCTACAATATGACTCCAAGGGAATTCCGATCATCCAATACCAAAATTGTCATGAATGGGGATATTTTGTAAAAACTTACCCCAAATCTCAGAAGGCAAAAAATACCAAGGGTAGTAATACTACCCAAATATGTCAATAGTGTGGACTATAAAACCATAAAGAGATAAAGTACCCAAACAAAGCAAGTATAAGTGGTACACAATATTAATTTGATTGATATTGGAGAAGTTACTACTGAGTGGAAAAAGGAAAATAATTCTTAGCAATGACTAGAGCTCATGGTAGGAAAATGGAACAATATCTGAATACTACCAAGGAGAAAGAATGATGGTAGGAATCCCAAGAAATGATTAATATATAATTGGAAAAGAAAAGCAGGAAAGGCTATTCCAAGAGAAAGCCTTCAAGAAGATGGAGATCATAACAAAAAATAAACATCAATTGAATGCTTGATGATAGGTAATAAATATGACTTAGGAAGTGAATATATCAAGTCTATATAGTGCAATGCCTAAATTGTACGCTATAGTTGATGAGGTGATAAAAGCAAAGATGAAAGATGAAGTCCAACAGGTAGCCAATATTAAGCAAGAACAATTTTTTTTTTATTTGTGGAAAACATCCCAAAAGGGATGCCACTTTCGGGTAAGACCCAAGGAGGCAGGGGTATCCATTCCGCAAAAAATGCCCAGGACTCGGACCTGGCCTACCACCTTTGACATACTCAAGGAGCAAACAAACACACAAAACCAATTTAAAAATAAGTAAATAAATAAGTAAATAACAACAAAAATAATAAAATAAAATAAAAAACATGCTCCTTGAGTGTGTCAAAAACAAAAGCACAACCAAACACACACACAATAAGATAAAAGAAACCACAACACGAACCACATAGAAAAACACAAGAACCACATAACAAAACACAAACAAGACAAAAACAACAGAACACTACAAAGACATAACCCAAAAAAAACATGAAAAATAAACACAACCAAAACCTAAAATATTAAAAAATAAAATAAAAATAAAAAACAACCAACAACAGACAATAAACAAAAACAAAAAACATAGAAAACACTCACACAAAAAACACGAATTAACACAAACAAAGAGAAACACAAGAACAAGAACGACAAAAACACAAGAACAATAACAAAAAACATAAAAAAACACAAAACAACAAAAACACAAGAACAAAAAAAAACAACACAAAGAACACAAAAACAAAACAAAACAAAAGAACACACACCTTAAAAAACTAAACAAAAAAACAAAAAGAAAAAAGAAAAAAAAATTGAACATAACAATGACCTATCTAGACCAGAAGACTATTAAGGCAAGAAACAACAAAGGAAACAAAAGAAAGAAAAGAGTGAGCTAGGGAACTAAAAAAACCTGAATGAACCAAAGAGAAGCAAAAAAAAGCAAGAAGAAACTAGGTACCTTCAGAACTGGAGCCATCCAAAGAAATGATAGAAAGAAGAGCTTCCCTAATTTGCGAAGCCCACCATCTAGGAGGGTGGCCATAACAAGTAAGATCACCTTTGTCCAAAGCCCAATTAGCTAAAGCATCAACACTCTTGTTTTGATCTCCGACCACATGATTGTAATCAACTTTCAAAAATCCCATCCGGATTAATTGAATCTTCTCAATAATTCTTTTTATTCTCCAATCAACCTTATGATTCTTGGAAGGAGTCTTCAAAAGATTAATCATAAGTTGAGAGTCAGACTCAACTAACACCTTTTCCCATCCAACCTTAGTAGCCTCCTGAAGGCCTCTGAGGATACCATACCCCTCAAGCAAGGTTATTGGAAAGAATACCCAAATTCTCAAGCAAAAGTAAAAACCAGGGAGCCATCTGAAAGTCTACCAATTCCTCCCACACTGGCTTTTCCAGGGTTCCCTCTAGAGGCTCCATCAGTATTGACTTTTCCAAAATCCTTAGGAGGAGGTTGCCAATTTCTTGTCCTATCCATCTTACTAATACTCACATTCCCTTTAAGTTGGTTGCCCTTAGAAGATTTAATCTTCAATCTTTGCATCACTTGATCCCATCTTTGGTGGGAGTTTTGGGGGTGATTAAGGAGTTGATGGACTGATTCAACTAAGTTGGCTATGGTCTTTTGCCAAATATAGTGAATATCCTTCCTATCTTGATTAAAAATTTGGTTGTTCCTTTCAATCCAAATATTCCAAAGAAGAATGGTAGAACCCATCCAAACTAACTGCCTAATAAAATGATCAACACCCTCTTGATTAGGCCAATCCCTCCAAAGTTGTTCAAAAGTAAAAAAATTGGACCACTGTAAGCCAAGTAAAGTGGCCATTCTCCTCCATAGCTCGGAGGCTAAAGTACACTCAATAAAAATATGGTTGAGAGTTTCTACATTCTCTTCACACATCTCACATCTAAAAGGGCCATGAAAACCACGCTTCATAAGTTGCTCACCATGAAGCACCCTACGATGCAATAAAAGCCAATTAAAGAACCTCACCTTAGGCCAGAGCTTTTGAGCCCACAATTGAGAAAATATGTCAGAAGAATGGTTGGGATTATTATGGCATAAGGTCAAATAACCTTGAGCAACTCAATACTCACCCTTAGTAGTGTTGTTCCATCCAAAACAATCTTTTTCATGGGACCAAGAGAGAGATCTCATATGAAGGATGCCTTGGATATCTTGTCTTTGCCTTTCTGGGATTTGAATAGGCCAGTCCTCAATAGGGATCCAATATCTACCAACCTTTGAATTACCAGTATGGTACCGATAGTAATTAGCCACCTTTATCCAATTAGCTCGGTGAAGCTCCTCCATCCAAGGCCTCCAATCGGGAAACCGAGTTATCAAAGGCTTGTGACCATCCCAAGAATCTATCCAAAAATTTGCCTGTTGACCATTATGAATGATCCAAAATAAATTTTTCTTTATCAAATCCTCACCAGTCTTAAGAACTGCTAAAATGGGAGAACCTTTGGTAGGAAGTTGATAGCGAACAAGGTCTTCAAGACTTTTGTTCTCAACATATTTAGCACGGAGATTATTGGCCCAAAGAGCATTGGGGTTATGCAACATCCTCCAATATAATTTAGTAGCTAAAGCTTTGTTGTTATTAATAGAAGACCAGAATCCTAACCCCCTTTATTCTTAGGAAGACATAAAGTGTCCCATTTCACCAAGGCCCATTTTCTTTTCTCCTTAGTACCACTCCAAAGGAAACGATGACTGATTTGATCCAGTTCTCGAAGAACAGCCTTTGGAATATTCAACATGGAAGATACATAAATAGGAATAGCTTGAAGGACTGATTTTACCAAGGTGATTCTACCCCCAGAAGAAAGCCACTTGTTGGTCCACTTTCCAATTTTCTTCTTGACTTTGTCCAACAACCAATTCCAATATTTATTTTTCTGCCTTTGAATATTTATGGGAATACCTAAATAAGTGATTGGAAGGGAGGTCTTCTTATATCTTAATTTATCCAAGACCATGGATTCTTGTCTAGCAGAGCAATGAAAGAAAATAACTTTAGATTTGTCTTCATTGATCAACTGCCCAATAGCCTTAGAAAAATAACTAATGATTTGCTTAATATTAGAAGCTTCCTTAATCTGTAGCTTTACCTAAAAGAGTAGAGTCATCCAAAAATTGAAGATGAGAGATAGGTCTAGCTCCATGAGCAATGGTAACTCCCTCAAGGGTTTTGTTTTCCCTCTTTTTGGTTATAGTCCTACCCAAGCATTAAGCAAGAATGATGAATAAATAAGGGGATAGCGGGTCACCTTGCCTAATACCTCTGGAAGTCGGGAACGACCGAGAAGGCCTCGCCATTGATAAGAACTAAGTAGGAAACTGAAGAGATACATCCCATAATCCAATCCATCCAATCCTTAGAGAAACCAAATTGCCTCAAAACTTTGATAAGGAAGTGCCAATCCACTCTGTCATAAGCTTTGGATAAGTCTAACCGAATGAACATGGAAGGAGATTTTTGCATATCCATGGAATGGATGGCTTCCTGAGCAAGAACTATCTCATCTACTATTTGACGCCCTTCCACATAACCCCCTTGCTCTGGGGAAATAATCTTATGCAAAAGAGGCTTCAACCTTTCTCGCATGATTTTAGTAATGATTTTGAGAAGAACATTACATAAAGCAATAGGTCTAAAAGCTGAGATATGATCAACCTCTTGAGCTTTTGGAACAAGAGTAATATAAGTTTTATTGATAACCTTCAAAATTTCTTTGGCTTTCCTGGCTTCTTCCACCACCTCTAATAAATCAACATGAAGGATATCCCAGAACTCTTGGTAGAACTCAATGGGAAAACCATCAAGACCTAGGGTTTTCCATTTTTGCATTTTAAAAACTACCTGTTGAAGCTCATTGATAGTAACAGGAGCAATCAAAATAGAGTTCTCCTCAGAAGTGATAAGAGAAGGGATTGCTTGAAGAACATTTTGTTGAGAAGTCGAGTCAAGAGGAGTAGCAGCAAAAATATTGGAAAAGTAATCAACAACAATAGAGTTCATGCCATCCCAAGTATAAACAACATCTCCAGAATCTGATTTTAGGGAAGAAATAAAGTTGTGAGATCTTCGAGCTAGAAGAGATTTGTGGAAGAAATTTGTGTTTCGATCTCCTTCTTTGAGCCATTGAATTCTAGATTTTTGCTTCCATAAGATTTCTTCTCTTTTTTCCCATTCCTCTAACTCGAGTTGTGAGTTTAATTTCATCTCGCACTTCTCTTCTCTCGTGAGGCCATCTAAATGGATTTTCTTATTCAAATTTTCAAGATGAGCAATAACTTCATGTTTTTTTTATGAACATCCCCAAACTCTTTCCAGTTCCAAGTCTTGATTTTGGATTTAATGTATTGCAGTCTTTTGGAAAAATAGAACATCTTAGTCCCATGCCTAGGTTTACCTTCCTTCCACCATTGTTGCACACGAGGTCTAAAGGAAATGTCTCTAAGCCACATTAATTGAAAACGAAAAGGAGAGAAACTCACATTGGTTTTCCACATTTCCACCATGATTGGCCAATGATCCGAACCAACATTATTAAGAGTCTTCACTTTAGGAATGTGACCATGGATTAAGAAATTTTTAGAGAGCAAAAACCTATCCAATCTCTCCATTATACAAGCTAAGCCTTGCCTTCTGTTAGACCAAGTCATAAGGCCATTATCTCAGTTGGATGTCCACAAGATGGAGGTTTGCAATATATTCGCTCATGAGGTCAGTGCTTTTGTCCAAATTTCTATTTCCCCCCTTTTCTCATCCAGAGAGAGGATGGTATTGAAATCTCCTCCGATCAAGATCCAAGCTTCAGGAAAATGAGAGATAATATGAGTTATATCCTTCCACTGTCTTCTTTTTTCCTCCAAAGAAGTCAGAGCATAAACAAGTAATGCAGAGCATAATTTGGTTGGAATGTCTACTTTGAATAGCTATAGCCAACGAGACCCCAACCGCCAACCATATGGTGAATAACTACCTCTTTTGGGTCCCAAAGACAAGCAATGCCACCAGAAGTCCCCTGGGAACTGAGGGAAACCACTTTTCCAGTTGGCCAAATTTTACTGGCAATTGAGTCCATATCCTCCATTGACATCTTTGTTTCTTGAAGGAAAACAAGATGTGGATGATTTATCTGAATCATTCTTCTAATTTCATTTTGTTTTGAAAGACTCCCTTTGAGTCCTCTAATATTCCAAGTGATGATCTTCATTAATACCAGGGCTAAAAAATTTGGGAAGGGCATTAATCTTACCTTCCTCTACAAGCTTTTCACCTTCTTTTACCATATGATATTGATTGGTCTTGCGACCTGCTTTTTGATTAGAATCCATCTTCAATTTTTTTCCTTGTTTCTTGACTTATTCCAATTGAATCTGAGATGGCTTCTAACCTTGAAGAATGCTCGTACACACCAAAATTTTACTAGAGGGTTCAACGGAGTCTATATTGGGACCTGTATTATTTGAAGTTTTGACATTTAAAAGATTGTTTTTCTTGTGTAAATTTTCTCCCTTTTTTTTTGTTGAAAACCTTTGATTTGTTGGTTTGTCTCCGAGTTCTTCCCTTCATATTTAAATTGTGTTTCTAAGATTTTTGTTTCCATTATTTCCTCTTCCTCACTTGGGACATCATTTGTGGAAAGGATTTCAAACATATTAGCAGATGACTTTGATTGATCCTTCATAACTGGTTTTTTCTGAGTGTTCTTCTTCTTAGGCATTTGGAAACCTCCTGAGTTTATATCTTCTTTCTTTTGATCAAGAATTTTATTTGGGCAAGCATTGGCCAAATGACCATATTCATGGCAAATTCTACAATGAAAAGGAATGTTCTCATAGTCCACTACTTGCTCCCAAGTGTCTTCCCCAAATTGTAATGTGATCTTTTTAGGTAGGGGTTTGTCAAAATCCATTAAAACACAAATCCGAGCATAAATAATATGTTCAAAATTTTGAGTACAATCAAGAGTCATCATAAAAGTTCCTAAAGAGTTTCCAATTGAAGAAAAAATAGTAGGATTCCAAAATTCAATAGGGAGGCCAAAGAGTCTAACCCACACGGGAGCTATAGAAGGCATCTCTTCTTCGGCTTTAAATTTAGTATGCCGGGGCTTCATGAAAAGCCCTGCCCTTCCAAAAAACCAAGGACCCCCTTGAAAAGTTTTCTCTCTATCTTCATTATTAGAAAATAAAACAAGAAAATAACCATTTGGATAAATAGAGATTTGTAACTCACCTTTAGTTTTCTAGATTTTTGTAGCCCAAACTTTGAAAGCAGATAGGCTCGGACGAAAACCCACGAACCGACAAATTAGTCCTCTTTTTTCCAAATCTTCAATGCCAGTCTGAATGTTACCCATATCAAGCTTAACAATAGGAGTTCCATCAGTGCTTTAAGACATCCTGACTCCATTTTCCTGGGATCAATATTAGGCATTCTTAGAGGTTTATGGGAAGCCCTAAGATTGATATTAGCATTGGGCTGAGGCTGTCCACCATGGAGGGCATCCCTAAAATTCATTTTTGGGGCTGAGTTTTTGAAATTCTTACCCTTGACAGGGGTTTTCATAGTAGAATTATTTTGTGGGTGCACCTTAGCACCAGATTCACTTGAGATATGAGCCATTTTTTGATCAACTGCTTGAAACTTGTTTCGTGATCTCTTTAATCCTTGCCCTAGACGTCGTGGAAAGGTATGGTTTTCACTTTTCTTTTGTGCAGCAAATTGGAAGCCGTTGTCACTCAAGTTCACAGTATGATCTATTGAAAGACAAATTTCTAACCCATCTTGGATCCCCGCAACATTTCCTGCTAAAATATTGAGCATAAACCACAAAAATATTGGTCGCTAGGGCCCGAAGGCCCTAAAAACCAACCTCTGGAGCTGCTTGCACTCAACCCGAGATGAAACCCTCGCATCACTTGCCAAAAATCTCGTTCACACATAGGGATGCGCTAGGATCTGTGTTGCTCCAAATGATATGAAAATTGGTGGAGACATTCTAGGGTTTTTCAGGCATCTACCCTCAAAATTTTAGCTCAATCCGAGTCCGGATGAGTGAGATATGGCCAAAACAAGTTCGATAGTTTGGGCAGTCCTACGAAAAAACGTCCCTCCTCTAAAGCAATTTTTTTCATCTAAAAATCTTCCCAGGAAGAACAATTCATGGATCCTATATCTTAATTATTTAAGTTAGGAAGAAGCTAGCTTTGGTTTACATGGAGATATTGGACCATAAGCTGAACCAAGTAATCGTGGATGGAGGATCGAGTGTGAATATGATTCTAGAGAGAACATGGTAGAGTATTGACCAACCAATATTAAGATCTCCAAATTTTAGGCTATATGGAGTTGATTGATATGGTATTGAGACAAAAGGAGTATTAATGAGCCAAAAAGTGTGCATATCAAAACAAGATTTCATTTTGGATTTTATTGTAATTGCTATGCAAAAACCTACATATGATGCATTACTTAAATGTGGGTGGCTAAGAATAGCAAAGGTGAACTATAACTGGGAGAAGGAACACCTCACCTTCAAAAAAGGCCACCATAGGTATATGATTAACCCAAAGAACTAAGCAATAATCCAAGATATTGCAACTTTACATGAATCATAGAGTTTCTCATCCAATGGTGACTTAGGGTATGAACCTAATGAAGAAGTCATATTGTAACTAGAAGAATGTACTACAGATGAAAATGATGAGGATAAAGGCTTATTCCACTAGTATATGGAGGATTATGAAGTGTTCTCTCCATAGTGTTTATGTATTAATGCAGAAGACAAAATTCAAGAGAATGAAAATAAAGAGCTTGAGAGAGGAGAAAGCAAAAAAAAGAAATCAATAGTAGATAAGGAGCAAGAACTGGAAAAGTGATCATTTCCAAAGAACTTCATAGAATATATGATGGGAGATGCACTAATTTAAGATAATCCAACCCATCCAATTTATGTCCTGAAAGTAGTAGAAGAACCTAAGTCCACTAAGTATGAAGTACCAAGAATGTTCAAGTTAACCTTGGAGAAAAAGGTGAATATAAAATAATTAAATGTGAGGGTGATTGGGATCTTGTATTGAAAGCAACAACATTCAAGATTTTTGCGGAGTATAAGGATGTATTTGCTTGGACATATAAGGATATGAAGGGAGTACAATCAAAGATGTGTGTGCATAAGATTCCTTTAATTGAAGGTGCACAACCATTAGAGGGTGGCCATATATCCAAAATACAAAGTCTTGGTGAATGTCAAAATCGAGAAAATATTGGATGCATGCATAATATTCAAAGTTATGAAAAGTGAATGGGTGTCACCTATTGTGATTACCTTGAAGAGAGGAAAACAAAATTTGGATTTTTGTGGATTTCCAAAGCCTTAATACCATAACTATAAAAGATCCCTTTCCAATCCTCTTCACATATTCCATTTTGGAGGAGGTAGACGATCATGAGATTTATTCATTTTCAGATGGATTCTCAAGTTATAACCAAATAAGTATTGTGGAGGAAGATAAGCTAAAAGTCATTTTTATAGTGGAAAATATAATATACACTTATAATTGCATGTTATTTGGATTATGTAATGCACCAACTACTTTTCAAAGAATTATATTAACATTTATGATAAAATATCCATAGATAAATTCAAGGTCTTTCTAGATGATTAGTCCCTATATAGCAAGATGCAAGAGAATTTGAAGGAACTAGAGGAATGTATGAGCTTGTGTAGGAAATCTCAAATATCATTAAATTCAGGAAAGTGCATATTAATAGTGCCACATGGGAAGTTGTTAAGACATATTGTATATCAGAAAGGTTTGAAGCTAGACCTAGACAAAATATGAGTGATATTATTGATGGAAGAGATGCATGATGTAAGGTCTATGAAGAACTTATTAGGAACAATTGGTTATTATAGGAGTTTTATCAAAAAATTGAAACTAAAAGAAAACATGCCATATTTTATTGATAACTTTGTAAAAGTGTTACAAGATGAAATGACATCATTTTACAAATTTGCCTCAAAGGACTACAGAGGGACTCTTTTAGGAGGGACCCTAGCATTGCACATATTTATAACACCACAAGTATCTTCCTTTAGGTCCTTAGTAGGTGGGATTATGATGCATGTCAGTACAAACTACATCGATCCTCGATCTTTCCCAACCCTACAAAAAGTGTTAGATCATTTGGAGACTTGTCTCAATCAAGCCTCCTAGAAAAATGACACAATAACTCAAAAATTGAACATAAGTGCATCAGGGGAATAAATAAATGAGATTAAATTGATATGGAAGGAAGGGGTTACCTAGTAGGCTAATTCAATATCCTAAAAGTGGGAAACATACCCATCCATACATTTTATAGGTTGATGTATGGGTCCATATGTTTTCCTATTTTTGACTTGAATTGGTCCCTTTGTCAGTAATAGATTCCATCAATGGAGTTTGGCATCAACTTCATAATCATTGGTCTCCATTATGCACCTACAATCACCAAAGCTTGCAAAGAAAATTTGGTGAGAGGAGTGTTGAGTGCTTAGAATATTTTAGTTTATATTCAGGCAGCATAAGGGTGCATCAAATCCTCCCCTTAAAACCATAGGTAGCATGGTTTATTTATAGGCCTCTTGGGAATAAAAAAGGGTACACGATGTGGTGGGAGAAGAGGGAGGAGAGAGAAGGTCTATTTAATGCATTAGGTTAATGGGTAAGGCTTACCTCCTATGGGTGATGGGTGTTCCATACCTCTTAATTACCTAGGGAAGGTAGAAACTTCATTTTATTTAATTATACTTAAAGGCTTTAAAGGGGAAAAAGTAGTGGATTTTACATAAAGGGGGTGAGTGCTTAGAAAAGAGTATAGAGATATGTGAGTGGGGAATGAGGTGGAACCCGCTAGATCTTAGGGTAGCCTAGGATTTAGGTTAGCCTTACCTAGGGTTTAGGTTAGTTTTGCCTAGGTTTTAGTGTAACTAAATTTATGTGTGAATGCTTCATTCTCTGCTCATTAAATGTTGTTGCGAGAGGTTGAATATGGTATTTTTAGGTGTATATTTTACCCCTTTTTGTACTGCATTGTGGTGAAGAAATAATGCAGTGCAAAATTTTATGACACTGAAGTGGTGGTTTGATTCGAAAGAAGATGATGAATTGATGATGGGTGATTTGTGTTTGACCATAACTTTTAGCATGCAACAATGATTACCTAAGGTGAGATGTAAGGTTATATTGAATCATGATCAATGTAAGGTACCCCAATTGTGGAAGGGATGAGTATTCTTGAAAGTTTTACTTTTTATAACTTTGTTAAACTTGATTGATTTAGTATGTTGATGAACCATATGTAGCTATCCTTGTTGTTAGTAACTCACTATATAAAAAATAGAAAATCACTTTCAGTGTTTTAAACTTTAACAAAAAAATTAACAAATAAGACAAACACACAGTAGAAGAGACAATGATTTTAACGTGGTTCACCCAATGGGCTACATCCACCAAGAATTTCTAGTCCTTTATTTGATCAATCCAAGAAATAGAGGGATACAACCTACAACAAACATCTACTGTAATTTCCTCTCAATACTTACAAGGAATCCACACAGTAATTTCATGCATACTCTATTTTTCCTCACAACTATATATAAGAAAAAAATAGAAAAAAATTGTCATTCTCAATACATTCCAAGATTAACACTGAGTTCCCAACACCTAATTTCGGGATAAAAACAAACAAAGTTTATCCCTTGGTGATAAACTTCCCCTAGCTATCTTGTTGTAAATTCAGAAACTTTCTCTGGTAGACTGACAGACTGTAAATCTATAAAATTTCCCTACTCGTTCTGTAGTAATTCTAGAAACTTTCTTTGTTTAGCCTCCTCATAATTAGGCTTCATTCCTAACACTTATATTGCTTTGGTTGATTATAAGTGGACACACCACCACATAACTGAGGTAATTATGTGAGTAATCTAGAAATATTGGTATCAATTTTATCAAATTTTAATAGATTAAGTTTTGATTTTTGTTTGCCCTAGCAAGTGAGGGCCTATGATAGTCCTAGGCAAAGGTTCATGGATGAACGTGATTCTAACATTGAGTGTTTGAATATTGATTATGGGTAAGGTGACTTTTTTATATGATACCTATCCCCTCAAGTGATGAATCGATGGGATAAGAAAGTGAAAGTGGCGATGAATCGATTGATAGAGGTGGATTTTAAGATTACCTAGAGGCTAAAAAAGGTGAATTTTGGTGTGGCGCATGGAATGGATGCTTGGATTGTGAAAACATAGGGATAGGTTCCCTAATTTTAATATTTTGAATGATTTTGTTAGGATTTTTTTTCTTTTTGTATTTTTGTATGTTTGGGGTAAAAGGGTATCAAAAAATACCATTTTTTGAGAAAACATACGGATGGGTGCACTCATCTCGTATACTTTTATAGAATTGTACAAATGGGTGCACCCATTCCATAAGATTCTACAAAATCGAATGGATCTGTATGATTTATAGTTTTGCATTTATAAAGGTGCGCATAGAGATGTGCGTGCCTCATTTTTGTCATGCAAGTTCAAAAATTGGAGGGAGAGGAGCAAGGGATAGCAAGTGTATGGCATGGAGCACTACCATATTCTGAAACTCGAGTGACAAGATGGCTTAGAATGGTGATAGAGTAAGCATTGGAGGGTGTGCAATGTTGGTAAGTGGAATTTTCATCAATCTTTGTACATTTGGAATAAAGTAAACCCTAGGTTTAGGATTTTATATATTTTAGCTGGAGTTTTTGAAAAAAATTTACATTTTTGCATGTTTGGGGAAAATGGTATCTAAAAATACCTTTTGCCTAGAAAACATGTGGATGGGTGTGACCATTCATATGAAATAATATGGATGAGTACACTTAATCTGTATGATCATATAGATCCATACAACTATTTTTTGACAAAAATCATATGAAATATGTGGCCTAATGTGTTTGTTTTTGTTGTTTTTGCAGGTCAAGAAGTTGAGGTTGTGACATTGATTTTTACCCTTGGTGAGTGATCTGAAGGTGTTTTTGAATGAGGCAAAGTGGCTATGTCTCAAGAAGATTGGGTTCTATGGGTTCATGTGGATGGATGTGGTTCAACGCACCTATACATATTTGGATGTGATTTGTGAGTAGTGGTATGTTGATAGGAACACATTTATTTTTTTGACAAATGAAATTATGATTACCCTAGAGGATATTTATAGTATTTATTAGTTTCCAGTGGATGGATTGATTGTGATTGCTGTATAGGATAAGGAGGTGTGGGATAGTGTACTATAGATGCATTTTGGAGATGCTTGGAGGGATGTGAGGGTTATCAACAAAGGTATTAAGTATGCAGATCATTACACGTCTAGGATTTTATCCTAGAAACATGCATTATTAATGGTGTGTATTAGTAGTTATGTTATGCCATATGCATTAAGAGCAATATTCCCTTGGAACTTGATGTGGTTGGTTTGTGATATGATAGAGCATGGAAGTCACTTTGCATGGGCACCAACCTTGTTGACCCAGACCTATCACAAGTTGCATGGAGTAGGATGATGACTAGGAGGTCCTTGTGTAGTAGTTAACTAATTTAATTATGGGCTCGGGAGCACATAGCCTTGATGAGGTCATAGGGAATTTTGTTTGAGGCTCATGCATTGTTGGGATTGAATGTCATATTTCATGTAGTGATAACATGATATGGATGAGCATATGAAGAGGGATCATGAGGTCACATCCTATATTATCAAGGACAATTTAGGGATATGAGGCCTAATGATATTGTGTGGTGGCCCTATAGAGGGGCTCCAACTTGGTGAAAGGATGGTGTGGAGATAGTCTAAGTTAGACAGGGTAAACAGATGATAGGATGGTATGCATTTTAGTTGGATTTCTTTCAATTTAGTCACATGTAGAGATAGTTCAGGCTATGACAAGGCATGCTAGATTATCCTATGGTGATTTGGTGTTACCATGGAGATCATGGGGTATGATGATGGGGAGGGACGTTTAATATATCATTGGATAAGGTGTTAGCTCTACCTTATGTGGATGATGATGGGACAACATTGGAGTATGATTCTTAGTAGACTATACAAATATGGGAGACTGGGATAGGGGTGGTTAATGGTGCTAGGAGTACAAGACATTGGGCCACAGATAGGAGTTCAAGAGTGATAACAAATAGGCTAGATGATATTACAAGTGGGGCTACAATAATGATTTGTGGTGGAGGATATGTATCTAGAATTGACGGTTTAGTAGCCACCATAGTAGTAGGTGGGGAGGATGAGGACACCTCTTAGGAGGGATCACCCTTGAGGTAACACATGCAACCATGATATGATAGTGAAGTTGGGCCCTCACGAGTAGGTGAGGGAGAGATAGGACTAGATGAAAGAGGCTTGGATGATATGGTCAAGATATATGTAGAGGAGATATGGTATCATACACATGATGTTGATTCTTGGTGAGACCAGGTGAAGAGGTCAAAGGTAAAGAGAGATACCCTGAGGTTGGAGGTAGATTAGTGTGGACTGCAGATGGTAGGATTTCTATAGGATCATGACTCAGTAGTGGGCTTGAGATATATGGTCTTTGCGGGTATAGGTGAGTTGGATACTACAATGGAGGGATTGAGGGTGAAATTTATTGAGCCAGGGTAGCTCAATATAAATATGAAGAGATATGGAGTAGCTAAGGGCACAAGTGATTACGTTGTAGAGTGAGCGAGATACCCTCATCATAGCATGAGATGCAGTGAGGGTGACCATAGGTGACATAGTAGAGCTAGAGAAGCTAAGATTAAATATGGTAAAGCTACAATGTGGGCTAGATGACACTAAGGTAGAGAGAGCATGATTATGATATGAGGTGGATTTCATGAGGGCCAAGGGAACCAAGTCAAATTTTTAGGCTAAGATTGTTGAATTATAGTGGGTGGTGGATACCTATAGTAGAAATTATCTATGAGAGTAAACCTTTGGATTGAAATACATGATATTATTGGTTTCTTGTTGAATACCACTTCCATTATGGATGAGTTTGACATTACATCGTAGCCATAGGAGTATGGAACCAGTGTGTCCTTTAGTGCCATGATTTAAATAACCAAGGGTATCTTTTATGGGAGGATCAACCTCAATGTAGAGAGGTGAGAGCTCACAAAGGAGAGATGGAGATGGGTTTGGAAGACAAGAGGGGAACAACGAGTCACCAGGTGGTCAGCAGGGATGATTTCATTTCTATCATGGTAGAGATACCACAATTTTTGTGTGTATTATGTGTACGAACTATGCTAATGTGTAGTCATATTGATGTATTATTTGTATTGATAATGATGTGTACAAGATTAGTTTATCGATGATTTTGATGCTATATACATTGATGTTGAGAAATAGATATGTATCCATGTTAATGTGGTTGTGTAATACATATTTTGATTATGGTAATGATTGGATGTATTTGAATTGGTATGTATGATATGTTACTGTGAATACTATAGATGAAATTAAAAATTCTATGTATTCTAAGACTTGTAATGGCATGTATAATGAATATTTTTGGATGTGTATTGGATTTGTACAATCATGTATGATAAAGGTAATCTGACATAGTGACAGTCGCATTTGACATATGAATGTATAGTGAGATCATGAACATGTAATACATATGATAATGCAAATATAATCACAAAGAGTATGTAAGTGTTTATGATGATGCTTAAGTGATCGAGACCTAAGTACAATGCATATTGATATTTATGGTGGACTAGTTGTGCAACTAGATATGATGTGTCTTTTTTTCTTCTGCTAAGGTGTCTTAGATGGTATAAGGGATTTTTAGAGAGTAAAAAATCTATTTTAATCATAAAACTCATTTATTAATCAAGTGAAACTAAAACATAGATCTTACTAATTAAGGTTGAGCCTATCATGGATCTCTGTGTGTATAAAGTGATTAGTTCATTTATTCATTTTGCGTGAGGTTGGACTAACCCATTGTAAAGATAGCCAAGTAAGCTAGCTCATCCACAAGCACACATTAGTCTTTACAAAAGAAGGTTGCTAATGTAACAGACATGCCACCGCTTATAAGGCATACTTCACTACTAGTCAGGCATCTATAGCTCTAATGGAGATTTATACCGTGATCTTATGAACCTGAGGAGATTAGGGATTCAAGATTTGTGACGATGCCCTTTTATTTTTTATATTTTTTGTAGTTTTTCCTTTTGTCAAATGTCAGGGTTTTGAATCACACAAATGATAGGATGAACAGTGGAAACCATTAACTTAGTGTCTAGTGTATGCAAGGCATTGTTTTTTTTAGACTCAAAATTTTGTTTAATTTACTCATGTTTGATCCATGAAAGAACCCTAGTCAACCAGGGGAAGTATACAATTATATTAGAAACCAATGATGTTTGATAAATTTTAATGAGATTAACTAAAAATGTTTAACTAATAGAAAATACTTCCATTACAAATCAACCTATGCATAATTTTAAAAATGACATCATGATAGTTATGATAATTAGTGTGTGATGTTGTATATAGTGAAATATGCCTATGTGCAAGCAAATGAACATAATGATATGGGAATGTAGACATTAGTGAAATGCATGATAATGTGATGTCTATTTACAAAAACATGTGTGATAGACTTGTCATTGATTAAGTGAACCAAGCACGATTTGGTTAATGCATATCCACATATCTAAAAGGGTAGACAATGATACCATAGAAGTCTCATAAAATTATATATGCATGGATGTAATGAATGATGAATTACAAACATTTAGCGATATCAACATGATTGATTGGTGAAAAGCTATGAAGGAAGGAGAAGCAAAACCTATCCAAGGTATGTAGCCGCTCTAAGCATGACCATACAACAGGGATAGGGAAAAGAGAGGTGAAGAATGAAATAAGAATATGGGAAACCTACCCCTAGTATGTAGTCGTTCGAAGCATGACCATACAATATAAATAGGATATAAAAGAAAGAGAGGTGATGAAGAAGAAATATGATTAGAGAAGTGATTATTTTTATATTTTATTTATTTTTATGTTTTTGTATTTTTGTTGTTTTAGAATGTACAAGAATTTATAAGCCTTGATCGATGGAATCAAGTGTAGAAAATGCTAATATGAATGATATTGAGGGGCTCAGGTACCACTATTACCTCAAGGTTGGCAAGTTAGTCAGCACTTGAACCATATTTGTGAGTGATAATGTATGGGCCCAACTAATGGGCAACAAATTTATCTTGTAAATGGTATGGTTTGTTTGGGTTTTGTTGATTCTTTTTTAGCACAAGATCTACTAATTTGAATTATCATTCATGTATTTTGTTGTTGTACATGTGATAGACATAGTATTGATAGATGTGTAAGTGTTATATGGCATTAATGCATATCTCGTCTAGCAGTGTGAGTTGGTCTAAATGAGCTTGATGAGTTGTGTCATCATTGATGAATTCTTGCAATGAGATTCTTAGAGATGGGATCTCTAATTTTAGAGGTATGATGGCTTCAATACCATAAACTAATAAGAATGGGGTTTCCCTAGTAGGTTTTCTAATGCTGGTTTGATATACCCATAATTCTAAGGAGATTTTATGATGCCAATCATGATGAAAATTGCTTCTACTTGACCATTTTATTAAGAATAATGAGTTGACAAATTATGTTTGATGATATATTTTTTGCATAGTGCATGAACATCCTTGTTTCTAAATGATGTGCCATTATCTGAGATGATTCAAGAGGGAATTTTAAAGTGACATATGAGGTGTTTTTGAATGAATTTAAAAATTTTGGATCATGTTGTTTGAATGAGAACAATAGCCTCTACCCATTTGGTAAATTATTTCGTAGTTGTTATGATGAAATTATGTTTGCTTGAGGATGCTGTGGTGATTTTACCTATGAGGTCAAGACCCCATTCCAAGAATAGCCACATAGATTGGATAGGCTATAATGCTTATGATGGTAAATGTGTTAAGTTACCGTGTTGTTGGCATTTGACACATTTCTTGACATAGGCACAACAATCATGCTCCATGGTGGGCTAATAGTAACCCATGTACAAGATGCGTTTAGTGATGGCCATTTCACTGATGTGATCCCCACAAGTACCATCATGGGTGGTTATTGTAGCTTGAGTAACAAAAGGAGAATTCCATCATAGTTTTGTTTATAAAGGATGTCCCATAACAATGTATATCAGATGGCTTTTTGTGTAAATATTTTTCTAGTAGCCTAAGATAGGTTAAAAGGTAGTACACTTAGTTTAAGATAATATTTGATTTGGGATATCCATATATTGGCCAGATTTACTTGCATGAAGTTTATGTTAGTGTCATCGTTCAAGGCTTTTTGTGAAATGGAATATTTGTTAAGAGTTTGTACAAAGATGTGGATAGTGCCAGCATATAGATTTTGAAGAATGAGGGAGCCTAGTGAGGCCATTGTGTCAAAACATTTGTTGGTTTACCTAGGTAATGCTTCCATATCATACCAGTCAAACTGCAATAATAACTCTTTTGCAACTCATAAGTACTATATGAGTATTGTGCAATAGTGGTTGTATTTTATGTTGATCTAATTAACTACTAGTAGGGAATCACCAATGATATGGATATATTTAATGTGCATTGTGATAGATATCTTGAGACCCAAGATAAGGGTTTCATACTCGAAATTATTGTTTGTGCAAGAGAAATTTAATTTAAAGGAGAATGGGATTGGAAACCTATGTGGTGTAAATAATACACATCTAACACCTCACCCTTATTTGTATTTAAAACCATTGAAGAATAGTATCAAGTCCACTTTATCCTCCAAGTCAAAATATTCTTCATGTTCGGTGATATAAAAGATAGAATCGTCAAGAAGTTCAATGGGAAGAGGTTTGTCATTGGGAAGTGGAGCTTCTAGCAATTGATATGCAATGACTTGTCCTTTTATAGAATTATGGTGTATAAATTCAAATTAAATTTTGAGAGTAACAATAACCATTTAATGGTTCTTGCATTTTGATATGATCGACCCATCATGTATCATAAGGGATTGTCCCTAGTAATTATGTAAGTGATGTGATTGATCAAATAAGGTCCAAGTTTTTTGGTGGCGAAGACCAAGGCTAAACATACTTTTCTGATATACTCATAATGAGTTTTATAACTGACTGATGTTTTACTGATGTAATATATAGCTTGTTCTTGGTGAGCCTCATTCTTATGGGACAACTAGGTACCCAAAGCAAAATTGGTGGCTGATATGTACAAGTGAAATGATAGTTATGGGTGAGATGGGGTTAATATGGGTGGGGAAATGAGATATTGTTTGATATCCTCAAAAGTTTGACATGCTTGATTCCATTCAAAAGGCACCCCATTTTGTAATAAGTGGTTAAAAGGTCTACACTTGTTTGATAATTGTGCAATAAAGCAAATAATCGCTTGAATATTACCTTGTAAACTATGTAATTTATTAAATTTTTTTGGGGATGACATTTCAGTGATGGATTTGATCTTATTAGGTTCTACTTCAATGCCCCGCTGAGAGACAATGAATCCTAACCATTTTTTAGATAGTACTTTGAAGATGCATTTCTTTGGGTTTAGTATGACATTATGTTCAAGGAGGCAATCAAATATTTTTTTAAGATGTCAATGTGCTGACATCATTTTTAGATTTTACCAAAAGGTCATCCACATAATCTTCCACAATTTTATGCATGAAGTCATGGAATATGTAGGCCATGGCATGCTGATATGTAGTACCTACATTTTTTAGGCCAAATGACATGACTTTGTAGCAAAATGTCCCCTAGGAAGATGTGAAGGATATCTTATGTTGATCATTAGGTTTAACCCAAATTTTATTTTAACCTAAGAAACCATCCATTAGGGATAACATTTCATGACCAACTCATGAATAAACTAGTGTATCGATATTTGGAAGAGGAAAGTTATCTTTAGGGCATGCAATATTGAGGTCTTGAAAGTCAGTGTAGATGCTTATTCCTCCTTTTGGTTTTTCTATGGGAATGATGTTTGATACCCATTTAGGGTAGTCAATTGGATGAATAAAACCAACATCTATAAGTTTTTGCAATTTATATTTTACCATCAAAGCTATGGTGGGATGCATTTTTTGAAGTCATTGTTTAACAGGTTTGGCATCTTTATCTTTTTTTTTTGTGTGGAAAACATCCCAAAAGGGATGCCAATTTCGGGTAAGACCCAAGGAGGCAGGGGTATCCATTCCGCCAAAAACGCCCAGGACTCGGACCTGGCCTACCACCTTTGACATACTCAAGGAACAAACAAACACACAAAACCAATTTAAAAATAAGTATATAACAACAAAAATAATAAAATAAAATAAAAAAACATGCTCCTTGAGTGTGTCAAAAATAAAAGCACAACCAAACACGCACAAAAATATAAAATAAACCACAACACAAACCACATAGAAAAAAAACAAGAACGACATAACAAAACACAAACAAGACAAAAATAACAGAACACTACAAAGACAACCCAAAAAAACATGAAAAATAAACACAACCAAAACCTAAAAAATAAAAATAAAAATAAAATAAAAAAATAAAAAACAACCAACAACATACAATAAACAAAAACAAAAAACATAGAAAACACTCAGACAAAAAGACAAGAAATAACACAAACAAAGAGAAACCCAAGAACAAGAACGAAAAAAAACACAAGAACAATAACAAAAAACATAAAAAAAAAACAAAAACACAAGAACAACAAAAAACAACACAAAGAACACAAAAACAAAACAAAACAAAAGAACCCACCCACCTTAAAAAACTAAACAAAAAAAACAAAAAAGAAAAAAGAAAAAAAATGAACAAAACAATGACCTATCTAGACCAGAAGACTATTAAGGCAAGAATCAACAGAGGAAACAAAATAAAGAATATAATGAGCTAGGGAACTAAAAAAAACTGAATGAACCAAAGAGAAGCAAAAAAAAAAAAAAACAAGAAGAAACTAGGTACCTTCAGAACTGGAGCCATCCAAATAAATGATAGAAAGAAGAGCTTCCCTAATTTGAGAAGACCACCATATAGGGGGGTGGCCATAACAAGTAAGATCACCTTTGTCCAAAGCCCAATTAGCTAAAGCATCAACACTCTTGTTTTGATCTCTAACCACATGATTGTAATCAACTTTCAAAAATCCCATCCGGATTAACATAATCTTCTTAATGATTCTTTTTATTCTCCAATCCACCTTATGATTCTTAGAAGGAGTCTTCAAGAGATTAATCATAAGTTGAGAGTCAGACTCAACTAACACCTTTTCCCATCCAACCTTAGTAGCCTCCTGAAGACCTCTGAGGATACCATACCCCTTAGTAAGGTTATTTGAAAGAATACCCAAATTCTCAGCAAAAGTAAAAACTAGGGAGCCATCTGAAAGTCGACCAATTCCTCCCACACTGGCTTTTCTAGGGTTCCCTCTAGAGGCTCCATCAGTATTGACTTTTCCAAAATCCTTAGGAGGAGGTTGCCAATTTCTAGTCCTATCCATCTTACTAATACTCACATTCCCTTTAAGTTGGTTGCCCTTAGAAGGTTTAATCTTCAATCTTTGCATCACTTGATCCCATCTTTGGTGGGAGTTTTGGGGGTGATTAAGGAGATGATGGACTGATTCAACTAAGTTGGCTATGGTCTTTTGCCAAATATAGTGAATATCCAAATATAGCGAATATCCTTCCTATCTTGATTAAAAATTCGGTTGTTCCTTTCATTCCAAATATTCCAAAGAAGAATGGTAGAACCCATCCAAACTAATTGCCTAATAAAATGATCAACACCCTCTTGATTAGGCCAATCCCTCCAAAGCTGTTCAAAAGTAAAAAAATTGGACCACTGTAAGCCAAGTAAAGTGGCCATTCTCCTCCATAGCTTAGAGGCTAAAGTACACTCAATAAAAATATGGTTGATATTTTCTACATTCTCTTCACACATTTCACATCTAAAAGGGCCATGAAAACCACGCTTCATAAGTTGCTCACCAGTAAGCACCCTACGATGCAATAAAAGCCAATTAAAGAACCTCACGTTAGGCCAGAGCTTTTGAGCCCACAATCGAGAAAAAATGTCAGAAGAATGGTTGGGATTATTATGGCATAAGGTCAAATAACCTTGAGCAACTGAATACTCACCCTTAGTAGTGTTGTTCCATCCAAAACAATATTTTTCATGGGACCAAGATAGGGATCTCATATGAAGGATGCCTTGGATATCTTGTCTTTGCCTTTCTGTGATTTGAATAAGCCAGTCCTCAATAGGGATCCAATATCTACCAACATTTGAATTACCAGAATGGTACTGACAGTAATCAGCCACCTTTATCGAATTAGCTCGGTGAAGCTCCTCCATCCAAGGCCTCCAATCGGGAAACTGAGTTATCAAAGGCTTGTGACCATCCCAAGAATTTGTCCAAAAATTTGCATGTTGACCATTATGAATGATCCAAAATAATTTTTTCTTTATCAAATCCTCACCAGTCTTAAGAACTCGCTAAAATGGGAGAACCTTTGGTAGGAAGTTGATAGCGAACAAGGTCTTCAGGACTTTTGTTCTCAGCATATTTAGCACGGAGATTATTGGCCCAAAGAGCATTGGGGTTATGCAACATCCTCCACTATAATTTATCAGCTAAAGCTTTGTTGTTATTAATTGAAGACCGGAATTCTAACCCCCCTTCACTCTTAGGAAGACAAAGTATCCCATTTCACCAAGGCCCATTTTCTTTTCTCCTTAGTACCACTCCAAAGGAAACGATGACTGATTTGATCCAATTCTCGAAGAACAACCTTTGGGATATTCAAAACGGAAGAAACATAAATAGGAATAGCTTGAAGTACTGATTTTACCAAGGTGATTCTACCCCCATAAGAAAACCACTTGTTGGTCCACTTTCCAATTTTCTTCTTGACTTTGTCCAACAACCAATTCCAATCTTTATTTTTTTGCCTTTGAATATTTATGGGAATACCTAAATAAGTGATTGGAAGAGAGGTCTTCTTATATCTTAATTTATCCAAGACCATGGATTCCTGTCTAGCAAAGCAGTGAAAGAAAATAACTTTAGATTTGTCTTCATTGATCAACTGCCCAGTAGCCTTAGAAAAAAGCTAATGATTTGCTTAATATTAGAAGCTTCCTTAACTGTAGCTTTACCTAAAAGAGTAGAGTCATCCACAAATTGAAGATGAGAGATAGGTCTAGCTCCATGAGTAATAGTAACTCCCTCAAGGATTTTGTTTTTCCTCTTTTTGTTTATAGTCCTACCCAAGCATTCAACAAGAATGATGAATAAATAAGGGGATAGCGGGTCACCTTGCCTAATACCTCTGGAAGCTGGGAAAGACTGAGAAGGCCTGCCATTGATAAGAACTAAGTAGGAAACTGAAGAGATACATCCCATAATCCAATCCATCCAATCCTTAGAGAAACCAAATTGCCTCAAAACTTTGATAAGGAAGTGCCAATCCACTCTGTCATAAGCTTTGGATAAGTCTAACCGAATGAACATGGAAGGAGAATTTTGCATATCCATGGAATGGATGGCTTCCTGAGCAAGAACTATCTCATCTACTATTTGACGTCCTTCCACATAACCCCCTTGCTCCAGGGAGATAATCTTATGCAAAAGAGGCTTCAACCTTTCTGCCATGATTTTAGTAATGATTTTGAGAAGAACATTACATAAAGCAATAGGTCTAAAAGCTGAGATATGATCAACCTCTTGAGCTTTTGGAACAAGAGTAATATAAGTTTTATTGATAACCTTCAAAATTTCTTTGGATTTCCTGGCTTCTTCCACCGCCTCTAATAAATCAACATGAAGGATATCCCATAACTCTTGGTAGAACTCAATAGGAAAACCATCAGGACCTGGGGTTTTCCTTTTTGCATTTTAAAAACTACTTGTTGAAGCTCATTGATAGTAACAGGAGCAGTCAAAATAGAGTTCTCCTCAGAAGTGATAAGAGAAGGGATTGCTTGAAGAACATTATGTTGAGAAGCTGAGTCAAGAGGAGTAGTAGCAAAAATATTGGAAAAGTAATCAACAACAATAGAGTTCATGCCATCCCAAGTATAAACAACATCTCCAGAATCTGATTTTAAGGAAGAAATAAAGTTGTGAGATCTTCGAGCTAGAAGAGATTTGTGGAAGAGATTTGTGTTTCGATCTCCTTCTTTGAGCCAATGAATTCTAGATTTTTGCTTCCATAAGATTTCTTCTCTTTTTTCCCATTCCTCTAACTGAGTTGTGAGTTTAATTTCATCTGCACTTCTCTTCTCTGTGAGGCCATCTAAACGGATTTTCTTATTCAAATTTTCAAGATGAGCAATAACTTCATGTTTTTTTTTATGAACATCCCTAAACTCTTTCTAGTTCCAAGTCTTAATTTTGGATTTAATGTATTGCAGTCTTTTGGCAAAATAGAACATCTTAGTCCCATGCGTAGGTTTACCTTCCTTCCACCATTGTTGCACACGAGGTCTGAAGGAAATGTCTCTAAGCCACATTAATTGAAAACAAAAAGGAGAGAAACTCACATTGGTTTTCCACATTTCCACCATGATTGGCCAATGATCTGAACCAGCATTATTAAGAGTCTTCACTTTAGGAATGTGACCATGGATTAAAAAATTTTTAGAGAGCGGTCAACGAGGGTAGGCACGCCCTTCGTTGGATCTGACAACTGAGATCTGACGCAGGCAGACCGACACTACCTAGACCTAACACGCAGACCAACCACAAACTAATACGTGGACACCTTTGACGCGACCTTGGAACATTTCTTGAGGCACTGACATGGATAACTGACATGGCCCGAGGTGATCTGAGGCAAGCTGATGTGGCACTATGAATCATTGGACCCTACATGCATCCCAAGGTGGAGCTGAATGGATTTTGGCTCGCATACCGAGGTGGCCCATAGGTGATTGGTGAAGAGGTACTGGTTGACATGGCATCTGATCTGGCCCTAGCATAGAACTCGAGGCACTGATTGACATGATATGCGACTCGAGGTGGCTAACGATGAAGGTGGTTGATCTAGATAGTAGCTGACATGGCAATGGCACGTAGACCGAGGAGATGATGTGTGGAGCTGACTAGGCACTGACGAGACCAACACCTATGGCATGACTCTCGAGGACACATGGTGCGTTGTGGGCTTGTGTGACGTGGCCTATTTCAATTGGTCATTTGTGGGGCAAAAAGGCTTGAGGGTGATTGCCCGCAGGCAATCACGTGTTAAAGGGAAGAGTTTCCCTTTTATACACCCGCAAAGCCTCCACGGGGTGAATGTGGGACAAAAGTCCCACATTCAATTTTTTTTCCTCCAGGCTGCAAGGCAGGGAATAAAGGGCAGAAAGTGCCCTTTCGTCTCATCGGCGGTGGAAGCCGGGACGGTTGGGCGCTCTAGTTTAGAGCGCTCGAACCCGTCAGGTCGCGGGTTCAATCCCCTGCGGGCGCTCCACAAGGCCTAATATATATATATATATATATATATATATATTGCATTATTTTAATTAAAGTTTTTAAAATATAACTTTAATTTAATAATTTAAATATTAATTATGTTTTAAAAATCATTTTTTTAAAATTTAAATTGATTTTTTAAACATAATTGTATTTTTTTATTAAATTGAAGTATTTGTTTAACTTTTTTTAAAAAACAAAATTGCAAAATAAAAAAAGAAAAAGAAAAAGGGTTCTATTTATTGCAACTACAAGAATTTATATTCTTTGTTTTCTCCAAATTTGGGGATAAAAGACAAGAACTTAGCATGATTTTGTTGCAAATTTGAAGCCTACAACTCTTCTCCAAAACCCTTGTTAATTTTGCAAAATAAAAAGGGGGAAATATCACATTTTGTGATTCTTCTTTTCCAAAATTGTAACACAAGGAGTCACCAAAACTTGCAAAATTCAAAGTCAAAATTTGTGCAATTGTTTTCTCCAAGGAGGGATAAAAGACAAGAAATTGCACATCTTATTTTTTTGCAATCAAAGAAATGACCTTGGGTCCATAAAAACTAAGTCGTGTGTCGACTAGTTCTGGAAGCCTTTCAAACGCGGGTCGTGTGTCGACTTGTCTTGAAAGGAGTGCTCTAAATTCTACATTTTGTAAACATTAAGGGGGATAGAATTCAATTTTTTGATTCTATTGTTTGCAAAATTGTAACGAAAAAAGGGGGATATTTCAGAGTAAGAAAGGTGCATTCTCGATTGAACTCGAAACCTACTCTTAAAAATTGCTTGTACTAGGTGCATTTTCAATTGCATCTGACACCTAGAGTGATAAAAAATTGGGTTGCTCTCATGTTTTGATTATTGCACTAACACTAATATTTTTGTGTGCAATTAAACAGTCAAATACAACATTAGAAGAAGCATTTCACAAAATCCAAACTTCACTCAAAAACCATGCTAAACTTTGCATAGGTTAAAACAAGTCATTTTTTTTTACTCCCCATCAAAGGTCAAAAATCCAAATCACCTTGATTCACTCTCTTTGTTTGGCTGAATATCCTCAAATTTTTCATCCTTCTTGAAGGGTGTTAAGGCAGGTGCCATTAAAAAACCTAGGGGGAAAAATCAAAAGTTTTTTTCACAAACCTACCCCTTTTCATTTGCTTTATTTGTTTGGCTTAAATTTCCTCCAATCTTTCATTCCTTGGTAGGGGTGTTAAGGTAGGTGCCATTAAATATCTTATAGATGCAAATTGAAAACAACTTCCATATACTCTTTTGAGGGTATAGTGCAAGCTACATTCATCTTAGTCCTATCAAATTTGAAACCTAAACCATGGCCATGATACACAAGTATCTCACTGAGAGCCAACTGCTCAAAGGTTCAAATTATTCATCTTGGAAGACTAAGATGAAAGCTATCTTAACTATAGAGGATTTGTAGTAAATAGTGGATGGAAGTGTCACTAGACCTCAATCACCTGGAGCATATCAAATAGAATTTGATAAAAAGGATAAAAAACTATCCTTAATGATATTGCTAGCTATTACTGATGATATCCAACCTCATATAAGTGAAGCTAAAACTGGAAATGAGGCATGGGATGCCTTAACTACCATATTTGAGGGAAAGAATCAATCCACAATTCTTAACCTTCAAACACAGCTTCATACACTTCACATGAAATCTGGAGAAACAATAGAGCTATTCCTCTGCAGAGTGGCCGATTTGAAAACAAAACTGCAAGCCCTAGGAGAAACTGTGGAAGACAAAGTCTTAATATCAATTATTTTGAGAGCTCTTCCTGACTCCTATCGAATGTTGATTACATCTCTTCAAGTCTCTGGTAGGATAGTGAATTTTGTAGAGTTGGTGAACATGCTTCAAATTGAAGAAGCTAATCAATTCCAAAGAGATGAGGCATCCAACAATGCACTTTTCTCACATAAAAAACAAGGAAAGAAAAAGTGGAATCAACAACAAGGCTCTTCTTCTAACAAAAACAAAGGTCAAGGCCAAGACACTAAGAAGAAGAAGTATTGTAAAATATGTGACAAAGACACTCATCAAACCAAGAGATGTTGGTTTAAGAACAAGCCTCCCAAAGAGAAAGGTCAAAAGAAAAACCAAGGCAATGTTGCAAATGAGATGTCTAATACATATTCCTATTCTGGTTCAGAGAAAGCACATAGAGTGCTAATTTCTAGAACAGTTTTGTAGAGGGAAAACACATGTGTCCCTTGGGCAAAAGCACCATTTTCTCTCTCTTCTTTTAGGCTTCATAAATAGCATAAGTTTTATGTTTGAAGACATTGCAATAAGGGGTGCTTGTACCTCTCTTAGGCTTCATAAATAGCAAATTCTAGGTGTTTGAAGTATTTGTAACAAGAGGAGCGACTTTTTGTGATGTAAAATTGTCTAGGAGGCAATATTTGTAAAATCCTTCACAACACTCTTGCGTTGCACACTTTTTGCAATTGAGGGGGGATATAAATTTCTTTTCTTCACAATTTTTGTAAAAAGGGAAGATGGCTTATAAGGGTGCATTTTCGGCTTCGACCGACACCTTAGTCACACTTCCTTCAGAAATTAATTACACTATGTTTTGCAACGAGAAGGGGGGAACTTATAAGGGTGCATTTTCGACAGTGACCGACACCTTAGCTACCTTATATTTTGCAAACTCATATTGTAAAATGGATGAACCTCGTATGAAGTGATCTATTCTACTACACCTAGCGATTGCAGTGGTTGGTTACCCATGCAATTTGGTTGGATGATG
The DNA here is from genome assembly GCA_028583015.1 of Wollemia nobilis. Lineage (NCBI taxonomy): Eukaryota > Viridiplantae > Streptophyta > Pinopsida > Araucariales > Araucariaceae > Wollemia > Wollemia nobilis. Next base: position 128,702 of record JAQPPZ010003618.1, read on the forward strand.
TGATTACCATAAGGACATTCATTGGCATGAAGACAAAGTGAGGAATGACCCACTTTTTTTCTTAGAAGCGGCCAGAGTACTGTGATAGAGCAAGAACCAGCAGATCGACATCCTTTTCACTGTATTGGGGCAGTTATATACTTTTCCCAAATATTGTTGTATTAGAGGATATGTATGTATTACCCAAATAATTTAATAAGGGGGGATGTTAGAGTTACTATGTAACTACTATATTACCTCATTTGGTAATTAGTCCTAGATAGGTTAGTTTACTTCATTCACTTTCTATCCTAGGTAGAATATCTACCGACACTTCCTATTGTCGACAGATATTATTGTTAGCATCTATATTTGTTAGTTGTTAAGCGCTTCTCATTGAGAGCGCGTTTGTTAGCTATTATTTAGGATATTATTTCCATAATATCCTAAGGCTATTTCTAGCCTTTGTAAGGTTTATTTAAGCCATTTCATTATGAATATTATAGCTAATGCTCATATTTGATTATTGAGTTGACTACGATTACACCCATCAAAACCTTAGGAACTCTTTGAAAGATGGGGTTTAGATTTTATGGGACCATTGTGAACCAACCATAAGAGAAAATGTTGATACATTGTAGTAGCAATAGAGTACTTAACAAAATAAATAGAAATAAGAGTCTTACCTAATAAATATATAAGGTGCATGAATCAATGTTTACATGAGCAAGTTTTCAAATTAAAAAGAAACTTCATGCCATTACACCCATCACAACCTTAGGAACTATTTGAAAGATGGGGTTTATATTTTAAGGGACCATTGCAAACCAACCATAAGAGAAAATGTTGATACATTGTAGTAGCAATAGAATACTTAACAAAACAAGTAGAAGCAAGAGAATTACCTAATAAATCTATAAGGAGTGTGAATCAATATTTACATGAGTAGGTTATCGCATAGTTTGGAATTCCTCTTCAATTGATAATCGATAAAGGAGGCCATTTTGTTAATGAAATTATTCAACATTTGACAAAGGAATTTAGGATCTTTCATTCCTTGTCAAGCCCATACTACCCCAAGGTAAATGGGTAAGCAGAGGCAATGAATAAGGTCTTGGTTTTGATTATGTACAAGACATGTGGTGTAGAAGGTATCGATTTAGAGGAGCACTTGTCGACAGTTCTTTGGGTATACAGGACCATCTTCACACCAACCAAAAACCATAAACTGTTTTAGTCAATGTATGGGCAAGAGGCAATGATATTAATTTAGTTTTTGGTACCAAGTTTAATAATAGCAGTGGTGCAATACTTGAATGATGAAGATAGCATGGAAGAGAGGCTCACAACACTAGTATAATTAGGAGAAAATAGGGTGATAACACAATGGGTGATAGAGATTGCTCAACAAAGATACAAGTACTGGTATGATAAAAATCTTAGGAAGATGGATTTGAAGACTAATGATTTAGTGCTCAAATACAATGGAAAACAAGAAATTAAGCCAAGAAAATTAAAAAATTTATGGCTTGGACCTTTTTAGGTAGAAGAAGTATTGGACAATTAGGTTATCTGGTTAAAGAAATTAGATGGCACAATTTGCCTTGAAACTGTAAATGGTACTAATTCAAAAGTGTACAATGCATAGGCACAAGTGAATGCGTTCAACTTAAAAATAGCAAGAGATAAGAAGAACAACAAAATAATCCTACATAATCCTAAAAAAAAGTGTTATATAATTTGCAGACCTATCTCAATCAGGCCTCCTATAAAAATAGACATAGTAACTAAAAAATTGAACAAAAATGCATCAAGAAAATAAAAATGAGCTAAAATTGATGTGGAAGGGGTTACCTGGTAGGATAATTCGGTAGCCTGAAAGTGGAAAAAAAACTCTTCCATATGTTTTTGGGTGGACAGATGGGTTCATACATGTTCTAGTGTCTAACTTGGATTGGTCCCTCTGCTAGCCGTAGAGTCCATCGATGGAGTTTGGCATCGATCCGGTAATAATTGGTCTCTATTATGCACATGTAATCACCAAAACCTACAAATAAAAACCTAGTGGGAAGAGCGTTGAGTACTTAGAATTTGGGAATATTTCAAACAATATTTGAGTAGCATAACGATGCATCAAATCCTCCCCTTGAAACCATAGGAAGTATGGTTTGCTTATAGTCCTCTTAAAAATAAAAAGGGGTGGGTGATGTGGCAAGAGAAGAGGGAGGAGAGAAGATTTATTTAATGCATTAGGTGAATGAGTAAGGCTTACCTCCTATGGGTGATGGGTATTCCATGCCTCATAATCACCTAGAGAAGATCAACTTACCTAAGGAAGTTAGAAACCACTATTTATTTAATTCTCATTAAAGGCTTTAAAGGGGAAAAAGGAGTGGATTTATGTAAAGGGTAAGTGCTTAGAAAATAGTGTAGAGGGGTGTGAGTCGGGGATGAGGTGGACCCCACCTAGATATTAAGATAGCCTAGGGTTTAGGTTAGCTTTACATAGGATTTAGTTTAGCTTTGCCTAGGGTTAAGGATGACCAAATTAATGTGTGAATACTTCGTTATTTGCTCGTTAAATATTGTAAGAGGTTAAATGTGGTATTTTTAGATGTCTACATTTTACCCCTTTTTGTACTACGTTGTGTGAACACATAATGCAGTGCAAAAATTTATGACATCGAAGTGATGGTTTGATTAGAAAGAAGGTGATGAATTGATGATGGGTGATTTGTGATTGACCACAACTTTTAGTGTGTTGCAATGATTACTTGAGGGAAGATATGTAAGGTTGTCTTGAATCATGTTCAATGTAAGGTTCTCTAATTGTGGAAGGGATGAGTATTCTTGAAATTTTTAATTTTGATGAATTTGTTAACCTTTATTGATTTAGTAAGTTGATGAACCATATGTAAGTTGATGAAATGTTAATTACCTTGGAGGATGTTTATCATATTTATCGGCTTCTATTGGATGGATTGACTCTAATGGTTGTACAAGGAAAGGAGGCATGGGATACCACACTGTAGAAGACTTGAAGATGATTGAAGGGATATGAGAGTTGTCAAAAAAGATATTATGTATGGGGATCATTATACATTTGGAATTTTATCCTAGATACATGTATTATTAATGGTGTGTATCAATAGTTTTGTGATGTCATATGTGTCAGGAGTGATACTCCCCTAGAACTTGATGTGGTTGGTTTGTGATATGATAGAGAATTGGAGTCACTTTGTGTGGGCACCAACCTTGTTGACCTAGACATATCACGAGTTGCATGGAGTGCAAATGATGACTAAGAATTCCTTGTGTAGTAGTTCATTGATTCAATCATGGACCTAGGATCACATAACAGTGATGAGGTCAAAATGACTACCATTTGAGGCTCATGCATTATTGGGGTTGGATGTACCATATACCATGCAATGGTAGTGTGATATGGAGGAGCATACAAAGAGGGATCATGAGAGGCACACCCTATATTATTGAGAACAATTTGGGGATTTGAGACCTGATGATATTGTGTGGTAACCCTATAGAGGAGTTCCAGCTTGGCAAGAGGATGGTGTGTGTAGGCCCAAAAGGCTACATAAGAAAATATTTGCAAAAAAATATAAAATTTTGCTAAGTGTTGGAAGGTGTCTCTAGACTGCAGCTGCACCAAGCACCAATTATCTTTAGATCATAGTCAATGTAATAAAAATAAGGTGATTCATAATAAAAATGCAACCAATGCCAAGATCTCTCCAAACCACACTTAGATGAGATCGACTACAAATGGTAGTTAGCTTGATCAAACTACCCAAAATTACCATTTAGAATACGATCCAGTGCTAGGTTCTCCATTGCATTCAAGTGATTGAACGTAAGACAAAAGGTGTGGTCATGTGTCATGAAATATGCTATAGGCCATAGTCAAACTAGTCAAAATAATCATCTCTTAAAATTAAAAATATGATCCAATACCTAGTATTTTTAGGCTACAAGCTATCTCTAGGCTACAAGCTATCTCTAGGCCACAAAATGACTCTAGGCCACAACCAAATCAATCAAAATTAACAAGTTTACAACCAAAAATATGGTACAAAGCACATTTTTTATGCCAAAGTCAAAAATTACTTTGAACCAAGGATAATGGAAAATTGTAATAGTGCATCATAAAAGTAAGCCCTAAGCTACAATCAAAACTTTCAAAATACCAAGATTCACAATTCAAAATGTGGTCCAAGGAATAGTTTTTATGTTGTTGTCCAATTTTTCTTTGGAACAACAATAAAAAGAAAAATGTGATTGCATGCAAAAAAGGTGAACTTTGAATAATAGTCAGCTTGGTCAATGTTAGCAACAATAGTAAAAGAATTGTGATCTTCAAACTCTAAAGAAAATAATACTAAGTGTGTCCAAGACCTAATCATTAAAACAACCAAGTTTTTTTAAATCTCGATTGTTCAAAGATCTCAATGCAACACAAAAATGATAAATATGAGTGAGGTTGTTGAGCCGAGAAGATGAAGTATCCATAATTTAAGTCTAGTTCATTTATATATCAATTACAAATAAGAGACCACAAGAATAGGGGATGACGTTAATGTAGTATTGGCAAGATCACATAACTAGAATCCATGAAAGTCGAGCAAGTTGCAAATGCTAGTTGCAGAGGATTGATGAGGCAAGATCACTCCTCTTTCTTAGATCAAACATGAGACCACCACATGAACATCCCACTTTTTGAGCATCTATTTTTTCTTGTAATACTCTATTTTATCTTAAATTTATTGTAAAAATTATAAATAGAGGCCATGAACTCCTTTCAAAAGGTTGGCTCTAAAGTGTTTGCTTGTGCTACTATTATACACTCTTTGCAAATTAATAGAAAGAACATTACTTGGATGTTTGCCTTAGACTTGTATCTTCTCTTCTTTGGATCATAAACTCTTGAAGTCATTTCTGCTACTGCTACTATGGTCAGTGTATTCTATTAATTTTTATTCCTATATTAGAGCAGATTGGAATGATTCATATATGAATGTATGCCTGGAAAGGATTGTATTTTTTTAGTCAAAGTATCAATTTAATTATATTAATTTGTATTATTGACACTCTTGATATTTGGAATTATTCTTGAAGCATGTGATTGTTTTAAATAATGAAGATGTCTGGTTTCAAATGTTGTTAGTCTTAAGTATTATTTCCTAAAAAATGATTTGTCATAGGTTCTTTCTAGATGCCTATTATGTTAGCTTTTTCCATCCACCATTAATTCATTTTTCTCTTAACCCTTTCATTTCTATCCCTATCCTTTATATATGCATTTGATCTTAAAAGAGTCAACATCCATTAAGTTGACAAGGTATACCAACCTACTTTGGAGGTTGGGTTAAGGTATTTTAACCCTTCCAATGTTTGGTTTGGGTTGTGATTAGTATGTTTTCACATTTTAAAATATTCTAGATAGTAGTCCCATTTTGGTTTCAACTTGATAAAAAATCATATCACAATAGTGTGGAGATGGCATGATTTATACAGGGTAGATGGATGATGGGTCAATATGCATTTCAACTAGAGTTATTTCCATTTAGTCACATGCAAAGATAGTTAGAACTATGATAGAGTATGCTAGATCCTCCTGTGGTGATTTGGCATTACAATGGATATTGTGGAGCATGACCATAGGTAGGGGCCTTTGATATATCCTTGGATGAGGTGTTAGCTCTACTTGATGTGGATGATGCTGAAACAATATTGGAGCATGATGCTTGGTAGGCTATACAAATATAGGAGCCTGGGATAGGTGTGATTGATGGTGTTGGGAGTATAGTATCTTAGGCCAAACTTAGGAGTTGAGGAGCAATAGTAGATAGGCCATATGATATTAAAGGTGGGGTTGTAGTAGTGATTTGTGGTGGAAGATCTATAACTAGTGTTGGTGGGTCATTAGCTACCATAGTAGTAGGTGGGAAGGATGAGGGTACCTCTTAGGCGAGATCACCCTTTAGTCAACACATGCAACCATGATATGATAACAAAGTTAGGCCCTCATGAGCAGGTGAGGTAGATATAGGACTAGATGACAGAGACCAGGATGATATGGCCAAGATGTATATAGAGGAGATGTGGAATAGTATGCATGAGGTTGATGCTTAGTGAGACCAAACAAAGTAGGTAGAGGTGGAGAGATATTCTCTAAGTTTGGAGGTGGATTATTGTGTATAATGGACTTGTAATGGCACGTATAATAAACCTTAGACATTTTATTGGATTTGTACAATTATGTATGGTAAAGGTAATCATTAACATAGTGATAGTTGCATTTGAAATTTGAGTATATAGTGATATCATGAATATGTAATATGTATGATAATGTAAATCTAATCACAAAGTGTATGTAAGTGTTTATGATGATGCTTGGGTGATTGACATAAGCACAATGAATGTTGGTCTTGATGGTGGACTAATTATGCAACTAGACGTGATGTGTGTTTGTTTATTCTACTAAGGTGTCTCAGATGGTAGAAGGGATTTATAAAGATTCAAACATCTAAGTTTTATCATCAAAATCATTTATTATTCAAGTTACATTCTTATGAAACCTAGACCATCTTAACTGAGGTTGATCCTATCTTGAATCTCTGTATATAGAGTGATAAGTTTATTTGTCCAGTTTGAGTGAGGTTGGACTAACCCATTGTAAAGTTACCTAGGTAAGCTAGCTCAGACGTAAGCAAGCATTGGGCTGTACAAGATAATATCACTAATGTAATAGATATGTGATGACTTGTAAGGCATACTCCATTGTCAGTCAAGCATTTATAGCCTTGATGGAGATTTACCCCATGATATTATGAACTTGAGGAGCTCAAGGGTTCAAGCTTTGTGATGATTCTCTTTTCTTTTCTCTTTGATTCCCTTTTTTTGTAGCTTATCCTTTTGTTGAACATTATGATTTTGAATCATGCAAATGATAGGATGAGTGGGGAAAACCATTCATTTAGTGGCTAGTGTATGCAAGGTATTATATTACATAGACTCAAAATTTTGTTTAATTTGCACATGTTTGATCCATGAAAGAACCCTAGTCAACCTGGGAAAGTATAAAATTGTGTTAGAATCCAATGACATTTGATAAAGTTTGATGAGATCGACTAAAATGGTTGAATAACAGAAAATACTTTCATTGTAAATCAACCTATGCATAAGTTTGAACATGATATCATGATAGTTGTGATAACTAGTGTATGATGTTGTATGTAGTGAAATATGCCTATATGCAAGCAAATGATCATAATTATGTGAGAATGAAGACATTGATGAACCACTAATGAGGAGCCACTAATGTCTTATGAGAAATAGAAAGGAAGAATGAAATTTTTTTCAAGTAGCAAAGATGAATCAATTAGAAGGCTCACAAAATATCGAGAATTGGAAGAATATCAGTTCACTATGTATCAGTTTCAAAGACAAAGGAGAGAAGTAAGGTGATTGCAAAGAAGGGTTCATGAAACATCAAATTTACCAATGGATACTATAGGAGAAGGGAATGATTCAAGCATGGATTTCACATTCTTAGACTAGTATAGAGATGCCTTAGCCCAATGTGCACCTCAGAGATATTTTTAATAAGTAAAGTGGAGAAGAAGATTGATAGGTAAAAATAGAAGATTAAGGATCCTAAGGCAATTGATTCCTAAAACCCAAGATCATACAAAACTAAGCACTAAAGTGAAACTCATTGACTAGGCTAGAAATAAAGGTAACTTGGGAAACCTAAGGAGTTCGTCAAGACTTATAGGAAACCCAAGTATGCCTAACCAAGGGGGGAGTTCAGATGGTCTCATTCTTGGTAGCTCAAGAGGAAGAAATTCCCCTCATACTACCTATAGATTGACTATTCTATAGGATGGACTACAAGCATTATTCGTAAACACACTCTAAAGGAATAAATAACTATTAATTTGTGACAATAGACCATCAAATAGGTTTATGCATAAGGGGTTTGACTCAAAATATACTTGTAAAAAAATGGTAAATCCTAATCAAAATCAAGGTGAATCATGAAAAATACTAATCAAATCAATGGTGGAATACCATATGGGTTCTCGCCATTAAGCTCTCCCAAAATTTAATATTCAATCAAATATTTCATAATGTATGCACAAAAAAAATAAAGCATAAGATATAAAAAATGAAGCTACAAAGAAAGATAAATCAAATCGAAAGAATAATATTGCCACTCAAGGAGGGCAGATCCCCACCGCAAGGGCAATGTGTGATTACATAGATGATAAATATTAAAATCAATGCAGATGATTATTTCCCAAGTTCACTTGGGTATAAATAGAAAATTAAAATATCAAATCAAAATATAGTCAACATTATATTAATTTTGGTATGTAACATGACTCCCCTCCTTGGAAAGCTTTGTCCTCAAAGCTAGAAATGTCTAGAAAATACTTTCAGGTTCCCATGTAGCGTCTTCTTCGGGTAGGTCCTACCATTTGATGAGAAATTCTTGGATGTGACGAGATCTCAATATGCGTGTTCTAGTTTGTAAAATTGCTTCAGGATGGAGATATATACACCCTTATTCATCAAGCACTGGTAATTCAGACTGAGATTGTACTTTCTGGACAATCACCTTCTTGAGACAGGAAACATGAAATACTGGATGTATGCATGAGGAATGAGGTAACTCTAGTTGATATGCTACTTCCCCAATGCGACACACAATTCTGTAAGGACCATAAAATCGTGGAGCCAACTTCTGACTTGACTTGATCTTTAATGATAATTGTTTGTAGGGTTGCAAATGCAAGAACACCATATCACCAATATTGAATGCTCTTTTCGAACGGTGTGTCCTGTTATTGCTTCATACAATTTTGTGCGTGGACCAAATTGTATTTGAAAATGGTGAGCATTGATTGATGTTACTGAAACCAATCATCTACTTGGGCCACTTTGGAGGATCTTGGTACATAATATGCTATTGTTGGTGGCTTAGTTCCATACAATGCTTCAAAAGGAGACATCTTGATGGAATAATGGTAAGAAGTGTTGTACCACCATTCTGCCAATGATAGACATTGTCACCGTTGATATTGTTTATCCTGAACAAAACATCTTAGGTAGGTACCCAAACATTTGTTAACTACCTCCGTTTGACCATATTTTTGTGGATGGTATGTAGAAGATAAATTTAATTTGGTACCACTAAGTCGAAATAATTCTCTCCAAAAATTGCTAGTAAATATGGGATCTCGATCACTTACAATATTTTTGGGTATTCCATGCAATTTAAAAATTGAATCCATAAATACCTTAGCCACTTTCACTTGCTGAAAATAGATGTTGTAAAGCTTGAAAGTGAGCATATTTGGAGAGGCGATCAACTACCACAAAAATTATTGTTTTACCTTCTGACTTAGGAAGACCTTCAATAAAATCCATGGAAATATGTTCCCATTGACGATCTGGAATGGGTAATGGTTGAAGCAATCCTGGTGATTTGATTGTTTCACCCTTATTGCATTGGCATACTTCACATTCAACTACCCATTGCTTGACCTCTGCTTTTAATCCTTTCCAACATAAGGATTGTTTAACCCGCATATAAGTTTTCAAAAAACCTAAATGTCCTGCTGATGGAGAAGCATGTGACTCATCTAGAATCCTTGATTTGATTGTCGAATTGTGTGGAATGTAAATGCGATTCTTCTTTTGTAATATATTGTCTTCATAGGAGAAAAGAGGGTGTTGAGATGAATCCAATGAAAACTCTTGAATTATTTGAGTTGTTTCACTATTGGACAACCATTCTTCCTATAACTGAGACACCCATTGAGAACAAGGACATGAAATAGCATTGATGACCACTTCATCTTCGTATTTTATGGATAATGCATCAATTGCCACATTTTATTTCCCTTTCTTATACTCAATAACGAAGTCATATCCCAATAATTTAGTCAACCACTTGTTTTATTCTAGATAAGAGAACCTTTGTTCTAAAAAATGCTTGAGACTACTATGATCTATTTTTATAATGAAACGACTATTGATTAAGTAGTGTCTCCATTTCTCCATTGCATGTAGAATAGCCAACATTTCTTTTTCATATGTGGATCTTCCCAAATTATTTCCTGAAAGTTGTTTACTTTTGAATGCCAAGGGATGACCTTCCTGCATTAATACTACCCCAATATCGTTTCTTGAAGCATCACATTCGATGACGAATGGTTTGTGAAAATTCATAGTTGCCAAAACTGGGGTAGTACACATTGCTTTTTTGAGAGCCTCGAAGGCTTGAGTGGCTATTTTGGACCAATGAAAAGCATCCTTCTTTGTGAGTGCTGTGAGAGGAGCTGCAATTTTACCATAGTTACGCATAAATTTGTGATAGTAGCTAGTGAGACCCAAAAAACCATGAAGTTTCTTGATGGTTTTAGGTAAAGGCCAATCTTGAATTACCTTAATCTTATTGGGATCCACTTTAACACCTTCCTAAGATACTATATGACCTAGGTACTCAACTTCTTGTACACCAAAAGAGCATTTAGATCACTTGACAAACAACTTTTCCCTGTGTAGGATATGAAGAACTCTTCCCACTTGTGATAAATTATCCTTCCAAGATTTACTATAGATGAGTATGTCATCGAAGAAGACTAGGACAAATTTGTGGAGGAATGGGTGAAACACATGGTTCATGAGACTTTGGAATGTAGATGGGGCATTAGTGAGACCAAAGGGCATGACCAAGAATTCATAATGACCTTCATGAGTGCGAAAAGTTGTTTTGGGAATATCCTCCTCCCTAACTCTGATTTGGTGAAACCCTGAACGTAAGTCCAATTTGGTAAAAAATTTTGCACCATGTAGTTCATCTAATAAATCATCAATGACAGGAATAGGAAATTTATCTTTGATGGTGATTTTGTTGAGAGGATGAAAATTCGGACACATACGCCAAGAATTGTCTTTTCGATGAGCCAAAACTACTGGTGAAGAATAAGGGCTAGTACTATGATGGATGACACCATGTTCTAATAGTTCTTGGAAAATCTTCTCAATTTCTATTTTCTGGGGTTGGGAATATCGATAAGGATGACCATTAGGTGGAAGACTTCCAGGAACAAGGTGTATGGCATGGTCATGGGATATTTTGGGTGGTAGTCCTTTTGGTTCTTGAAAAACCTCCTCATAGTTGGCCACAATGTTTTGTAGATCTTCTGCTTGGAATTTCAGCACATCTTGTGCTACTTGTTCCATGCAATAAAAAGAGAAAAATTCATAGCCTCCTTTTATTAATATATTTTCCATGCTATGTGAGCTTACTATTTTTGATGGGGGTGTTGGAATTCCTTGAAGGCGAATGGTCTTCCCATTCTCTTGCCATTCCACATAGCGATGCTTGTAATTAAAACCAACCGTGGTTTCCATTTGTTCCATCCATGCAACACCCAAAATAAATTCTGAATTCCCTAATTCCATGACAAAAAGAGGATCCTTCCAAGTATAACTACCCATTTGTAATGAAATTGAAGATGTCTTACCTAGGCATTGAGAAGTTTCCCTGCTTGCAGTTCTAACTTGAAATCTATCTTGACTAGAAGAGTATATGTGCAAATTTAATGCCCTGGCAAGTTTTGCATCAATAAAGTTGTGAGTACTTCCTAAATCAATTAATATTGTTACCTTCCTTTTCCGAATGAATCCTCCTACCTTGATTGTATGGTGAGAGGATAACCCCATAAGAGCATGTACTAAAATAGTCATGGTATCTTCTTTAGCTACAACCTCCTCGTGTTCACTTTGATCATCGACTGTGGGATCCTCCGATGAGTTATGTTCCTCTATTTCTTCATCTTCCTTGTCAGCATATTCAATTTGAAAGTTCTATCGTGGTATACATGCCTGATATTTTGGGTGATGATTGCGAAATTTATAGTAGAAGTATCTTGATGGTTGATCATTTCTGTGAAAAGAGTTGTTGCGGAATTGAGGTCGACCATATGAATCACGTCGTGTGGATGTTCCCATTTGCACCTTCTTTTTTGCCAATTTGGCAATCCTTATACACTCATCTATCTTGGATGGATTTTGTAAGTCCACTTCAACTTTAATATTCTCTTTCAACCCATTTCTAAAAGTGGCTACCACCACATCTTGTTCTAAGTGTTTTGCATAGTGAAGCATACTAGTAAATTCTGAGATATAGTCCCCTACCAATCCGGTCTGCTTAAGTGACATCAACCACACCATGTAGGAAGCTGTGGGACCTTCATAAAATATGTGAAGAAAGGCATCAGTGAAATCATCCCAGTAGATGTTGTTTTCCATCTCACGTTTGTACCATGTAAACCATTGATAAGCTTTAGTGCCCAATTTGGTTGCAGCAAAAGGAACTTTTTTGAATCTCAAAATTGGTATAATTCTAAAATACCTTCCATTTTGGCTATCCACCCATGTGGATCATGACCCTCAAAGGTGGGCATGTCAATGCATGGAAAATTGACTCTAGTAGGACCTCTTTGGTGGTAAACATTGTGCCTATCTTGGTCCTCATTATTCCCTTGTCTATGGATGCGATTTTGGGAAGGTCTATCAAAACCCCTTTGTTGCTCAAAAACTTCTTCATTTCCCAGATCCTCATTATTTCTTTGTCCATTGAGATTTGGGGAATGACCATTATGACCTCTTTGGTGTGTATAGTCTTCATACTGATGCTCAATACTCCAGTGGTTTGGGCTAGGAGGATTTGGTTGGGATTGTCTAGTGAGTAGTTGGGATATGTTGGTATTCATGTTTTTAATAGTCTCTACTAAGGCTAGTAAGGTCTCATTAGTGACCTTGGGGCTTCTTGTTTCCTCTTGAGTGATGTTCTCATGGGAGGAATTTGGGGAGGTATTGGATGCCATTTTGTTAAGCAATGGATGACCAGGGTTATAGCTATTAATTCCTAAAGGAGAAGAAGAATTTTGTGTACCTTTACTTCTAGGAGGTCTTCTTGGTGATTTCAAGCTCCTTTGTTTGGAATTATCTGAGCTTGATAGTCACACGTTTGGTCCTTTGGTCCACCGTCCACCCATGCACTTGTCAAGTAGTCCCACTTATCAATTTTACCTTTGATTTTTGCAAAAAAAATTGGTAAATTTGGAAAAAAAAATTATACTCTACTTCAATTGTCACTCCAATTGTGATGCAGAGTGAATATCCGCCCTTGAGGCTTCTTGGTTTACTTAGCTACTTTTGAATTTTGAATATTTGACACCAACTTGATTGACACCAATTTACATTGATTTAACACCCTGATGGACACTACTTTGAATTTTGAATATTTGACACCGACTTGATTGACACCAATTTACACTGATTTGACATGCAAGGTGACAACGACTCAGCACAAGACTCAACACACAAGGTGATAGAGACTCACAATACACCTTGACTACACCAGGTGAGACTTGAAATGCAAGGTGATAGTGACTTAGACTCACACTACACCCTAACTACACCGGGTAAGACTAAGTAGATGTGAGAGCACCCTGACTAAACCAGGTGAGACTAAGTAGATGCGAGAGCACAAGACTCGACATGCAAGGTGACAATTATTAACACTCTGAAATAGGCTCTAACGAGATGAGACATGACACGCAATGCGACTCATAACATACACCACGTGAAATGATTCAAGATCCCACCGGTGCTAAGGGACATCGGCACATGTGAGGGACATAGGGACACATGAGGGACACAAGGACATGTGGAGGTAGACTATTAAAGAGCGATTACGAGAACAGGATAGGAGGGACTTGCTAATGTATGAGAGTTTATATGACTGAATTCACATTTAGGTAAGTGGTTGTAGGTGTATTTTAAGGCCTTCAATGAGTCTACACCCTTCGTGTGGGACTATTCACCGTAGTTTAAAAAAAACAAAGAGAATGACATAACCTTAAATTAAATCAAACAGTACCTTAGGTTGGTGAAAAATACATGCTCCTAATTAGCTGGTTTGCGCAAGGTTATTTCGTAGCAGGAAACGATTATTAATGTCATATATTTTAAAAATGATCATGATGTTCATCACTCACGCTTACAGATGGCATAAAATAAACCTAAGCTTGAGACTAGAGTGACTATTTCCTGATGGCATTTTCCCAAGGAGCCAACTCCACACGATTCATCAAATTGTAATAAAATAGATGCCCTGACTTGGTTATCCTAGCGTGAGATGTCTTAGAGCTAGTTTTTTTTTCTAGACTCTGTCTATTGTTTTAACCAGGTGTAAGTTGTGCCCTTGGTTCATCTTAGTTAACTGGCTACTCCTGTGCACCTTGGGTCGGGATGATTTATGGCATGTCCAACATAATCTTAATGCAATGACCGTACTGGTTTACTCTCCACTTTTGCGCCTAGATCGATGATCCTGATATCACTTGGTGGAATCCCCTATGGGTTCTCACCGTTAAACTCTCCCAAAATTTGTTATTCAATCAAATACTTCATAATGTATGCACAACATAAATAAAGCATAATATATAACAAATGAAGCTATGAAGAATGATAAATCAAATCGAAAGAACAATATTACCACTCAAGGAGGGTAGATCCCCGCTGGAAGGGCAATGTGCGATTATGCATATGATAAAGATTAAAATCAATATAGATGATTATTTCCCAAGCTCACTTGGGTATAAATAGAAAATTAAAATATCAAATCAAAATATAGTCGACGCTATATTAATTTTGGTATGTAACAATCAAATCAAGCATGTTCATACCAAAATTTTGGGTATTTGAAGCCCTAAAATGTAAGGTCATCTTTGGAGCCACTTTTGACCTATTAAATTATGTTATAACTTCATAAAAATACCTCCATTACATTAGGATTGAAAAGAGTTTTTTAACAAGTACAAATATACCTATGTTTGGATATATATTGTGGTGAATTGACCCTAAGAAAAAATTCATCTTGAAAATTTTAGATGAATGGGCCGATGTCAAGGGTCTCATATTCGCCAATTTCTAATTTTGGAGATCCTAATATTTTTCCAATTTGTGAATATTTGCCACTATGCATAACCATGCCATCAGGTCTACCTCAACGAGATCATAGAAATTGAAGATGTCATCATGAGCAATAGAGGGATTGGCCAAATATCAAGCATCTAGGAGTGTGGTACCCCAAAATTAGAGAGATTCAATCAAAAATGGGGATAGGAAAATTTGAGTAGGCTTGGGGAAGATATAGATTTAGAAATAGAGATCAAGTACCTCCAAGGAATCCCACCCAAGATCAGGCATGCTAAGGAGAATATGTCTAAAGGTAGAAGGGAAGACTTCGAGGCAAATGCCAAGCTACATAAAGGATCGATTGTAATGTTAGAAAATAAGGAGACCACCATCTAGTCAAAAGGAAATATAGCCATAAATAGCATAACAAGAATATTTTTTTCTACATTAATGATAGAATAATTATTCAACATATAAATAAAATTATTGAAATAATCAGTTTTAAAGGTAGCAAAACTTGTCTTGATGATGTCTACCCAAGATAGATCCATCTTGTAGATGATAGAGTCCATATTGAAGGTAGTAGCTTAGAAAAACTACATCCTACATATGGTAGAACTCATCTTGGAGATGATAGACCAATACTAATCCATTTTAATGATGACAGATCAAACAAAATCAATCATGAAGGTGATAGGACTGATGGAATTAGTTAAGGTGATGACAATAGAGGAAGCCATTAGGATGTTGGTAGTAGGACTAATATAAGGGATATCTATCATTTATCAGAGGAAAAAAGAAGTTGTTTGATAGAGGTGGATAGGGTGAATTGAAATCTAATCTAGATTGGAAATGATTAGTAGGAAGAGTAACCAAAAATGGAGACTCTCTAAAGCTAAGGAAATCATTGAAATCACCAATAGACTAAATCAATTAATTGTAACGATGATTTTAGTAGTCAAGGGACTCACAGTCATAAAAATGAGGAAATGATGTTGAAAACACTAGAAATCCACATTGGCATTACCATGTGCTTCACCAGACAATGATGAAATAAGAAAATAATTTATAATACTAATAATAATAAATAACAAAAAGACAAGAAAAAGAAAAATAAAAAAAAGGATGAAAATGGAAAAACAGGACAATCACATGCAAAGGTGGTGAGGTGGAACACATGCAAATGTTAGAGGTAAAAATGGAAGGTAAAAAGGCAGTGGCATCGACAACAATGGATAGATTCAAGGCCTATAAATTTGATGCTAGGAAGAAGGATTGTTCATTCATTATAGATCAAAGGAATGCAATAGTGCAAGAGAAGCATTTGCTGAAGATAACAGGGTTGGAATTGAGGTAGAATCACCTACACACCATGAATTTGTCCAAGACAAAAGCTAGTAGATGCCACATTAACTCGATAGATTTATAGGCTTCATAATTTTTGAAATGATCTAATAAATCATATTATAAAGATTTATTGGGCAAAAAGTATCAAAATATCTTGTGTTGCCTTTCTTGGGAACCAAGGTAATAAAAGTAGCATTGATATCACTTATTATAGTCTTCCTTTTTTAGGCCTATTTAATTTCATCAAACATATCTGTAGACACTAAAATCACGTCAATCTAATTATGCTACCATAAGAAATGGCTAAATTGACATTACATAGCCCCTAGGGCAGCCCTCAAAGGCTTTACAATGGTTCTAGCCACTCCGAGCAAGGTTTTGGAGGGTTTCGGGTCATTTTTGGGACCTTTTGGCTCCCTGTTCTAATTCGTCCCACCCTGGAATGAATAGTAGCATTCGTCCCTGGGTGGGGTGAATAGCAAGTTTAACTCCCAAAAAGTCAAATTTGGACAAATGGTGCCTGAAAACTACCATTTGCCCTGCTTATCAAAGCACGTAGGTCAGAGCACGTAGCATCTCTATGACATGCTTCACAATGGAGGCCAAAATGGGATATTCTCTTCCCCTCCAATGTATGCCATCTCGATGGCCAAATGGTGCCCCTGGTCCGGCATGCCCTTGACCCATGAGCCCCCTTTGGGCTATAAAGTGGATCTCATTTCCACCTACAAACATAGAGAGGATTTCAAGGATAAGCAATAGAGTGCTTTCAATATTTTCCCTCACCCTTTTATGCCCTTTTGTGCCCTTTTTCCCTCGAGATCTCCTCTTAACAAAGGAGGTTATCACGTGATACGAAGAGGCGTAATTTGTTTACAAAACCCTATCAAGCGAGTGAATTGTGACCTAAAATTTAACAAAAATACCCCCTATAGTGTTTTTTACCATTCCCCAATGGAATTGGTGGTAAAAAGTAGGTAAATTTGGTGGGCATCCCACCCCCAAGCGCCCCCTAATTTGTGACAGTCAAATTCGTCCCCCTGGGATGAATACAAATATGTGCATAATTTTTTGAATTTTTCTAAATATATATATTTTAGGCTAGTATATAATGCTACAGTTCAAATTTCATGTCATTATGAGGTGTATTGACCGAGATATTGTAATTTTAAGGTTTTATAGGCTTACGAGACCCACTAAAGAATGCACCATGATATGAGCTTGATTTCTGAAATCAAATGATATGGGTTATCTTAAAATGTCTACTTATGCTTACTTTACAAATTTCATAGGTTTTGGACATGTTTAGGTTGAGAAATTGTATGTTTATGATTTTGTAGGTTGAAGAAGCACACTGCGATTGCGCCATGCCAACGGATACAATTTTGATGCAATTTCTAGTGATATCTTCCCAAAACCTCTTCCTTTACATTCCTTTACAATTTCAGGTTTTTTCAAGTTGATTTGGTATAGGCACTCTACATGTCTCATTTATTGCCTGTGGGGATTGCATGTTTTATACCATACACACTTGCTATTTGACATATTTTGCTTTCTTGTATGTAGGTACAGGCCAAGAAGCACATTAGGGAGGAGCCTAGGACATCATAAAAGACAAAGATACAAGTGGTGGTAACTTTGGCCTTCCCATTTCAATTGTGGGTACGGAGAAAGACACTGGATGTGCACCAGATTTACTTGAAGGATTTCGATACTTGGGCACCAAAATATTGTAATAGTTGTATCAATAATTTGAGCCCTCCAATGGGACATTTATGTAACCTGGATCTAATCTGCAAGATTGATAGGAAATCAAGTTTACTTTCATTTCTTGTCATTTGCTATATCTTCCATATTACTTGCATGTTTCCATTTTGGCATTCCTAAATAATAGGAATTATATGTAGTTTATTATTTATCATTAGGTGCACTATTTTTACCTAATTCAATATCACTCTTCAATAAATCCTAAAATTTTTGAAAGAAAATTGTAGGAAATCCATCGAGGCTAGGTGCCTTGTTAGGATGGAAAGAGAAAACAACTTCATAGAGCTCCTATTAGAGTATATTACATTATTTGGTATATGTCAATGTAGGACCTTGGGTACATAACTAGAGTAGGATTTTACTTTAGGTTAAGGTTGAGTAGTTACTTCATGCAATGTAATAAATGCACAAGTGTTAGAATGTGCAATGATGTAATTGTACAAGGAGTCCACTTGTACATGAGTCATAGGAAAGGTAGATGAAGAGTCATAGGAAGATTAAGGACCAAGGAATATATCTATATATATATATATATATATATATATATGCCTTAGATGAGAGAATAGATGTAGAATATAGAATAAAGAGTGTATATTATAGAGTAGTGAATGTAGTACAATGTAGTCCTTTCAAAACCATTTTATGGAGTGTTCATGTCCTCCATTATACTGCATTGTACCATTTTTATGAGCTTTCATTAATGGTATTTTTTGAGTTATTGCAAATGTTTATCTTATCATTTTCTTGCATATTATAGTACCATTATCATATAGTTATCATAACTAGCTTATTTTATATCTTGTGGTTGCATTTCATTTACTACCGTCATCATCAAAAGCTAACAGTGGTATCAGAACCATAGTGGATCAAATAGAAAATAAGGAGAGCCACAAGTGATATTGAGAGTAGATAGTAAATCTCATTTCCAAAATTTTGATAATTCCATTGTCTAGAGTCTTTCCACAGGGTTGCATAAAAACTTGTGAAGACTAAGCGTTGATTCCTCTAGATTGACAAATCAACTAGTGAAGATTCATCATCTCTAGATTTAGAGTTTCTTATATTTTAGTTCTAATACATTATTGTAGGAAAAGGATATTCAAAGAAAGTTGGGAAGCTTCCTACATAGATCTAGGAAGAATATCTTCTTTAGAATCAATCTAATGCTAGAAGCAACAAATGAAAGATCAAATATTTGGAGGCCTAAGGAAAAGGTCCCATTGCTAGAGATTGTAGACCTGTAGAGTGTAGAAGAAGAAAATACCATAGGAGCCTTGTTGCATATTCAAGGGAGAAGATACTCCAAAGAAGAGTCTTGATGAAGATAGGAGATTGGTGATCTCCATTGAATATTGAAGACTTCATCCTGAAGAAGTTGAAGAGACCCACAAAAGGTCCCATTGAAGAACTTCCAATTTTGGAAGAGATAGAGAAGGACTAGCAAAAGTCCTATTCCTGAAGCAGCAAATTTTAGAGATCCAAGAGGGAGATCTCATTTCCAAACTTCCACAATAGAAGGTTAAATAAAAGGTCTCATTAGGAAGACAAAAGAAGCTATGAGAGTGAAGACCCTAGAGAAGAGGTCTTAAGGAAGGTTGAAAGGAGAAATAAGGAGAAGGCTTGGAGAGCCTCATTGAAGGATATTCGAAGAAGACCATTGAAGGAGTTCTAGGGCACATTGGAAATTCAAGAATAAGTTCTTTATAGTAATGAAATTCGCCATCCTAAAACAAGCCCAAGAGAGAAGGATTTAGAAAGAAGATTGCCAAATGTTGGAGGTGATTAGTGAATACCTCAAGATAGTTATATTCTTGAGAAGAAGGCCTAGATTGAATTCATAATTCAACAAGAATATTGAATGATATTAGAGATAGAAGAAGCCACCAAATCTGAGATATTTGAATATTGTCATTGATGGCTAGAAGGCTCATTTAGAGAAAGGATGATTGCTAATTTCATAACATAAAATTGAAGGGTTCTTGAAGGAAAATCTTAGCTATGATTTGGAGGAGTTTCCTACCAAAATTTTGAGACTCATATACATTTTAGTGGAGAGATTGATTGCTTTGTAATTTAAAATTTTTAGATTTGAGATCAATAAGAAAGCAACAATTTGGGTAGCATCAATAGCTGCTAAGTTCTATATTTCTAGGATACATCATAAAGGAAAGTTAAAGCCACCAAGCTATAGATTCAAGCAGTAAGTTAGAGGAGCTACAAAGCTACAAATTGGTGAGTTAAAAGTTGTTTTAGATAGCCAGAAAAAGCTATAAATTCATCTAGTACGAAGCAAAATTAAGGTGAATCTAATCACCTTGAATTCCTTCATCTACAGAGATCAGTAAGGTAAGCAACTTTGGTGCAAAATATTCATTACTTGAACATTAGTTACTTGATTCATTATTAAGTTTCATTAAGCACCATATTAGAGTTTTAAATTTGCAAGGAGAAGGTTGCATATTAAAGTCTTCAAGGGAATGTAGAAGATAGTTTCTTATAAGGTTAGTACCTGCACATTAAAATAGGAGTTAGATATATTTCATCAGAAAGAAAAATACCATCTTCCTATTGTCTAGTTAAAGCAAAGAATACATTACTCTTAAAGTGCAAGTTGCATAGATTATAGTGCATATTTCAAGTTCCTTTTAAGGGTTCATTTATAGGAGTAATAAGGTGAGATTACTATTGCACTATACTAGTTATTCTTAAGATATTTTTAAGGTGCATTAAGGATTGATCAAAGGTGGAAAATTAGTGCACAAGCAAGATTAAGTTGGAGTGTCAAGAGACACTATTCAACACACGAAACTTGTAGCATATCTTGGTGAAAGCAAGTCATCAAAATAAGGGCATATTAGTTGCTTGAAATTATTATTGCAAGTTATTCAAGCAAGTGAGTTAGAGGTTAGCGTTGTCTAGTAAGGAAGACAACGTTAGATCACTATTTTCCCTCAAAAGTAGATCTAGAGCCACCTCATCTAAAATGTTAGAAAGCTTGGAAAAGAAGACATACGACCTAAAACTATGGTGCAAGTTAAGGTGTTCTATATTAACTATTAGAGCATCATTTGTGTTATATAAGAAGCACCATTCTTGTCCTTTCAAATACAACAAAAAAGGACAAAAGATATAGCCTCTAAAAGGTATTACAATGACCTAAAAAGTATAGTCTTCAAGCAGCCATTTCAAAGCAAGGGAGAGATCCAACAAAGAGCTCAGAAAATAGGTTTTCAAGCCACTAAATTCAGCATCGATTGATCTCATATAAGCATCATTCATGGTGCAAGTCAATCTACATCACAAAAATATCAAGTCAAATAGCATAACCAAAAGTTAGCAAGGAGAACAATAAAAACAAAATAACAAAAATCAGCAAAAACAAGGTGCAAGTAAGGAGCCTATTACCCAAGTGAATATTATGGAAATATTGGAAGAAGAACAATGCCTTAGCGCTAAAGCAAGCACCTTAAAACCATCCGGAGAGAAGAACTTTAGAACCACCTATGTTGGAGATTACCACCATTAGATAAAGAAAACTAAGCAATCGATAGTTGTCAAGAAGCATTGAGCAAATAATCAATAGCTGGCAAGAGAATTGGGTGAGTAAAGGTTTTAAAGGATGTAGCTACATGCAATATTTAGGACATCCACGTACCACCCTAAGAGAAGGAACCTCATACCACTTGGCACAAGAGTGAAGGAGCAAAAGAGCATCATTGGAATCCTTTGTAACACTTTCTTGTATAACATGCACAAAAGGAAAGGAGTGCCCAAGTAATGCTCATGTCGATTGACAGAGTTTAGTCCTCATCACTCAGCATAGACATGTTGATATAACACCCATATCAACAAGATTGGCATCTTATAACACACCTCACAGACCAACACCACCTATCAAAGAGTTGCATGCTCGAATAACACCTACGTTGTTGAGATTGGGATCATCTAGCTTACCTCATAGACCAATGCCACCTAGAAAGGAGTTACAAGTTTGAACAATAATGTATATGCTATTTGGTATACATTACATAGGGGGGTAAGGACCATTAAATACCTCTACCTAAATAATAATTAGAGCACATATTTTTCTATGCAGTCAAACAACGTTAAGGGAGGAAGAGACTGTCATCTAAAGAGCATCAAGAATATCACCCAAATTAATGCTTGGGACCATACCTCGTTGATCGTGGAGATACAACAACAAGGATTCAAAATTATAATCAAATGCTACATCGAACAACAAGGAGTCAATCATTAAAATGTATGATTGTAGTCTAATATTAGTTGATTTCTATATAATATAAGGAGTTATAATATCATTTAAGCTCTAAGTTTGGTTTATTAAACAATAGGAAGAATAAGGAGATAAAACCTTACATATACTATAAAAGTTCTAGAAATAAAATTAAAGGATGAAATTTATATTAAAAAGAGATTTTACAAATTACATTGCTTGATATTCTAATACCTTAGTATTTGCAAATAATCAAAGTAGGAGATATAAGGGTTTCTACCTTAGATAATTAAATATTATTTTGCAATTATTATTATTATTTTCTAAAGTTCCAAAAATAGGGAGATATGAGTGTAGTCTAATATTAGCTGTTTTCTATATAATATAAGGAGTTATAAGGTCATTTAAGCTCTAAGGTTGGTTTATTAAACAATAGGAGGAATAAGGAGATAATACCTTAGATATACTATTAAAGTTCTAGAAAGTAAATTGAAGGATGAAATTTTATATTGAAAAGAACTTTTACAAATTACATTGCTTGGTATTCTAATACCTTCTTATTTTTAATTAATCAAAGTAGGAGATATAAGGGTTTCTACCTTAGATACAAAATTATTTCTTATTATTTTATAAAGTTCCAAAAATAGGGAGATATATAGAATACTACACCAAAATTTAGTCTATTGGAATTTAGAAAATTAAACTACCAAAAATTAGAATTGAGAGAAGCTCTTCATAGCATTGATTAAAGAGTTGGAAATTATTGCTTACACTAGTTTCTTATACAAATTAAAGAAACTAAAGAATCCAACTATAGGATCTTGAAGATAGAGAAATTATATCAAATTAAAAGTGCATCAATAGGGAGAAATAAGGTGAAACTTAGTAGTTGAACTTAAGGATTCAACTCAAATTGAAATTAAGCACTTTATCAATATATTAGCATACTCTTGGGAGACATAAGTGTCATACCCCACCCTGGGCAATATTTTGTCCATATTGACTATATATTGATAAATTATGAAGGATGTCTAGTTTAAATGCTTTGAATGACTATTGCATTAATTATGAGATTTATCTTGGAGAATACGGTACTGCTAATGTGTTTTCGATGTGCAACATTAAATATCCCATGTATGGAAGAGGTAGAGTTACCCCACCAAGGATGGATACTTGAAAAGGGAAGTGATGATTTATATGGTTTAGGGTAACATGGATGATTACCCTCATATAGGCATGCATTATCACTTTAGGGATAATCATCAATAAGCCAACCACCTAGAGCCGAAGTTGGTAGCCTAGAAGCTATCATAAATTCTTCAACTAAGACGGGTGACTGGGTTGATGGAAAAAACTCCCACCTTGTTTGATGCACCTGATTGTTTGTTGTTTGTAAAAATGTTTGACTAAGGAACTCCATCAGAAAAAGAGTCAATGGTTATAGAGGGTCCATTACCCCAAATCCGTTTTAATATACCATACTAATGGTTGATATTAGTGTGGGTATATAGTTAGAAAAAATTATGTGAATTTTATTATTAAATTAAAATAAATATATTTTATTTAAATAATAAATGAGTTTTATGTTTTAAAATTGAATAATATATATATATATATATATATATATATATATATATTAAATAATAACAAATTAGTGTTATTAGAATATATATAATAATAATAATAAAGAGTTTATATTATATATACAAATATATATATATATATATATATATAAAATAAAACTTGAATTTTATTTAAAAGTTATTTTAAAATAGAAAAGGAGTGCTTTTAAATAATAGATGCATGTTTTTCTTTTTGAAAGGTATGTTCATACTCTCTTCTTTATATAAATTAAAGAAGGATTCTTTTAAAAGTAAGAGAGAAATAAAGGGCACGAGGCTTTTAAATTATATAAAAATGAAAATGCGTTATAAGCTTCTAGATGAAGCATGAGCAAAGACGGTGATTAAAAGCATTAAATAAAAGAAAATATCTCTCATGTCATTCACCAAGGATAACCAAGACTTTAAGATGACGGATAGCATTGATGAGGAGGAGGACTTTTCCCATGTTAAGAGGACCAAAATGCATGAGGGAAAGGGGCTGGAAAAAAAGAGAGAGAAAGAATAGATTTTGGTGAGCGAAGGGAGAATAAACCAGAGAGGAGACCAGAGGGATTAAAGAAAAGTAATCTTGAAGGCTATTTGGAGGAAGAAGCAATCTATATCAAGTTGGAACTTTCATTTATGTAACCTGGTTTTAAAATTTAGTAAATGGTTGTGCTTGTTTAAGATATATATCCTTTTAGGAATGTTGTTTTTTTGTGAGTTTGTTGGAGACATATCATCTCCTAGAAAAACTTCTTGGTTGATAAAATTTTATCAACCAATCTCCCTGAGCAGTTTAAACCTCCCTATTGGTTGCATCCCTTTTTTTTGTGTACTTTTTAATGAATGAATGGAGGCTATAGTTTAGCAATAATGTTCATATCCATACATATACTTTGGTTTTGATTTTTCCTAAGTTTTTACTTAATAAATATATTAGTTTTGCAACTATCATCATCGATAGGTGATTTAATTTGAACCATCATTCGAAGACCTCCTTGTAACCTTCTATCAAGCATAGGCGCTAAAATTTTAGTTAAGATATGGTTTAGTGGAAGCTTGGGGAAGTTTAACCTATGATAGCTTGATATAGGTTGTCTTGCTCCTCACCCTCTAGTTTCTATTTTTGACCCCCCTGGTGTGGATTCACAACTACAACATACTTTTAAGCTAGTTGTATCCAAAACAACGACATATTCTTCTAAAAATCATTGTTTTAGTTGGTTCTCCTAGCATCTAGGTGTGGTTTGGAAGGCCTAAGACCTCTATTTTTTGCTTCTCCTTGAGTGGTTGGGTGTGTTGGATCACTCTCAATATCACTCAGGCGAAAGGTCTAAAAAATCCCTCCCGAGCATTATCCCACATGGGATATTATTGGGCTTGAATAGTGCTTATTGGGAGTAAGCCTCCCATAAGCACTCAACCATCAAGTGGTGGTCAGAGATCGAGCCACCTGATGGTTGAGCTAGCACCATTTGGTGATGTGGTTACCTCAGACTTTAGACTGTTGACCTATCATCCTTTGTTCTAATCATGCCACGTGTTGGTTAGGATGTGATTGTTAGTTTCATAGTTGATTGAGACCCTCCTTTTACTATATGGAAAGAATAAGATAGTAGTTTGAGTGATTAAATAATCATTGGTTATATGAACTTAAAAGGGTAATATATTGGAATGATTAAATAATCATGTTTATATTTTAAATGAAAATAAATTTAGGCTATTTATATGTTCGAATAATTTTATGTATAAATGAGAGAGTATAGATTGTAGTATATATTATGAAATAATTATGATCTATATGAATATAAGATAGATTAAGAAAAATAGATTGTGTTTAAAAAAAGTAACTATTATCTAATGATAGATATTTAATTAAATAAAATTTATTTATGAAAGAAGTTTTATGCCTTTGGAAATGAAGTTATAAGAAGATAATTTTATATTTATTGTCTATAGATGAATGAATTGTACTTAAGAGGAAGATTTGCATTCTTTATTTCCATGGAAGAGGAAAGAATTTAATGAAATATTAGAATTTGTTGATTAAAGGAAGGAAGAGAGATTTATGTTTCTTAATTATTTAAATGGTGAATTGTTTATGGTTTTTGGTAGATTAAGTATTTAATTGATTAAGGTTTATGGGGCCTTAATTAGTTAGAGAAATGGGTAATTTAAGTACTTAATTAGTTAAGGTTTATGGGGCCTTGATTAATTAAAGAAATAAATAAGTTTAATCAAATCTAAGGGAGAAATTTTATATTTAAGTATGAACCTTTGATTGATTAAAGGATGTTATGATGAAAGGAAAGATGACCTTCCTATATATTGTGTGGATGATTTGTAAAGATATATTGGTGATTGTGTGCTTGCAATTTGGTAACTTAGATGCACTAGATTAAATGATAATCTAGTAGATGCATGATTCATAGTTCCATGAGCTATCTTGATCCCTTACTACCACCAAATTGAGCAATGGTAAGTTAAAGGACCAAGGAGAGCATCAAAGATCCAAGATAGATACTTTATTATGTTATGAATGAAGCATTATTAGATCAATATTTGTTTAACTAATTACGTTCTATTATTTAAAAGTATGGGTTCTTTTAACATACTCTGTAACCACAAAAAAGGCTCACACCTAATGTGTCCTATTGCAAGAATTGATAAAAAAATACAAGATACATACAAGAAAAAGAAATTGACAATGAAATGATCAATAAAAGATGCTTTATTCCATTATATTTCAATGCCAAACTCAAATTACAAGTGCATCCCTCTTAGGTATAATCATATTAATACAATTGTTATAATAGGAGGTGTTTTGTTTTTGTAACCACCAAAAATGCTCACACCCAATCTAACTATTGCAATTAAAGAAAGATACACAAATAGGCATGCATAATTTGATAACAAGAAATAACATGAATACAAGGAATCCTTTATTAATTTAAATGGAATCAAATTACAGATTTTTCCCTCTTAGGGATACCCATTTGATACATCAATTACAATAGTGTCTAATCCCTATCAAGGATAGATGTGATCAAAATACCCCTCAGGGTGACACGAACTGATCTAGGGTGTCGATGACCCTCTTCTTCACGTTGAGGAAGGAATTGGATGCTTTATCTCTCCTTCAAATCATGTTCCCTATGGTCAAGAAACAACAAGAATGTCAAAAATATAGGCAGCCTCTCATGATGAGGCCCTTTTAGGTAAAATGCATAATGACACCATTAACATGCATAATCAAGAAAGCATAAAGAAAGCTGCTAAACTATGCAAATTGAATCAATATTCATGTAATAGCATAAAGTAAAATAGCAGCTACACTATGCATGGATAAAATATAGAAAATGAAGCATAAACATGCATAAATACAACATTTTAGTCCTAATTAAAACATAAGCATAAAATGTGAATCTAGCTAGTTCTACAGTCAGAAGTCTTCTAAAATGCTATTAAATCAACAAAATAGCTAATATAACCTAACTAGCTAGACAAAAATATAAATAGGAAGGTTGTTATACCTCTGTTACAAACCACAACTATGGTGCACGGTCTGCACTATAAACCATGACTGACAGTCATGGTTAGCACTCTGATAGGCTTACCCTCAATTCCAAGGGTAGTGGGCTTAACCTCCTTGTCCAAATTGATGTTCAAGGGTTGCATTCATTTTCCTCAGACTGATTTGGCAGTCGATTCAATGTGAAGGGCCTTTGTTTGCCCAGATTTGCTTTTCTTGATCCTCCTAAGCACCTAGGGCATCCATAATGCAATTCATCATGAATGGTGGAAAAAGGGTAAGGGATTAAGTGCAATAGCTCTATCTCTTAGTATACTTAGTTTGAGTGTACAATTCGCCAGGGCTTCACTGCTAAAATCTCCAATGCTTGCTTCTCTTTCTCTCCCAATTTGGAGGGGGTATTTATAGCATGCCCCTAGGGTTAGGGGTGGCTTTATAGAGAAGCCAAGACCAATAAGGGTGGTTAGGATAGTTGGGATGGAAGCCTCTGGAATATTTCATCCTTAAACTACCTCCTTCTAGATCTTTTGGCTGTTCCAACTGATTTACCTCGAATGGAAGGCCTAACTAAACTTCAGTTAATACCGTAGGTCACAATTGTGGTCTAGACTGCAGACCACAGGTGTCACCCATGGTTTAGACTAGAGACCGTAGGTTTGGGCTGCGGTTCAAACTACTTAGGCCAAAATGCCTAAATTGAGTGGTTAGAACCATTGCTCTATCTTGGAGTCTGTCCAAGATCCTCCATATGGTCTTGTAGCATGTCCATATGAGTAGTCGCCCTCGACATGACGTGTTTTAGGTGTCTAAAGTTTCCTTCTCAAGGGTAGGTGTGATTTCAAAGTGCCCTTCGGGATGACACGAACTGCTCTAGGGTGGAGTAGACCCTCTTCTTCACGTTGAGGAAGGAATTGAATGATTGTAGCTCCTTTAAAACCTATTTCCTATGATCAAGAAACAACACAAGAATGTCAAAAGCATAGGAAGCCTCTCATGATGAGGCCCTTTAAAGACAAATAGCATGAAAATAGCATAATGACATGAATTCAAGAAAATGCGTAAACTATGCTAAACATGCGCAAATCCTATCAAGATTGATGGAAATATATGAACAAGAAATACAACTATCAATCTATGGCATCAATTACTTGAAATGAAGCATTATAACATGAAAAGAAGCCATTAATGTCTAAACTACCATAATGAAAACAAGTTAGTAAAAACACTAATTATGCCGGTCAGAAGTCTCTAAATTCCTAACTAAACCATTAAAATGCTAAATGTAATCTAATTAAGCATACTGGAAGTGAAACAGTAAGGAGAAGTCACCTCTGTTGCAAACCGCAGCTCTGATTAGCGGTCTGCACTGTAAACCATGGTTGAAAGCCACGGTGAGCAACCAAGTGGTTTGCCCTCCAAATTCAAGGGTTGTGGGCTTGACCTCCTTGTCCAATTGATGTTCAAGGGTCGCCTTCGGTGTCCTCTGATAGGTTTGGTGGTTGAATCATTGAATTGGGCCTCCGTTTGCCCGAATTAGCATTTCTTGGCTCTCTAGCTCCTTAGGGCATCCATGGCACAATTGTCATGATGGTTGATGAATTAGCAAAGGGGTTGGCAACAAATATCTCTCAGTACTCTCAAGTGAGTGTACAATTTGATAGGGCTTCGTTGCTCAAGTGTGCTATCTCATCTCTCTATATTTTGACCTTATTTTTGAAGGGGTACTTATAGGATTACCCAAGGGCTAGGGGTGGCTTCATGGAGAAGCCAAGATCAAGAAGGGGTGGTTAGGATAGTTGGATTGGAAGCTTCCATCCTTTAACCACCTTCTTCTAGAACAAATGGTCATTCAAACCGATTTGGCTCGGATGAAGGCCAACTGAACTTTAGTTAAGACCGTAGGTTACAGCTACGGTCCAGACTGTAAACCATAGGTGTCAACCGTGGTTCAGACTATAGACCGCAGGTCTGGGCTGTGGTTCAGACTGATTAGGCCAAGGAGCCCAAATTGAGTGGTTAGAACCACTGCTCTATCTTGGAGTCTATCCAAGATCTTCCATATGGTCTTGTAGCATGTCCATATGAGTAGTCGCCATCGACATGACGCATTTTAGGTGTCTACAGATGCCCCTTTTGAGATGCATTGTGAGATCGAACAACGCGTGAGCAAAAATAGACCTCCTAAAATGATGTCGAAGGTTCTATGATGATCATTAGTCAGATCAACATTAGATGCCTCTTGTCCAGCAAAAGGATGCGCATCTTGGAATCATTGCTTCCAACTCTTTGGAGGCTTAAACTTGAAAGAGTTTGCACTCGTCATCAGACATTCGAGTAGCTTTGGTGCTACAATAGGAGTTAGGCCTATATAACCAAAAGGATGAGAGTTACAAACTAATTATCATATTTTCTATTTACCCCAAGCAAAGGGGTAAGCTTATGATAGTTGTTGACAATGATTCGCAAGGATGAACATAATTTTGACAAGATCAAGGGATCTACGATCTCCGAGATCTTCTATTGATTTTGATTATGATTTGATATTATGACTACCCCCTCAAGCGATGAGTCGATGAGGGTAATGACAATGTATGAAGTGACGAGGTCGCTTGACCATAATGAATGATCTGAACAAATTTAGATTTGAGCATTTAATTACTTGGCTAAGCCTAGTTCAACTTATGATTCCAACTGTTAATAGTAATTGCACATTCCTATCCCATGGAGCAGTCGGGCTACAATAGCCATCTTAGGGAATCAAAATGATACAAATCCAATTAGATTTGTGTTGAATCAAGTTATCGATGATTTGCTGAAAATATGTCATAGAGGAAATGACATGAAACGCCTCGTTCCCATGGAGCAATCCAGCCTCGAAGGCCTTCTTCGGGATTGAAAAGAAGCATATCAGATCAATGATGACAATTTTTGCCCCAAATGTCCTTATGGTAATTTACTCATCTTGTCGGATTGCATGGATCGCAAGTCGCTGCAACCGCCAAGTGTATAGGGTAAAGTACTGAATACGAGGCGCATTTGGTTTTTAATTATTTGATTTTTTTGTTAATTTTGATTTATTGATCGATCCTGGTGCTTTGAACATCACCAAATTTGCAACATTGATTGCTCTTTTTGAAATTTGATCCATTAGGAGTCATTAATTTATCATTTTAGACCTTCCCACGGTGGGGTTTGAGTGCATTTAATGTTGGTTGCAAACCGTGGCTAGGGTCTACGGTTGAAAATTTCCAATTTGGGAACCGCAGGTCGGGGCTACGGTCCATCAAAATTAGGGGAAACTATAAATAGTTTTCCCACTTTGAAAATTTCATTATTTTCATTCAAATAACTGCATTTCAGAGAGCTCTGAGAGGTGAGAGACATTCCTTGATCCGGAACGCTGCCAAACTTGACCTCAAATTTCACTCGTACCCCGATGGCGGACCCGGGACAACCATCCACTAGTAGAGGCCATGGTGCGGGCAAGGTAACTCGAAACCGAGTCCTCGCACTCATTACCAACTAAAAAATAAACCGCATTAAGTAATGGGTTAATGAACTTCACTAAATTGTTGGCAACGAACCTCACCGTAGACTAGGCTAGGTTAGATTTTTATTTTTTTGGCTAGCTAGGCTAGGAAGGGACCCAAAATGGGTCTCGGTCCTAGACCACAACTAGCAGCTATGGTTCCCAATTGTCAAATTGGGGACCGCAGGTATCAGCTGCGGTTGGAATTCAAATTCCAACGGTCAATTTTTGACCGCATGCGGACCGTAGGGTTGACCCGCGGTTCGATGACTTTAGAAAAAATTATTAAATTTTTAATTTTTCTAAGGTTTAATAGGCAATTAATGTTATTTAATGCAATTCTGACTTGCCTAATTGATTTTTTTGGTTTTTTTGAATGCTTTATGACATGTTTTTGTCTTTTTATCAGTTTTTGAATGTTTTTGACATTTTTAAGGTCATTTTTTATCTATTTTTGCTTGTTTTAGTTAGATTTTTCTCTTATGCATTGTTTATTTCTAGACATTGACTTCTAGGGCCCGAGAGCCAGACATACTTCACACCCTCCATAGATAGCTTACTATAGGGGAGTGAGAGTGGTTCGAAGCCATTGGTTTCAGCTATGTCTTGGATCTACCCACGATTAGGGTAGATACAACATATATGACCGCATTGGCCCGGAGCTGGAATGCCCGGACCAACACATTTCATCTATCGATGGGTGAGATGACCATCACCCTAGAGGACATCTATCGGATCTTTAGGATCCCTATTGATGGTGAGGCCATCACCTCCTCTTCCTCTCAGAGGAAGAAGGTTGTCTATGATGCTATCTTTGATGATCGGAGCGATGAGGCCCAATAGAAGATGGATCATGGAGGTGTACACATCGGCTACTAGTAGGGGGAGTGCATCTTCTCTATCAGAGAGGTAGTCTTCATGCACCTGGTCATGCAGATAGTCCTTCTAGATTCCTTAGGCGTGAGGATCCCCTAGAACCTTCTTGCCAGCATCAGGAGGGTTGTTTAGAGCACCATCCATCGGCCACTACTCCTAGCCTAGGGGAGCACTTTATTATGCCAGCTCTACCGAGAGCTATATCAGGTGACTTGTAGGAGCTAGTAGGCATCAGCTACAACCTACTACTATAGATCTAGGGTTGGCAGCATATCTACATTGAGCATCCTATAGAGCTACCACTTGAGATTAACACTATTGATGATGAGCACCAGTGCTACGCAGCTTGCTAGCCCCATGAGGAGGAGGGGTTCCAAAGTAGGTCCCATGTAGGGGACATTGGTAATTACCTTAGTAGATTCATAAGATTGAGGCCCGATGATATAGAGTGGCACCCATACATGGGGTGCCCTGCATGGTCGAAGGCTGACGAGTGGTTACATTAGGCTCATCGAGATAGGTGGCTCCTAGGTTGCAAGGACGAGATCAAGGAGTACCAATTTTACTCTCATGTCCTATGGTAGTTTGGCTTAGTCCAGGATATACCAGAGCTATCGATCATCTACAAGCGGCTGGCTCTAGAGATAGGTTTATAGTGGGTACAACCGATAACACTTGGGGATGTGGCTAATGATTTCTAGGAGTCAAGTGTTTCTATGGCTAGGACTACTCCTGCTTATGATGCTTGGTGGTCGCTACTATAGTGGTAGGGATCTAGGCCCCTCAATCGGGTTGATGATAAGGCTGAGGCTGATCCATAAGGGCGCAATGTGCGCCCATGGACTGAGGGTGGCTAGGGGTAGAGGCTGCAGTAGGAGATGCACCCCCATGGATATCAAGGAGGAGGCACTAGATGAGGGTGAGGTGCCTCCAGATAGTGAGGTAGGCCAACTGCTAGCCCAGGTAGCAGATCTGTAGAGCCAGGTTGGGTGATTCCATACTCAGATGTTGTAGAGGGACACTAGCATCACCATGTTAGAGGTGAAGCTAGCTCATAGTGAGAGGCAATGGCAATAGCTCCAAGAGGAGCTCATAGGTGCTACGACTCATGCCACAATAGTAGAGGGTCAGATTCAGGAGCTGACTAGCTCATTATAGATATCAGAGGCACAATGAGCTACGACTATAGCAGAGAGGGACTTGGCTCAGTCCTAGGCTCATAGAGGAGATCCCTCCTCATCTCAGGTTATCATGGCACCACCAGTGGCACCATCAGCTATACTACCAGGAGGTGGTGATCCTACAATAGATATTAGGTAACTCACTTCCCTCATAGAGGAGGGAAATGACCTTTGTGATGTGAGGGCAGCTCACATCTCCCAGCTAGAGGGCTTTATCAGATTATGAGGCTTGCAGGTGCCAGAGGATAGACATGCTATGGGGTCCTAGAGGACTAGGTCCAGGACTACAGGATAGTCCATAATGAGCTCCAACCAATGGACCCATAGGATAGAGAGGACACATAGGTCCTCTAGCACACATGGAGGCAGCTCTCACACTGGGTCACAAGGAGATGGGTGTGACCTCTAGTCATAGGTCTAGCCGCATAGACATACCAGTTTCCCATGTGCTAGGCCTCTTTGGGTTAGGTGGCACACAGGGCCCTCAGTAGGGCACAGAGAGCACCTAGAGCCGACTATAGAGCAGGCTCTAGAGCATAGGGCTGAGGGAGGTGACGAGAGCTCCAGTACGGGAGCAGGCCAGAGCTAGGGCTCTACCAGATCTAGGCTACATTTTTGCATATGTATCATTTTGGTGTAAGGTCTAGGACCTACACGATTGTAGCCTATGGGAATTTTGTACTCCTGATGTACTATATTGGACACACACACACACACACACAAAAAAAAAATACATATATATATGAGATTGATCATTTATGACTCATTATGTGTACTTGTGTATGTTTAATTTTCTATTTATGTTATGCACATGGATGCAATGCTTATGTTAATTTGATGCTATATGATGTGATGTATGGATGACATGCACTAGATAGCTATTTAATTTATGATGATGATGATATGCAATGATCTAGATGCTTAGATATGCTATATGATGGATGCATATGGGATATTTACTTTAAATACATATTTAATTTTACTTTATACCATTTAATTTATTATGATATCGCGATATGGTTATGCAATGTATGTAATGCATTATTTACATGATGGTAATCTAATGTAAATGAACTTGTATGCTTTAATCACTTTAAAACATAAGGAATGAATGCAATTATGTTTATCAATCTAATGGATGACACCACAGAATGTCTAAAAATCATGAATGTAATTGAAAATCCTGAAGATAAGAATTTGATCAATTAATCACCCATATATGAAATGCAATGGTATGCGATGTTATGATGTGAATGATATAATGTGTCATTCTATTTTCCTTTGCAAATTTGAAAAATATGCACAATATAGTCAGTGGTCATCTAAATATTATTTCTAATATCCATCCGGTATCTATCCTATATCTTGATTGTGCTTTATATGATGATGTATCATGGACTCGATACTTTGCAGTTTGATGATTTGTAATGACTTTTACCATTTTATGGTTTATGCTTTTAGCATTTGTTACTTTTTAGAGAGATTTTGAGGTTTTCCATGAGACTCAAACACCCTAATAGACTTATCAAGAGTTGCATACTGACCATACTAGGCTTCTGAAATGCAAGGCTTTCGCTAGGATAGGCCCTAACTGTTCATTATCCCTATGTGTGCACATGAGTATATTTAAGATAAGACACGAGCATTCCTCGATGTCAGGTGGGATTCTTTCAGCCCATTGCTAAGATAGGGGTTCCACAAATGTCTTATCCAATCCCAAGTTTAGATTTTAGTTGGACTAAGCCACTAGGCAATGCAGGACACCTGAAGCTAGCTCTTCCACATTCAAACATTGGTCTACCCATGAGCGAGATGCAAGTGTATCAGACATATCATCATGCGTAAGGTACAGTAGTGCCGACAATTCTAGGGATTCAAGCTCATTCCTTTCTATCCTTCAATTTTTGGGATACTTGCTCATATGTGGTGAAGCAAGGGAGTCGATTCCATCTTCATTCTGAATTGTCTCTGGATCTTCATTTGATCTCTCTTTGAACTGGATTTATGATCTTCATTTGATCTCCACTCGAACTTTTGATTTATGATCTTCATTTGATCTTCACTTTGAACTTGATTTTGAGCCTATTTTTTGATCTTCATTTGATCTTCACTTTTTGGCATTCACATGTGATAATTTTCTTCAAAAACTTTCCTTTGGGGGATTTACTTGGGAAAACTATTTCTGGTATATCGATTGAGGATATCGATCTTATGATATCAATATGGGATATCAATCTGGGAAGTCGATCTATGATATCGATCTAGGGTATCAATCTTGAGGATTGATGTGGGATATCACTCTGGGATATTGCTCATTTTATCATAAGCAAGGGATTCTGAATAGGGAACTAACCTGTCCTTTTGCCAACTGCCAACATTTCCCATACCGTCCGCATAGAGGGATAAGCAAGAATAACTCTTTTCACTTCAGGATACCTGGTCCTACTTCATAGCTTTCATCTTCCCCTAGTCCTTGTTAGGATTGTTTAATTTGTTGATTAGTGATAGGATTCTGATATGCTAAGGGCTATACTAACTGAACCTCAGCTACAAAAGCAAAGCAAGCTTTCTACCAACTCTTGATAAGACCTCTAGGTATGGTTGAGTGACCGAAAAACCCTAGTATATCTCCATAGCAACAAAATGGGTTGTGTTGAGAAACACAATTACTCACATGAATGATGGATTATGATAAATGCAGAGATGCATGATTTAGACACAAACGTGGTGTCATTTGTAAGACTGACAAACATAATGCCTTCTATTACGGAATGCAATGGATGATGAATGCCTATATGCAATGCAGTAATGCAGTGGATGCATGAGTGAATGCAAAATGAGAATGCAAAATTCAACTGCAAATGCAAATGTTTTTGTATTTTATGCTTTACCAATTTTTTTGGATTTTATTGATTTTATAATTTTTATGAGTTTTTGAGCCTCATATCTGACCAAACGGTGAGTACATGCCTTTGGAGCCTTTAGATTGACCAAGCGATTCTTAGGAAACCTTGGAGATTTTAGGATTGACCAAAGGGATTATGAGCACCTTTGGGGCCTTTTGGGATGACCAAGCAATTTTTAAGAATCCTTGGAGCTTTTGGGTTGACCAAGTTTTCCTTTAAAACTCTTGGTGCCTTTTGATTGACCAAACTACTCATAGACAAGCTTGGAGCCTTTTAGGATGACCAGAGTGGTTTTTTAGCAACCCTCAGAGCCTTTTGCCTTTGGAGCTTTTTATTGACCAAACTACTCATGAAAGAGCTTGGAGCCTTTTAGGATGACCGAGCAATTTTTAGCAACCCTCAGAGCCTTTGGGATTGACCAAGCGGTTTTAAGCAAACCCTCGAAGCCTTTTACTATGCTCTCAAGCATAAAACACCTTAATATGGATGATGTTGAGAGGTTCAGGCTCTTCAACACCCCCTAGCGATGTTAGGTGATAGGTACCTAGACCAATATTTTTAGATATGATGTAAGGTCCTAGCCAATTAGCCATGAATTTGTCTCGCATATCTAGCGGCAAATTAGAGTTCTATTGGTTCTCTTTCAAGACAAGATCCCCAACTTCAAAGTCTCTCTGGTGGACTTTGATATTGTAAGCTCATTTTAGTCACTCCTGATAAACATGGAGATGCTCCAAAGCATTCATGTGATGTTCATCAAGCAACGTCAATTGATCCAATCGAGCTTGTCATGCGGTGTCATCATCGATGAACTCTTTCAATGCGATGTGCAACATTGGAATTTCCAATTCCAAGGGCATAATAGCCTCAACGCCATATACTAGTGAGAATGGCGTTGCCCCGATGGGCGTCCGAATACTAGTCCTATAAGCCCATAATGCAAGGGGCAGCTGGATATGCCAGTCCTTATGGTTTTCTTGGACCATATTTTTCAAGATGGCCACCACTATCTTATTTGAAGCTTCAACCTGCCCGTTTGCTTGCAGATAGTATGGAGTCACAAAACTATGTTTGATTCTATATTTAGATGTCAAAGCTCTCACAATTTTGTTCTTGAATGACGTTCCATTATCCGATATTATTTTGGATGGAATCCCAAAATGACTTATGATATGCTCCAGTATAAACTCTGCTATACGAGCTCCAGTTGTCATTGTTAAGGGTATTGCTTCCACCCACTTTGTGAAATACTCAGTAGCCATGATTATGAATGTATGTCGACCCGATGATGGGGGAGAGATCTTGCCTATAAGATCTAATCCCCACTGAGAAAATGGCCAAGCCGCTTGAATGGGCTGTAAGGCCTATGATGGCAAGTGCATAAGATTAGCATGATGCTGACATTTGATGCATTTCTTGACATACACATTGCACTCCTTCTCCATAGTGGGCCAATAGTAGCCCATTCGAAGGATGCGCTTGATGATGGCCATGCCGTTGAAATGGCCATCGCATGTACCATCATGAGCTTGCAAAATTGCCCATGATGCCTCTTGGGGCTCTAAGCAATGAAGGAGAACTCCATCGTAACTTTGTCGGTACAAGATGTCTCCTATTAAGACATATTTTGTCACTTTTTGTTTAAATGTGCATCTTGCGGCACGTGACAGTCCCTCTGGGATCATACTAAGTTTTAGGAAGTCTTTAATTTGTGACATCCAGTTTTGATAAATCTCAGCTTTGACTGCTAAGATGACTTGCTCCCCCTACGTATTTACTTTTGCAAATGCAGACTAGGAAACAACCTTATGGTGAATGGTAGTACCACTCCCCGTCGGACTCTGAGAGGTTAATGACCCCTAGGGTGCCTTCTTCAAAAAGTCTTCAACTCTATAGAACCATTCAACTTTTGGTTCTACGCTAATCATATTGACTGACATTTTATTGTCAAAGGCTTCTCGCTCCACTATGGGATGCGAGAGCATTTTAACATGAATGGTAGTGAAATCAACAGATGGATTCTGAGGGATTAAGGATCCCAAATATGCCATGGTGTCTACAAACCTGTTTGATGAACGAGGGATTGCCTCGATGTCATACCATTCCAATTTAGCTAAATACGTGATTACAAGATCTTTATAGGCTTTCAGTACGGGACATCGACACTGAAAGAGCCCCTTGACTTGATTTACTATGAGCAAGGAGTCACCAAAGATGTTTAATATTTTAATATTCATGGCGATGGTTGTGTGGAGCCCTAGCAATAGGGCTTCATACTCAGCATTATTGTTGGTGCATGAAAAATCTAATTTAAATGACAAGGGCATTGGAGCTCCTTGCGATGTGAAAAACACTATTCTGGCACCACCCCCTTGCTCGCACTTCGAACCATCGAAGAACAGAGTCATATCAGCATTGTTCTCTGGTTCTTCAGGTTCGAGAGCTTCAGATATGATGAAGACTGCATCATCCGAAAGCTCTATGGTTAGAGGCCTACTGTTTGACAGTGGTGCCTCAGCTAATTGATCAGCTATGACCTATCCCTTAATGGACTTTTAGCTTATGAATTCTAGATCAAATTCTATCAATAGCATGATCCACTTCATAGTACGTGTATTGTGATACGTCTTACTCATCATGTACTATAAAGGGTTTTGTTTTGATATAACATATGTTGTATGACTCAACATATAGTGCCACAATTTCTTTGTAGTGAACACTACTGCTAAACATAGTTTTTCCACATATGCATACCCTAGCTCGTAACTCACCAAGGTTCGGCTAATATAATATATGGCTTGCTCCTTATCTTGCATATTCTTTTGGGCTAACATGGTCCCTAATGCAAAGTCGATCACCGATATATATAGCAGAAAAGGCACATCTGGCCTTGGTGGAGCTAGCACTGGCGGCGTCACTAGGTATTGCTTTATTTCAGTGAAAGCTGCTTGACAATCCTCATCCCAATTGAATGGGACCCCCTTGTGTAGCAGTCGATTCATGGGTCGACATTTATCCGATAACTGAGCGATGAATCACTTTATCGATGCTACTCTACCCTGAAGGCTTCTTAACTCTTTAATATTGGAGGGAGGATGCATTTCTAAGATAGCCTTGACCTTCATTGGGTCAACTTCGATGCCTCTCTTTGAGATGATGAATCCTAATAGCTTACCAGAAGTTACGCCAAATACGCACTTCTTAGGATTCAACCTAACATTATATTCTATTAGGTGATCGAAGACCTTCCTTAAGACCTCCACATGCTCAATACGTAGCAATGACTTGGCTAACAAGTCATCCATGTAATCTTCTAGGATTTTATGCATATAGTCATGAAAAATGTATGTCATGGCCCGTTGGTATGTTGCACCAGCATTTTTGAGGCCGAATGGCATAACTTTGTAGAAAAATGTTCCCCATGGCATTATAAATGTGGTTTTGTGCTGGTCTTCGGGTTTAATCCAAATTTGATTGTAACCAAAAAAATCATCCATTAAGGAGAGCATTTCATGACCTGTAGTTGCATCCACAAGAGCATCGATATTAGGCAATGGAAATGAATCTTTGGGTGTTGCCTTATTGAGGTCTCTAAAATCCATGCAAATACGGATTCTTCCATCAGGTTTTCCCATGGGTACCATATTGGACACCCATTCTGGATAGTCGATGGAAATTACAAATTCTACATCCAACAACTTTTGTAGCTCATCTTTCACCATTAAGGCTACTATCGGATGCATCTTTCTAAGCTTTTTCTTGATCGACTTCTTCGTCAGATCTAGCGAAAGGTTATGAGTAACCAATTTTGGGTCTAGACCTAGCATATCCTTGTACGTCCAAGCAAATAGATTTGGTCTCTCTTTTAGTAGAGGGATGAGGGTGGCCCACTCATCTGGAGTGAGACTCTCTCCAAATTTAACCTTCTTTGCATTGGTGGGATCATTACTGATATCCACCTCAAAGGTTTCCTCTATTGACATATGTGATCCCTCCTCAAGCTGATGAGGTGTAGGAATCAAATGGATGTCATCATCCGGGTTGATAGGTTCCATGTTGGAAGTATTTTTGGCATGATAGACATCGTATGCATAGCCTGGCACAAAATGGAAAGGTTGTAACATTTCTTCATTAGGGAAGAAATCTTCAGGCTCTATAGGTGAATCAACATGATCCCAGTCGATAGCATCTTTGTTAAGATACAATGGTTTAGATGGATCTACTGGATTGCGGAGTGGAGTGGTCAAATCAATGGAGACCATATTGATGGAATGGTATTGGCCTCCAGAACCACATGGACAAACTTCTATATAATCGATGTAGTCCTCATACCCATGATCTGGCTCTAATGGCACAGGCACAAAGGGGTCTTCTCTATGAGGACTACGGACAACTGGATCCTCCCTATGCACTAATTGTAAAATAGGATCATTTGGCTCATGGAGCTCCATGTAGGTCGATGGAAGAGGATTAACCAACCGATAAATTTGCTCTAGGTTTAACCATCTTGCTCTCAGACGAGGACCAACACGTAACTGATGATAGACCTCATCTATGTCGATGGGTTGATGATGGTGATGCAAATAAGGAGGACCAAGGTAGGCCCTCTCTAACTCATCTTCTTCATCACTATCCGACAACCAAAACCCATCATTCTCTCCTACTCCTATGGGGCGCTCTAGCAGGTGCGGCCCCATGAATATGACCTCTTGATTGTTGTCATCACTATCCGGATAAACTAGATAATTATATCGTAAGTGTGACACTACCAAGAAATCTAGCTCTACTTCTTCCCCCAAGTGATCAATGTTGGGAAGAGTCTCTTTGGTAACATGTACCGACTCTGCAAGTGGTATGTGATGCGCATGCAAAGACCCTAGATAGGTCACCTCGGCTTCATCCTCAGATTGATCATTGTTTGAGGATTCGTTATCAGCATCATAACTCGGTCCACTCATCTCGGAGGTGGACTCCTCTCCATCATCACTGTATAGATCTCCTGACTCGAGATCACCCAAAATTGTGGGGCTATGCCCCTGCACACCTGTGTCATTGGTAGCACTATGGATTTGGTGACCCAGGTTGTCTCTGGGGTTCCACTCTGTATCAATATGCTCTAGGAGCTCTTCATGATTTCCTTCAAGTGGCTCAATGGTGATGACAGATACCATTGGGTAAGTCCTCTAGAATCTGGATGGATTAGGATGATATGGGTTAAAATCCATGTCATCCCCTAGGCTAAGGTACAAGTGATCTAAGGATGCTATGAGCAAGTCATCTTGTCCTTGTATCTGTAATCCCAGGCTGAACCTATCAGTTGCTAACTGATAACGTGGTTCGAGCGGAGTCCTACATCCTTGTTCGAAGAGACCAAGGTCATACCCATGCCAATGATATAACTCAAAAATATGTTTGGCATAGTCGGGGTTTGATAGATAATGAACATTCACCATGAATGGTTCATCATCATCTTCATCCATGGGCGTACGCATGGGAAGCTGATCTAGCCCCGCATAGATGAAGTTTGTCTGGTTGGGTGGTTCTCCCAATGGAACCATGGATCCAACCAAAAATCGGTGAGCATGGGGGTGACCCATCTCTTGTGTTATCTCTAGAATTGGTCCGAAGGTAACATTTTGCACAATGTACTCTCCAAGCCCTATAGTGGCTAGATGAACAGTCACCCATGGTGTGGATGACCCTGCTGATGATGCAGGTGAGGTAGGCTGAGGTACCTCCTCGGCTATGTCTTGGGCTTCCTCCACTTCCATAGGGGTGGGAGCCTCCTCGATGACTGGCTTGGGCATATGATTTTCTTCTCTCTTGCCCATTTTCACCTTTTGCTTCCTCTCATCCCGAAGCATCACTGATGCAGTCGGTCTCAAGGAAGTAGCAGTAGTATGCTCAGATCTATGTGAAACAGATATCGATGGTTGAGCATCTACCCTTTGCTTTCTTTCTAGAATCTTAGCCGATGATGTTGGCTGGACGTCCAAGTGCATTGATGGGAGTATGAAACCCCTTGGTAGATCTGCCATGTTCACAAATTTGAATGGTTCTCCATCTGACGGTACCACGTGAACTTGTCCCTCATGAATGTACTTCATGCACTGATGTAATATCGAGGGAACGCAATGCA
This sequence comes from Wollemia nobilis, assembly GCA_028583015.1. Classification (NCBI taxonomy): domain Eukaryota; kingdom Viridiplantae; phylum Streptophyta; class Pinopsida; order Araucariales; family Araucariaceae; genus Wollemia; species Wollemia nobilis. Next base: position 170,820 of record JAQPPZ010003618.1, read on the forward strand.
TCTCATGAATCCAGGGCCTCCCTAGTAGGATGTTGTACTGCATGGCTCCTTCTATCACATGACACATCATAGAGATGGTCTTTAGGCCTACTTGGATGGGTAGGACAATCGTGCCAACCATCGAACATAACGCGTCGTTAAACGCTCTCAACGTGAATGCAGTTGGTACGATGTGTGATTTTGGTAGCTTCAAGGGACTCAAAGCCTTGGTCGTTATGATGTTGATCGATGAACCAGTGTCGACCAAAACCCTTTTAAATGGCACATGGTTGACACATGCAATTATATGCAATGATGGGTCAGCCATCTCAGTGGGAACCATCCTGATCTCGTGATCATAAAATTGGATCGTTGGTTCCTAGCACTACTGTACATGTCCCACAAAATTTGTGAATGCTTGAGCATCCTGGGATTGTACTTCAATAGACCTCAAAATGTCCATAAGAGTCTCCCTATGCCTAGGGGACTACTGTATTAATTCATATATAGACAGCTTCACAAGAGCTGTCTACAGGTTTTGGACTAGCCTGCTCCGTATGGTCACCACCGGTCTCGTTGGTGGGCCTGGAATATTCTACATCGATTGTTGATTCGACATGGCTTGTATTCTTATGGGAGCACATGGTTGATTCAGCTGCTCATACCTCCCATGCCTTGTGACAACATTAACCATACCAACGAACCCTTGAGTAGGTGGTTCGACGTGCACCTGGTTGACGTGACCAACGTTGTTGCACGGTGCCTCATGGTTTGGAAGTGGATTCTTGTAGATCCCCATGTTCTGGTTGTCAGGCGCTAGTGGATTACTTGGCACTACAAGCTCTCCTTTCTCAATCATGTTTTGCATGATATGCTTGAAGGACCAACATACTTTGATGTCATGACCCTTCGCTCGGTGAAAGATGCAAAACAAGTCATCCTGGTACCCCTTTGCCTTGGGTTGATTTGGATCGACCATATTGATTTTGGGTAATCTTATTGCCTTGGCCTCACACAATTGGTGGAATATCGATGTTAGTGATTCTATCAAAGGTATGAATTGGTGAGGTGGGCATTGTTCTTTGTTCTTGCCCTTATAGTTATTATTGCACTTTTTATACTACGCAAGAGGAGGTTGGGCCTGATAATTTTGCTTTTGCTGCCCTTTATCCTCTCTCTAGAGGTTCAACACCACTTGGTTGACGTGGGCCTACTTGCCCTTATGCTTTGTGGAGCTCTTATTTGGCCCCTCTTTCCTGCTCTTAAGCTTCAAGTTGCCTTCCTACAACTTGATGTCTTCAATCACCTTGGCTTGCGCCAAAGCTTCCTCGAATGTTGAATATTGTTGCAGCTGCAACAATAGCGAGATGTGCTTGGCACAACTCTTAGTGAACATTCAGGTTAATTCCATGGTAGGAATAGGGAATGGTAGCTTCACCATTAACCTCCTCCATATCTTTCTATATTGCTCAATTGGCTCGTCATCGCGCTGAGCTAGCACAGCCAAATCGGAAAGGTTTACCTATTTCTTGATGCCGAAAGAAAAGTGTTCAAGGAAAGCATCTACCAGTTGCTCAAAACTGGTAATACTATACCTCTTCTACTGGTTGAACCACTCTCGAGCTGGGCCTGAGAGCATCATGACAAACGTGTGTAGAAGTAAGGCATTATTGCTAGCTATTTGGAAACAAGCATCCAAAAATCCCGTGACGTGCTCCTGTGCATCTTCGTCACCTTTAAACTTGTCTAGCCTAGGCATAACGAAATGCTCAGGATAGGTAGGAGCAAGTATCGAGGGGTCTAGAGGCTCATTGTGAATCTTTCTTAAGGTCAGCTTTTGAACAATCGTGCCTTACCTCTCGATCGCCTTCACTTTAGCCGCTAGGGCTTTGTAAGCCTCTGAGGATAAGAAGTCCTCCTCCCTAAGTTGACATGGGGGTGGTCTCGGAGGTACATTCTTCCTCAATCAAGGTGGAGGTCGTTGCTCTTCCTCCTCCTCAACTTAGGAGTCTTTAGGATACTCTTGATTAGTTCCATCTCCCTCAATCTTCCTCATATTGTTGTTGCCCCTCATGTTCGAACGGTGGTGGTCGTTCTCTTTGTAGGGCACTAATATGAGTATGAGCATCTCTACGCTCCTGGTGCACATCGACTTGCGAGAAAGCCTTTCTCTGGATGTGCTCTCTACTCTCTACATGAGTATATAGGCCAGCCCTGGCTAGCCTATCTTCTTGCTCTACGTGCTCCTTTTGGGCAAGGATGCATTCTTCATGCATGCGCTGCTCATATAGTCTCTGTCGAATGAGCCTCTGCGATTGAAGATTCTCATCTTCAATGCACTGTCTTTCTAAGCGAGCATCCTCCAATTGATCTTGGAGAAGCTATCACCGCTGCTCAGATACCAGCCTGTGCGATCTATCAAGGTCATTGGCCATGATAGGCCTCTGGTATGTATGCTCTATGCGAGTGACCTTATGGGTTCTGTACCCATCTGACTGATCTACGATGCTTTTGCCTTTGTCTATAAAGATGACATTGGCATCCTACTGAACTCTATGCTCTGTGCCACCATGCATGGATGGTGGATGGATCACATGAGGGTGCTTAGAAGCCTCTCCATGTTCTCTAGTAGTTCTTATAGAACCCCTACTATGCTCACTTGGGGCACGAGTGGGTGGAGCTAAAGGCTTATAGCCTAGCTGCTCGAGGATGCTACCCAAGCCATCCAACTATCTGGATCTCCACCGCTCATGCGGTGGTGTGCCATTGGCTCCCACCTTAGCCATGTCAATGGTGATCTTTCTATGTTCTTTACATGTGGGAGTCTGCATAGGCCTATGCTCAATGGTGGCCCTATCTGAATGCCCCTGAATGGGTGGATCTCGATCCTGTATATACTTCGAAGGTGGAGCCATGGATCCTCCTGTAGACCTATGTCATAGGGGTACTAGCTTAGACCCCTGTATAATGTACTCTTTGGCCGATCCCATAGATGCACGTGCAATGCGGTCTCGATAATGGCTTTCGAGTGGAACACTCTCATGCTGAGAGGCTCCCTGATCTATCCTATGCCTAGAAGAATGCACATAAACTCCTCTAGTAGGGGTATGCTCAGTAAGTTCCCCTCGTGTCGAGTTATCTCCTCTAATGCTTGTTGAACGATGTTCGAGAAGCGCACGTGGGCGAGGACTCGACATGTGCTGCTGATGTGAATCAGTTGGGGCTTGGTCATTGGCTTCAGGCTTATGCCTTTGTCGACCACCCCGTGTCTCCACCATAGTGTACCTAGTGCCTAAATTTATTCTTTATTACACAAACAAGGTATACAATAGTGTTTATCTCGTATTAATTTTTAAAAGTGAGCCCTAAACTATTTGATGTTGTTTCAATGATTTGTTGTATCAGTATAGAACTCCTTATCATGTTTTGAAAAGTGTTGGATGATATTCTTAGTTAAATTGGCTTTCACCTGTATACTCGTAGCTCGACAACTTGGCTATGAACTCCAAGTCGTGTAATCCAACCTATAATGTGTGGTAATGAAGCCCACACACGGTCAGGGAGCATAGGTCCTCCCAGATCCTCACCCATTTTCCCCAGTCAATGTTATACCCTCCGAAGAGAATACATGCAAATTTTCTAGGGTACGAAAGGTTCTTGGATCCGGTATTGGTCTAATAACAAAGGGTACGTAGGATTTGGGCCAGCGGATGGAAATTATGCCCACCATCGTTGAACCCTACTAGTGGTTGGATGTCAAGCCCAACTCACTAGCGTTTAAGTGCCAAGTGGTGTGTGTGGTTCATTTTAATATACATAAAAGAAATGCATCATATAGCACTCATGCTCATTTTCTATATGCTATGCAAATGAAAGAACATTTCAAATTCAGAAAATGCAAGCTATTCTAGATGCTCTTTGAGACAATGCATATTACGATGACAATGGCCACTAATTGGGCCTCACACATGCAAACCAAACAGACACTTCTATCAAGCACGTTGTAGCCTAGGGCGGACTGCAATCATAGGTCCGTTGTTCCTAGCAATGCCTTTCTACAGATGCAAATGCTAAATGAACTAGGACATGATTAATTTCCCTTTTCTTAGTTTGCTTTTCCTAATTTCATTCACTTTTATGCATTCTATAAAAACATAGAGTAAAAAAAGAATAGAGAGTGGAAAATAGGGCCTACCTCAAGTCCTGAGTTGATCTGCACTCTACTTTTTGTTGTCTATGTTGTTAGGTGTAAACCGTAGGTCTGGTCTATGGTTCAGACTGTAAACCGCGTGTTGAACCTATGGTTCAATTGTTGGCCCATAGCTGATAGTTGCGGTCTATACCTACAATTCCAAAAGCACAAGAAACATAGTCAGATGTCTATTTTTGTGGGGTGCCACCATGATCGCCTTCTGTAACCACCAAAAAGGCTCACACCTAATGTATCCTATTGCAAGAATTGATAAACAAAATACAAGATGCATACAAGAACAAGAAATTGACAATGAAATGATCAATAAAAGATGCTTTATTCCATTATATTTCAATGCCAAACTCAAATTACAAGTACATCCCTCTTAGGGATAATCATCTTGATACAATTGTTACAATAGGAGGTGTTTTGTTTCCCTCTCAAGGGTAGGTGTGATTTCAAAGTGCCCTTCAGGATGACACGAACTGCTCTAGGGTGGAGTAGACCCTCTTCTTCATGTTGAGGAAGGAATTGAATGATTGTAGCTCCTTTAAAACCTATTTCCTATGATCAAGAAACAACACAAGAATGTCAAAAGCATAGGAAGCCTCTCATGATGAGGCCCTTTAAAGACAAATAGCATGAAAATAGCATAATGACATGAATTCAAGAAAATGCGTAAACTATGCTAAACATGCGCAAATCCTATCAATATTGATGGAAATATATGAACAAGAAATACAACTATCAATCTATGGCATCAATTACTTGAAATGAAGCATTATAACATGAAAAGAAGCCATTAATGTCTAAACTACCATAATGAAAACAAGTTAGTAAAAACACTAATTATGCTAGTTAGAAGTCTCTAAATTCCTAACTAAACCATTAAAATGCTAAATGTAATCTAATTAAGCATACTGGAAGTGAAACAGTAAGGAGAAGTCACCTCTATTGCAAACCGTAGCTCTGATTAGCGGTCTGCACTATAAACCATGGCTGAAAGCCACGGTGAGCAACCAAGTGGTTTGCCCTCCAAATTCAAGGGTTGTGGGCTTGACCTCCTTGTCCAATTGATGTTCAAGGGTCGCCTTCGGTGTCCTCTGATAGGTTTGGTGGTTGAATCATTGAATTGGGCCTCCGTTTGCCCGAATTAGCGTTTCTTGGCTCTCTAGCTCCTTAGGGCATCCATGGCACAATTGTCATGATGGTTGATGAATTAGCAAAGGGGTTGGCAAAAAATCTCTCTCAGTACTCTCAAGTGAGTGTACAATTTGATAGGGCTTCACTGCTCAAGTGTGCTATCTCATCTCTCTATATTTTGCCCTATTTTGAAGGGGTACTTATAGGATTACCCAAGGGCTAGGGGTGGCTTCATGGAGAAGCCAAGATCAAGAAGGGGTGGTTAGGATAGTTGGATTGGAAGCTTCCATCCTTTAACCACCTTCTTCTAGAACAAATGGTCGTTCAAACCGATTTGGCTCGGATGAAGGCCAACTGAACTTCAGTTAAGACCGTAGGTTACAGCTACGGTCCAGACTGTAAACCATAGGTGTCAACCATGGTTCATACTGTAGACCATAGGTCTAGGCTGTGGTTCAGACTGATTAGGCCAAGGAGCCCAAATTGAGTGGTTAGAACCATTGCTCTATCTTGGAGTCTGTCCAAGATCTTCCATATGGTCTTGTAGCATGTCCATATGAGTAGTCGCCATCGACATGACGCGTTTTAGGTGTCTACATACTCAAACTATGTAATGATTTATTGACAAATGGAAATGTATCTCCTAATTGTAATTTATGATGCATCTTGTTGATTAATTATGTTAGCCTTTTATTTATGCATGATCTAGTTAGATTTATCTTATTTTAATTATCTTTGTACTCCCCTTATTTGTTATGTTCCATGCTTGTTTTAATTGATAAACTTAGTGTTTATTTTCTTATGATGATGGTTTTAAAATGTTTAGGCTATTTAGGTAAATTATTTAGATAGAATAAAGTGGTAATATGTTAAATATATCAGAAGAACCTAAGGGATTATGGGATTCCTTAGGACCATGTTGAGTATTCGTAGTTAAGGAAACTAAACTGGTTTGACTTATACAACCTAGCAGTTTTAAATGAGATAAACTATCTATGAAAGGATTGGGCTACCCCATCATAAGGATAAGATGAGTAGCCTATTTGTAGTATACATCATATACTTGCATAAATAGATTTGTGTTGGGTATAAATATGAACATACCCTTTGAATGGCCGAAGGATATAAGCTAACCCTAACAAATATGTGGTTAATAGCTTATCATAATATGCGTAGTATACCTACACAAACGGACTTGTGTATGGTATAGAGATGGGCATATCCTGAATTAGATGCTAAATGGAAGGTTGGTATTGAGGAGAAGGATTGACAACTTGAACTTAGGGTTAACTTAGATCTTGTAGTTGCATGTATTGATTGAGATAAGGATCTCTCTCAATATGTGCTAGTTTTTAGTGTTGTGTGTGTTTGTTTAAAAAAATAGCAACCCCTTAGTTATATTTTGGGTTGTTACAATAAGGAATTATAAAAAACCTAATAGTGATAATATTTTATCAAGATAGTTCATTATATCACTAGGGAGTCATAAGGCAAACAACTTCAAAGTTTTTTGAAATACACTCTTCAAAGTTGTTCTAATTACTTAGAAATTAAAAAGAGTATCTAGAGTTTTAGAAAAGTAGATTCATGTCAAAATCATTGATTATATAAAAACACTAAGGGGCTATAAGGAATTCTACTTCAAAGATTAATCAAGGAAACCTGTATGAAATAGTAAGGAATGCATTCAATAATGAGAATCTATTTTATGAGGTGGAATTTTACTCTCAAAACTTAATAGATACCTTTGAAGGGTACAAGTATTTATCCACTAGTGAAAAGGAAATATTCTCATTATTAATTTAAAGAAGAAAAATACAAAAAATTTGCAACATTGATTAGTTATCTTCATGAAGTCCTTTTTAAATCATTGGTGGAATAAAAAAAATAGTTATATTCACATCAGGAGAATGTTTGATGATATATCTATCATTAATTATTTTTGAACTTATTCAAAACATAAAACAAACTAGCAATCCTAGTGAATATTATTGTGATGATAGACTAACTCAAGATGAAGCATACATTCCTCTAGTAACAACGTAGAAATGCAAAATAAGGAGGAAAAAATACATGACATGAGAGAACAATACAAAGATACTAATCTTGACACAAACAAAAAATATAATGAAGAAAACATAAAGATTGAACTAAATGGACATAATCTGATTGAAGAAATAGAAGAACCTATAGATTAACATGAAGCTAAATCTCCCTACGAAAAGATAGCATTTTATGAAGACACAAACCACTTAATTGAACATGATATAGACAGGGAGCAAAATAAATAAAATAGAGTGTTAGGAAAAACTTCAGATTTTATTCCTGTAAGTAGAAAGAAAATAATAGAGAACATAATTCAACAACACAAGTAACATAGAGATTTAAGTGGAAACCTACAATGTGCAGGAAAACCATAGGGCAATGACAACTTCTCCTTCTTTATTATTTTTAGCAAAAATTTACATTCACATTTCACGTTTTCAAAATTACGTCATATGTAATGGGATCAAGTCCCTTTTATAGAGCAGAAGGAAGACTCCAAACTATTCATTTCATATTTCAAAGGAAGCATCCAAAAAACTATTCATTTCCACTCCCAAAGAAAGGTTCTTGAATATGTTCATCTTATGCATTTAGACGTCTATCCTAGATGTTTTTTGCATAGATGTATAGTAGCCTAGACGTCTACTACCTAAACATCTAGTACTACTACCTAGATATGTGGCAGTGCTATCTAGATGTCTAGAAACCTAGACGTATATTTCCTAGACGTCTAGTACTGCTACCTAGATGTCTAGTAGTGCTTCCTATATGTCTACTACCTAGATGTCTAGTAATGCTACCTAGATGTTTGGTAGTGCTGCCTAAACATCTAACAGCCTAGATGTCTACTGCCTAGACATCTAGTACTGCTACCTAGATGTCTAGCAGACTAGATGTCTACTACCTAGATGTCTAGCACTACTACCTAGACATTTAGAAGTAGTATCTGCTAGCTAAAATTGTATAGTGAATTCATTTTATAATATTATCCCGCTTGAATTTAGTATTCAGGAATTCTTCTGCCAAATATTTTCATCCAGTGCCAATTTTCGAATGCTTCCCTTGTTGCTTTTTAGCAAGCCCAGATAAGTTCTGCACCACTCAAACATCTCTACCTTGATTGGCATTGTAAGCATATCTACAGAATTTACTTTTACTTTAGTATCAATTTTTTGCAACAGGATCCTAACTTTTTCCACCATATTTCTTATAAAGTGGTGCTTGACATCAATGTGTTTCATGCAATCATGGAATGCTATATTCTCCACTAGCTGAATAGCACTTTGGCTATCACAATGTAGCGTAATTTTCTCCTACATTACCTTGAAGTCATCAAATAGTTGCTTTAGCCAAATTACCTCTTTGATGGTATGAGTCACTACAAAATATTCTCATTTAGTGGATGATAAAGCCACAATAGACTATAACTTAGAATCCCAACTCACTACTCCACAAACAAGAGTGAAGGTATATCATGTAGTGGACTTTCTTCCATCTCTATCTCCACCATAATCAAAATCCACAAAACCTTTAACTTGTAAATCTACTGATCTAAAGTAAATGAAAACATCTAAAGTGGCTCTTAAATATCTAAATAACTACCTCACCGTATTCCAATGCTCCTTACTAGGATTTGCCATGTACTGGCTGACTACTCCCACTGTTTGGGCAATATCTAGTCTAGTGCTCACCATGGCATACATGAGGCTTCCTACTACTGATGAATATGGTAGACGAGACATGCTTGTATTATCTAATTCTATTCTAGGATACTTGTTGGAAGATAATTTTAAGTGTGAAATAAGTGTGGTACTAATTGATTTTGCATTCTATATTGAAGTGTTGTAGAATGTTTTCCACATATGATTTTTGACTTAACCAGATCTTTCTTCCTTTTCTATCCATGTGTATATTCATACCTAAATTTTGGTTTGCTACTCCTAAATACTTCATTTCAAATTTCCTAGACAACTGGGCCTTAAGATCATTGATTTTCTTCATGCTAGAGCCTGTAACCAACATATCATCAACATACAACAACAAAATAATAAAATTACCATTATCAAACCTCTTATAGTATCCACAATGGTCAAATTCATTCCTATTAAAACCTTGGATCTTCATGAAGGTGTCAAATTTCCTAAACCACATCCTCGATGCCTGTTTCAACCTGTAAAATGATTTCTTCAGTCTATAAACCAAATGATATTTGACTCTCTCTTCATAGCCCTCATGTTGATCTATATAAATCTCCTCCTCAAAATCACCATGCAAGAAAGTAGTCTTTGCATCAAGCTGCTCCAGTTCTAAATCATGTGCAACTACAAGTTCAAGTAGAAATCTAATAGTAGTCATCTTCACAACTGGAGAGAAAAGTTCATTAATTTCAATACTTGAATTTTGCACATAGCCTTTTGCCACCAAGCAAGATTTATAACATTCCAGTAACCCATCATTGTTCTTCTTCATTTTGTACTCCCACTTATTTTCAACAATATTTCTTCTAGGTGGGAGATCCACAAGTTCCCACATTTTATTCTTGTGAAGTGTCTCGATTTCCTCCTCCATGGATTTCCTCCACTTTTTTGCATTCTCAGACTCTCTAGCTTCCTAAAATGAACTAGGTTCACCATAATTAGTTAACAAAGAAAAAATAGGACTGATAAACATGAGAATACATTTTAGAACACTTTTGTGGATGTGTATATATTCTAACCCAATGCTTTGTTGATTGTGGCTCTTGGTCTTGTGACCATTGTGGCTGCTCTACTTTCTATTCTACTTGTTCTACATGCTGATAAAAAACTTCAACATGCTGATTTTCATATTCATATTCACTCATTTCTACTTCAACTGGTACAACATTAGGAGTTTTTGTACCTCCTTTGCATGGATTTTTCATCAACAATTACATCTCATATAATAATTACCTTGTGGGAAGTAGGATACCATAGTCTATACCCATTCACTATATCTCCATAGTTGATAAAAACACATTTGTTTGATTTTGGATCAATCTTAGACCTTTTTTATTTGGGTACATGGGCAAATGCATCCCATCCAAAGGTACACAAATGAGATTAATCAACTAGCTTACAACACCATACCTCCTTCAAAATTGATCCATCCAACGTAGCTATAGATGACCTGTTAATAAGATAAATAGTTGCATTAATAGCCTCTGCCCAAATTTTTTTATCCAAATGGCTACAATGAGCATGCTTCTTGCACGTTTCATGATTGTGTGATTCATCCTATAAATCACACCATTTTGCTATGGAGTATATGGTATTGTCTTCTAGTGCTTAATTCCTTCCTACAAATAAAATTTATCAAATTCCTTGGATCAATATTCACCCCCATTATCTGATCTATGATATAAAATTGACTTGCCCAAACTCTTCTCTCCCCGTGCTTTGAACTCTTAAATTGTTGCAAAGCTTTTGACTTATTTAGAAAATAAACCCACACACTCCTAGAATAATCATCTATAAAATTTAGAAAATAGATGGCATAATTTAAGGACTGAATGGGGATTGGTCCAAATATATCTGAATGTATAAGTATTAGAAAATTAGAACTCTTACCAGGAATTACAGTAAACCAAACCCTATTTTGTTTACCAAAATATAGTGCTCACACAAGTCTAATTTGCAAGACTTAATACCAAAAAGCATACATCTATCATGCATAATTTTCAAACCTTTTTCACTCATATGGCCTAGGTGTTGATGTCATAGCATTACTGCATCTTGAACAAAAATTGTTGATGATATTGCATGTGTTTGTCACTGTATTACCACATAAATGATATAGGGTCCCATAAGATTCTCCCTTTGCTACTACAAGAGCTCATCTGGTAATTTTATAGTAGTTGTTACTGAAAGTGATAAAATACCCTAGCTTATCCATCATCTTGATTGAGAGTAAATTCTTTTGTAAATAAGGAACATGTCGTACATCACATAACATCCTTTTGTTAGACATATTAAGTTGTCATTGATGTCAAAGGAAGATATTGTGAGTTGTCAATATTATCAAAAGGTGTTTGAGCAAATAAAATGGTGATGATGATGTTGAGAAAATAAAATGGTGATGTTGATGTATACTTTAATATTTAATTTTTTTTTTGGTAAATTAATAATTATATTAAAAATAGGGCAGTTGAAAGGTTCCCCAATGCCTTGTACAACAAAGGAGTAAAAAGGAGAAGATGAAAAGAACCCACCGAACTGCTTGTTGAAACAAAAAATTACATCCTCGAACTCAAAGAAACAAAAAGAAGCAGCCTTTGATAGAAAGGAATTGAGAGAAACAGGCAGAAATATAACACCCAAAAAGAAGTGATCCTCTGCCATAGAGGAACTCAAAAAGAAGCAATCCTCTACCATAGAGGAACCCAAAAGTAGAGGAAAAGCCTTCAACCATCAAGGGGGATGTCCATCTGCATGAGAGATGAAGCAAAACCTTCTAGGCCAACGTATTTTGCGTCTGTTTTTGAAATATCTTTAGTACTATCCTTAAGAACATCGGTACAGGCATCCTTAGCGATCTCCATTACATCATCATCATTGACAACATATTTGATGTTAGTTTTGGTCAGGGTTATGCATAGTGGCAAAAATTCACCAATTGGGCGAATATTAGGATTTTCAAAATTGGAAATTGGTGAATATGAGGACCCTCAACATCGGCCCATTCGCCTAAAATTTTTAGAATCAATTTTTTCTTAGGGTCAATTCGCCACAATATATATCTAAACATAGGCATATTTGTACTCGTTGGAAAGCTCTTTTTAAGCCTGATCTAATGGTGGTATTTGTATGAAGGTATAAGATGATTTAATATGTCAAAAGTGGCCCTAAATATGACCTTACATTTTAGGGCTTCAAATACCCCATATTTTGGTGTGAAGATACTTGATTTGATTTTCTTAGGATTGTCCATGATTCATCTTGATTTTGATTAGGATTCACCATTTTTTTACAAGTACATTTTGAGTCCAACCCTAGTTTTGGTATCAAAGGATACCTTAGTGCCGGTAAATACTAGAACATTATCAAAATTGTCATAGAAAAACAAGAGGCTTAGTGCATGGTGTTATTATTTGAGAGTTGATATCGCATTTCCAATGGCCAAATGAGTAGTTTCAAGATGATAAATGGTGGCTGAAGTTGCATGCATAGCCAACTTATAAAAATACCTTTCAACCAGGTAAGGAGAATTAGACTTATGCTTTGGAGTTTTAACAGAGGTGGACAGAGGGGTTTTGGCAATTTCTTTGTGTTTCAGCCTCTGGGAACTATGGACAAGGGTCATTTCAACTTTGGCCTTCTTCCTGGTGGAAAACTCAAAAAAAAATTTGCCCCCTTTGTCTTTTATTTTGGATTTGGTATTTTTTAGACTCGAGGTTGAGGAAGAATCCTCTTCCTCAGACTCAGGTGCAGGAATGTTACCTGAAGGGAAATGCAGAAGGAGGAACTTGTATAGGACTTTAAAAAGACCCTGGTGACAAGGTTTGACCTCATCTTTCTTGGAACGATTGGTAGTGATAGTATAGTCCATGGACTATAATAAGTCAGTAGGAATGTTCATCATTTTTGAATCCCAGAAGTGATTTACAAAAGATATATGATAACAAAATAGTTGGGACTAGGGGTTGTCACAAGTAAAATATTACATTAAGGCTTTAAAATTTCTTTCTAGGGCGTTGACAAGTGATGGCGAAACAAACATTTTTTTCCCTTCTTGTGAATAGGTGAATTTTTTTGAAATGTGTCAACTCCGCCTCCCAGATGTGATTATTTATTTTGATAACTTTTTCGTCCAAATATTGCCCTATCAGGTCCACCAAAAACTAGAAGGAAATCTGTAATTGGACGTCATGGATGGAAACAAAGCCATTATCCCAAGTTGTCATGAAAGCCTTAGTAACATCCTCATCCACACCGTAGAACATGTTGAAGAAATCAATGATTCCTTTTTTATCTTTAAACATATCAGTGGAGATGGAATCTATTTCAAGAGTCTCAGGCTCAATGAAAACAACTTTACCTTACTTCATGATTGCAAAAGGAATTAAGGAAGGAAAGAAATTGAAGATAAAAAAATACAGGCCCAAAGGAACAGAGACAGAACAATGCATCCACTGATAAAACCACAATAGGAATAAATAGAAAGTAATACTTGGCAAAAAAGGAAAAACTGCCACAAAGGATAAGATTGGTTAGGGCAGTATGTGTGGCACAAAATAGGGCAATAAAGGCGGGTAGGAGCAATAGGGAAAAACACCATTCCATGGAAAATGGAGCTTCTGGTAATACTGACGCAATGAAGCCAATGAGAAAAGCAGGCACGATAATAAAAAAGGATTGGGATGCTCATCCCAGGAGGCCTCGGGAGAATGTGAAATACAATGCATTAAGAGAGGGTTCTCTAAAAGGAAAAAGGACAAACATCAATACACACGAGAAATATATGATTTAAAAATAAGTGGACCTAACATCAGGATTTCTCATGGAAACAATTATCAAAAAAGAAGGGGCATATATGAGAGGTGGCGGAGAACTTGGAAATATAAACATAGAACCCCTTTTCAAATAAAGATAGTGCAAATGATGAATAAAATATCCATTTTGGATTTTATTTGGACTTTGGATATGGACCCAATGAATCACGAAAAAAAGGGATTCTTGGGCAATGGAATAATCAAATATTTCGATATTCATCATGACTGATAGTATTTTGATCACATTTGACTAGCTTGACAACTTCATTGGGGAGGACATCCGTCCAAGTCATCAATCCTTGTGCATTAACGCCAATGTTGGCCAATTTATCAGCCACATATTGCCCTCATTTAAATTGTGTTGAACCACAACATTGACTTGTTGGCGAAGAATTTTCTTGCTTTCTTCAACAAGATTCCTGATCCTCCAGCTGTTGGGTTTGGAATTGTTTAGGTAATTGATGATATTAAGAGAGTCTCCTTCAACAATAACTTTTCTAGGAATATCTTTTAAGAACTGAAGACCTCTCCACACCAATTTAGCTTCAGCAAAATTATTGGACAGGATTTCTAATGGTTCGGAAAAGGTAAAAATGGAATTGCCAAGATGATCACGAAGGATTCCTCCAGCTCCTATGATGCCAGGATTACCTTTTGCAGTGCCATCAAAATTAAGCTTAACACACCCCACTGGAGGAGGCTGCCATTTAATGTTGGTCCTAGACGAGGAATGATTAGTAGGGCTTGGGCTATCAATGAAAATGTTACAGGAATTCAGGATAGCCTTCTCAAAAGGTGAACAAGGAAAATGATCAAAAGGAGCAGCAAGGGCATTCTCCTTAGCATAAAAAATAATTTTACTATCAATAATGTTGGCATCCAAAGCTTTCATGTCAAAAATTCTTTTATTGTGTTCTAGCCATATTTTCCAAAGGAAATGTTGCAAACAAAACTTCCAAAGTCCTCTGAGGATAAGATTTTTGAAAGTATTTGGCCACTTTTGGAACAAGTTGACAATGGAAGGAGGGCATGCCCAAGCGATCTTGAAAGTGAGGAAAAGTTTGTTAATCACCAATATTGAGAAGGAACAAAATAAGAAAAGGTGAGAAGTAGATTCCCAATCAAAGAGGCAAAGATGACATTTGTTAGGCAAAGGAATGCCCCTTTTTATGAGGTTTTTCGTAGTTAGGATTTGATCTTGGATGCATAACCAGGAAAAGGAGGTAATCTTGGGGATCAAATATTTGGTCCAAATAAGCTTGAACATGATAGAATTTTCAATAATGTTTAGGGAGAGCAAATAGGCTGACTTGACAGTAAAATATCCAAAATCAGTAGGTTCCCAAATAGGACAATCAGGATGGTCATTTAAAGGAATTATTATAGAGGAAAGTTGATTATACAAACAAGATATTTCATTATCATGATCAGGGACAACAATCCTTCTCCATATCTTATGACCATTGGTAGAAGAAATGAAATTTACCACTAAAGTTCCAAACAACTGATTAGTGATGTTCCTCAGTCTTTGAAACACAAGATTCTAATTAAGAGGCAAGTCCCCAATCCATTTATCATCCCAAAAAGAAATAGATATGCCATTACCAAGTTGCCATCTCAGACCTTTGATCAGAAGAGAACAAGATTCACAAATAGATTTCTAGAAAGTAGACCCAAAAGTAGGGACCTCTCCATGAAGGAAATGGGAGTCCTGAAGGTATTTCCTCTTAATGATCTTGACCCAATGAACATTCTCGTTAGAAATCAAATGCCAGGATTGTTTGGCAAGAAGAAAAATATTGAGAGGAAGAATTCTTCTGAGCCCTAAACCTCCCTAATATTTAGGCTTACACACTTTATCCCAAGCAACTAGATGAAATATGTGTTTATTTTCAAATCTTGTCCAGAGGAAATATTTTTAGATTTTTTCCATTTTTTTATAAACACTCACAGGAGCTTTGAACATAGAAAGGAAGTAAATAGGAATAATTTGAAGTTAAGCCATGGTGAGAGTAATTTTCCTCGCTTGAGATATAATATTATTCCTCCAAATGGTAAGTTTTTTCTATAGCCTCTCAATGACATTGTCCCAAAAACTATCTTTGATTCCTAGTGAAGAGTGGTAAACCCAGATAAGTTGAAGGTCGAGGAGCTATGGAGCAATTAAGGATATCAGCAATGATGTTTTATCTTCTTAGAGGAGTGTTAATGAAGTAAAGTTTACTCTTTTGAAAATTTATCCTTTGACCTGCAGCATGCTCATATAGGAAGAGTATCCGCTTGATGATCTTTGCTTCATTGACAGAAGCAAACGTAGACAATAGAGTATCATAAAAAAATTGATGTGTGATAGGATCACATTGAGAGGTCGTCTGGATTCCAGAAAGGAGACCAAAATTTTTTGTTGCAATTATTTATCTTCCTAAAGCGTCAGCTACAATTATAAATAAGAGAGGAGATAAAGGGTCTCCTTGCCTTAGACCTCGACTGCTTTGAAAATATCCTATAGGAGAACCATTGATGAGGACAAAAAACCAAGTAGAAGAAATACATCATTTAATTAGAGAAATCCATTCATGATGGAAGCCAAACTTTCTTAGGATAGCAAAAAGTAAATCCTAGTTTAGTCTGTCATAGGTCTTGTTCATATCCAGTTTGAGAAGGAAGGCAACTTTTTTGTTGATTGAGACTAAGTGAATTGCTTCATGCACTGAAATGATGTCATCCAGGATTGATCTACCTTTGACATAACTTCCTTGGCTCTGATTAATAATCAAAGGCATGACTTCCCTCATGCAAATGGTGATGGATTTTGTTAGAATCTTGTAAATGACATTGCAGAGACTAATTGGCCTAAAATCATTGAAATTACTTGCATTAGGATTTTTTGGTATGATTGGAATGAATGTGGAATTGAAACCCCTTGGAATGATTTTGGAGTGTTGGATCTCTCTTATGGCTTTGCAAACATCCTTGTTGACAAGATAACAAAAGGCTTGGAAGAAACTAGGGGAAAAGCCATCCAGACCAAGAGCCTTGTCAGGATCCAGGAAAACAAAGCATCTTTAATTTCCTCATCAGAAAGAGTAGTAATAATTCTGCTATTGATATTATCAAAAATGAGATGAGGAATGAAATGAATGAAGAATTCCTTTGCCACCTAGGAATTTGGTCTGTTCTCTTCTTGAAGTAGTTGCATGAAATGGGAAATACCTTCATTTCTAATTTCTTTGGTATCATTGATGATATATCCATTCTAAATACAGATTTCTTTAATTTTGTTATTGCTTCGATGTCTCATGGTAGAAGTATGAAAGAATTTGGTGTTATAATCTCCTTTTTGGAGCCATAAATCATGAGATTTTTTTCTCCAAACAATTTCTTCACATTGGAGAATATTGTGATACTTGGCTAACAACTCATTCTCTTATTTTTTTATCTCAGCAATATAATCACCATTCTCCTAATTATTTTTTCAATCAGAGATTGTTAGTCTCATGATGACACTGAGAGGGGAGGGGTGAATCAGTGTAGCTCTTTAAAATTAAACTCACAACTCTTAAAACTGAAATAGTGAAAACTAAAAACCAAATACAGCAAGTATAACAAGAGAACATCACACAACATAAGATTTAACGAGGTCCACCAATTTGGCTACTCCTCAAAAATGACTGCTTGGACTCTCATCCAAATCTAGCCTTTGCAAAGCACCAACTTTACAATCAATTTACCAACACCCATTGGAAGGAGCACCAACCCCTTATTTATCTGCTCCAACAGAAAGGAGCACCAACCCCTTATTTATTTGTACCAACAGAAAGGAGCACCAACCCCTGATTTACCAGCACCTACTGAAAGGAGCACCAACCCCTAATGCCAAGCTACAACCTGGACTTCAATTTTGAATCTAGAAGATTGACATAAAAATGCCTTTGCTTTTACAAGACCCTTATTGGTCTATTGCTTACCCAACCTCTCTCACATCAATATCATAGAAGCATAAAGAGAATTTTTAGAGACACAATATGTTCTATACTCAAATCGCAATCTCAAATCAAATCAATCTCATAGAAGCATAAAGAGAATTGTTAGAGACTCATATGTTCTGTTCTCAAATCTCAATCTCAACTTACTGTTCACGAAACACACACACCTTCTATGCTTTTACAGCTGCACTTCACCTTCTTTCAGCCACCTCTCTATGCACACTCTACGCACTATCTTCGCACACTCTGTGCCCTTACAGTAGCACTTAGCGTTCGTCTTTGTCCTCTGCGCTCTCTATGCCATCTACTCTCTCTATGCAATCACAACCGCACTTGGTCGAACTTCAACCTTTTCGCTCTCTACGCACTCTGCTCTCTCTGCGCAATCACAACTGCACTTGGACGAACTTCACCCTTTTCACTCTCTACGCACTCTGCTCTCTCTGCGCACTCACAGCCACACTTAGAACAATTCGACATGAATCTTCGCTCACTCTGTGCACTTCGCCATCATCTCATTGCTTCTGTGCTATCTACGCTCTTACGGCCACATATCGCACACTTCGATGCACATTCGACGACATGCATTCGACCACTTAACAATTCTCTAAACAACCCTTTTTCTTCCAACATGTCACAAAATCATGACAGTTTTTCTTCCTTGCTCTGCATGTCGCGAAATTGTGACACTTTTCTTGTATTTTTCTTTGATCTTTTGCATATGGGCCACTTCGGTCTTCTTGGAAAATCACTGTACATACTTTGAATAGCTTCTGAACTCCTATCCACTGCATCATGACTTTGTTCATTGCATCAACCGATCTATCTGACTATGTCCATTGCATCAACCGATCTATCTGACTGTGTCCACTACATCAAATGATCTATCTATCTGTGTTGACAACAATGACAATACTGTCGCTGCACCTTGTTCAACAATCTCCCCCTTTGGAATTGTTAGCAACACACATGCAATTTCCTATAACTCTTCTCCCCCTTTGACAATAATACCAAAGGGCTGCTGCAAACTCCCCTAGTCCATGCACAAAATTCTCAGGAAAAAATTATTACACTTAGCAAAAATCACAAACATGAGCAAAAAGATAAACAAATACGCAAATGCTCCCCTTGAGAATGTAATCTCAATAGCTAGTCAATTCTTGGGAGTATCTTCCACTGCCCCATTTGAGCTAATTTTTACTGGATTGTCAAAACTGATATGACCAAGCCTCTTGTGCCACAACCAATTTTCTTCTTCCTGTCCAATCAAGCAAGCTCCTTATGAATTCTCTGAGAGAGTGTGCAGGTTGCTAGATGTCCTCGATCCAGTTGCTATCAGATTTCCACTATTTGATTTTTTGACTTCTACACATCCTGCCCAATCTGTATCTAAATACACAATAAGGGTGAGGTCCTTACCTTTCGGATACCATAACCCATACTCCATAGTTCCCTTGAGGTACCGAAGAATCCTCTTCACTGCTGTCACATAAAACTGTCCAAAACTTTAGTTCGAATTTCAGCATCTAACTCTTTCCGGATTGCTTGGAATTATTTTCTGCAAACAGACCTCTTGCGCTGATTTTACACCTGTAAAAAAAAAACTGTCAAGTGACTCACACTTGTACCAACTTTTGTCCAACACTATACCGACACTACAATTTCACTGCCAACTCTGTACAAGCACCAAAAACTATACCACAACATCAACCAAATCCCTTTTTATATTTTCAACCTAATCTATGTTTTCTACAGTCACTGCTGGTCACACCTTACTTTCACCTGTTCAAATCAGGAGAAGATATTTCACGACCAACTATAGTGCACCTTACTCAAACTCATACTTCTGGACCTCGGATTGGCATTTTATCAATAGTTCAAAAGAAAACTGTCTATGAATTAAATATTTTCACCAAAGCGTCATAAAAGATCTAACAATCTTCACATCAATGTGTAGTACAAACACACTCTATTTTTATCGAAACACATATATGCAGCAGGGCAACAATCTTTCACTAACCAAATTATCTGAACTGTTATAATCCATAGCTTTGAACAGTGGCAGTAAGAACCATCAATAGTACAACAATGACATATAGCAATACTACCAATGGTGACAACTCTCAATTTGATCACCACCGTTCACGGCACCTCCACAACCAACTATATGAACTGAAACACACTTTGACAAATATACGACAACTCCCCCTTACTACTTGCCTTTCATCCTCAGATAACCAAATGAGCACCTAGGAGAATTAAAATAAAACTTTTAAGATTGCTCCCCCTGAGGATGTGCTACCTGGAGTTGCTTAGTGCAATAGCAGAGTAGTCTCCTTCAGTCCAAGGAGACACGATTTCCTTTCTTCTATCTTTCTCCAAAATTTCTTGAACTCGGGCTTGGGTTTTTCAACTACATCCCTGTTTTGCACCTTTTCATGAACTCGAACATTTCTCTTGTGTGGTTGTCTCTTGTGCATCCTTGATGAATGATTTTTTTCCTTTCTTTTATGCACATGATTTATTCCCTGTCTGTGTTGTGTTCTTTGTGTCTGATGAAATCTACGGTCTTGCCTTAGATTAGATACAAATGTGCTTGGAAAAAACCTTGCTATGTGCCCATGACCATTACATTGAAAACATCGTACATGGTGTTCACTCAGAAAAGCAGATGTATTTCTACCAGCATAACTCTTTGATTTATTATTCAATCCACAATAAATTGCCTTGTGACCATAATGGTTGCATCTAAAACAATAGCCATTAAAAGCATTATTATGAATAGAATGGGAGTGATAGAACCTCTTTTGTTGTGGTTGCTTTGCTGTAGATCTCCTTTGATATTTTCTTCCTTTTGAAGATTTAGCTTCAAACTTTTCTTGCTTCGATCCTTCAATAGTGAACTTCTCTTTCTCTGCATATTTGGAAGATGAAGGTTGTTTAGCTTCAAACTTTTCTTGCTTCGATCCTTCAACAGTGAACTTCTTCTTCTCTGCATATTTGGAAGATGAAGGTTGTTCAACTTCATATCCAAGACCACGCTTATCCGTGGAGCTTATTTGTTGGCTTATCACAATGACACTAATATGGGGGGGGTGAATTAGTGTAGCTCTTTAAAGTTAAACTCACAACTATTAAAACCGAAACAATGAAAACTAAAAACCAAATACAACAAGTATAACAAGATAACATCACACAACACAAGATTTAACGAGGTTCACCAATTTGGCTACTCCTCAAAAATGATTGCTTGGACTCCCATCCAAATCCAGCCTTTGCAAAGCACCAACTTTACAATCAATTTACCAGCACCCACTAGAAGGAGCACCAACCCCTTATTTATTTGCTCCAACAGAAAGGAGCACCAACCCTTGATTTATCTGCACCAACAGAAAGGAGCACCAACCCATGATTTACCAGCACCTACTGGAAGGAGCACCAACCCCTGATGCCAAGCTACAACTTGGACTTCAATTTTGAATCTAGAAGATTGACATAAAAATTCCTTCACTTTTACAAGACCCTTACTGGTCTATTGCTTACCCAACCTCTCTCACATCAATATCATAGAAGCATAAAGAGAATTGTTAGAGACTCAATATGTTCTATACTCAAATCGCAATCTCAACTCAAATCAATCTCATAGAAGCATAAAGAGAATTGTTAGAGACTCAATATATTATGTTCTCAAACCTCAATCTCAACTTACTATTCATGAAACACACACACCTTCTACACTTTTACAGCCGCACTTTGCCTTCTTTCAGCTGCCTCTCTACGCACACTCTGTGCACTGTCTTCGCACACTCTGCGCCCTTACAACAACACTTAGCGTTCATCTTTGCCCTTTGCGCTCTCTATGCCTCTGCTATCTCTACGCAATCACATCTGCACTTGGTCAAACTTCAACATTTTTGCTCTCTGTGCACTCTGCTCTCTCTACGCAATCATAGCCGCACTTGGATGGACTTCACCCTTTTTGCTCTCTGTGCACTCTGCTCTCTCTGCGCACTCACAGCCACACTTAGAACAATTCGACATGACTCTTCACTCACTCTGTACACTTCACCATCATCTTGTCGCTTCTACACTATCTACGCTCTTACGACTGCATATCATACACTTCGACGCACATTCGATGACATGGATTCAACCACTTAACAATTCTCCAAACAACCCTTTTTCTTCCAACATGTCGTGAAATCGTGATAGTTTTTCTTCCTTGCTCTGCATGTCGTAAAATCGCGACACTTTTCTTACTTGTCTTTTTCTTTGATCTTTTGCATATGGGCCACTTCGCTCTTCTTGGAAAATCACTGTACATACTTTGAATAGCTTATGAACTCCTATCCACTGCATCATGAATTTGTTCATTTCATCAACCAATCTATCTGACTGTGTCCACTGCATCAACCGATCTATCTGACTGTGTCCACTGCATCAACCGATCTATCTGACTGTGTCCACTACATCAATCGATCTATCTGTCTGTGTTGACAACAATGACAATACTGTCGCTGCACCTTGCTCAACAAAGATAACCTCAACATTAAATCATGCTTATTGTTGAAAATGTTACCAAATAATCTCTGTTCCATACCTTGATATTCTCTTTAATTATTTTGAGTTTCTGAGCCAAGATAAAGGAAGGTTTTCCTTGAACATCAGTTTGCCACCATTGATTGATTCTTTCCTTGAAATTAGGATGTTGTATCCACATTGCTTCAAACCTAAAAGGGGTTTTGTAGATTTTTGTATTATTTGTGTCTAAAAGGATGGGAATGTGGTCAGATCTAATTTTAAGGAGTGATTTAAGAGTGTCATCTCTCCAGTTTTCAAAATATTCCTGGGAGAACAACACCCTATCTAAGTTAACTTGAATTAGCTGGGATACACATCTTCTATTTGACCATGTGAACTGATTGCCTTTTAAATTAATATCCATCAAATTTTGTGCATTGATAAAATCTTGGAAGTCCTCCATGCTCTTAGAAAAAGAACCAATTCCTCCCCTTTTATCAGAAGGAAATAGAGGGGTGTTGAAGTCACCAACAAGAATCTAGGGAAGGGTAGAAAAACCACTTCTGTTTGAAGATAAAGTATTTCACATGTGAAATCTCCCAGAAATAGAATTGGAAGCATTGATGTTAGTCAGAACCCATGAAAAATTGCTATCTTTATCAAAAATATTTATGCTCAAAATCTCATCATTGGAATGGATGAGATTTCCTTCCACAAGAGAAGGATTCCATAGGCATAAAAGACCTCCAGATGCACCTCTAGCATTGCAAGCGCAGAAATCACAATTTTTCCAAATAAAATTACAGATATTTTTATCAAGAGGTTCACTAACCTTGGATTCTTGAATCACAAAAATAGTCAGTCTGATTTCTTTCCTTAATGATTTAGCAAGCTGCTACTTAGCTATGCCATTAAGGCCTCTCACATTCCATGAGAGGATCTTCATTTGGAGGATTTGGATATTCTTTTGCCTCTCTTTCCTTGTGGTTGAGGAGGTTTGGTACACTTTGTTTCTTCCTTAGAGATATTAATTCTACTGGGTTTTATGAACACCATTAGAAATGTCCTCATGTGCATCTTGGTTCCTTTGATCAGAGTGAGACGGTCTTCCTCTCTTTGTTTCCATTCCACAATCTATGGGAGACTTCTTTTGACTTCGAACGATTTTGGGACTGAAATTAGAAGTGGAAATTCTCTGAATCACAGGACTCATAGGTTCAAGAAAGGATTATGGAATAGAAGCAAATTTTATATTTAAATTAATATTTAAATATTAGAGTAATATTTTAAAAGTGGTATGTATTTAAATCAAAGGATTTAAATATATTGAAATATTGAAAGGGTCAACCCTAATGTTGAGATTAAATATTATGCTTCATATATATATGGTTCTAACATTATGGTTGAGATGATTTTTGTAGTGCCTTCATGTTGCTTCGGAGAAAGTGTGAGAACATATGTTCGCATTCGAAGAGTGTGCCTTCACTTTAGATAAAACCTTCATTTGCATATCTTCATCTACGTTTGAAGAGATAATTCAAGAAGTGTAACTTTGTTGAGAGAGAGCTTTCGTCCATATTCGTTTGTGTTTGGAGAATGAGAGAGTTTGGAAAGTGTGCCTTTGTTTGAAAGGGAGAGGATTGGTTCACATGTCATAATTTGTGTTCAAAGAGAAAATGAATTCATAGATGTGTGATTTCATTTGAGAGAGAGATTTCATTCATAGTGAGCACCTTCGCTTTTGTTTGAGAGAGATTTTGTTCACAATGAGTGCCTTCACTTTCATTTGAGAGAGAGATTTTGTTCATAGTAAGCATCTTCATTTGCATTGAAAGGATAAGAGTATTCACTTACATTCGAAGGAGAAACCATGTCCAACAGAGGTGATTGAAGATCTACCAAATAAAATCAAATAAGAGCATCACAATACACGGTATTGAAGTGGCAATGTATGTTTTATTTTATGGTAGAGTGTTGTCATTAGAATAAAAAATATGAGTTCATATGGAACTCTATGACTAAGGTAGGAAGACATCAAACTCAAATATAAATAACTAAAACAATGATTTGATCGCAAAAAGGAGGGAGAGCCACCCATGAAGTAAATAATTGAAACATTTCATGTAGTGTGATTGAGCTTCCACACAAATAGTACAAAGAGTGCAGTGTTCTTAGGCTTCCACACAAAAAGTATAAGTGTTGTGTGCTAGGGTTTCACATAGATGGTGCAAAGAGTGTAGTGTTCTTGGGATTCCATACAAAAAGCATAAGAGTGCAATGTGCAAGGGTTTCATATAGATAGTGCAAAGAGTGCAGCGTGCTCGGGATTATGTACAAACATCATAAGAGAGCAGTGTGGTCTCCTCATGGAAAGCATAGAAGTGGACATAGATATTTTCATGTGTGCTACCTTAGCAAGGAAGAGTTAGTGTCACGGTAGCAAGTGAGTGATACATAGTTACATGGAGTTGGATCAGTGAAGAATTATTCAAGAAAACCTTCAACTTCAACAGGAAGATAGTCAAACAAAGAGCAAATGAATAAAAACATAAGAAATCATTTTTTGCCTTCATAAGTTTTATTATGTTTGTCTCAAAAGGAGCAATAAGGGTTTGAAATATTTTGATTTAATATTTAAATCAAAAAGGAAAAAATATAGAGTTGTTATTATGTTTGTCTCAATAGGAGTAATAAATGCATTATCTTTTGTTGAGATAGATTTGAAATGCATTATCTTGTTGAGATAGATTGGGAATACATTGAGGCACATCATCATTGTTGAAAATAGAATTGAATAACATCATTATTGTTGAAGATAGAGATGCATCATCATTGTTGAAAATATATTTGGAGTGCATTATATTGTTGAGGCATATTTGGAAGTTTTATTTAATAAAGGGATTAATGCACACAAAATAGAAAGGGGGAAAAGTGCATTGGATAGTGAAAGAAAAGCAAGGTATTAATGTCTCCAATTCAATATGCAAGTAAGTGCTAGACTGGGCTACCTTTAAAATGTAATAAGTGTGATATTTGTGGAAGGAACCAATGTATTGAATGTAAAAGGTAGCATGCTTATTTGAAGTTTTCAACACAAATAGATCATCATCTAGATGTGCAAGAGTTGAATGAATTATGGGTAGAATATGTATGAATTATTTTAGTTGAAGAAAGCACATTGAAAAATTGGTAAATAATTTGATAACATCATTATACAAGATTTGGAAAATATATGGGTATTAGTTGTATGCGAGATTTAGGGAAGGTATGAGCATTGGTTTTATGCAAGATTTGGGAAATATTGTGAATAAGTTTGAGTAGGTTTTATGAGCAGTTTTGAACAGGTTTTGTGAGCAGATTTGAGTAGATTGTTGGAGCAGATTTGAGTTGAGTAGTAAAAAGGTTTAGGAGCATATTTGAGCTAAGTTTTGTGTAGTTTAGGGTAAGTTTTATGGGCAAGTTGAGTAGAGTTTGTGAGCAGTATTGAGCAATTTTTGAGAGTAGAGGGGATTTGTGTCTCCTTTGGATAGAAGTCCATGAACTAGAGCAGAGGGGATTTGTGTATCTTATGGATATAGGTCCACGAACTAGAGAAGATGGGATTGGTGTCTCCTATGGATAAAGGTCCACAAACTAAAGTAGATAGGATTGGTTTCTCCTATGGATAGAGGTCCAGAGGGGATTGGTATCTCCTATGGATAGAGGTCCACAAACATTGTTATAGGGAATCGGTTCCCAATTTTTTTTTAAGGAAACTTATAAAAAATATTTCTCCATGGATGTAGCCCACATTGGGTGAACCACATTAAATCTATGTCTCTTATGTGTGTGGTTATTTATGCATTGTTTTATTATTGCAATTAATAATATTGGATGATATTGCTTTGGAAAGAAAAGTAAAAGTTTAATCTTATATTTTTCACGCCCCTCTTAGTATAAGCTTGTATTCTTCATCTTTATCTACCATCTTCCAACATGATCCTTATATACCCTCTTCCCACAATTTCTAAAGGGTTATCATCACCTAAATAGACCTTTCAACCATAGTATGGCTGATATTTGTCAAACTAGTCCAAAAACCAGGTATATAAAATAGATCTGCTGTTATTGATACAAAAGGCTTCACATATTGTTGTCTCTATTGAATCTGTTGCACTGGACTCAACTGATGGCTAATTTTGCTTTTCATCATTCTTTAATTACCAACAATCCTTCTTTGAGTGTCCTAGTTTCCTATAATACCAACACTTCCCTCTCTTCTTATGTCCTTTAGACTTAGATATGGACTGTTTTCTACCTTGTTTACTCCTCTCAAAAGATCAACCTCTAAAATATAAGGCTTCATTGGTTGAGGGTTCTAAAGAAATTTCTTGCCTCAACTATTCTACCAACAAAGTGGCTACCACATCATCAAATTTTAGATTTTCTAATGATGAATCACTGATGGTCATCACCACATGATCCCAAGTGTTTATGAGGGAGCAAAGTAGGGTGATAGCACTATCTTCATCCTCCATATTCACATTAACGAAAGTTTTTTTATGGATAAGAGTGTTAAACTCATTCAAATGATCTACAATGGATGAAATTTCCTTCATCCTCAAGCTATAAAGCTACTTTTTTAGAAAAATCATATTTGTTGCTTATTTTGTTTCATACAACTTTTCAAGCTTTTGCCAAAGGGCTTTTAAGGTCTTCTCTTCAAGTACATTGAACAAGATAGAGTCTTCTAGGTAGATATGAATTGTAGAAACTACCTTCCTATCCAACATTGTCCACTCCTCATATTTCATACCGCTTAGTTTACTCACAACCCATTTCAAGGCTTGAGCTTGGTCATTCTGAACCAACAAATCCTCCACCTTCATATTCCATAGAGTGAAGTTCTTGCCATAAAATTTTTCAATCTCAAACTTGGTTACACCTCCTATCATTGTTGTAGCTTCCACTCACACAAAACCTTGATATTTGATACCAGATGTTAGGAAAAACTTCAAATTTTATACCTGCAAATAGAAAAAAAATGACAAATAACATAAAAAAACAACATAAGTAACACAAAGATTTACGTGGAAACCTACAATGTGTCGAAAAACCATGGGGTAATGGCAAATTATCCTTATTTATTATTTTTATTAAAACTTTACATTCATGTTTCACATTTTATAGAGTATAAGGAATACTCCAAACTATTTGTTTTCTCTTTCAAAGGAACCCTCCAAAAAACTATTCATTTTCACTCCTAAAGAAAGGTGCTTGAACCTATTCATCTTCTGCATTTAGATGTCTATCCTAGATGTTTGTTTTCTAGATGTCTAGTAGCCTAGACATATGCAATCTAGAAATCTAGTACTATTGTCTAGATTTCTAGCAATGCTGCCTAGACGTTTACTACCTAGACATCTAGTATTGTTGCCTAGACGTCTAATAGCCTAGACATCTAGTACTGCTACCTAGACGTCTAGAAAACTAGACTTCTGTTGCCTAGAAATCTAGTACTACTGCCTAGATGTTTGGTAGTGTTTCCTAGACATCTAGTACTACTACCTAGACGTTTAGAAACCTAGATATCTGCTGCTTAGATGTCTAGGACTGCTGCCTAGATGTCTAGCAATAGTCTCTTCTGGCTAAAATTGTATAGTGACTTCACTTCCTAACATAGAGAAGGAGATTACAAATTCCAAAACCATAATAAAGATCCATATTGAAGACTAAAGTCCTCAATACCCAAATAATATAATACAGGGGGATGTTAGAGGATATTCCATTATTTGGTATATGTCAATGTACCACCTTGGGTACATAACTAGAGTAGGAGTTTACTTTAGAGTAAGGTTGAGTAGCTAATTCATGCAATGTAATAAATGCACAAGTGTTAGAATGTGCAATGATGTAAATGTACAAGGAGTCCACTTGTACATGAGTCATAGGAAAGGTAGATGAAGAGTCATAGGAAGAGTAAGGGCCAAGGAACATATCTTCCTATATATATGGGACTTAGATGAGAGAATAGATGTAGCATATAGAATAGAGAGTGCTTAGTATAGAGTAGTGGATGTAGTACAATGTAGTCCTTTCAAAAATAGTTTATGGAGTGTTCCTATCCTCCATTATACTGCATTTTACCATTTTTATGAGCTTTCATTAATGGTATATTTTTGAGTTATTACAGATGTTTATCTTATCATTTTCCTGCATATTATATTCTCATTATCATATAATTATCATAGCTAGATTATTTTACATATTTTGGTTGCATTTCCTTCACTACTATCATCATCAAAATCTAACAAATCCTCCATAGATATCTTCTTTATCAAAATTTCATTTTGTCCTTGAGTGATAATTGATAGAATATCTTACAAGAATTTTTCTTGTGCCTCCTTATCTTGCCAATAATATGATATGATATGTTCTATCAAAAAGTTATGATTAAAACCTTGTTGTGATTTAAACCTTGTGATTAGGGTTAAAGAAAATTGTTGATGCGAACATTTATCTAAGGTGAATATGGCTGGTAATTCTGGTTTTCAAACTGTTGAAGGCGGGAAGGTTTTTTTTCAAATTTTTGGTAGGCGGGAGGATGGCCCTCTCTCTGTTGATGCGGACATTTCTCTATCCTCCGCTCATGAGGTGGGCTCCATTTGCCCCCTTGGGATTGGAACCGGGCTTACTCAATCTATTGAAGGAAATGCGGTTGTTTCCAACGTTGGTCCCACTTCTACGCTAGTTGGCATTTCCTCCTCCTCCTCATAGGCAGTGGGCTCCACTGAATCTCTTAAGGACCAGATTTGTGAAATTCATCTCCAATCCTCAAGGCGGGAGGAAGATTCTAAAACCTCTGGGCATTCAAATGATCAGTTTCAAGCGGTTCCTGACAAGGCAGGGCTTCCAGGGGGGAGAATGTTCCTTTTTATCCCAAGCCTTCATTTGTAAAGGTCTTGGGTGGGCCTTCCTCCTCTTCCTTCTCTCCTCCTCCATTTGAGGTTTCTGGGAACAGGGTCAAGATTCCTGCTGATATCGCCAAAAAATTCATTGTTGAAGAATCCTTTTCCTTGGTAGGGAAAGTGGTTGGAGGTAATCCAAATCTTGACATCATCAGGCGATGGGCCTTTTCTCATTGGAAAGTTCATGGAACCTTGCAAATTGTTGGTCTTTCCAGGGGTTTTTTTGGGGTCCGCCTCAATACCCAAGAAGACGTTGGCCACATTCTGTCTGGAGGACCTTGGTTCCTTGGGTCCAAGAGTGTTTTTCTGATGAAATGGAATCCAGACTTCAACCCAGAAATACAAAGCATTAACTTTGCACCTATCTGGGTCAGATTTCCAAATTTACCTTGGCACCTTTGGCGGGAATCTATTTTCAAATCCATGGCTTCGACTATTGGAGATCTGCTTCTCATTGACAAAGTGACTCTTTCCAGATCAAGAATGCATGTTGCTCACCTTTGTATTATGGCCAATTTAGATTCTGCTCTCCCTACCTTCATGGAATTAGAACTTGGTTCATCAGTCTTCAAACAAGCCATTGAGTATGAAAATAAACCTCCTTTCTGCATTGAATGCCGATCTCAGGGCCATCTTCATGCTCATTGTCCTTCTCTCTCTAAGAATGTGGCCTCCTCTGAGTGACAGAATGATCCTATTTCTATGGCTAAGGAGAATGCCTTTCAAGTCTCATCAAAGAAGGATAAAAGGAAATTTCTTCCATCCAGAGGAATAAGCTTCAAGCCTACCAAAGAATACAGAATCAAAGAAGGACATAACTCTGCCCCTTTCATCAATTCCCCTGATGATAAAGGGAAAAATATTTCTTTGACAAATGCTTCCAATGAGGTCAGTATTTTTTCTCACCCGTTTCAATTTCAAATTCTTGCGGATTTAAATTCTGAGGATTTTTCCAATCCCAATCCTCCTTTGGATCCGAAGAATCTCATTCAAGAACCATCCTCTGAGCCAACGACTGAGAACCCTGAACCTTTGGCTGAGGACCTCTCTCTACAAGATGACCAACCTTTGATAGAAGATGCTTCTATTCCTTCTTCCTTCTTCGAACCTGTCAGTCCTGTGATCCAGTGAATTCCCTCTTCCACATTTAGTCCCAAAATTCTTCGAAGCCAAAAGAGGTCTCCTATAGATTGTGGAATGGAAAAAAAGAGGGGAAGACCTTCTCATTCTGATCAAAGGAATCAAGATGCGCATGAAGATATTGCTAATGGGGTTCAAAAAACTCTATTTTCTACTAGAATCAATATCTCCAAGGAAGAAACAAAGTGCACCAAACCTCCCCAACCACATGGAAAGGGAGGCAAAAAACTATCCAAATCCTCCAAATGAAGATCCTCTCATGGAATGTGAGAGGCCTTAATGGTATAGCCAAGCAGTGGCTAGTTAAATCATTAAGGAAAGAAATCAGACCAACTATTTTTGTGATTCAAGAATCTAAAATTAGTGAACCTCTTGATAAAAATATTTGTAATATTATTTGGAAAAATAGTGATTTCTATGCTTGCAATGCTAGGGGTGCTTCTGGAGGCCTCCTCTGCTTATGGAATCCTTCTCTTGTGAAAGGAAATATCATCCATTCCAATGATGAGATTTTGAGCATTCATTTCTATGATCAAGACAACAACTGTTCTTGGGTCCTAACCAATATCTATGCTCCTAATTCCATTTATGGGAGATCCAATATGTGGAACACTTTATCTTCTATCAGGAATGCTTTCTCTAATCTGCCTTGGATCCTTATTGGTGACTTCAACACCCCTTTGTTTCCTTCTGACAAAAGGGGAGGAGTTGGGTCCTTTTCTAAAAGTATGGAGGATTTCCAGGACTTCATTAATGGATAGAATTTGATTGATGTCAACTTGAAAGGTAATCAGTTCACTTGGTCAAATAGAAGGACTGGATCTCAGCTAATCCAAGTTAAATTAGATAGGGTGTTGTTCTCTCAGGAAGCCTTTGACAACTAGGGAGATGCCACTCTTCAATCACTCCTTAAAATTGGTTCTGATCATATTCCCATTCTTTTGGACACAAATAATCCAAAAATTTACAAAACCCCTTTCAGGTTCGAAGCAATGTGGATGCAACATCCTGATTTTAAAGAAAGAATCAACCAATGGTGGCAAACTGACATTCAAGGAAAACCTTCCTACATTCTGGCTCAGAAACTCAAGATCATTAAAGAGAATATTAAAGTATGGAACAAAGACATATTTGGTAACCTTTTCCATAATAAGCAGGATGTCATGTTGAGGCTCTCCCTAATCAAAAAAACAATCAAGAGAATGGTGATTTCACTGCTGAAATCAAAAAAGAAGAGAAGGAACTGTTAGCCAGATATCATAATATTCTTCAATGTGAAGAAATTTTTTGGAGACAAAAATCCCATGACTTATGGCTCAAAAAAGGGGATTCTAATACCATATTTTTCCACACTTCTACTATGAGACACCGCAACAATAATAGAATTAAGGAAATCCATACCCAGGAAGGAGAAATTATCAATGATATCAAAGAAATCAGGAAGGAAGGCATCTCCCATTTCATGCATCTTCTTCAGGCTGAGCATAGACCAAACTCACAGATGGCAAAATATTTTTTCCTCCAGTTCATTCCTCATCTCATATCTGATAGTATTAATAATAGACTCACAACTACTCTTTCTGATGAGGAAATTAAAGATGCTCTATTCTCCATGGATCCTGACAAAGCTCCTGGCCCAGATGGTTTTTCCCCAAGGTTTTATCAAGCATTTTGGGATCTTGTCAACAGGGATGTTTGCCAAGCCATAAGAGAAATCCAACACTCTAAAATCATTCCAAGAGGCTTCAATTCCACCTTCATTGCATTAATTCCTAAAAATCCTAATGCTTGTAATTTTAATGATTTCAGGCCAATAAGTCTTTGTAATGTCATTTATAAGATTTTAACAAAAGCCATCACCATCCGCATGAGGGAAGTCATGCCTTTGATTATTAATCAGAGCCAAGGTAGTTCTATCAAAGGTAGATCCATCCTAGATGACATTATTTCAGTTCATGAAGCAATTCATTCAGTTTCAATCAACAAAAAAGTAGCCTTTCTTCTCAAGCTAGACATGAATAAGGCCTATGATAGACTAAATTGGGATTTCCTTTTTGCTATTCTCAACAAGTTTGGCTTCCATCCTGAATGGATTGCTCTAATTAAAGGGTGCATCTCCTCTACTTGGTTTTCAGTCCTCATTAATGGCTCTCCTACAGGATATTTTCAAAGCAGTCGAGGTTTAAGGCAAGGAGATCCTTTATCTCCTCTCTTATTTATAATTGTTGCTGAGGCTCTGGGAAGAGCAATTATTGAAGCAAAAAATGTTGGTCTCCTCTCTGGAATTCAGGCAACTTCCCAATGCGATCCTATCACACATCAACAATTTGTTGATGATACTCTATTGTCCACAATTGCCTCTGTCAATGAAGCTAAGATTATCAAGAGGATACTCTTCCTTTATGAGCTTGTTGCAGGTCAAAGGATTAATTTTCAAAAGAGTAAACTTTACTTCCTCAATACTCCTCCAAGAAGATAGAACATCATTGTTGACATCCTTAATTGTTCCATAGCTTCTTTGCCTTCTACCTATCTGGGTTTACCTCTCTTCACTGGGAATGTCAAAGACAACTTATGGGACAATGTCATTGAGAGGTTACAAAAA
Organism: Wollemia nobilis; assembly: GCA_028583015.1. NCBI lineage: Eukaryota > Viridiplantae > Streptophyta > Pinopsida > Araucariales > Araucariaceae > Wollemia > Wollemia nobilis. The sequence continues at coordinate 203,887 of JAQPPZ010003618.1, forward strand.
AACTCACTACTTGGAGAAGCAATATTTTATCTCAAGCGGGGAAAATTACTCTCACCATGGCTTACCTCCAGAGTATTCCTATTTACTTCCTTTCTTTGTTCAAAGCTCCAGTAAGTATTTATGACAAAATGGAAAAAATTCAAAAACATTTCCTCTGGACAGGATCTGAAAATAAGCACAGATTTCATTTGGTAGCTTGGGATAAAGTGTGCAAACCTAAAGAATGTGGAGGATTAGGTCTGAGAAGAATTTATCCTCTCAATATTTCCCTTCTTGCTAAGCAAGCCTGGCGGTTGATTTCTAATGAGAATGTTCTTTGGGTCAAGATCATAAAAAGGAAATATCTTCAGGGATCACATTTCCCTCATGGGGAGGCACCTTCATCCGGTTCAGCTTTCTGGAAGGCTATTTGTGAAGCTCGATCCCTTTTGATCAAAGGACTAAGGTGGAAATTTGGTAATGGCACTTCTATTTCTTTCTGGGATGATAAATGGATAGGAGATCAACCTCTCAATCAAAATCCTATGTTTCAAAGGCTGAGGAATAATACAAATCAATTGGCTGGACCTTTAGCGGTAGATTTCATCTCTTCTACAAATGGTCATAAACAATGGAGAAGGATTAACATTCCTGATTTTGAAAATGAATTAGCCTATTTGTACAATCTTCTTTCTACTATCAGAATTCCTTTACATGACCAGACTGATTGTCCTATTTGGGAACCTACTGATTCTGGAGATTTCATGGTCAAATCAGCTTACTTGCTCTCTCTTGATAGTATTGATACTCCCATCCCTTTCAAGCTTGTCTGGACCAAGTATTTGATTCCGAAGATTGCTTCCTTTTCCTGGTTATGTATTCAAGATCGCATCCTTACCACTGAAAATCTTATAAAAAGAGGTATTCTTTTGCCTAATAGATGCCATATTTGTCATTCTGATTGGGAATGCACTCCTCATCTCTTCTTATTTTGTTCCTATTCAAGAATGGTGCTTAACAAACTTTTCCATACTTTCAAGATTGCCTGGGCCTGTCCTCCTTCAATTGTTGATCTATTCCAACAGTGGCCAATTCCTTTCAAAAATCCCATACTCAGAGGACTTTGGAAGTTCTGTTTGCATCATTTCCTCTGGAAGATATGGTTAGAATGCAATAAAAGAATCTTTGACTTGAAGGCTTTGGATGCCAACATTATTGTCAGCAAAATCATCCTTCATGCTAAGGAAAATGCCCTTGCTGCTCCTTTTGATCCTTATCCTTGTTCATCCTTTGAGAAGGGCATCTTAAAGTCTTGTGATATTTGCATTGATGTCCCAAGGCCTGTTACTCAGCCTTCGTCTAGAACCAACATCAAATGGCAACCTCCTCCCTTTGGGTGGGTCAAGCTTAATTTTGATGGTGCTGCAAAAGGCAATCCTGGCATTGCAGGGGCTGGAGGAATCCTCCGTGATCATAGTGGCAATTCCATATTTGCCTTTTTTGAACCATTAGGAATCCAATCAAATCATTCTACTGAAGCTAAAGTGGTGTGGAGAGGCCTTCAATTTCTAAAGGACACTCCAGGAAAAGTCATCGTTGAAGGAGATTCTCTTAATATCATAAATTTCTTAAAAACTTCCAAGCCCAGCAGCTGGAGGATCAGGAATCTCATCGAAGAAAGTAAGCAAATTCTTAGTCAGCAAGTCAATGTTGTGGTTCAACACATTTTCAGGGAGGGCAATTCTGTCGCTGACAAATTAGCCAACATTGGAGTCAACGCGCAAGGTTTGATGACTTGGATGGATGTCCTCCCCAATGACGTTGCTGAGTTGGCAAATCATGATCAAAATACCATATGCCATGATGAATCTCGAAATCCTTAATTTTTCCATTACCAAAAATCTTCCCTTTTTCGTGATTCATAGGGCCCATATCCAAAGTTCCAAAAAATTCCAAAATAGAGATTTTGTTCATCATTCTTATTATTCTCCTTTGAAAAGGGGTTCCATGTTGATAATTTCCAATTCTTCACCACCTCTTTTTTATGCCCCTTCATTGTTGATAATCATTTCCATGAGGAATTTTGATGCCATGTCCACCCTAATTTTAAATCATTTCAATCTCGTGTGGAATGATGCTTGTAATTTTACCTTTTCGAGAACCCTGTCTAAATGCTTTACCTTTCGCATTCTCCCGAGGCTTTCTCGAATGTACATCCCAATCCCTTCTGGGTTTTGTGCCTATTTTTGCCATTGGCCCTATCATGTGAGTATCACCAGAAGATCCATCTTCATTGGGATGGTGTTTTACCTTTTTATTCCCACCCATTTTCATCGCCTTTTTTTGCACTGTGCCCAATGCTCTAACCATCATTATCCTTTTTGCCAAGGGTTTCTTTTTTGGCCTAGCATTACTTTCTATTTAGTCCTCCTATGGTCTTCCCAACAAATATACCATTCCATCTCTGTTTCTTTCGATCTGTGTCTTTATTCACCCAATTACCGTCCTTCCTTATTTTCCTTTGTCACCATGAAGGAAGGGAAAGTTGTTTTCATCGAGCCTAAAACTGTTGATTTGGATTCTGTTTCTACTGATATGTTTAAGGATAAGCATGGGATCATCAATTTTTTCAATCTGTTTAGTGGGGTGGATGACAAGATTACTAAGGCATTCATGACAACCTAGGATAATGGGTTGGTTTCCATCCATGACGTCCAGTTCCAAATTTCCTTTGAGCTGCTGGTGAACCTGATAGGGCAAGACTTGGAAGGAAAAATCATCAGAAGAAATAAGCACAACTAGGAGGTGGAGTTGACACTCTTCGAGAAAAATTCACCCATCCACAAGAAGGTAAAGAAAGGTTTGTTTCGCCATGACTTGTCAACTCCCTGGAAAGAAATCCTTAAGCCAATAATGCAATATTTTACTTGTGACAATCCTGAGTCTCAATTATGTTGTTTTCATCTTGCATTTGTTAATCATTTTTGGGACTCAAAAATGATGAACATTCTCGCTGCTCTTTTCTGGTCCATGGACTATACCATCACCACCAACCGTTCCAAGAAGGATGAGGCCAAACCTTGCCACCAGGGTCTTTTCAAGGTCCTTTACAAGTACCTCCTTCTGCAATTCCCTTCAGGTAATCTCCCTACCCCTAATTATGATGAGGAGAATTCATCCTCAACCTCGAGCCCTAAAACCTCCAAATCCAAAAGAAAAGAGAAAGGGGGCAAATCTATTTTCGAGTTCTCCGCTAGAAAGAAAGCCAAACTTGAAAAGACCCCTGTCCATAGTTCCCAGAGGCTAAAACATAAAGAAGCTATCAAAACTCCTCCATCCACCTCTGTAAAAACTCCAAAGGACAAGTCTAATTCTCCTGACCTTGTCGAAAGGTATCTTCACAAGTTGGTTGTGCATGCTACTTCTGCCACCATTGACCATCTTGAAACTGCTCACTTGGCCATTGGAAAGGCGATTTCAACCCTCAAAGAACAGCGCCATGCACTTAGCCTCTTGTTCTTCTGTGACAATTTCAAAAATGTTTACCCTAGCTGGTGTTGAGGTGTCCTTCGACACCAAAACTGATGTCAAAGATACTGTAAATGATGAAGATGTAATGGAGATTGCTAAGGAGGCTTGCATTGTTGTTCCCAAAGATAGCAAGGATATTTCTATGAAAGATACTGGTCCGAAAGGGGCTGCTTCATCCCTCATGCAGTTGGATACTCCTCTTGACGACTAATGGTTCTTCCTCTAGTTTTTTGGGTCCTCTACGATGGTGGATCACATATTTTTTGGTTCCTTTTTGGTCGAGGACCATTCCTTTTTGAGCTCTGATGTTTCTCTTAGTGCCTGTTTGTTCAAGGTTGTTGAATCATTTTAGTTTGAGGTGTAATTTTGAGATTGTATTTTGTTTCATCTGGCAGTTTTTAGTGTCTTTCCCCTGTTCCTTTTTTATCCTTTTTGATCCTCTGATGATCCTCTATTGTACAAGGCGTTAGGGCACCTTTCAAATGCCCTGGTTTCAATAAATTTATTAATCTACCAAAAAAAAAATCATAAAATATTTTTGAAATAATTTATTGTTTCCTTCCTTATATCTTCTTTTTCCTCAATATTTCTTCCATCTAGAGTTATAATATTTTTTATGTGATGAATAGAAAAATTTGTTTTTGTTGTAGCATGAAAAAAATTGTATTTCTATCTCCTTCCTTGAGCCATTTGTCTCTAGATTTTTGGAACCAATATGACTCCTTTTTCAATACATTATGTTAATAAGAAAGTAATTTTTTTATTTTGCATAAGAATCTTGGTCCATTCCATTAATTTCTACTATATCTTGTAAAATTTTTAGCTTGGATTCAATTTCTTTTTTTTTTTCTTTAAAAATTTTACCTAAAGATTTGACATTCCATATCTTCATTTGCTCCCTTAAATATTTCATTTTGAACAAAATTGTACATACATGATCCTTCAAATTTTGATTCATCCCACCATTATTAGGTGATTTTCAAATCAAAAGAATGGGTTTGTGATCTAATCTTGTTCGCAATAAAATATCTAAAGAGTTTGTGTTCTTTATTTGCAATCATTTATTGGATAACAAGAATCTAGCAAATATTTCTACTATATGATTTTTGCCAATGTGTCTATTATCCCATGTGTATTCAAAGCTTGAGGGACTAAAATACCAAAGGTCATTTGAATTGATAAATGAATAAAAATCTTGCATTGATTTATACCATCTTAGAATACCACCCTTATTTTCCAAAGTAGATATAATAGTATTAAAATCACCCCCAAGAATCCATATATCACAATGAATCATCATTATATTTGACAAAAATATACTAAGGTCCTTCAACATCTTTCACAAGGAGTAACTATAATTGGAGTATATACATTTATAACCCCAACTTTGATATTTTCCTCTTTCCTACAAAATAATCTAGAAACCCAATTACTTTTTGCTTCTAATAGTTTTCCATCCCATTTGTATTTGTCCCATATTATTGCAATACCGCCTGAAGCTTTTGTAGAAGAAATTTCTAAACAAGCATCTATCTTCTAAATATTATTAAAAGCATCCTTACATTCCTCACTATTTAATTTTGTTTCTTGTATTAAAATAAACTCAAGGCTATAAATACATATTAATTCCTTAATAACTCTTTTTTTAGGAGTTTTATTCATACCCCTAATATTCCATGATATCATTTTCATTATCAAAACTTTTTATTTTTATTAGTGGGCTTATCCCCACTTCTTGTTAAAACCTGTGATATTTATTTGATTTTCTAGATCAATATTGTTTTGAGTTTCTTTTTCTCTTAGTTCCCGCTTTGATGGCCTCCCTCTCCTTTTTCCATTCCCACCAACACTCTCATCTTCATCAATATCTTCCATTTTTTCATATTGTTCAAAATGAGACTTATATTCTAAAGATTTATGTTTCCCTAAAGATTCGAAAGTGCAAGGAGTAGTCTCATTAGTGTTTTATTCTTTATGTTGCCCTAAAAAAATTCTAAATTGCATTGATGATTTTCCATAGTCATAACTTTCTTATGTTGGCCTAAAAATCCTAAATTTCCTTGGATATCCTCCATAAGATTCTCTTTACTATATTATTTTTGAAAACCTAAAGTGCAAGGAATACACTTCGTACTAATTTTATTTTTATCGTAAGGAGAATATTTTAAGATACTTTAGGATAATAAAGGTGATTGACCTAGATTAAGCTTGACCTCCTTCATCTCGTTTGCTTTAAAATCTATCTTCCCATATTCCTTTTTATTAAAATTTACCTTCCTCTCTTCCTTCACACCTTTAGCTCCTTCTGTATTTGAACTTGTGCATTGTACTTCCTCATAAAATATATCATTTTTTCTTTAAATTACTGATTTAACTGAACTGTAATGGCCTTTGCCATATGATGATGTAGAGGGTTTTTTCTAGCCATTTAATTAGGAGTGGAAAATCCTTGATTTGACCTAGCTTCTTTTGTGATATGGTCTTCTTGTTTCAAATTGAAGCTACCCTCATACCCAAAAAAATCCATATCTTCCTCCATTTTCACTTTGTAGTCTCTTTCCATGTGTCCAGTTTCATGATATTTACAACATCCAAATGCAATATTCTCATAATCCACTTATGGATCTTATTCTCTTGATTCAAGCATTAATTCTTAATCATCTGTGGTAAATTTTTAGACATAGCCATAGCAATACATATTCGAGTGTATACAACATGCCTTCTCTTCTCAGTAGTTGGTCCCTCTTGGATGAATTAACCTAGAGTATTACAAAGATTCTTCAAGACCTCCTTATTTATGAGTTGATAAGGAGTTCTAAAAAGCCTAATCCATACCAAAAGCCTTTTAATAGTTTCTATGTCCTAAAAAATTCTCACTTGAAGGTTATAAATACAATGCATCTTTACCCCTAAGCCATGGGTCTCCATCCATTATTTTATCTCTTATTTTTAAACTGGAGAAAATAACGAGGAAAATACTTTTGAGAGAAAATTCAAGGAGTAATTTGAATTCAATCCCCACTTCTACTTAATCCAACTTTGAATCTTAGAAAAACCTGACCAATATCCATGAAACTTATAAATTAACCCTTTGGTTTTACGAATCATTATATCATGCTCAATCATCTCATCCTTGATAATCACTTTTGGTGTAGAATCTACTACCTGAACTAGGTTTGCCATAGATTCTCTCTTCCTCTTATTTCTAGCAAGGGCATCCAATATTCCAACTCGACCATTCATACTTTCAGTAAGGACTTTCACAAATGACTTTCTTTCCATGTTACCTAAATTTTTTTAAATGAATCCTTTAAATTCTCCTAAGATTTGGAATAAGAAGTGGCACTTGTTACTTGATAATAATTTACTTTCTACTTACTACTTTCTTGCTCACACTTCCTCCTCACTCCTATCTTGTACTTGCACTCACTTTTGGTTATACTCACTCCTAGCGTGTGCTCACACTTTGTTTTGGTTGCACTCATTCTTGGCTCGTACTTGTATTCGCTACCAGCTACACTCACTTCTAGCTTGCACTCGCACTCTTGTTTTTAGCTACACCCACTCCATGTTCATGCTCACACTTGCTCCTATCTAAACGTGCTTCCTTCTTGTGCTCACACTCACTTTCAACTACATTCACTCCTAGTTGCACTCACTCTCATCTTGCACTCGCACTCTTATTTATGGCTACACTCACTCTAGGCTCATGCTTGCACTCACTCCTACTTGCACAATAGTTTTTCTAGTCCAAATTAAATATTAACCTAAAACTTAACATTAAATATTAATTAATTAAACTAAAGTATAAATTTAAACTTAAAATTAAACATAATCAATTAAATAATAAATTAAAATCAAATTTAATAGTAAAATTAAACATAAGGCACCAGTTGGGTAGACAAAGCACTTTCTAGTTGTTGTAGAATTGAAGATGAGATTTCTTCCCTAAGAGGGTCCAATGGTAATGCCTCCAGATCCTCTCTTAGATAGATTTCATTTATAGATTTGTTGAAGAAAAAATCTCCAATAGAGATTGAAGAAGCACACAAAACTATACTAAAATTTTTCTTTACGGTTGTTGTAAAAATATCAACATCTTAAAGGTTCAATGTATACTTACCAAAATCAAAATCAAGGCCAAAGATCATTATTGAGAAGCGTATAACAGAAGAAATTTTTTTATATAGAATCAATCATGACCTGATCTATAAATTCATGGGTATTCATGCTACCTTGAATTTTTTACATTCATAGGTTTGGCATAACTGGGAGCCTCTTCATGAGTATTATTTGTGGTATATTAGTAATCAATATTTTTTTGTTAGTTTTTCCTCACTTGATAATATATATAGGGGTTTCAAATAAAATAAAAAAAGAATCATGGTCTTGTATGATTATTTGTTTACCCTTGGAGAGTAGGATTTGATCCCTGAACTGAATCTATTGTTGTCTCGATTTGGGTCCATTTGGATGCACTCCTAATGGATATGTAGAGTGAGAAGGTATTGGAAATCATAAATAATTTTACTATATTATGAGTGGAAATTGATCTCAACCAATATTTATCGATAGAGGTGGAACTTAGACTTACAAGACTATATTGTATTCAAAAACTAGATTATGAGGTGTTGCCCTTCAAGTGTAGAGTTAGCCATAAATATGGGCATTTGGCCTAGTCCTACCCAAGCAATATGATCACAAAAATGGTTGCTCCTTTGGGAATACAAAATATTACTAAGGAGGGTAAGTCTATAGTCAATAAAGAAGTAGCCAATATTTATTAGGGAGAATAAGCACAAGTAGATAGTTTTGAACAACCAAAAAGTAGGATAAGGCAAAAGAAAAAAGGTGGTAAAGAGAAAACCTAGCCTAAGACCTCAAATAGGTATGATATCTTCAAGAAACTAGTGGAGTAGGAAGGAGAACAAGTTATGGAAAGAGTGGATGGGAATAATGTAGAGCTAAAAGCACAACACTAAATAATAGTAGAAAGCAAACAAATCCGATAAGACAAGTGTAATTGCACAAGAAATATTATTTATTAAATAACGGGGGGGGAGCTGAAAAAATCCTTTGTACAATTAATTCTTCCTTGATAGAAATATTATGATACAATGAATACAGATTGCTAGGGTTCTCTAAAATCCTAGCTACAATGAAAAAGTATCTTCTACATGCTTCACTCCCAACAGAGTGAGTGGGCTTCAGGTATCCGATTCTAGGCCACTCCAGCTTCAGCAGCTATCCAACAATAGATAGAACATGTAGATTTGCATATACACACAAAAAAAAAGAGATTAGTAATACCTGTGAGGGATCCATAGTGTGAGACCCTTAGATATCAGTAAACCCTAGCTATCAATAAATTAAATGGCATATGAAAATCTACAGATCATGTAATAAAATAACAACTAAGAGGATTTACCTTGCTTACAATGATGATGCTTCGTTGCAGATCCGTTGGTGTGATGTCTTGATCGTAGCAGTATATGTGACACAACAAGTCAGTAGTGCGTTGATGATGAAAACAGGCTCCAGTAGGCACACACCATAGCCTACCATATTCTATAGGCTCACCCTAGAGCCTGCTGAACTCACCCTAGATACAATGAAAAAGTGTCTTCAACGTGCTTCGCTCCCAATAGAATGAGTGGGCTTTAGGTATCTAATTTTGGGCCACTCCAGCTTTAGTAGCTATCCAACAATAGATAGAACCTACAGATCTACATATACACAAATAGAAAGAGATATTAGTAATACCTATGAGGGCTCCACAAAGTGAGACCCTCAAATATCAATAAACCCTAGCTATCAATAAACCCTAGCTATTAATAAATCAAATGGAATATGAAAGTCTATAGATCACATAATAAAATAACAACTAAGAGGATTTACCTTGATTACAATGATGATGCTTCATTGTAGATTTGTTGGTGTGATGTATTGACCATAACACTATATGTGATGCAACAAGTCAGCAGTATGTTGATGATGACAGCAGGCTTCGGTAGGTGCACACCAGAGCCTGCGTATTCTATAGGCTCACCCCAGAGCCTGTCAAACTTGCCCTAGATATAATAAAAAATGTCTTCAATGTGCTTCACTCCCAACAAAATGAGTGGGCTTCAGGTATCTGATTCTGAGCCACTCCAGATTCAGTAGTTTTCTAACAATAGATAGAACCTACAGATCTATATATCCATAAATAGAAAGAGATATTAGTAATACCTGTGAGGGCTCCACAATGTGGGACCCTCAGATATCAGTAAACCCTAGCTATAAATAAATTAAATGGCATATGAAAGTCTACATATCATGCAATAAAATAAAAACTAAGAGGATTTACCTTGCTTACAATGATGATGCTTCGTTGCAGATCCGTTGGTGTTATGTCTTGACCATAGTAGTACATGTGATGCAGCAAGTCAGTAGTGCATTGATGATGACGGTAGGCTCTGGCAGGCACTTATTAGGCTTTGGGGTGAGCCTGTATAATATGGTAGGCTCTAGTGTGTGCCTAGCAGGCTCTATAGTGAGCTTGGCAGGATCTAGAGAGCGTCTATGGGTGAGGGTTAAATCTGCAGAAGCAGGCAAAGAGGATGTGAAGGATACAATGGATGGGGGATAATGACGACAATGGGGGATGGATGTGGAGGTGGCTAGAATGGTGAAGTCCTATGGCAAGATAGGGTTTTGGATCTTCAAGGCTCTATAACCTTATGCTTCACAGGGGATTCTTTCACTGATCTCTCTATGTACGAATATCTTCCAGGGCATTCCTGGGTTTGGGCATTTGCACATGCCTTTACTTATAATCCAACGTTAGGGTTTCTTAGGGTTTTATCTCAACACTTTAGATCGTATGGCTAAGATTAAACCACATCCTAGGGCTGAGATTGTACTTTAAGTGTGGCATGGATTAATGAAGATGGACGATGGAGATTAGATTGGATTGGATTACTATGGTTAATTGGGTTTATCAATACATATTTTATAATAAATATATTATAATATAATATAAAATATTATATTAAATATAAAATAATATTAAAATAAACCCAATTGGGTTAGGAAATGGTGGGAAAGGGCTAAATTGGGCCATTTGAATGCGATAAGGACTAAAAGTGGCTAAATGGATGGTTGGAAAGGTGTATGGTGGATAAGTGGGTGGTGGGATGGTTAGGGTGGAGGATTAATGGCTGCAATGTGGTGTCTACAAATAAAAAATAATAACAACCATGTTTAAGCCCCTCTTTCAGTGCCTCCCATCCTAGATCAGGTAATAGAGTGTAATGAATTACCACAATCAAATATTTTAGGGGCATTGATAGTGCATAACTAGGAGAAACCAATAATAAAGTAAGGTATCATGGTTATATCAAAAAAGAAGAAAAAAATCAATTCTAGAGCTAAGTCAAGTGGAGAAGATATCAAAGAATATCATCTCTCAAGGAGTGGATAGAAAATAAAATAAGAAATTAATAGCATCTCATGCAAGCAAATTGATCACTAGGGGATTGGTGAAGCCAATAGAATCTTAATGGTCTCAAGGTAACCAATGATTATACAATCATGGAATATTAGGGTTTAAACAACAAAACCCATCAATTTGTTGTTTGAATACTCTTAGAGAAAAGTAAAACATATTTTTTGCTTATCTAGGAGACAAAAATATCACTAGATCTCATGTATAAAATAGTAAATAGACTTTGGAGGGGTGATGGTCATATGGAAGTGATTGCCCAAGGGTCCTTATCAAGGATAGTTATCTTTTGGAACTCTCTTGAATGGATGACAATAGAACATATAGCTTGAAGGGGTGTCCTCACATCACATTATAGGAATAATGTGACAACTAAGCAGGTTTTAATTACAAATTTATATGGGGCTCAAAATCTAAATGGTTAGATTCATCAATGGAAAACAATGCATAATATCAGAGTCTCGAGGAAGTATTTATATTAGATTATTGCTAGAGATTTTAATGCAAAATTATCATCTAGATATTAGGAAGGGGAAACCTCAATTTTGGACCTAGGGGATCGTCTTATGATTGCCTAGGTCCATGCATTACACTTTATGGATATTAAATATCCTAGAACTAACTATACTTGGACTAATAAGAGGAGGGAGTCATATGGTATGAAGGTGAAGTTAGAACATTTTTTGGTTTCAAGGGAGACATTTTTTAAATGAAATCTGAAAATATTTTTAAGGTTCCAATTTTATATCACTTACCCATTTTGTTAGAAGGAGATCAAGATAAGGTAGCACCACAAACCATTTATATTAGAAAAAATTGGTTACAAAAGGAGGAACTCTGAAATAAAATCCCATAGTGGTGGGAAGAGGGATGATCAACATATGGTAAAACAATGTTTAGATTTTATAAGAAACTTTATTATGTCAAGGCTCAACTGAAACAATGGCGGTGAGCTAATAAGTTAGGCTTTGAGGCCCAAAGAGCTCCATTGGTGGTTATATGGGATGAGGTACAAAAAATCTTCATGGAAGGAACAATTATAGAGTATCTCAAATAAGAGGATAATGAATTGTACAAAATAGTTGAGGACATTGACAACCAAGAGGAGATATACTCAAAATGAAGAGCAAGAACAACTTGATTATTGGATGGTGATAAAAACACCAAACTTTTTCATCAAGCTACTTGTGCTAGGAGATAGATGAACAAGATGGAAGCTCTTTAGGATGATAATGAGCACTCCTTTGATATGATATCAGGTATGCATTTTAATTCAATCGATAATTATGGTAAATTTTTTAAGGTATGGTACAAGATGAAGAGTCTCAAAAATAAGTTATTGTTGCCATACCCTCTATTATCTCTGAAGAATAAAATTAGGCCCTACTTAAACCCATTGATAGAGAGGATTTGAAGAAGGTACAAGAAAAGTACCAGGTCTAGATGGCTTACCAATCAAGTTTTATTAGACCTTTTGGGATAAATTGAAGGATAATGTAATGGTTGTTATACAAAAGTCCAAAGACAATAAAATTATTATTAAAGAAATAAATCATAAATTCATTGCCTTAATTCTAAAATGGGGGAGGGGGTGCATATTTCATATTACATACCTAGTTATTTATGCAATATCATAGTAGTAAATAATAGTAATTTTGCAATTTTTTTTGGGGGGAAGAGCAGGGGACATCCCGCAGGATATCCCGATCCACTTCCCTAATTCCCCCTCCATTGGATCTATCCCATTTCTATGGCACCTTTTGGATCCTCATGTCAGTTGATTGTGGATACAAATGATCTCCTTAGGGTGGGAGGTCTCTTTTCCACTTGTCTTCCTCTTTGCTCACTAATTTGAGGGTTTCCTTCCTATGCTTCTAGACTGTGATCCTGGGTCCATCCTAGTACCTTTTTTTGTGCTTCAAGGATTCCTTTTCCCTTATACTCTTTGGAACATTTTTGGGTCTGTCCCTATGTATATTTTTTGTGCTTCGGGAATTTTTCCCTTTTGCTCTTTGGGTTGTCCTATTTTTTTGCAAGTTTCCTTCGTGGTGTGGCTTGGCTCTATCCTAGCTCCTTGTCACTTCCTGGATCCTTTTACCTTGGCTTTCTATGGTTGCAAATGATCTCCTTGGGGTGGGAGGTCAATTTTTTGCTTGTATTCCCTTTTCCCAATAAGTTTGATGGTTTCCTTCCTGTGCCTTTGTTTTGGGATATCCCTGGGTCCCTCCCTATTTTTCTAGTGGTGCTTCTAGGATGCCTTTTCCATATTGGTCTTAGACCTAGCCCAGATCTATTACAATTTTTTTCTTGGAGCCAAGTTTCAGTGGTTCTTCGATTGTAGTGTGTCGTAGCTTTGGGAGTGCTTCTTGAGTAGGATTTCATAGTATCTTTTTGGCTTGAGGGGGTCACATGTTTATTTTTTGTGGATCTGCTCTTTAGGTACCTGGATCTAGTCTACTTGGTGGGTTCTCAATATTTTTCTTGGCTTGGGGAGGCCTCTATTTTGCTGGTTGTTGAGTTCCTACTGGTATTCCTTTTTTGGTTCCCTAAAGCTATTTGGTGGTGGATTTGGAGGTTGTCTTGTGTTTCCTACTATTTTTTTGGGTTTAAGGAGGGTCATGTGCTTATTTTTTGCAACATGTTTACCTGTGGCTCCTTCAGCTCATTTCCCTAAGACCTTGCTACTGCCTCTGTTGATTCCTCTATTTCCTCTAGTTTTTTAGTTGTTTAACCTCACATGCAAGGGGATTTTGTGGCCTATGGAAATCCTTAGTTTTGCTGCTCCATTTTACAAGCTTGTGCAAGATGTTATTTTGGTCTATTTTTTTGTGTCCCTAAATTTATCCCCACATTCCCTAGATGGTATGATTCATCTCGATGCTTCCTCTTCTCCATACAGTTGTTCGGGATGGTATTCATGCTATGCAGTTTTGTTTTTTGGTTTTTCCTTGGCGGGATACCGGTTTCTGGTTTTTCCCTTGTGCGAGATTTTTCAATTTGTACTCTTCCTACATAGGCGAGAATTTCATTTTTCCTGCTTTAGGCAGGATTTTTAATTTTCCTACTGACGGGGTTTTCAATTTTCAATTTTCCTGCTAAGTGGGATTTTTCAAATTTTCCAGTGGGCAAGATTTTGAAATTTTTGTTGGAAAAAAATTTATAGGCTATCCTTTGGCCTTTCCTTTCGCCTATCCTTGGGCCTTTCCTTTGGCATTTCCTTTGGAATCCTTGTATTTGGTCTGGTGACCTGTTGTAAAAAGGCTTTGGGGCCCTTTCAAAACCCCTTTTTAATAAAGTTTTAACCTACAAAAAAAATTATGCAATATCATATACAAAATGTTGTAGAATATTACATTATTTGGTACATGCTAATGTACCCCCATGGTACCTTCATGGTACATTTGTAAACAGTATATTTGGGTTAAGTCAATAGTTTAGTGTATGATTTATATTTCCCTCTTTATGTAAGTGTGAATGTGCATAAAATGCACAAGTGTCATGTAAAGTTGTAATGTGTAGGAAATGCACAAGTTGCATGTGAGTTAGAGGTCAAGTGTGGGTGGAGTAAATGTGTACAAGTGTATTGTATGTATGAGAATAAATATGTGTACAAGTATCATAGATTAGGTGTGCAACTAGTAGAAGTGTAAGAGTCATGTAAAGGTGTACAAATAATATAGAGTCAAGTGTTCATCAAGTATGCAAGTTTCAAGTAGATAAGCCAATATTCATGAGACTTGGCATATGGAGTTCAATAGTCAAGTATCCAAAAAGTCACATTACTATTGCTATATTATGGAGATAATGCATCATAGAATATAAGTAATTCATTCAAGTATCAATAATTACAAGTTAAAATTGTAACAGAAAAAGAGCAATAAAGTTTGTATAAATTTTGATTAATTAATATTGTAAGTTATATTTCATGCATAGTACATGAATGATCTAGGCTATTTACATGTATATTTCAACATGTAAATGAATTTTATTTTATTTAATATAAACCTTGATATACATATTAATTTTCTTACATTATTCTACTCATATTATTATTTGACATTTATTACATTGTGTTTATTTTATATTTGGTCCTATGTGAAATAACCTATGATATATTATGGTAGTATAAGGCTTATAAAGCCATTAGTGGTATCAGAGACACCACTGACTCTATCCAAATTAATAGAGTTCATTTTATTAGCCACTATTGATTTTATCCATATTTGATAAAGTCGATGAAGAGTCTATCCACTTTGAAGGCAATGGGACTGTGAATCTATATTTGAAGGTCTTATTGGGTAGAGAGGCTAGGGCCAGTCCATGATTGATGAATAATCAGTGAAGACTAAGACTCAGCTATATTGATTGATAGGCATACCAACACAAGATTATTTGGTCATTCAGGGATAAAGCCAACCCTTGATATTGATTTGAAGTTTTTATAGATTAAAGATTGAAAGGTGAATCAACTCTAATAAATTTGATCATTCAAGGAAAATCCAACCTTTGATATTGAAATATTAGATAGAACCAACTCAGAGAAAGTTGGTCATTCAAGGTTGAAGCCACCTTGACATTGAAGATTGTTGAATAGAAAGAAAAGTAGAGAAATAAGAAGGATAAAGTTGTAGCTTAAGATGATAGATATATCAATGATATATAAGTCTTGAAGAAGGATAAAGTAGCATTTCAAACATTCAGTTGAAAGCTATAAGTAGAAAAATATGTTTTTAGAATTTTAATATCTCAAAATAGGCTCAAGAGGCCAATATCATAGAGAAAGAGTCAAGAAGGATATCATATTGGAAAATTGGCCTAAGATATAAAGAAAGTCCTGAGATATTTGGTATTCATTCGGAAAACATAAGGACAGAAAGATTGGTCATTAGCTATCATAAGGGAAGAAGAGAAGATTGGGTATTCATTTGGCCAACATAAGAAGAAAAAGTGGTCATTTATTTGAACAACATAAAGGAATATTATAGTTAGAGAGTGGCCATTCAGCCCAACATAATAAGAGAGTGGTCATCTAGGCCAACAAAAGCAATAAAGTGGTCATATGGATTAATGTAAGGAAGAAAGTGATAATCTAGATAGCATAGGCTAAAGTGACTATCTGGGCCAATGTAAGCTAAGGTGACTATTCAACCAAGAAAGAAATTTCATCCAGAGCAAAAGTGTATTCGGTATTCCAAGAAGATAATATAGGGATATTTGACCAAACAATAAAATGATAGTGGCTATTTGGCCAAACAAAAAAGAAAAGGTCCATTTGGCATATCTAAGAAAGGATAGTAACCTAAGAGAATAGAGACCCTACAACCTAACTGTAGTAGTATACAAATGAGAGTTTTGAAAAACTACGAAAGGAAAAGTGGCAATTTGGAGATAGCAATTTTATCTTTGGGCTTGCACTCATAGTCTAAAAGCATCTAGTGATTCACCTGCATGATTGAGAAGTAAGCACATCTACAAGAAATGTGTTAGAGAATTAGAGATATAATATATAAAGGTGGATTATTTTTAACCATAAGCATCAATATTCTATAAAAGAACACATCAGCCAGAGTGTCTATGTTCTATCTTAGAACAAGATAGCAACCAGGGGCATCAATATACTAGAAGACAACAAACCAAGAAGAAAGTTCACCATTCTAGAAATAAACCAAAGGGAATGTCTACAACACTTCATAGAGGAAGGTAAAGCTTCACTAAGGAAGGACAAAACTTTACAAAGGAAGAGGAAGCATCAGAACATACATCAGGGAGCTAGTGGAAGCATTTGGTGTGAGCAAAGGCATTATTTGAGAGCAATAATAGATTGAAAACATGGGTTCACATCAAATCATGCAAAGGTATTGTCCAAAAATTACTCCAATGAAACGTTTCAACAGTTAGTGTGAATTATTATTTCTAGATAATAAGTACTCACTTATATTTTTGGATAATATTTGAGTTAGGTGCTTTAATTAATTTTTTGGGAGGTATAAGGTTATGATTAAAGTTTTTATTTCTTTCTAAGTTCATTTTTAAGATAGGGAGATATAAGGAATTAATATTTGAACTTAGTAAAGTTTTTTAAATTAGATATTTTTGGAGATATAAGGTGTTAAGTAGGGTAATTAGAATTTTTGAGAACTTTGAAAATATTGAATTTATTGAAGTTTTATAATTTTGCAAATTAATCTAGGAAGGTAAAAAAATTCAACATCAAAGGTCAAAAAATAAAAATTTACAAAATTGACATTTGATTTAATCTTTTGAATTTGGGAGTCATAGGGATTACTAGTTCAAAGGAATCAAAGTTGTAAACTTTGATTAATATGGATAACAATATGGAATCCATAATTAAAAAGGAAAAAGTAGAAGTCATAAAATTTGGGATTAAGAATTTGATTAAAAAATCGGAAGGAAATATAGATATGGTATTACAATTCATCTATAGAGAAGCCATGGATAAAATTTTTGAGACATTTGAATACTATATGTGCAAGAATTGTTGAAGCAAATGATAATGGAAAAGATAATATTATGATACCTCTAGATATTGGTAGCATAATGTATATGGTATTGCTTTCACTTAAGCTTTATAAAGATAAAAATTTAAAACAAAAAAGAGTTGATTGAAACTCTTAAGAAGAAAGTAAAAATTGATGAATCATTTCTAGAAGCAATATTTATTTCTTTATGTAGTATTGAAATTTCAAGTTCATATTCAAGGAATTATTATGATGCTCTAAGTGAATTTTTAGAAGTTTCTACATAGGAAAAGAAGGATTCAAATGATTCTAAAGTCGAAAAAAAAGAAAATATTCTTATGCACAAATCATATGACAATGAAAGAGTTCAAAAATATCATGATCTTGAAGACAAAAAGATAAAAGAACTAGAAAATATAAATAATGAAGACAAATAAGAACAAGAAGATGAACCCAAGGTTCAAGATGATGAAGCAAAGCAACAAAAGCAAAGGATCATGAACAATGCAAAGTTGTTTGAAGAATGAAGACCATGATTGAAGACTAAAGTCTTTAATAACAAAATAACATAATACAAGGGGGTGTTGAAGAATATTACATTATTTGGTACATGTTAGTGTACCCCTATGGTACCTTCATTGTACATTTGTAAATAGTTGATTAGGATTGAGTCAATAATTTAGTGTATGATTTATATTTTCCTCTTTATTTAAGTGTGAATCCACAAGAAATGCACAAGTGTCATGTGAGTTAGAGTGCAAGTGTAGGTTGAGTAAATGTGCACAAGTGTCTTGTATGTATGAGAACAAATATGTAATGTAAATATGTGCACAAGTGTCCTAGATTAGGTGTGCAAGTAGTAGAAGTGTAAGAGTCATGTAAAGGTGTGCAAGTATTATAGAGTCAAGTGTTCATCAAGTATGCAAGTGTCAAGTAGATAAACCAAGAGTCATGATACTTGGCATATGGAGAGCAATAGTCAAGTATCCAAAGAGTCACATTACTATTGCTATATTATGGAGATAATGCTCCATAGAATGTAAGTAATTCATTCAAGTATCAAGCATTACAAGTTGAAGTTGTAACAGAAAAGGAGCAATAAATCTTGTATACATTTTGAGAAATTAATATTGTAAGTTATATTTCAATATATAAATTAATTTTATTTTATTTATTATAAGCCTTGATATACATATTAATTTGAATCATACTATTATTTTGACCTTTATTACATTATGGCTATTTTATATATGGTCCTGTTGAGGTGTAATTTTGTCCAGTCATAAAATCACTCGACAAATAGGATTCGAAGATACTCTCTTGCAAAGAAATGAGTATTTCTTCAAGGCTTTCACTTAGTGTTTCATATGTTATGCATGTATGTATAGATAAGTGCTTGAAAACTCTATGTGGTTTGCAAGTTACTATTAACAAGGGGCTTGGGAAATTAGTAATTGAATTAAATTTGTCATGTATGATATACCTCTTCACATGGATTTAATTGTTCAAATGATGAAATAAATTTTTTTTTTTTAAATCAAAGTTTACGCATGCAAATTTACTTTATCATCTCAACATAACTTTTCAATTAAAATACTTTTAAATGAATATGAAATATAACATAACTAGTATTTTAATCTAATTTCATTCAACTTTAGAGAATCCAAGTTAATGAAATTTTAATAATGCAAAGCAACTATAAGCCTTGGTTTATGAATATTTGTCATTTTAAAATCCAAAGATTACTTTATTTTGTACAACTTAAATATCAAATTTACTTCTTAATATTTGAATATGTGAATAAAATTCAGAATGTATTTAATCCCCCAAATATAAAGACTTTTAACCTTTAATAAATAATACTTGTGGGGCCTTAATATAATACCTTATTATCTAAACTATAAGATTTATAAAATGAAAAATTCAGTTCAAATAGAAGTATATGTATTCCAGTATTTATAGCAAGAAATATTTGATCACAAATACCCTTTTTCCAAAATTAGATCTGAACCTTTGAATAACTACGAATTCGAGGAACTTATCAGTTCCAACTGGATTCCAACAAAGATATCAATTCTAATCCAACTTTATTGAATTAAAGTTGAACTAGAAACTGTGTTTATCTGTGACAAACTTATTTTCTTACAAATATTTATCATATTAAATATCTGAAATTAATAATTTTTCTAAATAACTTAGTTACCAAATTCCATAAAATTTTTAACATTAAACTAAGCTATTATTTATGAAATTTGAACATAAAATAAATCATAAAATATTAATAGGATTTTAATACTAAATTATAACTTTTGGACTCATACTGTAGAATTTGAGTTACATAAATGATAAAACCAAACTTAGACTAAAAATATTGTACACAATCAATCAAAGTCTGGTGCAACCTCCAATGGAATTTATATAAAAAATATTACATGCAATATATTACTGATTCCATGTGGACTAATGTAATTGAAAGAATTCAGAGGAAGCTGGCTGGATGGAAAGGGAATTTTTTATCTCAAGCTGGCAAGGCAGTTCTCACCAGGTTTTCCATTCAAAGCATCCTTGTCTACTTTCTCTCTGTTTTTAAAGCTCCTACAAGTGTCTACACTAAAATTGAACAGATCCAGAAGAGGTTCCTATGGACTGGTTCTGAATCTAAGCGACGCTTTCACTTGGTGTCCTGGGATAGGGTTTGCAAACCAAGGGAGTTTGGAGGTATTGGGCTAAGGAGAATACAACATTTAAACATGGCCCTCCTGGCCAAACAAGCATGGCGTCTTTTGACAAATGCAAATGCAGAATGGATTACTATAATCAGAAGAAAGTACTTGCAAGAAACTGAATTCTTAAGCTATTCCTTTCCTCCCAGGGGATCAATTTTTTGGAAATCAATCCTTCAAACTAAAAACCTGCTAAGCAAAGGGCTACGTTGGAAACTGGGAAATGGAAGAAACATTGATTTCTCGGACCACAAATGGTTAAAGGACTATCCCCTCTCTCGCAGACCCCATCCTTTCAACCCTTAGAGCTTGGACAATTGAAGTTTTTGGTACCAAAGTTGCAGATTTTATTACTTTGTCAAACAATAGAAGGGTATGGAAGCCAATAATGAACAATGATCTACCAGGGGCATCAATAATACTAGAGAATGAATTAAGACAGTCTTTACTCCCTTCTGGCATTCTTGAGGACCAAATTTATCTGGGAAGCTTCGGACAATGGGGAATTTTCTCGTCAAGACCGCTTATCTCGATGCTTATTGATAATGATGAACCTACTTTCCCTCACTTGGAAGTTTGGCCCAAAAGCATTGTTTCGAAGGTTGGGTTTTTTGCATGGTTGGCCATCCAAAATAAGATCCTCACCATGGATAACTTAATAAAAAGAGGTGTGATTGTTGTTAATAGGTGTTATCTCTGTATGTCTGAGTGGGAGTCTATTGATCATTTGTTTCTGTATTGTAATTTTTCTGTCTCAATCTTGTTAGGTCTCGTTACAAGTGTTTCATATTTATTGGGTCCATCCTCATTCCATTTTTGACTTATTTGTCCAAAGTGGCCTTCTCCCTTTTTGAATAGGCGTCTTAGGTATATGTGGAAGATCCGCCTTCATCACTACTTGTGGCAGATATGGTTGGAAAGGAATCGTCGGGCCTTCTTGGATAAGGTTTCTTACTCATCCTCTCGTCCCGTCAAAAATTTTAGTATATGCTAATGAGAATGCTTGTTTAGTGCCTGCAGAATCTAGACCTCCAAATCCTTTTGAAGCTTCATTAGGCCAGCCATTAAACTTACCTCTCACTGATGGCCTCAATCATCCTCAAGTCTGTCCTAGAACCATGATCACATGGACCCCACCCCCCCTAGGGTGGATTAAGTTAAATTTTGATGGGGCATCTAGGGGCAACCAGGTGAAGTTGGGGCTGGTGGCTTACTTAGAGACCACAAGGGTGAGGTGCTTGTAGCTTTTGTCGAACATCTTGGAGCTCAAACTAACAATGTGGCCGAAGCGAGGGCGCTTGGAGGAGCCTCAAGGTGGCAGAGAATTATCCAGGGAAACGGTTGGTGGAAGGTGATTCTCTTATTATTATAAATCTTCTAAAGAACACTAAGAGAGCTCCTTGGAGATTTGATGACTACATCCACGAAGCAAGGGCTCTAATTCATGATCGACCTGAGGCCATAATTTTGCATACCTTCCGGGAAGCAAACATGGCAACTGATAGGTTGGCAAATGAAGGCATTGTAGCAGCAAATTTGATCACGTGGACTGAAAATCTTCCTCATGCAGTCTCAATGGTGATAGATAATGAAAAATTTTAGATTGGAAGGCTCAAAGTGGATCAATGACAGAAAATGGGGGCATTTTTAAAAATATTTTTTTGAACCTTATAATGGCTTTTGTCATATTTGTTTTTTTTGTTCATGTGACTAGTGTTTTTTGCAGCTGGTGGGGCACTGATATAGGTTTTTTATCTACAAATTCATGCATGGGAAACATCCGCTTTGGCCTCAAGTATTTCCCAAGGTGTGTTTGGATTCGATGTCGCAAAAAGGCCCTAGCAAGAAATAACAAAGTGTTGGAGATCCCTGACAATGAGGTACCAGACCCCACCATAATAGTCTTGGAGAAGATGACAATTTCATCAGCCTCCAACAGTATCAACCAGTTGAAGAGTCTGTCTGGCCTCATCAGTGCAGCTGTTGATTTGTGTGATTCTCTAAATCTTCTGTTTTATAGCCAGCAGTTCCAGGGGCACAAGGAGTCGAAGGCAAAATCTAAAGATGATGGCAAGGAGGATGATAAGAAGTTAGATGAGGACTACAAGGAAGACTGCTTGGCCTCTTGGCTGTCCATTCTATGGGATGTTTTTTTTTGACCATATTCTATTATTTTTATATGGGCACAAGCTACTCTCCATGGTGCTTGCATGATTAGTTTTTGTCTTTGTTAGTTCTATTTTGCGTCTTTCTTTTCTGATGGCCATAATATTAGGCTTCCATAGTTTAGTTTGGCCGTATTCTCGATGGAAGAGTAGGTCTTGGCCCTTTTTGTTGTCGGTTTAAACTTTTAGGGCTTGGCCTTTGTCCAGTTGGTCAGTGGACCCTATTTTGTAAAATGGTTTTGGGTCAACCAGTTAAAACCCGATGTTAATTATAATATTCTCTTACTTACCAAAAAAAAAAAATACCAAAATCATGCTTATCTGAATTCATAATATAATTGGGCATAATAATAAATATTACAATATGTCCTATTTTTGCAACTCTATTTCTCTGTAGCATGCCTTCCTCTATTCTTCTCTTGCAATTTATCCTTATCTTCCCTGAAAAAGTGCCTGACCCCATCTTCCTCATCCTTTTCCATATTTATAAATTTTAAAACCTTGTTTCCATTTCGTTCATTCTCCAATACAGTTTCTGTATTGTCCTCATAATGACTTTTAAGTCGTTTCACTTTTAACATTACAAATGTCTTGTAATATGTCAAAACAAAAAGTCCCCCTTTCGAGAACTTCAAACAATATTAATATAATTTTCCATCATATTCCTTTACCTGGGCATTTGGCGGTTGTTTTAAAATTAAACAAAATAATAATATTTATCACCGCATTAAAATGCCCCGAAGGACTTCATTAAATAATTCACCCTATAGAATATATCTCCATTCCATTTCCATTGCTCTTTGAATGGGAAACATGCCAAAAATTATTAAAGCCATACTATGTCAATAACATCTCTTGCAAAGAACAAATTTCATGCATAGCGCAACACCTATCTTGAGGAAACCATACATAATTACCATTAATCACACCTATAAAACATTATTCGACTTGCCATAGACACTGTCATCACATTGCTTGTGTTTGGTTGTTTTCCATACGTCCTCCATAGCATCCTATCCGTGACATTGAAACCATTCTATAACCTTATCTCTGATCACAACACCCTTTGAGCAGCGACTTATCCTCGGTGTAAATTAATATCTGATGACACCCATATGCGGAGCAAGGATTTAGGGAATTCACCACCATGATATGATGACCACTCTACCAAGTCCACTTCAAGAAATTTTATGTTGTTCTGAGAAACATTGTCATGCCAGCATATCAAAACAAACATGTAAAATCCACATGGCCGTATACGAAGATGTAATTGGTAATGATAGTGCAGATCCAAGATGATCAACCCAGTAACCTATGGGTCTTCTTGCGGCATTTTAACCTTGGCATGTAGATAACAAATATTGCATTTTATTTTTTAAGGGAGCCATCGTATGGTTTCTTGAACCTAAAAGGAATAGACACTTCAAAGGAGAAACCCATAAATAATTCTTCATTCCTTTCACCAAAATTCTTTGACAACATTCCTTTTGGCACCCCGTAACACATGCTATTCGTCTGTCATAGCTTTCTAAGGCCCTAGCGATATGCTTCTTCAACATACAATGATGGCATTTTAGTAGATATTCTTAACATCTTCAAACCTTGATGTCGCTTTCAAATGTAGTTTTTTTGATGCATCTGCATACCTTGGACACCATCCACAAACCGCAATCAATATTCGAACATTTTGATACCTAATTACTTCAGACGAGGTCTCACTATTACGTATCATCATTATTTCCTATGGCAGATAAATGTCGATAAAAAAATCATGTGAACCATACCCTTCTATGCCCTCTTCGAAGTCTTCACGTATTAACGCCCATCTATATCGTAGCATCTTCATTATGGTTTCAACACTACTGCATGTAGGAAAATTCCTTTTGAAGAATATGAACTCCCGAATCGTGCTCGCTCGAGTACCTGCACACAACGTTATACATGTAAGACATTGTAAATGATTAGAATTTAATATTCTAACACCTTAAACCAAGAAAATGCTATTTACAACCTAAATTCGAATCATAATATGCAAAAACATAAATAATACCTACCTTAAAACTAAAAAACTAACACCCACAACATAAGATACAAAAAAATATAGTCAACCAACGCTTTTATTCTCTGAATACCATAGCCCTAAGCTTTATGAACCTAAGACTATTCAACGCTTAGTAAGACAAAACACCCTTAAACGTATTCCAACCACGAGCATAAAATACATCACACCAAAACATCATATATAAACATTACAAACAAACACACACTTAACATACTACCTTAACCATAGACCAAGACAACAAATTTTGTAATATAAAGCTCATTGAACACCTCACACCACATGAACCATAAAAAAATTATAAAAAATATAACATGGCCTAACACAACATAATGAAAGAACACACTTAACAATTAAACATGACACATAACAAAACATACACATAACCAACAAAATAAAACCCATTATAAACAATATATAATTAATAATTATATATCTTTGAATACATAATTAAAAATTATAAATAATACATATACATAAATCAACTCAATATAAATTTGGACAAACATATGAACTGAAGAACTTATTTAACATGACTTTGGCCAACATCACTCAAAGTGACTTTGATGAGCATAGAGTAAATTCTAGCGATGGATTTTGCCATACAACATTACATGAAAACAAACCCCTTATGATATTTCAACGACAATAATGGTAAACCCAGGGTATAAACAACAATTTGAAACAAATTTTCAAATTTCAAGTGGGTCCCCAATTTTGGGGTCGTTGTGAAGGACGTCACAACAAATGGCGACTCTACTGGTAAATGTCCCTGGACATTTTGGACTCAAAAACCAAACTCTGAAAACACACAAAACCCAAATATTAGAATTACAAGCATCAGTAAGTATCCAGAGAATGAGAATAGACCAATTTGACATGAACCACCAGAATCATTCAACATCAGCTCAGTGTGTGCAAAGTGATTCATTCCTTATCACCTAAAACCATTCAACATTCCATCATCAGTTCCACATTTCAGGCTATGAATAATTTCTCTTTGAAGGTAAAACCTACACCCGATTCTCTTTAGATCTTGCTCTACTATAGCCGAGCGTCTATAGCTCTAGTAGAGATTATCTGAAACTCCTAGATATTAGGTGGATGTTGTGTTTCCTTTATTCTAAACATTGCTTCATTACCAGTCGAGCGTCTATAGCTCCGATGAAGATTATTTAGTTCTTTGGTTATAGATTTGTCTTTATTTCCAGCTTTTCATCACTTTTTTTTTCTCACTTTCATCTCTCATTTTTTCTCTTTTTATTTATTTATTTATTTATTATCTAGTAGAATGGTACTTTGCAACAAATCCACCTGCCACCTGGGTTAGAGATGAGGTAAGGCTGAAAGAGTATATAAGATATTTCACCCTAATTTGCAAAACCAACAACTTCATGCATCCAAATTTCAAACAATATTCTTTAATGTGTTTTGTGATACTCGTGGAGCTTTTGCAATACAATTCCAATTTTTCATATTTGCCTTATCTTAGTTCACATTCATGAGGACATAAACCAATATCTCATTTTCCTTTTTCTCCAGGTTTCACAGGTTTTCAAAATAAGTAACCTCATCCTATGCGGTCCAGGATCAAAAACCAAACACAACCAACAAATGACCAGTGTCTCAATCACAAATACCTTACTTTTGAAACACCCACCTAAAATTTGTGCCAATTTGAATCACATCCAAGTCATGAAACTCCAACAAAATCTGGCAAAGTCAATTTGTCATTAAGCTCAACAAGACACAACCAAAAAGTAACAAAACATACGAAAACAAACATAACAACAACATCAACAACACAACATCAATACATAACATGACAAAACATAGTATATACAATAATGTACAGATAAGACTCATTTTCTTGCGTTTAGGCTTGAAAATAATGCTTAAGATGTCGCCCATTCACAGGAAGTGACAAGCTTTCACCACTCAAAGTTTTTAATCTAAAAGCATTCTCACCTAAGATTTCTGAAATCTGATATGGACCTAACCACAAATTATCAAATTTTTTGTGATCCCCTTTCTTTTCATGTGCTTTGTCCCACAATAAAACAAGGTCAAAAATTCTAAAAGCTTTCATAGTTGCCCATTTGTCAAACCAACATTTTACAACATCTTGATGTTTGCTAAAATGAAGTAAAGCATCTTCACATTTTTCATCAAGTTTGATAAGGTTTACTAGACGGGCTTCAACTTTGTCATCTGTCTCTAAATAATCTTTCATAAATTGCAATGTTTGAAGTTTAAGATTAGTGGGAAAGAGAGGATCCTGCCCATATACCAAATGATAAGGTGATGTTCCAATGGATTCTTTAATTCTAATCCTATCTGCCCATAATGCAAACTTCAACTTTGAATGCCATTCACATGGATTAAGCTCAAGCAATTTCTTAACAATTGACAACAAGTTTTTATTAGTGGATTCAGCGAGACCATTACCTTGTGGGTAGTAGTTAGATGCGAACTTCAAGCTTACCTTATTGTCATAAGCCCATTCTACCAAATGAAGAGATGAAAAAGTAGAACCATTATCACTAACTATGGCGTTAGGCATACCAAACCGTGTGACAATGTTCTCTTCCAAAAATTTGACAATGACTTCTGAAGTACAATTCTTTGTAGGAATCGCTTCAGACCATCTAGTGCAATAATTAGTAGCTGTCAAAATATACTTGTGTCCTACAGATGAATTTGGACTAATCTCTCCTACAAAATCAAGTCCCCATTGAGCAAATGGCCTTGACTCGATTACTGGTTGCAATGACATTGAAGCGTGTCTCTCACGATTAGTAGCAACCTGAAAAACATGACAATGTCTAACATGAGCATGTGCATTCTTAAAAATGTGAGGCCAATAATAGCCTGCTCTTAAAATTTGATATGCAGTAGAATTAGCAGAACCATGCCCAGTTCCAAATTTTCCATGAAACTCATTTAAAACTTGTGAAGCCTCATTTTGATTAAGGCATCGAAGATAAATACCTTCATGATTTTTCCTATAAAGGACCCCTATTTTAATCATGAAATTAGCACATTTTAATCTCAAAGCTCTTCTTTGTGTAGCATTCAGGTTTGAAGGGCTTTTACCATTGAGAAGAAAATACACAATGTCCTTATACCATTCATCGTCCGTGATTTCCTCCATCGTGTATTGCTGGCAACTGATCTGTGGGTCAATTTGAGCAAGAGTCTTGGAAAATCCTTGACCACAAACAATCTTCATTGGTTGAATCTCCAGATCAAACTCTTGCAATGTAGAGATCCATTTTCCTCACCTTTCACCCAACTCATTCTACAAATACATCATTTTAACTATAGGGTCAGGTACTATTGCAAATACTTGACTATGTAATAGATAATGTCTAAATTTCTTGACAGTTTTGAATAAAGCATACATTTGTTTGTCAAGAATGGAAAATCTCACCTCTGCATCTTTGAAAGGTGTACTTACAAATGCAATTGGATTTTCAACATTACCTTCACTCCTTTGAGTCAACACACTAGCGAATGAATGTTCTGAAGCAAATGAGTAAATGTAAAAGGGCTTCTTGTAATCTGGGCTTACCAAAATAGGTGCCTTTGAAATCACATCTTTCACATTTTGGAAGGCAATATTTGCTTCATTACTCCAAGACATATTAGCATCTTTCTTCAACATATTATTCAATGGTTTAACAATTTCAGCAAAACCAGAAATAAATTTACGCACAAAGTTAATCTTCCCAAAGAAAGATCTAAGTTCCTTTTTGCTTCCTGGTAGCTGAATATTTTGTATGGCATTTATTCATTCAAAATCTATGGAAATACCATCTTTAGAAATCACATGACCTAATAGTTTACCCTCAGTTAGGCCAAAAATGCATTTTTTAGGATTCAAAGAAATTCCATGCTCTCTACATTTTTGTAACACTTTCCTCAAATCCCTAACATGGTCATTTCTATTCTTTGAAAATACAGGAATATCATCAACATACACAACAATGCATTTGCCTATCAAATCTCTAAATGCAAAATCCATAGCTCTTTGAAATGTGGCTCCTGCATTTAATAACCCAAATGGCATTCTCCTATAGGTGAATGTTCCCCATTTGGTCGTGAATGTTGTTTTCATGTGATCTCTAGGATCAATGAGTATCTGATTGTATCCTGAATATCCATCTAGAAATGACATCATTTCAGATCCATTTACCATTTGTAATATGCTATCTATGGATGGTAATGGATAGTTATCCTTCTGTGAGGCTTTGTTCAGATTCCTAAAGTCAATGCATAACCTAATTTCACCAGTTTTCTTTCTGACAGGCACAATGTTAGCAACCCATGTAGAATGCCTAATTGGAAAAATGATCTTGGCATCTAACAACTTTTTAACTTCTTTTTCAATTAGAGGTTCTAGAAGTGGGTTAACTGGTCTCTACTTTTGCCTAAATGGTTTTGCATCAGGATTTAGGGGAATTGTGTGAGTTATAATGTTTTGATTATACGTTTTGAGGTCTTTATAACTCCATGCTATAACATCTTTGTAATATTTCAATGCACGCATGATGTTTTCCTTTTCCTTAGATGTACTAGCTCTACCTATGAGAATGTTTTGTGATTCATCTGAATCACCAATGTTGTAAGCATCATAAGCATCTTGAGGCAAGGAAATCTTGTCACACTGTTTCATTTTGTAACCTATATCGAAGAGTTTTTCTAAAGAAAGCATACCTTGAGGAATGTTATTGACCTTAGTCATTTCTTCACTTTCATTGATGTCCTCTTGCAATATTTCATCCTCATCGATAACCTGATTTTCAAAAATACCCGAGTTAGTTACAAAATTATAGATATGCCTGTCACTCTCAAAAACTTGTAAATTATTGACATTATCAGGAATTGAGGGACAAGGCATTAGCTCAATCATAAATTTCTTTAGCTTTTTATTATCAATCGGATTGAGCGTACCTACAACAATAGCTAATGCATCTGCAACACGATTGCCCTTTCGAGATATCAAAGAAATATTAAAGGCCATAAACTCATCAATTAAGCTTCTGACTCTATTCCTATAATGTATTAATCATTTATCATTGCAGGAATATTGACCTTTAACTTGTTTAACTACTAGCTGTGAGTCTCCTAAAACTTTTAAACATTTAATCCCTTTACTCAAAGCTAGCTGTAATCCACAAACTAGTGCCTCATATTCTGCCGAATTGCAAGTGCAAGGAAATTGTAACCTATAAGAAAAAAATGAGGTCTTACCTTTGGGGCTTATGAGTTCTACCCCAACACCACTACCTTGCCTAGATTTTGATCCATCAAATTTTATTATCCAAACAAGATCTTCTTTTTCAAGTGATTCGCAGGATGTATCTTGTATTTTAGGCTCACTTGGACCTACCATTGTGTCTAACGCGTAGACACCAAGTTCTGTATCATTGTACAAAACTTCATTCATTCCTTTATTGTAATCCGTTATAAGCTCCTTGAGACGAGGCTCTCTTTCAACTCTGATTTGATTAGCAACTCCCTTCCAAGGTAGCCACATGTGTGAAAAGTCCATCGAGAAGTAACCATTCAAGTTTCTGCTCCAATCCCTGCTCAACAATAACCCATATTTAGCATAAATATCAACTACATGAATATCAATATATTGTTGAATTCTAGGTTCTGATGAAATCTGAATGAAAATATTTTTCAACATGCCAACCACATTTACCTCTGTCTTGTCTAGTTGGACAACTATTTTATTTATCTTTGAAGGCATGAGTCCTAACCTTTGACAAACAGAGTAGGGCATAACATTACCTGACGCTCCTGAATCGACCATGCAATTGTGCAAATTCTTTCCTACAATTCGAACTATTAGAAGAAAAGGAAGGGCTTCTTCTTTTTCTTTCTTAGCAACAAATTTGACTTCAGTAACATTTTCACTTTATTTTGCTTCTTGGAAACCAAAATTTTGCATCAACAGTTTTCTTTGCTCAGGTAAATGGCAAGCATCATACAAATTAATACTTGCTTTAGTTTTCTTTAGATCTTCAATAATATTGTAATTCACAGTTTCATCATTTTGAGTTTTTGATATGATCTTTGAAGTAACCTTTGATTTTTTAGGTAAAGGTGGAGGAACAAGATTGTTACTAGGACTAACATCAGGTGGCACATCCAAATTTTTAGGAGGCGTGGAAGTAGTGTTATAATATTTACCCCTACTTCTTAAGTGATAACCATGACTCGGTTTCTTATATTGCTTTAAAGTATGCACTTCTTCCACAATTTCATTTTCTTGTTCATCCTCATTTTCATCCTCACTAGATCCACTTATGTCAACTACAAAAGCTGAACTCTTACCTTTGCTAGTGCTTGCCTCATCCACATCATCATTTGGAACCAACTCCAACTTATCCAAACCCTGTTGAATACAATTTGTAACACAACTGAATTCATTGCATTCTAATTCATTATGTTCATTCATACCATGCAATCTACACCAATTATCTAAAACCACCTCAGTAAGATTAACAATGGTGGCTTTTGAATTTGAGCTTGTAGAAGCTCCATTATTATTAGCCACAGGGGTTGGTACACCCCCATTATTTGGTCTTGTGTTGAAATGTTTTGGTCTTTGCATAGTAAATATTTGATTAGGTTGTGAATTTTGATTGCTCTATTTTTGCATTTGCACCATATCATTACTCAGTTTGTGATACATTCTTTTTAAATCTGCTACTTCATTTGGATCAGGAGTGTCATTAGCAGATTTATTTTGATTTTGATTTGGGATATTTGGGTTTGGTGGAACATTTTGAACATTTGAATTCAACCAACTTGGAGTGTTTTTATTAGGCATGTTTTGATGAGGTATAACATTTGCAATATTTTGTTGAGGCACAACATTTGGCAAATTTTGATTAGGTAAAATATTTTGATTCAACCATGGGTTTGAATACATAGGATTACCTTGATTTTGTAAGTTTTGCATACGCATAGGATTACCTTGTTGCATTTGCAAATTTTGTGGGTTTTGAGTAAACATAGGATTACTCTGTTGTGCTTGTAAATTTTGAAAAGGATTCATGTTTTGTGTTGGTGCAACATTTCCAAAAGCATTAAACTGTGGTGTATCATTATTTCTAGTTTTGTGCGCAGCATAATGGCTTTCTAAAAACATTGGATTATTTTGTGGTGCATATGCCATTTGGTTTGGAATTTGAGGAATCATGTTTAACATTGGGGTTTGATTCATCAAAGCATTATTAATCATGGGTATTTGATTTTGCATACCCGGATATCCAATAGAATGTAATTGACCAAGTCCACAACTTGAAGGTATCATTTGTTGCTCCACCATAAGAGCTTCCGTGTAAGCTCCTGTAAGTGTCGTTATCTGCCCCGTTCTCCTGACGAACATCATCGTTAATGGATCCAAAGCTCCAAAGTAGACTTGGATTGTGGTTGGTTCTACAACATTATAAGGAGCAGTTAGTCATGAGTACATCTTATGGAACCTAGTATTGAATATACGTAAAGGCTCATTAGGTTCTCTACGAGTGGAAGCAAATTGCAAATAAACACTAGCTGGATCAATTGCAAATTTAAATTGAGTAATGAAAGCATTTTTAAGCATATCCCATGAAGTTATTGAACCAGAAGGTAGGCAAACATACCAGTCATAGGCTATCTCATCCAAAGTTAGAGGAAACAACCTACATGCGACGTCCTCATGTTCAACTTGTAATCTGGACATGGCATCTGTGTATGCTTGTATATGCTCTTCTGCCAATCGAGTACCATCATGCTTGTACTTTGGTAAATATTTCTCCACATTCTTTGGCATATCATGTGTACCACCTACTATGTTTAGTGGACTTCACTGATTTCCCATCCATGCCAGATTGGTAGCAGGTACAACCATATTGACAAGTGGGGAATTAACAAGTAAACTTGGATTAACGTTAGCAGTATTGGGAAGAATCATAGTTTGGGTCTTACTTCATCTATGTTTCTTTGTTGGTGATAAACTCTGAAAGATCGTAGAACCAGTAGACTTAGACCTAGTGATGATTTCTTTTGACTCTAGTTTAATGAAATCTCACTAATAAAGATACAATACTTGAAATATAACTTTTAATGAAGCAATGCAATTGTAATATTCAAGTATGTAATGATAAATTTCAAGAACGAATGTATGAGTGATTGAAAAAATTGCATGAAAACTGAAACCAATTACCAATTTTTCATCTTCGGGCCCTCCTTCTAGCACCAATTTGTTGAGGTGTGATTTTGTCCAGTCACAAAACCACTCGACAACTTAGAATTTAAATTCTCTCTTGCAAAGAATGTAATGTTTCTCCAAGGTTCTCACTTAATGTTTCATGTGTCATGCATGTATGTTTATATAAGTGCTTGAAAAACTCTTGGGTTTGCAAGTTACTATTTACAAGGGGCCTAGGAAATTAAGTAAATGATTTCAAGTTTATCATGTATGACATACCTTTCATACCAATTTAATTATCTAAATGATGAAATAAATTTGCTTTTTTAGAATTAAATTTTAAGCATGCAAATTTACCTTATGATCTCAATATAGTATCTTAATTAAAATGCTTTTGAATGAATTGGAAACAAAAAAAAAGCACTAGCATTTTAATCAAATTTCAATCAAATTTAGAGAATCCAAGTTAATGAAATATTAATAATGCAAGGCAACTATAAGCCTTGGTTTATGAATATTTGTCATTTTAAAATCCAAATATTACTTTATTTTATTCAATTCAAATATCAAATTCACTTATTAATATTTGAATATGTGAATAAAATTCAGAATGTATTTAATCCCCAAAATATAAAGGCTTTTAACATTTAATAAATAAGACTTGTGGGGCCTTAATATAATAATTTATTATCTGAACTATAAGATTTATAAAATAAAAACTTAAGTTCAAACAGAAGTATATATATTCCAGTATC
The DNA here is from genome assembly GCA_028583015.1 of Wollemia nobilis. Classification (NCBI taxonomy): domain Eukaryota; kingdom Viridiplantae; phylum Streptophyta; class Pinopsida; order Araucariales; family Araucariaceae; genus Wollemia; species Wollemia nobilis. The sequence goes on from JAQPPZ010003618.1 coordinate 237,276, forward strand.
AAATATTTATAGCATGAAATATTTGATCACAAATACCCTTTTTTCAAAATTAGATCTGAACCTTTGAATAACTGTGAATTAGATGAACTTATCAGATCCATCTGGATTCCAACAAATATATAAATTCTAATCCAACTTTATTGAATTAAAGTTGAAGTAGAAACTTCATTTATCTGTGACAAACTTATTTTCTTACAAATATTTATCAGATTAAATATCTAAAATTAATAAATTTGCTGAATAACTTAGTTACCAGATTCCATAAATTTTTTAACATTAAACTAAGCTATTCTTTATGAACTTTGAACATAAAATAAATCATAAAATATTAATAGGCTTTGAATACTAAATTCTGACTTTCAGACTCATACTACACAATTCAAATTACAGAAATGATAAACCAAAACTTAGACTAACCAGATTGTACACAATCAATCAAAGTCCGATGCAACCTCCAATGGAATTTATACCAAAAAAATTACATCCAATATATTACTTCTAAATCAAATACCAAAATCATGCTTATTTGAATTCATAATATAATTGGACATAATAAAAAATCTTACAATGTGCCCTTCTATTTCTGCAACTCTGTCTCTCTGTAGCATTCCTTCTTCTATTATGCTCCTGTAATTTATCTTTTTCTTCCATGCAAAAGTGTTCGACCCCATCTTCCTCATCTTTTTCCATATTTATAAATTTTAAAACCTTGTTTCTGTTTCGTTCGTTCTCCAATACAGTTTCTGTATTGGCCTCATAACGACTTTTAAGTTGTTTCACTTTTAACATTACAAACACCTTGTAATATGTCAAAATAAAAAGTCCCCCTTTCCAAAACTTCAAATAATATTAATATAATTTTTCCTCATATTCCTTGACCTGGGCATTTGGCACTTAAATTTATCACCGCTTTAAAATACCCCAAAGGACTTCATTAAATAAATTGCCCTGTAGAATATATCTTCATTCCATTTCCATCGCTCTTCAAATGGGAAACATGCAAAAAATTATTAAAGTCATACTATGTCGATAACATCTCCTACAAAGAAAACATTTCATGCATAACACAACACCTATCTTGTGGCAACCATACGTAAGTACCATTAATCACACCTATAAAACATTATTCGACTTACCATAGACATTTTCATCACATTGCTTGTGTTTGGTTGTTTCTTGCACGTCCTCCATAGCATCCTATATGTAACATTGAAACCTTTCTATAACCTTATCTTTGATCACAGTGCCCTTTGAGCAGTGACACCACCATGATATGATGACCACTTCTATCAAGTCCACTTCAAGCAATTTTATGTTGTTCTAAGAAACATTGTCGTTCCAGCGAATCGAAATAAACATGTAAAATCCACACGATCGTATACGGAGACGTAACTGGTAATGATAGTGTGGATCCAAGATGACCAACCTAGTAACCTATGGGCTTTCTTGCGGCCTTTTACCCCTAGAATGTAGATAACAAATCTTGCATTTTCATTTTAAGGGAGCCATCGTCTAGTTTCTCGAACCTAAAAGGAATAGACACTTCAGAGGAGAAACCCACAAAATATTTTCATTCCTTTTTCCAAAATGCTTTGACAACATTCCTTTCAGCACCCCATAATACATGCTATCCATCTGTCATAGCTTTCTAAGGCCCTAGCGATACGCTTCTTCAACATGCAATGATGGTGTTTTAGTAGATAATCTCAACATCTTCAAACCCTGACGTCGCTTTCAAATATAGTTTTTTTTATGCATCTACATACCTTGAACACCATCCGCAACCTGTAATCAATATTTGAACATTTCAGTACCTAATTCCTTCATACAAGGTCTCACGATTACGTATCATCATTATTTCTCATGGCAGATAAACATCGGTAGAAAAAATCATGTGAACCATGCACTTCTATGCCCTCTTCGAATTCTTCACGTATTAATGCCCATCTATACCATGGCATCTTCATTATAGTTTCAACACTACCACATGTCAACAAATTCCTTTTGAAGAACGTGACCTCCCAAATCGTGCCTGCTCGAGTACCTGCACACAATGTTATAAATGTAAGACATTGTAAATTATTGGAATTTAATATTCTAACACCTTAAACCAAGCAAATGCTATTTACAACCTAAAGCCGAACCATAATATGTGAAAACATAAATAATACCTACCTTAAAACTAACAACCTAACACCCACAACATAAGATACGAAAAAATATAGTCAACCAACACTTTTATTCTCCCAATACCATAGACCTAAGCTTTATGAACCTAAGACTACTCAACGCTTAGTAAGACAAAACACCCTTAAACGTATTCCAACCATGAGCATAAAATACAACATCAGACCAATACATAATATATAAACATTACAAACAAACACACACTTAACATACTAACTTAACCATATACCAAGACAACAAATTTTGTAATATAAAGCCCATTGAACACCTCAAACCACATGAACCATAAAATTTTTATATAAAATATAACATGGCCTAACTCAACATAATGAAATAACACACTTAACAATTAAACATGACACATAACAAAACATACACATAAGCAACAAAATCAAACCCATTATAAAAAATATAGAATTAATAATTATATATCTTTCAATACATAATTAAAAATTATTAATAATACATATACATAAATCAACTCAATATAAATTTGGACAAACATATGAACTGGAGAACTTATTTAACATGACATTGGTTAGCATCACTCAAAGTGATTTTAATGAGCATAGAGTAAATTCTAACGATGGATTTTGCTTTACAACATTCACATGAAACAAACTCTTATGATATTTCAAAGACGATAATGGTAAAACCATGGTGTAAACAACAATTTGAAGCAAGCATTCAAATTTCAAGTGGGTCCCCCAATTTTGGGGTTTGTGAATTAACCTGTTATATATTATGGTAGTGTAAGGCTTATAAAGCCATCACAAAATAGTCATGAAAGTAGTGGATGAGTGACTAAAACCTCTCCTAGATGACATTATATCCTCAAATAAAGGGGATTTTATAGAGGACAAACAGATCTTGGATGGTGTGGTTATAGCTCAAGAGGAAATACACTCAATGTAAAAATCTAAAAATAGAGGAGCGTTCATAAAAATGGATATGCCAAAGGTTTATGATAGGTTGGAGTGGATATTCATGTCAAGGATGGCAATAGCCTTCAATTTCTATCATAATTGGATAGAATGGATCATGAGTTGTGTCTCTACTCTAGCATACTCAATGTTTATCAATGATATTCCCTCACAACCATTTGGAGCCATTTGATGAATTTTTTAGGGATATCCTTGTTTCCCTTATCTTTTTATCATATTGGTTGAAGGATTGGGTAGACTCATGTTGAGGAGAAGATAATAAGCTTTTCTAACAAGTATCAAGGTGGGTTAGGAGGTTTTAATTCACCTATAGTTTGTGGATGATACAGGATTTGTAGGAGTGGCCAACCTTAGAGAAGAAAGAATAATCAAATATAATATTATGTTTACCTTAGGGCCATAAACCAAGCCATCAATGATAAGAAATCCAAAGTTATATTCTTCAATATTTATCAAAGGATTTAAGGTAAAATTTTAGAGATCTTGGGATTCACGAGGGCTTCTCTCCCAATGGTCTATTTGAAGGTCCCTTTGCATTTAAAAAAAATGAAGATACTTATATAGAGGAATATTTTAGATAGTATCAAAGAAAAATTAACCATTGGTCTCACAAATGGTTAACCTTTGGGGGTAGATTAACTTTTTTATATAGTTAGTCATTCAGTCCATGTCAATTTATAAATTGGTTATCCTTTTTGTCCCACATACCATATGGAAAGAGTTGGACAAGATGGCTATAATTTTTTTATGGAAAAGAGTAAAAAGAGAGAGGAAGTGGAAATTAGTAGGTTGGGAGAAAGTAAGCCATACCAAGGTAAAGTAAGGTTTGGAATTGAGGATATTAGATCTAAATAATAAATCTTTGACTAGAAATATTTACTAGAGGTGGATCTCCTAACTTACTTTATTTAGTAGAGTTTTAACTAGATATTTGAGACAGGTGAACTCGAATGAGGTAGTAATTTTAGTTTGAATGGCAACAGATACCAAGTGTGGTAGGTTCTAAAGTTAGGATCTTAGGTAGTGAAAGATGAATTATTTTGGAAATTAGGGAGAGGGGATAAGGTACAATTTTATAGAGATTCATGGGATCAATACCCACCTCTCATTATTGAATTCCAAGAGCTACAAAAAGTAAAAATAACCAGAGAAAGTAGAGTTTGAATCAATATTGAAAGTTGTTTCAACATAAATTAGCTAGGGGATTATAGGTTTAAGTAGTTTAAGAATTTGAATGAGTGACCAGTTCCAATCCCTCTAGAATTGACACCTATCATGATTAAAATATTGGCAAAAAGATTTCTTATAGGTATAATTGAGGAGGATGAATTAGCTTAGGGCCATGGGAGCCTTAGAGTATACATAGTGAAGTATGGATATGATAATATCCTTATCGAACCTCCTCTTCATGCATATCAGGTTGAGGATTGGAGAAATATTTGGCAATCCAAAGGTTTCCTAAAATTAAACTTCTTTTCCTGGCATTTCATGCACAATGGAATTATTAGTTTTGATAATCTGAGATGTAAGAGAATCATTGGTCCATCCCAATGTGTTTTATGCTACAAAAGTGAGGAAAATTTTGACCACTTGATGTTTGAGTGTTCATTCATGAGCCAAATGTTGAAGCGATGGTTTTTAACTTATAAAATTCAAGCCAATGGGTATTTGAATCGAATTAATATTTGGGCAAGATAAAAGAGGGGCAGATTTAAATCTATAACTTTTTATGTTAGGTGGAAGCTTGGATGAAACTTTATTTGGTGGCAGGTGTGGTTGAAGAGAATTGGCATAATTTTTAAAGAAACATATTCATCCTTAGATGACATTTGGTAGATCATTTGGAGCAAATTCATGGAAACTATGGCAATATATGTAAAATAGGAAACCCAGAGTGAGATAGGAAAGATGGAGAATGAAGCCAAAGTGCAGGAGGAGAAAGACAAAGCTAGTTGGAGAACACCCTCAAAAGGCTATATTAAAATTAATATTGATAGAGATACAAAATGTAATCCAAGTAGCTCTAGAATTGAAGTGGTATATAGGAATCATGTTGGGACAGTGCTCTATCAAGAGCTACAAGGCTTGGGTAGGGCTATAAACATGATACAAAAGCATTAACTATCAAATAAGTTTCTATCTGAGCAAAAAACAAATTCATATGAGGGTAATCATAAAATCAAACTCTCAAATCTGGGTAGGATCTCTAGATTGTATGAGGAATTTTGCTTTGAATATGTGAAGGTTGAGGATTCTTGTCACCTACATTAAGAAGTTGTGGAGGAAATTGGATGATGTGATCCTAATTTATGTAAGTAGAGCTTTGAATAAAGTAACAGACTTCCTAGCTAAGATATGTACTGAGAATGAGATAAGGTTTTAGTGGCACAATGGCATGTCTATTAATGATAAGATTATTAGGCAGGTTGGTGAGCAAATCTAATGCTTGTCAAATTTGGAAAGCCATTGTAGACATTTGGTTTAAGAGATTTGGTTCCAATGAAAATCTCCTTTTAGTGTTGTAATCAAGACTGGTTAGTTCTTATGATATTGGGTTTAGAGTTATGAAAGTTTTTTGAAAAGTTAAAAGGAGGAAATGGGTGCTCTTGTTGGTTAAGGCTAGGAGAGATCTCATTCCAACTTATAAATAATCTTGTTTTAAGATAAAATTTTCAAATTCTTTTAAAAAAATAAAAATAAACATAATCAACTAAATAGTAAATTAAATTTAATGTCAACTTTAATAAAATAAAGAAAAATTAGAAAAAAAATTAAACCTTACCACCTAGTGAGAGTGGACTCAACTCCTTTCTGCACCATTCCAACCTAAAAAAAAAGTTGAATCTCCTCGTAGAAGGACAAAAAAATTATTGAAATGATCAAGGTTTTAGAAAAAAGGAACAAATGATTGGAGAAAATGTCAAATGAAAAATAGCCTTTTGTGCATCCAAAATAACATATGTCTATAAAGCCATATGTGCATTCACTTAATTGATATATTATGTTGTTTCTTTGGTGACTTTTATTGGTTCGTTGTTCAATTGATTAACAAAACCTATTGCACCTGAAAGGGTGAATGCCTACTGGTTTACTATTTACTGGTTAACAAAACCTATTACACTTGGGAGGGAGCATTTCACCTGTATTTTAAGGAGACCATGCCTTGATCTCCACACTAACATTGGAAGTGGTAAACCTTGTGCGATTGGAAGAGCGTCTTGGCGAATATCACATTGGTATTATTATTTTCCTAAGAATGGCAGCCTTAGAACTTTGCACATTTTTTGATGGCTTAAGAGAGGTTGGTGTTCTTAGGTCTTCAATGTATAATGTTTGTATAATATGGATTGGGGTCAGTGTTAAAAGTAATTGTTTTACTTACAAAATTGTTTTGGCTGGTAAAATTTGCTTGTGAGTTGGGAAAATATCTTTTAGCGTTCAGATTATAGTCGTCTCAAGATAAGATAATGAGAAACCATTTTCATTGTATGTATGTTTTTTTATTTAAAAAAAAATAGTGGTTGAATTTGAAACACAGACTAGAACAATTAGTTAAGGTAAGAAAGCTTTTATTGATGCATAATGATTTCATTTAGTTTAGATGCATTCATGCTTTTGCCATGTTGATCCTTTAATTTTGCTCTCAATCAATTGTCTCACTGCTTCTTTCTTGGGTAAATTTTGAAAGATAACTGAAGTTGTTCTCGAAAATAGTAGTGCATGCTAGCAACCCATGGTTGGTTTTGAATGAAGTACTATATTGAAGTTATTTTTGCTCAAGAGATATATCAATTAATTGAGAAATTCTATATGCTATATGAAGGATATTAGTATATAATGATATAGCCATGTATAGAATAATCAGGCGAAGAGCATTGTGTTGACTATTAAAGTTTGAAATGCTGCCCGTATGACTATATATGTGTTTATCCAAAATACATAGGATGATTTTCTATTTAACCGTAGATTATTTTTTTAGAAACAACCCTTTTAAGGCTTTTATATTCGATTTATTTTATTCATCTTTATATTTCACTTCTCTGGAAATTGAATAATAGAAACATAGGTCTATTCAAGTAGGGCAAGTAGAAGCAATTTGGAAATTCAAGTAATATGTCCTTCAAATTTCTTTCTTTAGATATCTATTTTTAGTAATTTTTTTTAAGGATTCATAGAATGAAGTATTGGTGTCTTCCATAATGGTATCGTTGCATTGATGATCTGTGATTCTTTATTACAAAACCATTATATAAATTGGAAACCCCATTTTACCTTCCTAATTTCAATCATCAACCATAATAACATTGTTAGGGTGGTATGTGAGAATGTGCCATCTTTATTGGGTGGATGTGTGAAGTAGGGAATTTATTCGTTATACATTGAGCCAAATTCTTATAAAACTTAACTGCTATTAAGGTTTTTAGGAAGCAAGTTTCACTATAGACATGGGCATTAAAAAAAGTGATTTATGTGAATAAGAGTGGTAGCTTAATTTTGAGCCTTGAAATGAAGAGGTTCTACTCTATGGCGATGACTATCATCGCTTTGAAAATACAGACTAAAATTTGTTTATAATGGATTTTAGGCATCCTCAAAAATGTTTTGCATTTGATTTTTATAAAAACTTTGTCATTCTATTAAGGATACATATGTCCAAATTGGAAATTATGCTATGTTTGAGTCCTTAGACATGGACTTAGTTTGTATCTTGAGTACTCATAAACTAATATCCATAAACTCCTACATCTGACCATGGGACAGATGTCGTGGTGAGCTAGTCAATAAATATTTTGTTATGGAATAATTAAACCCGTGCCTTGGACATCGCATGTTCTTGAAATATTATACAGAGATATTTTTAAACTCAAATCGTGTATTGGTAGGTGAGGTTGTAAATTTGCCAAAATCGTTATCTCTTCATGAAGTCTTCTCAAAAATAATTTTATGAGAACACTTTCCATATAGATCTGTCGTACATCTCATTGGTATAAAATATAAATAAAATATTTGATATGCAATATCTATATAATACATAGGAATGTTGTCATTACTAAGGATGGGTAAGTCCCTTATCAAGTAGACTTAGTGAATTTTCTCCTTTTGGGTCTAATTTTTTTATAAAAAATCAGAATTGCCCTTGCCTAAAGATATGATAATTTAGAAGGTCGAAAGTGTACAACAGTTAGGTAATCCTCCATATAATTAAATGTTTTTCATATGGATGATTGTCACCAATTGATAACTTTTACCGAAATATATATTAGATATAGTTGGACATTGCAAATATCCGAAATAAAGGTATGGTAGGTATGTCATTGTCTTTCTCTAGTTTGTAAAATTGAGACATTAATTAATTTTATTAATATTGTATTAAATTGCTTAAAATGAGAAAACATCATATGATTACTTAATTTTCTACCTCTCTAGAGAATGGTTTCGTGTGTTACGTTTTAATCTAAAGTAATATTAAAGATCAAAATAATTAGAGAAATAAGCATAATAATATATTTTAAGAATCTTAATATTTGAAAAATATGAATAAGGTAATATAGTTGACTTTGAAGGTTTTGCTTTGTCAAATACATATAACTTTAGGTGGTTTTTTTCAAATGTTGAATTATTGTTGTAAGGTTGATTATTATTATATTTAATTTATAAATGTACTATGAAAATTAAACGTTTTATTTTATGGACGTATTATTGAGGGATCAATGAGATTAATGGATTTAATGGATCCACAAGTAGGGATATTAATAGCATTGTTGTTTTCTTATGTTGAATTTTAGAAATCATGTTTTTAAACATTTGGTGATAATATAAGTACTTTGTAAAGAAAATGAACATCAAATAACATAAGACTCTACCATACAAGACCAATAAAGCATATTCCCTAGAAAGGTCAAGAAGGGCTATGGAGCCACATTGTCAAAATAGGGTAATGTTAAATAAATTTGTCGAAGAGGACAAAAATAACTCATCCAAATCTGATATCTTGTAGTGGTGACTATTGTATTTCAGGGATAACCATTCTCCAACAAACTAAGAAGGGAAATGGGTCTTATGCTATAGAGAGTAAAAAACAATGGTATGGGATATTATTTCAGGTTATCGAGTGAGGTAGTATGTGAGGGTGCTCACGATACTTAATTCAGTTGCAAAATTACCAATAAAACTCGAGACTAGAGAGCTATATCTTGGGGTTGGAAGGTCCAATGATAGATGGTATGGGAAACATTACCGCCAACTTGAGCTTGGTTTGAGACACCTGGTCCAAAATCTAGAGTATTCGTGGACCCTAATAACACCTTAATAGAATATCAATAATCAAGCACTAACATAGTTATACTAACTCTAACATGGGCCTAAAGGTTTAGTCAGGAATGAAGATGATCATAGGACCATCAGGACAAGAATGGGATCAAATCTCCAAGTCCTCCATGCTATGATATAGGGAGAATAATGTGTCCACTCTTCTAGGTGATATGGGCCCTGTAAGGGCAACCCCTTACCGAGAACTTGAGAAAATCAAGTAAGGAGTAAATAGATCTCAAATAAGGCATGCTACAATGGGAACTTGTCTAGTCTTAAGCACTTGAGATTCCATATACAGAAAAATAGAATCTCGAAGTGTGATAATCTATACCTAGTACTAATACAAATTTGGGTAAGATTATGATAATATTGTGACAATCATGTCAAATTAAAATGAGAATTTGAATTTATGCTTCTAAAAACCAGGTGAATAGACCTGGTTTGTTACAGTTGGTATCAAAGCCTAGGTTGCAAAAATCCTAGGTTGTAAAATATGATTTGCTTTTGACATAGCTCTTTTTTCACCATGGATGACAGGGATATTGAAAAGAGCAAGTGTTAACCTACAAGAGGGGATTACATAAGTTCCAAGAAAAGGGCTAGATGACTCGTGAGAGAGTCAAAACATGTACAAAAAAATGAAGTGCCCCAATGAGTTATAAGAAAAGAGAAGGAACCAATATCTGCAAGGGCTACACATAATGATGAAAAAATGACAAAAATGATTCAGTTAATGTAAGAACAACTGAATCAGTAGAAGAAACAAATGGAGATCCAAAGGGCTCAAATGAGTGAACACATGGATTAACAAAGGGTACAGATGGCTTAGCAATAGGAGATTATTTCTCAACAATAAAAGGTTATTGAGAATTTGACAAAAAGTAAGGAAACTAAAAGAATAAGTGAGTTTCCTAAAGGATATTCGATGAGGAATGTCAGTGTTGAATTATAGAAGGAGATAAAGAAGATAGATATCTCTAATTTTAATGGTAAGTATGATGGCGAAGCAACTATTATTTGGTTGAATGAAGCAGAGGGATATTTCTCAATACAACCCCTTTGTGCGAAATCTAAAACAACTTGGATAGTGTCACATTTAACAGGTCCAACCAGGGATTGGTGGACCACTTATAAGAAAACCAGTTAGAAGGAAGATGTTGACATCCCTTGGGATGTATTTGAAAGATAATTTAAGGATCGACTCCTTACACCATAATTTTACATTGAGAAATACGTAAAATTTACCAACTTACGTCAAGAGAATATGTATGTGATTGAATATTATCAAAGGTTTATCCAAATACTAAAATATTCCCTTGAATATGACAAGCGAGAGGAGTTCAAAGCCCATAATTTTGTAATGGGTCTACATCCTAGAATTGGGACTCCTATTGGTCGGGGTAAACCCAAATATTTGACAAATTTTGATGCAACTCGCTATGAAGAGGTGAGTCAAAAGAAGGTTTACTACCAAAATTTTGAAAAGGAAGAGTTTAAGAAAAGAAAATACCCAAAACTAGTTAAGGGTAAATATCAGTATAAGAAATATAGATATGGGGGCCATTACAGAGGAGATAATAGAAACAAAGGAAAATTTCAAGGGAATAAGGGGCAGGGAGATAGAAGGAATTTTCAAGAAAAAATAAATAATTACTAGGACAAGGGAAATAATGTCAGCCAAAATAGAGAAGGAGACAAGCAGAAGAATAAGGGACCAAATGTATGCTTTGTGTGTGGAGCCCTAGATCATTATGTGAATCAATATCCACAGAGAGCCGATAAGAGAAATCCGATAGAAGAAGCCCCACATAGGATCTATGTTGCTACAGGTAAATCTAACCTTTTAGGGCAAGCTACTCCATTTCTCATAAAAGGAAAACTAGGAAAGAAAGATGTTTGTATTTTGATAGATAGTGGTGCAATTGATAGCTTTATATCATCCATATTTTGAGATACATACCGATAAGACTTGGGATCATGGAAAATGGGTGGCAAGTTGAGTATGGATCAGGGAAAACCTATATGGTCAACCAATGTTTATTTGATCCTCAAATAGATATACCCCAAGGAAATATTAACTGGCATGTTTATGTAGCCCCCTTACATACTTTTAAAATTGTTCTAGGAGTAGACTGGCTAAAAGACCACAAAGCCCTACTAAAATTTGAAGAAAAATGATTAGATTTCATAAATAATTCCAATCAATGAGTATGTGTTCATTGTAATAGAGTAACTTTTGAACCCCACTTGATGACTGCAATGCAAGTCAAAAGAGCTTTAAGAAAAGGGTGTAGACTTTATGTAGTCAAACTAAATAAGAAAGAAGAAACTGAGTCTAGCTCTGCTTTGTTTCAACAATCCTATTTTGAATGAGTTTAGGGATATTTTCCCTAAGGACCTGCCTAGAATCCCTTCAAAAAAAGAATTTGACTTTTCTATGGAGATTTTACTAGGAGCCTCACCTATTGTCAGAACACCTTACCAAATGACTCCCCTCGAATTGCAAGAACTCAAAACCCAACTTCAATATCTATTAGAAAAAAGGCACATTAAGCCTAGTGTCTCACCATGGGGAGCACCAGTTCTATTTGTGAAGAAGAAGGATGGATCTTTGAGACTTTGTATTGACTATAGAATGCTCAATAAGATGACAGTAAAGAAAAAATATTCCTTACCAAGAATTGATGATATGTTTGATCAGTTAAGGGTAGAAACTATTTTTCCTAAGATCGACCTTATGTTAGGATACCATCAACTGAGAATCAGGGAAGAGGATACCTTCAAAACTACTTTTAGAACTTGATATGGGCATTATGAGTTCACAGTGTTGCCTTTTGGGTTAACAAATGCACCAACTGCTTTCATAAATTTAATAAACAATAATTTTAGGGAATAATTAGATCAATTTGTATTAATATTTCTAGATGATATTTTGATCTATTCTTGAAGCAAAGAGGAGCATGACCAACATATGAGAATAGTTCTAGAAATCCTCAGGAAAAAATAGTTGTATGGAAAATTGTCCAAATGTGAGTTTTATAATCCATAAGTTCATTATTTGGGACATATTATCTCAACTGAAGGGGTAGTCTTTGACCCCAAAAATATTTAAGCCATAGTAGACTGGCCAGCTCCCACCAATGTTATTGAGGTAAGAATTTTTATGGGAATGGTCGGATATTATCGATGATTTATAAAGGAATTATCAAATATTGCCTTTCCTATCACCAATCTACAAATAAAGGGAAAAGTATTTAAATCGACAACCCAGTTTCAAGAAGCATGCTGAATTCTTAAAGAAAAATTGACAATGACACTTATTCTTGAAATTCTATATCCTAGTAAGCCATTCACAGTTTTTATAGATGCCTCTCTAGAAGGGCTAGGAGGTGTCTTATTGCAAAATGAAGTAATTATGGCATATGAGTCTAGAAAGCTTAAGGAACATGAGATTAATTATGCCACTCATGGTCTTCAACTGGCTATTATAGCCAATGCTCTTAAAATATGGTGACATTACTTATTGGGTAAACCTTTTGAACTAAAAACTGACCATCATAGTTTGAGATACATTTTTACTCAACCTTTATTGAATGCTATACAACAAATATGGATGGAATTCTTGGTTGAATATTATTTCAAAATTGAATATATAAAAGGGAAAGAAAATAAATTGGTATATGCCCTTAGTTGAAGAAGACATATAGTTGCATTAACACGATGTCAGTATGGACTAAAAGAGATAATCAAGAAGTTGTAGAAAAATGATGAATACTGGAACCAATGCTACACTAAGGACAAAAAAGAACTAAATTGGCATATAGATTTCAAAATCAAGTAGAATCTGATATACTTCAGAGACCGGATAATAGTACCCAATGATGAGGGAATAAAGAGAACAATTTTACAAGAAGCACACTGTGCTCCATATTCTACTCACCCAGATGTGGTTAAAATAAGAGAAAATTTAAAAAAATACTTCTTTTGACCCGAAATGAAGAATGATGTGGTTCATTTTGTTGCTAAATGTCTAGAATGTCAAAAATTCAAATTTGAGCATCAACATTCAGGGGGAGAACTGCATTCATTTGATATTCTAGAGAAAAAATGGCAAGTAATTTCTATGGATTTTATAGTTGGTCTTCCCAAAACTCTATCTCAGCATGATGCAATTTTTGTAGTTATGGATAAATTAACCAAGGTGGCACATTTTATACCAGGCAATATTCATGATGATGTCCCTACAATAGCATAAAAGTTTGCTTGAGAAATTGTGAGTTTGCTTGATTTCCCTAAAATAATCATCTCAAATAGAGATTCATGATTTACATTTAAAATTTGGTAATCTTTGTACCGAGCATAGGGTACAAAGCTTAATATCAGCACTGCCTATCATCCTGAGATAGATGGGCATAATGAGAGGGTTAATCAAGTGCTATAGGATATGATTCAAATATATTGTATAGATCACCAAAATAAGTGGGAGGATTATCTCTTCCTGATGGAATTTGCATATAAAAACAATTATCATACCATGTTGGGAATGGCCCATTTTGAAACCCTTTATGGATGTAAGTGTCAAAAACCATTAATGTGAGATAATTTGGATGATTGAGAAATGATCGGTCCAAATGTTGTTAAGAGAATGGAGGTCCAATTAAAATAAATATGCCAGCGACTTCGTGAAGTCGTAGACCATCAGAAGATCTATGCTGATCTAAAACTAACCCCTCGAGAGTTTGCTATTGGTGATAATTTTTCCTACGAGTCAATCCAACCAAAAGCTTCATAAAGTATACCAAACTTAGCCTCAAATTCATCGGTCCATTTGAAATCATTTCCAAAATTAGTCCTATTATGTATAAGCTAGCTTTGCCACCTAATTTATCCAAAATCCATAATGTCTTCCATGTGTCTCTCCTCTACAAATATATGGCTAATCCATCTCATATTCTGGATGTTTCTTATTTACAAACATCAGACCCACAACTCATTGAGGTTCAATCGGTCAAAATTTTGGGGTATAGGACTAAGAAGTTGAGAGAAAGAAAATTTGATTAGTGTAGAGTCCAGTGGGATCTCTACTAAGAGAATAATGCGACCTGCAAGGATGTGGCAGAGATGAAAAGACAATTTTATTTTCTATTTGAACACTAATATTAAAAAAAAAAATTAGATATTTGATATGATAATATTTGTTTATTTTGATATTGTGATACATGTTTGAAAAATTGGTGTTGTTATGAATGTGAATTTTAAAAAATTGCATAATATTGAAGAACACAAGCTTATACTGAGAGGGGGGGTGAACAGTATAAGACCTATTTTTACTTTTTCCTTTATACTTCAAAATAGTAAAGCAATATACCCAAAGCAATATCAAAACAATGCACAAAATCATCCACAAAGTGACACCAATTTTAACGTGGTTCACCCAGAATGGCTGGGCTACGTCCACAAAACTTTTCTCTAAAAGTTATCTCAAAGTTCTTTGGGAATCCTGTGAATGGTGAGTGATTTAATAAAATAGGAAATATTGCATTCACCTTCAAACTTAGGTTACATAGTTTAAATAGGCGGTAAATAACCTATTCGAGAAAGAAAGGGGGAAAGGAGAAATTGGGGGAAAAGAAGGATGAAGGGAATTCTCTTGCCGCCCAAATTGCTGCCGTCCACTGCCGTCCAGGTAAGGTAAAAGGTAAGTTACCTTTACCCCTAGTAAAATCAAATTTTTAACTTTTACTGATGGTAATTTCCAACATTCTCCCCCTTAAAGTTGAGAGGACTAACTATATAGTCTCTCAGATTTATAAATTGAGCTTTAGCCATGCCTTTGGTGAAGATGTCTTCTAGATTATCCAAAGTGCTACAATATTGAAGCTCAACTGTATCATCTGTTCCACCATATCTCTTATGAAGTGATACTTCATATCAAAATGTTTTGACCTTTTGTGGTGGATTGGATTATATGCCAACTGTATGGCACTTATATTATCACAATTCAGTTTGGTTGGACCAATTTGTTTTTCGCCAATCTCTTCAAGGATTTTCCTCAACCAGTGGATCTGAGTACTTGCATGAGTGATTGCTATGTACTCGACTCAGTAGATGATAATGCTACAACAGATTGCTTTTTGGAAATCCAAGTTATTAGTCCCGAACCTAGACTAAAACAGGTTCATGATGTAGATTTTCTGTCATCTATATTACTGCCCCAATCGCTGTCACTATAACCAAATAACTTCATAGAGTTAGACTTGTGGTAATGGATTCCAAAATCCAATGTACCTTTTACATATCGTAAAATTTGTTTGGTTGCTTGAAGATGCAGCTCGGATGGGCATGCCATAAATCGTGATACAAGAGAAACAAGACATCTGTATATCCGGCCTAGTGTTGGTGAGAAAAATTAAACTCCCAACCATGCTTCGTAATTGGTCAAGTCAACATTTGGTGCTCCATCTTCTTTGCTTAGCTGGATTCCATGTCCAGTTGGTGTTTCAGCTGATTTGCACTGCTGCATAGCAAATTTCTTGATCATGTCATGAGCATATTTTTGTTGAAATATGAAGATCCCATTATTTGATTGATGTACTTCCATTCCTAGAAAGTATCTCATTAATCCGAGATCCTTCATCTCAAACTGATTCATCATGGAGTTTTTGAACTCCATATTCATTTTATCATTACTACCCATGAATATTAGATCATCCACATATAAACAAACTATGAGGATATCTACTCCATTTTTAGGTAGTATAATGTTGGTTCACTCTTGCTTTTTGTGAAACCATATTTGTTGAAATAGCCGTCAATTCGTGAGTACCATGCTCTTGGTGCTTGCTTGAGGCCATATAGTGCTTTTTTCAATTTATAAACAAGGTTCTCTTTTCCTGGTTCTTGGAAACCTTGAGGTTGTTGAACATACACCTCTTCTGTCAGGTATCCATTTAAAAATGCACTTTTCACATCCATGTGTTGTATTTTCCATCCTTTATGGGCTGCCAAGGAAAGAACAGTTCTGATTGTTTCTTGTCGAGCAACTGGAGCAAAGGTTTCCTCATAATCTATTCCATATTTCTGAGTAAAACCTTTGGCTACTAATCTCGCCTTGTGCCTTTCAATGCTTCCATCAACATTGAATTTGGTCTTATAGACCCATTTACATCCAACACATTTTTTTCCCTTGGGAAGCTTCACAAGCTCCCAAGTATCATTCTTTTTAATTGAGGATATTTCCTCTTCCATGGCATCTTGCCATATATTTTCAGTGCATGCTTTTTCATAGCTAGATGGTTCTAGGTTGTGCAGCAGCCAACAAAGCATAATTGACTACATCACCCCTTGGTTCATGAGACTCATCATCTCCTGACATTTGAAGATTTTCAAGTCTTGACAAAATGTCATCCATCTCACTAGCTTGACTCCTAGTGTATCTTTGTTGAAAATTCCTATCCAACATTTGAGAAGATGGATGACTCTGTAGTATGCGCTTTCCTCTATTTGTCTCTTTCCTTTGAGAAATCGGATCAATATCCATCGGACTTGGAGCGCTTACAGATATTTGAAATCATTTTGGAGAATTTGGGGGTGCCAGCAAATTCCTTCTTGGACTTGGTGTACCACTTGATGTACTTGATGAAGTTTCCTGATGTGGAGTTTGTGGAGGAGGACTGCTTTTCTTGGGTTGTACCATTATGGGAGGTACTGGTGTGGTATTTTCCGAATTAGAGTCAAAATCAACAAATTTTTTATGACCCCATTCTACCCCTTCATCAAAAATTACATCCTTGGAGATAATGATTTTATGTGTCGTGGGATTGTACAATCTATATCCTTTGGTTGAATCACAATACCCTACAAAAACACATGCTTGGCTCTTTGGATCAAGCTTCTTTCGCTTCTCTTCAGGAATGTGTGCATAAGCTAAAGAACCAAATACTCTGAAATGTTTGACATTTGGTTTCTTACCGTACCATCCTTCATAAGGAGTGATACCATCTAAACTAGAAGTCGGACTTCTATTTAGAATATATGCACTTGTTCTCACTGCATTTGCCCAATAGCTGTTTGTGAGATGTTTTGCCTGAAGCATTGTTCGTGCCATTTCAACAAGGGGGCGGTTCTTTCTCTCAGCCACACCGTTCACTGCTGTGGGGTGTAGGCGATAGTGAATTGCCTCTTTATCCCATTTTGCTTACAATAATGAAGAAATTCATTTGAGGAGTACTCTCCTCCTTTATCAGTGCGAAGACATTTGACATAGTAGTCACTTTGCTTTTCTACATTATTTTTGAAGTCTATGAAGCAATCAAATGCTTCATCTTTGTGTTTCAAAAAATACAACCAACACATTCTAGAATAATCATCTATGAATGTTAGAAAATAAGAATTGTTTCCAAGGCTCTTTGTTTGCATTGGACCACAGATGTCCGAATGTACTAGCTGAAGAGGATAACTTGCTCTCCATGCTCGGCCTCTTGGAAACTTCTTTCTGGAGTGCTTTCCCAAAGCACATGCTTCGCATACCTTTTTATGTTCTGGAATTTTTGGTAGTCCTGTCACCATAGCTTGTGATGTTAACATTTTCAAGCTAGCGGAATTGAGGTGACCATATCTCAAGTGCCACAATTCACTTGGATTTGAAATAGCAATGTTTGCAAGTTGAGCTCCCCCGGGCTCACCAAACTTTAGAGGGAACAACCTATTCTTTGTCATAGGTACTTCAGTGATGACCCTGTTACAATTGTTTTTATCAAAGATTGTACATTTTCTTTCATCAAAAACTAATTTGTAATGCTTCTCCATCATTTGGCCAACACTTAACAAATTGTGTTGTAGCTGTGGAGTATAGTATATGTCATTCACATTTTTAAGGCCTTCTTTTGTGGGAATTTCCATAGCTCCTATGCCTTCAACTTGCAAGGATTTATTATCCCCTAACTTAACTTGAGATTTGTAATTTGAATCTAATGTAGCAAAGAGATTTTCTTTGCCACTCATGTGGTTGGAGCAACCAGTATCCAAAATCCATGTATCATTTAGATTTTGATCTGGTTGTCCATAAGAAGAGAAAAAGATTTGGTGGACCTTCTTCTTCTCCGTAGAATGAGCCATATTGACTACTTTGATCTTTTGAAGATTTTGACCAGTAGTCACGAGCGAAGTGGCCTTGTTTCCCACAATTGAAACAAGCTGTTTTGGTCTTATTACTTCCTCGTCCTTGATTTCCACGGCCTGCATTGCCACTTTGGTTCTGATTGGCTCCTCTGTTTTGATTTCCACCTCTGTTTTGATTACCTCCTCTATAGGAGTTGCTTTGTCTCTTGCCTCTTTGTTGTTGTCCTCTGCCTCTACCTCTTCCTTGTCCTCGTCTTACACTTTCATTCGAAGTGAAGGCTTTATCATCACCTCCATAGCTTGTTGAAGGTGCACCTTGAAGTCGCTCTTCATGTGATGTTAATGATCCAATCAAACTATCAAATGTAAGAGTAGAAAGATCTTTGGATTCTTCAATTATGATTGCAATGTGATTCCACTTAGGAAGAAGAGTTTGCAACACTTTCTTCACAATTGTTTCATTTTTTGTGTCTTCACCTAAAGTTTGCATCATATCAACTACTGCTTTAACACGAACACAATAGTCTCCAACTCTTTCATTGTCCTTTATTATGAGATTTTCAAAATCTCTTTTCAAGGTCTAAAGCCTGACTTGCTTTACTTTATCACTTCCTTGGAATCCTTCTTTCAAGGCATTCCATGCATCTGTAGCAGTTAAATAAGATGCAATTCTTGGAAAGATACTAGGATCTAGTGCTGATTGAAGATGGTATAAGGCAAATGAATTATTTTTCTGTGCATCTTTGTATATCTTCTTATCATTTGCACTTAAGGTAGTCCAATCTGTTGGAGCAATGTAACCGTCTTCAATAATATCCCATAGTCCTTTTTCGATGAGTAATGTCCTCATCTTGATGGACCAGTACTCATAATTATCCCCTCTGAATTCGGGAATAGGTAGATTATTATGTGAACCCATTTTTTAATCTACTAAAACAAGAAACCTCTCTTTTATAGTCTTATTGGAAAAAGACTTTACAAACTATCAAGCCCTGCTTGATTTACAATAAAAAACAACTCAAATTTGTTCAGAAATTACAAAATTGTTAGCGACTTGTTCATCATCGTCACTGATCAATATTATTTCAGGAGAAGGAGGTTGTAGGATTTCAACTGAATTACTATAATGAGTATATTCGGATCCTTGTGCAGCAATTGCAACTGTGTCAGATTGTTCAAACTTGCTACCGAAGGAGTTATCCTCTGAATCTGCGTCGTATCCTTGATCAGGATTTCTCTGGTGTGCAATAACCGTGTTTTGCAACTGTGAAAAAACTGTATTCAGACTTAGTGTTTTCACGTGCCTATCAAAGTCTTCAGGTGTTGTTCTCAGTAACACCTTGCAGAGAGCATGATAACAACCTTCCGATCTTATCATTTAAGAAAATTTCCCAGAAATTTTCTTTTACAAGAATTTCCTCTTAGGAAATAGTAAAAAAATTAAACTTTCTAAGTTAAAAAAAATTTAACTTTCTAAGTTTTTTTTAACTTTTACATATATTTCCTCTTAGGAAATTTCAAGCAATAAAAATCTTTCACATATATTTCCTCTTAGGAAATTTCAAGCAATTTAATTTTTTTTTATAAAAGCAAAGGAACAGTTAAAAAACTAAAAAAATATATATATTTTTTAATTTTAAACTTATTCCTTTAGTTTTGCTTTTGATTAAAAAAATTTAATAAAAAAAATTTGATTTTCTATCGACCCCGTCGAGAGTCGATCCTGCGACCTCGCGGGTCACAAGGCTGAGGGTAGCCGCTGTGCTACCCGGGCTGATCCGGGAGCAGCTAGCGCTCCCTGCCCTATAGCCTTCGCAAAATCACGCGAGGCTAAAAAATTTGATCCCACCGAGGATCGAACATTCGACCTCGCGGGAGTCAAGGCTTAGGGTAGCCGCTATGCTACCGGGCTGATCCGAAAGCTAAGCTGGTGGCTCCCAGCCTTCTAGCTTGCACGTCGAGCACAAAGCTTTTAATTGGCTTCACGCTTCGGTGCGAAGCTTATTTTATTTCTGGGACTTTAGTCCCACATCGCCTATGAGGCGATGTTAAAGCTTCTTAAAAGAAGCAAAGCATGTATAGTGCTTTGATTGCCTGCGGGCAATCGCCAACTATGCAGATCCTTTTGCCTCGATTCACGAGCGAAGGTTTCCATGTCGCTGCACCTCGGGCCGCGTGCCAGTCAATCCACGTCACGCCACGTCACGCCATAAGTGCCTCGGGCTGCGTGTAGGTCGCCAGCCACATCAGCAATGCTACCTCGAGAATCGTGCCAATCTATTGCTCCTATGGGCCGCCTCATCCAGCTCCACTAGTGCCTCGGGAGTCGCACCGATCTGCTCCTACGGGCTGCCTCAGGATCCGTGCCGCCTCGGACTGTGGGCCCCATCGCCTCGGGAATCACGTCGCTCTGATACCAAATGTGAATGGTGAGTGATTTAGTAAAATAGGAAATATTGCATTCACCTTCAAACTTAGGTTACATAGTTTAAATAGGCGGTAAATAACCTATTCGAGAAAGAAAGGGGGAAAGGAGAAATTGGGGGAAAAGAAGGATGAAGGGAATTCTCTTGCCGCCCAAATTGCTGTCGTCCACTGCCGTCCAAGTAAGGTAAAATGTAAGTTACCTTTACCCCTAGTAAAATCAAATTTTTAACTTTTACTGATGGTAATTTCCAACAAATCCTTCCCAATTACAAAGTTTATGAGCCTCGGCCCAAAGGAGATACCTTCCCCCAATCAAAATTTATGAGCCTCTGCTCAAAGGAGATACCTTCCCCAAAATCTAAATTTATGAGCCTCTGCTCAAAGGAATACCTTCCCCTCTGCTCTGGAAATGATCCCTCAGAAGTTCAATTGCCTCTACCTCTTGCCAGCACGTGGAACTCCTTTCCACCGAAGACCTCCTGTCCTCAATGCTTAGCCTAAGAGACCTCCGCCTTCTATGATCACGTCCACAACAGCTCAACAACCTGTACCAAACATAGTCGATCGGTCTAGTACAAGTATTTCTCTGTACGTCGATTTGTCCAACACTTGAACAAATCAATCCTCTACACACAAGCCTTCTCAAAGACTTGCCAAATCTATCCTCAGGTTCTTCTCAAAGAACCAGTGCACCTCTGTCCTCAACAGTAGCACTCCGCATTTATCTTTGCCCACTCTGCACCCATATAGAAGCACTCTACGTTCGTCTTTACCCTTTGTGCTCTCTACACCTTCTGCTCTCTCTATGCAATCATAGCAGCACTTAGAACAAATCACCATGACTCTTCGCTCACTCTGCACACTTCGATTGAATTTCGCACTCTGCTCTCGACGATAGAACTTCTCACTCTATGCTCTATCTACGAACATCGCAACTAACAACACTACAACTCTTCAAAACAACTTGCCTTTTATAATAACACTTTCAAGATCAAAACCTTAATCTTAGTCGGTTGTAACCCTGATCTTTAGTCGGCTGCATAACCCTAAACTTCATCGACTGCAAACCCTAATCTTCATCGGCTCACATTTAACTTTGTTGGCTTCAATCGCCTCTGTAACTCTTCTGTAGATTTTTTCGTGAAACTACAACATGTCGCGATATCGCGACACTTTTTCCTCTTTGACTTTTTCTTGGCTGTTGATCGCAAAAACATAACATGTCGCGATATCGTGACACTTTCGCCTTCGAACTGTTCCTTATTTCTTTTGTCACGATATCGCGACACTTTTTGCTTCCGTACTCTTCTTCTTTTCTTATGTCACGAAATCGTGACACTTCTAACTCTGTCTTCTTTTTAGCTTTTGTCACGATATCATGACACTTTTTCTTCCTTAGACTTCCTTTTTTTTTTTTGTCGCGATATCGCGACATTTTTGACTCCGTACATTCTTTCTCCTCTTTGAGTCGCGAAATTGCGACATGTTGCGATATCGTGACACTTTTCTAACTTGCTTTCTCTCTCCTACTTAAGTCACGAAAATGTGACATGTCGCGATATCGCGACACTTTTCCTCAGCTCTTTTCTGTTCTTCGAGTTGCAAAAACCTGACATGTCGTGATATCGTGACACTTTTTCTCCTTAGCACTTTTCTTTTCTTCGGGTCACGAAAACCCGACATGTCACAATATCACGACATATTTTCTCCTTAGCACTTCCTCTTGCAAATTGTCGCGAAATCGTGACACTTTTCCTTGTGAGCTCTTTCTCTCGAACCTGTCGTGAAATCGTGACACTTTTTCGTCCGTACCATCCTTCTTGCAAATTGTCGTGAAATCGCGACACTTTTCTTTGCGAGCTCTTTCTCTTGAACCTGTCGCGAAATCGTGACACTTTTTCGTCCATACCACCCTTTGCAAATTGTCGTGAAATCACGACACTTTTTCTTTGCAAGCTCTTTCTTTCCGAACATGTCACAAAATTGCAACAATTTTCCTTGTGCTTTCTCTCTCTTCCAACATGTCGCGAAATCATGACAGTTTTCCTTGTGCTTTCTCTCTCTTCCAACATGTCACAAAATCACGATAGTTTTTCCTGCTCTTTGATGTCGGCGAGGATTTTACCATGCTTTCGCTGCGCCCACAAACTTTGAAACTATCATGCCAAACCTTCATCAAAACAATTTATTTGACATCAAACCAAATTTCTTAAAGAGCTTCTTGACATCAATGACAACTTATACACTTGAGCAAAGGCAATGTACCCAAAGTACCCAAAATTGCCAACAATCTCCCCCTTTGTCATTGATGGCAAACCTTTACTGAAAACACTTCTCAAGAGCCAAAACTAAAACCAACTGTGCTAACAACTGAGAATATTCCTTTGAATTTTTGCTCCCCTTGACTTGAAGCTTTCCTCTTCACTTGAAGCTTTCGTCTTCACTTGAAGCTCTCCCCCTTACTCATATCTCTCCCCCTTTGTCATCAATGGCAAAGGGTCACCTTTGGGCCTCGGTACTAATAATGAGCCTCTTAGCTTAGTCCCTCCCCCACCTCCTGATGACGTAATTAATTATGGGGTGGGAGTAAAACTCCCATTAGGCACTGATCATCATCAGTGTCTATAACTTCCTTGCCGAGCCTTCTCTTGAACTCTTTGTCCATATTCCTGTTCCTGTCACTGTTCTTGTTCTTGCCTTGATCCTTGGACCTGATCATGCCACTGTTCCTGTTCTGTATTCGGAATTTCAGCTCTACACTGTCCGATTGTGTGACCTTCATTGTTGCACTTGAAACACTTGATGATGTTGTTTCTCCGAGGTAAACCTGATCTTTGAATCCACCAGTTCTGACCAAACCTGTTCTGATCAAACCTGTTCTGGCCAAACCTATTCTAACCAAACCTATTCTAACCAAACCTGTTCTGGCAAAACTTGTTCTGACCAAACCTGTTCCTATTATTTGCCTTGCAATAAATTGCCTTGTGCCCAAACTGTTGACAAGAGTAGCAATACCCTTGAAAGAAACTAGCACTTCTAAAATTGTCATTTACGTTCTTCACTTGAGCCATGCAATGTGAAGCCATGTGACCAAACTTATGACAAGAAAAACATTTGCCTTGAAATTTTCCTTTATTTGACCTCTTGGGTCCTGAAAACTTCTTCTTCTCATTCTGAATTCTATTTTCTATTTTTGCGCATCTATCATTCAAGGACTCATGATCTGAAATACTTTCCTCATCAAAACTCTCTTCCTTTTGGAGTCTCTTACTAGACTCTCCAACTTTTTCCTTGTGTGGCTTAACAAAACCAAGGCCTGTTTTATCTGTTGTCTTTCTTTGACCTTTGATGAGTGACTTAACCTTTTTGGAGCTATCTTGAAACCTGTAAAGCTTATCCTTGTACTCTTTAGTTTCCTCTTTCAAAGAATCCATTTTCTGTTCTAACTCACTATACTCAAGAACCTTAGACTCTAACTCATCCTTGAGTTCTTGTGTCTTAGCTATAGAGAAATCAAGATTTTCTATAAGATCATCTCTCTCCATACAACATTCATATAACTTATCCTTGAGTCTAGCATTCTTCTTTCTTTCCTTTTTAAAAACACTAAGAGCATTAATAAGTTCACTTTCAAGATCCTTTATTTGTTTGCTTTCTGAATCATCAAAGCCTTTTTCAGATTTCTTATCACTAGAGGTGCTACCTTTTTCAAAAACCATACAAGCATCTTCCTTATAGTTTTATGAAGCATCCTCATACATACTAGAAACCAAATCATTATTTGTACAATTATCCTCAATGTGACCAAAATTTCCACATCTAAGACATTTCATGATAATGAATCCATGTTTCGGTTCTTCCTCTTTTTCTGATATGAACATCTCATTTTCATTATCACTTGAAGAACTTTCACTATCACTACTAGAACACTTACTTGCTTTGTCTAGGTAGAAAATCTTATTGTGCTTGTGAGAATACCTCTTTCCTTGATTGCTATGCTCATCTTTGTTTTTCCTGTGATGCTTGTGCTTTTCAGAATCCTTGCTCTTAGAATCCTGTTTATCTTCATCACTTTCATACTTGGGAACAGTACATTCAGTAGCATAATGACCAAACTTTCCACAATTGAAACATCTTACATTTTTCATACTTTTGTGCTTTCTAGAGAACTTGCCTTTCTTGCTTGTAATATGCCTCTTCATCACTAGAAGACTCATAACTATCTTGAAGCTGTTTACCCTTGGTTTTCTTGGTAGCCTTGAAAGCTGCCTCTTTCTTGACATCAAACTTCACTTGAGTTCTCAACTCAAATGCTGCAGGTATACTATGGAGCTCATCCTTTTTCAAATTATCTAAATCTTTAGCTTCCTCAATAGCAAAAATATTTTCACTAAATCTATTAGGAAGAGATCTTAAAATCTTATCACAAACATCATTTTTAGCAAGCTCAAGACCTAAGTATTTCATGGAGTTAACAACCTCATCCATACGAAGCATGTAGTCACTGATATTTTCATCATCATTCATCTGGAGTTGTTCAAAAATACTTTTGAAGTGTCTCAACTTGGCCTTTCTAGCATTTGTATCACCTGTATGAACCACCTTCAATTGTTTCCACATTTCACTAGCTGTCTTGTAGTGAATCACTTTGGTGAGATATGCTTTCTGTAAGCCTTTCAAGATTGCGTTCATTGCTTTTGAATTGCTGTGATGTAGGAGCCTTTCTTTTTTAGTATAAGGACCATGTACATGAATAGTGTACTCATCGTCAATCACTTCCCATACCTCATTACCAAGTGCCATTAGATGAACCTTCATCCTTGCACTCCAAAGACCAAAATCTGACCCATCAAGAATAGGTGTTGCATTGCCACTTGAATGATCCATTGTGTTCTTTACTAGCTTTTCCTTCAAGCTGTTAAACTTTCTGAAGGCACCCGTTCTGATACCAATTGAAGAACACAAGCTTATACTGAGAGGGGGGTGAACAGTATAAGACCTATTTTTATTTTTTCCTCTATACTTCAAAACAGTAAAGCAATATACCCAAAGCAATATAAAAACAATGCACAAAATCATCCATAAAGTGACACCAATTTTAACGTGGTTCACCCAGAATGGTTGGGCTACGTCCACAAAACTTTTCTCTAAAATTTATCTCAAAGTTCTTTGGTAATCCTTCCCAATTACAAATTTTATGAGCCTCAGCCCAAAGGAGATACCTTCCCCCAATCAAAATTTATGAGCCTCTGCTCAAAGGAGATACCTTCCCCCAAATCTAAATTTATGAGCCTCTGCTCAAAGGATATACCTTCCCCTCTACTCTGGAAATGATCCCTCAGAAGATCAATCGCCTCTACCTCTTGCCGACACGTAGAACTCCTTTCCACCGAAGACCTCCTATCCTCAATGCTTAGCCTAAGAGACCTCTGCCTTCTATGATCATGTCCACGGTGAGCTCGAGACTCTGTACCAAACATAGTCGATCGAGTCTAGTACAAGTCTTCCTCTGTCTGTCAGATCTGTCCAACACTTGAACAAATCAATCCTCTGCACACAAGCCTTTTCAAAGACTTGCCAAATCTATCCTCAAGTTCTTCTCAAAGAACCAATGCACCTCTATCCTCAATAATAGCACTTTGCATTCGTCTTTGCCCACTCTACGCCCATACAACAGCACTCTGCGTTCGTCTTTGCCCTTTGCGCTCTCTACGCCTTATGCTCTCTCTGTGCAATCACAGTGGCACTTAGAAAAAATCACCACTACTCTTTGCTCACTCTACACACTTTGATCAAATTTCACACTCTGCTCTCGGTGATCGAACTTCTCACTCTACGCTCTATTTATGAATTTTGCGACTAACAACACTACAACTCTTCAAAATAGCCTGCCTTTTATAATAACACTTTCAAGATCAAAACCTTAATCTTAGTCGACTGTAACCCTGATCTTTAGTCGGCTGCACAACCCTAAAATTCATTGGCTGCAAACCCTAATCTTCGTCGGCTCACATTTAACTTTGTCGGCTTCAACTACCTCTGTAACTCTTCTGTAGCTTTTGTCGTGAAACTACAACATGTCGCGATATCGTGACACTTTTGCCTCTTTGACTTTTTCTTGGTCGTTGACCGCAAAAACATAACATGTCGCGATATCGTGACACTTTTGCCTCTGAACTGTTCCTTCTTTCTTTTGTCACGATATCGCAACACTTTCTGCTTCTGTACTCTTCTTCTTTTCTTATGTCACAAAATCATGACACTTTTAACTCCTTCGTCTTCTTTTTAGCTTTTATCGTGATATCGCGACACTTTTGCTTCCTTAGACTTCCTTTTTGTTTTTGTCATCATATCGCGACATTTCTGACTCCATACATTCTCTCTCCTCTTTGAGTTGTGAAACTGCGACATGTCGCGATATCGTGACACTTTTCTAACTTGCTTACTCTCTCCTACTTAAGTCGCAAAAATGCGACATGTCGCGATATCGCGACACTTTTCCTCCTTAGCTCTTTTTTGTTCTTTGGGTCACGAAAACCCGACATGTCGCGATATCGCGACACTTTTTCTCCTTAGCACTTTTTTTTTCTTCGGGTTGCGAAAACCCGACATGTCACGATATCATGACATATTTTCTCCTTAGCGCTTCCTCTTGCAAATTGTCACGAAATCGTGACACTTTTCCTTGCGAGCTCTTTCTCTCGAACCTGTCACAAAATCGCGACACTTTTTTGTCCGTACCATCCTTCTTGCAAATTATCGCAAAATCGTGACACTTTTCTTTGCGAGCTCTTTCTCTCGAACCTGTCGCGAAATCGTGACACTTTTTCGTCCGTACCATCCTTCTTGCAAATTGTCGTGAAATCGTGACACTTTTCTTTGCGAGCTCTTTCTCTCCGAATATGTCACGAAATCGTGACAGTTTTCCTTGCGCTTTCTCTCTTCCAAAATGTCACGAAATCGCAACAATTTTCCTTGCACTTTCTCTCTCTTCCAACATGTCGCGAAATTGTGACAGTTTTTCCTGCTCTTTGATGTCGGCGAGGATTTTACCATGCTTCCGTTGCACCCACAAACTTTGAAACTATCATGCCGAACCTTCATCAAAACAATTTATTTGACATCAAACCAAATTCCTTCAAGAGCTTCTTGACATCAACGAAAACATATACACTTGAGCAAAGGCAATGTACCCAAAGTACCCAAAATTGCCAACAAATATGTGGATGACTAATTATAATTATAAGTCCAATTATTTTGAAATGTGCAATATTATGTTGGCTAACACAGGGACTATGTTGAATTCTAGTGGGGAAGAATGTCATATCCCCATTATTTGATGATTATTTTAGAAGAATGTGATACTACTGCAAGCATTTGTGATTACAGGTACAAGTGTCTACTCTATAGCAAGCAATTTTGACTAAAGGAGCACCCACCCCCTGGTGGAGACAGTGGTTGAAAGCGTCAGGTAAGGTGGGATATGATGTTGTGCTTTACGCACCATGGTCGTGGGTACATGGAAGCCCACTATTTAAAAAACTTCATATAGGACATTATGTCTGTCATTGCATCTTATGCACATGTTTGATTGTGAAAGTTTGACTATTTTTGTTTGCTGGATGAAAATTGATCTTTTAAAAGTGAGCCTTTTATTTAAAATTTATAAATGTAGTTATAAATATAAAAATAAGAAAACAAAAATACAAATTAAATTTTGAAAACAATATATATATATATATATATATATATATATACTATAAAAACTAATATAACAAAAATAATAATAAATAAGAATTAAAAATAAAACATAAATGAGAATATATCAAGAGTTAAATAAAATAATTTAATGATATATGAAATTTCTTTTATGAAGCAAACATAGTCACCATCTGGCAGGTGTTTGAGGTCACCTTTATGCATGGAGATCCATGAGGTGTCATCCTGAAATTGCATAAGTCTCCTTATAAAACTTTGAACAAACCTAAATTTAGGTATTGGAAGTGGTAAACTCGGTGGGATTGGAAGAGCGGCTTGGCGAATATCACATTGGTCTTATTGTTTTTCTGAGAGGTAGCTTCAGAAATCTGAACATTTATTGATGGCGTAAGAGAGATTGGTATTCTTAGGTCTTCAATATATAATGTATGTATAATATGGATTGGGGTTGGTGTTGAAAGTAATTGTTTTCTTTAAAAAAATATTTTCGCTGGTAAACTCTGCTTGTGAGTTGGGAAAATCTCTTTTAGCATTCAAATTATCGCCATATCAAGATAAGATTATGAGAAACCATTTTCATTGTATGGCCTGCATGTTTTTTTAAATTTAAAAAAAGAGTGGTTGAATATGAAACGCAGACTAGAAAAAATAATTATAGTAAGAAATCATTTGCTAATGCATAATGATTTCATTTAGTTTAGATGCATTCATGCTCGGGCCATGTTGATCCTTTAATTCCACTCTCAATCACTTGTATCGTTGCTTCTTTCTTGGGTGAATTTTGAAAGATAACTGAAGCTATTCTCAAAAGTAGCAGTGCACGCTAGCAACCCATGGTTGGTTGTGAATGAATTACTATATTGAAGTTCTTTTTAATGAATAGATATATCAGTTAATTGATAAATGCTATATGCTATACGAAGGAGCTTAGTATGTAATGATATAGTCATGTATAGAATAATCAAGTAAAGTGCAATGCGTTGACTATTAAAGTTTGAAATGTTGTCCACATGACTATATATGTGTTTATCAAGAATGCATAGAATGGTTTTGTATTTAACTGTAGATTATTTTATTGGAAACAACTCTTTTAAGGCTTTTATATTTGATTTTTTTTATTCCTTTTTATATTTCACTTCTCTGGAAATTGAATAATAGAAACATAGCTTGTTCAAACTGGGCAAGTAGAAGCAATTTGGAAATTCAGGTAATATGTCCTTCAAATTTCTTTCTTGAGATATCTATGTTTAGTAATTTTCTTTAAGGATTCATAGAATGAAGTATTATCGTCTTCCATAATTGTATCGTTGTGTTGATGACGTGTGATTCTTTATTACGAAACCATTATATCAATTGGAAACCCCATTTTACCTTCCTAATTTTAGTCACCGACCATAATAAAATTATTAGGATGGTATATGAGAATGTGCCATCTTTACTGGGTGGATGTCCGAAGCAGGGAATTGATTTGTTATACGTTGAGCCAAATTCTTATAAAATTTAACTGCTATTAAGGTTTTTAGGAAGCGAGTTTCACTGTAGACATTGGTATTAAAAAAAGTGATTTATGTGAATAAGAGTGGTAGCTTTATTTTGAGCCTTGAAATGAAGAGGTTCTACTCTATGGTGATGACTGACGCCACTTTAAAAACAAAGAATAAACTTTTATTGTATAATGGTTTTTAAGCATCCTCAAAAACATTTTGCATCCAGTTTTTATAAAAACTTTATCATTTTGTTAAGGATACGTATGTCCAAACTATCATGCTATTTTTGAGTCCTTAGACATGGACTTAGTTTTTACCTTGACTACTCATAAACTAATATCCATATACATTAGGGAAATTTTAAGCAACTCCTACATCTAACCACGAGACAAATTCCGTGGTGAGCTGTTCAATAAATATTTTGTTATGGAATAATTAAACCCGTGTCTTGGACATTGCATGTTCTTGAAATAATATACGAATATAGTTTTAAACTCGTATCGTGTTTTGGTGGGTGAGGTTGTAAATTAACCAAAATTGTTATCTCTTCACGAAGTCTTCTCGGAAATAAATTTATGAGGATGCTTTCCATGTAGATATGTCGTGCATCTCATTGGTATAAAATATAAATAAAAGCTTTGATATGTAATATCTATATAAGACATAGGAATGGTGTCATTACTAAGGATGGGTAAGTCCCTTGTCAATTAGACTTAGTGAATTTTCTCCTTTTGGGTCTAAATTTCTCATAAAAATTAGAACTGCCCTTGCCTAAAGCAATGATAATTTATAAGGTCAAAAGTGTACAACAATTAGGTAATCTGCCATATAATTAAACGTTTTGCATATGGATGATTGTCACCAATTGAGAAATTTTACTGAAATATATATTAGATATAGTTGGACATTGCAAATATCTGAAATAAAGGTATGGTAGGTATGTTGCTATCTTTCTCCAGTTTTTAGAATTGAGGCATTAATTTATTTTATTAAAATTGTATTAAATTAGGAGAAGACATCATATGATTACTTAATTTCCTACCTCTCTAGATAAAGGTTTTGTGTGTTATGTTTTAATCTAAAGTAATATTAAGATCAAAATAATTAGGGAATTAAGTATAATAATATATTTTAAAAATATTAATATTTAAAAAATATGAATAAGATAATATAGTTGAATTTGAATATTTTGCTTTATCAAATACATATAACTTTAGGTAGTTTTTTCCAAATGTTGAATGATTGTTGTAAGGTTGATTATTATTATATTTAATTGTTATAAATGTACTATGAAAATTAAATGTTTTATTTTATGGACGTATTGTTTAGGGATCAATGATATTAATGGATTTAAAGGGATCAATGATATTAATGGATTTAATGGATCCACAAGTAGGGATATTAATAGCATTATTTTTTTCTTATGTTGACTTTTAATAATCATGTTTTTAAATATTTGGTGATATATAAGTACTTTGGAAATAAAATGAACATAAAATAAATCATAAGAATTTACCATACAAGACCAATAAAGCATATTCCCTAGAAAGGTCGAGAAGGGCTATGGAGCCACATTGTCAAGAGAGGGTGTCGAAGAGGATAAAAAATACTCACCCAACTCTGATAGCTAGTAGTGGCGACTATTGTGTTTCGGGGATTACTATTCTCTAATAAACTAAGAAGGGACATGGATCCTATGCTATAGAGAGTAAAAAATAATAGTATGGGATATTGTTCTAGGTTATCGAGTGAGGTAGTACATGAGGGTGATCACAATCCTTACTTCAGTTGCAAAATTGCCAACAAAACCCGAGACTAGAGAGCTAGATCTTGGGGTTGGAAGGTCCAGTGGTAGATGGTATGGGCAGCATTACCACCAACTTGAGCTTGATCTGAGACACCTGGTCCAAAATCTAGAGTATTGGCGGATCCTAATAACAACTTATAAGAATGTCAATAATAAGGCACTAACATAGTTACACTAACTCTAGCATGGGCCTGAAGGTTTAGTTAGGAATGAAGACCGATCAGAGGACCATAAGGACAAGAATGAGATCAAATATCCAAGTCCTCCATGTTATGATATGGGGAGAATAATGCGTCCACCCTTCCAGGTGATATGGGCCCTGGAAGGACAACCCCTTGTCGAGAACTCAAAAAACTCTATTAAGGAGTAAATAGGTCTCAAATAAGGCACACTACAGTGTGAACTTGGCTAGTCTCAAGCACTTGAGATTTCATCTGTAGCCAAAATAGAATCTCAAAGTGTGATAATCTATACTTTGTGCTAATACAAATTTGGGTAAGCTTATGATAATATTGCGATAATTGTGTTAAATTAAAATAAAATTTTGAATTTGTGCTTCTAACAACCAAGTGAGTAGACCTAGGTTATTACACTTTCTTCTCTATATTTTAAGCTTAGATAGATTATTTATCTACTTTCATATTTTCTTTTTTACCATTTACCATATATTCTAGCAATTTTGTGTTAACACATTCTTATTTGTCATATAGAATCCATTCTCGCTGGAGCTGATTTCACTCTTGTTTTTAGTTAATTTGGAGTCATCCCTTCTCTGCCTTCGTATGGACTAGTTCTCATTAATTTATTTATTTGTCTTGTCCATATTGTGCTCCTACTATGCCATTTAATATTTTTTCTTGTCTCGTTTTACTACTTGAACTTTTACTTTTGCTCACTTGAATTTTATATGTTATGCTTTTAATCAATCTATTATTATTAACTATTAGGTTCATGTCTACAATTTTTTCTTGGTCATTTTTTATATGCATTCAAAAGAACAAGGGCCTGGCCTCTTATTAAGAAAGTTTCTTATTCTTCGTAGGTCCCTAAAGGTAATGATTTATTTTATTTTTTAAAGAAATTTTTTTATTATTTGTAGGTCCTAGATGCTAATTATTTATTTTATTTTGTTCTTGTCAAGTAATTTATCTATAGATTATAGGAATTAGTTAATTGATCTTGGACACTTTGCATATATTGCCTATAAATATCAACATTTTTTTCCTAGGTATTAACAAAAGTATTGTGAAGCTAATTATAGTGTCATAATCCTTTTATAAACTACATGGTAGATATGACTACATGTTAAATAAGTATAATATCATAGATAGACATGTGTTATTTATGTTGCTTGATCTTTTTCCTTCCACTTGTAGTTGCATCTTATCTCATATTTGGTTAAATAGGTTTGGTTAAAAAAAATTGTATTAAAGTTGAAGAACACAAGCTTATACTAAGATGGGGGTGAACAGTATAAAACCACTTTTTATTTTTCTTTCAATCAGAATTATACAATGTATCAATAGTAGTAATAACAACAATATCCAAAGCAATGCACAAAACACCACACAAGATAGAAACACCAATTTAATGTGGTTCACCCAATGTGGGCTACTCCACGGAGAAAATCTTTCACTAAAACTTTCTCAATAATTCTTTGTGGGAAACCTTTCCCAATTACAATGTTTATGGACACCTATCCAAAGGAGACACCAATCCCCTAATCAAGTTCATGGGCACCAACCCACATGAGACACCAATCCCCTAATAAATTTTGTGGGCACCAACCCATAGGAGACACCAATCCCCTAATCTGGTTCATGGATCTTCTATCCATAGGAGAATTCTTTATCCTCTGCTTTGGTTGATGATCTTCTAGAAGAGTTGTTGCCTCCACTACCCTGGTTGATGGATCTCTATCTACTGAAGACACTAGTCCTCACTGCCTTGACCAATGGATCTCTATCCACTGGAGACTGTCATCCTCTATACTCTATCACCCTCCAAATCTCTGATTCAAACTCTATCTCAAATCTATACTAAACATAGCCCTTCATTCTAGCACAAATATGCTCAATCTCTATTTGTCTTGCACTAAACTCAGTCCTTCGATCTAGCACAAAACTGCTCAATATTATGTCTTAAAATTTGTATTGTAAGCTTCCACATAAAGCTTACTAAATCTATCCACAAGTCTTCTCAAGACTTGTCCAAATATGCTCAACAAGTCCTTATTAGAAATTGTACAATATGTTCAACAAGTCCTTACTAGAACTTGTACAATATGCTCAACAAGTCCTCTTTAGAACTTGTAAAATCTGCTCAACAAGTCCTCACTAGAACTTGCACAATCTGCTCAACAAGTCCTCACTAGAACTTGCACAATCTGCTCAACAAGTCCTCACTAGAACTTGCACAATCTGCTCAACAAGTCCTCACTAGAACTTGCCCAATATCATAGAAACATATAGAGAATTGTTAGAGACTCAATATACTTATTATTCACAATAATGATCAATCACAAAAACATATGGAGAATTGTTAGAGACTCAATATGTTTCACAATAGTTCTCACTCTCTTTCTCAAGTCAATTTAGAATATGGTACAATTTGTTTTACGAAACTTGAACTTTCACTTCAATGTATCTAGTTGATTAGTCTCAATCAACTCTACTCAATCAATCACACAAGGAGCTCAAAATGCTTCCAATAATGCTATTCTCAACTATCAATGATGCTCAAAGTCCTTTCCTCAAGTTTCACTCAAACAGTCACTTCAAAAATAATGCTTGTAAGACAATATTCACATAACAATGATACTCATGATATTTTGCCAATTCTAGTTCAAGTTCATCACCAAGCTAATTGCTTCAACAACAATGCTAGTTTTACTTGCAAGCTTCACATAACAATGATACTCATGATCTCTTGTCAATACTAGTTTAAATTTCCACTCAATCAATCAATTCAATAATAATGCTAATCATACAAGGTTCATAGCATTTATCTCTTTCTCAACAACTCATCATATCAATGAGGAAACTTAATTAAATCCTTTTCACTCCAAAGTTGTTTTCCAAAAATAATCAAACAACTCAATTTTGGAAGAATGTGCCCATACCTTTTCTTGATGATAAGGAACCTCAAGAATTTGCCACAACAACAAACACTTCTTTTCCAAGCTCAAGAAGGTTAGAAGATGATATACTCTCTCAATATTACAATGCAAATATAAAAACACACATACACCTTATTACTCCATCTTGAAGAAAGCATCCATCAACATATACAAAAATTAATTGACCAATTACACCTTATGATCTCCCAATTTAAAATAATATTTACCACTAGAAATAATATCAATAAAATCACCTTCTCAAATAACTCAATGGCAAGAAGTCTTCTCAAATTTTAATCACACTTCAAACCTTTGATAAGTCAATATATCACAATAACTTTATAAAAAAAAAGTTAATACCTTATACCTCCATTTAATTAAAAATTAATGATTAAATTAAGCGCCTTTTAATAACCCCTTATAACTCCCTAGAACCTTATGTCAAACCTTAGGAAAATAAAAATTATAGCACAAAAATTTATTACCTCCACCTTGGTGAGACTCGAACCCTTGACGTCGCCTCCACGTGCGTCCTAGCCGTGGCCTTGGCTGTCGTGAGTGCTAGATGCTCGTTTAAGAACCAAAGAGCACCACATGCTCTATCTACCCTCGTTGGCACCTAAGCAAAAACACACATCACTCATTCGATGCTTCAAACTCAACAAAGCAAAAACTCTATCGTCGTGAATTGATCATGGATCACCCTATGCCCAAATACCTTAGCTTTCGACCACTTGCCACCAGGCCACAATGCCTAGTTGGATATGGGATTTTAGCCCTCGTTGTATTTAACCCCTTTTGTTGGCACCTAAGACAAGACTCTTATATTCTTCCTTGCACGAAGTCTTCAACTCACAAATTCGCTTACCTCATTTAAGCATTGACGTTGGCGCAATTTGATTTCTTTGCAACCCTAACCTTAGGGTGTATAATATTTAATTAATAATAACATTATTATTATTAATTTATATATAACTTAATAACCATAGGTTAATTAAATTAAAATATAAATTAATATAATGAAATTATAAATTAAATATAATTTATCTATCCAATTGGTTTTAAATAAAAACCATTTATTTTTGCCATCATGGGTTTTAATAAAAATCATTTATTTTTGCCATGCATAATATTACAAGGAATATTATGACACCTTCTTTATCAACCTTTTGCATTGCTCCCTTTGACCTTCTGACGTCAGTGGTGGTTCACTTTTTGGCATCAATGACAACTTCATGCCTTGACATAAATGACAACTCTATGGAATCAAAATGTCCAACAAAAGTGTAGGTGTTCTTTGTATGATATAAGTTTATGTTTTTTATTATTATTTGTTTAGTGATTTTCATAGTAAGACTTTATCCATTATATTTGTAGGTCTTACATTTTGGTGAACTTGACGTGAACACCTCATAGATTCAAATATCTTTGGATTGCATATTTTTTAATCTCTTTTTCCAATATTTTATAATGGCTAACAACCCTTATAATACTAGAAACAATTAGTGCCAAGATCTATCTCACATACTTCCTATTGAAATTAACCTTGAGAAGGAGAATCCTTTTGTCAACCCTAAATTGGAAGAGAAAAAACCTCCCCTAAAGCAAAACTTTGAGAGAATAATTTTGTATTCTATTGATCACTTAAGAGAATTTATTTGGTATATTAGGTGCATTTTCATGGATGATTTCAAGGGATATGACCAAATAAAAGTAATTTTATCCTCAAATTCTCATCCTACCCACACAAATCTTATGTCTTCTAATATTGACCAATCAGGCAGCTAAATAGCCATATATATTAATCAATAAAAATTCTACTCTTAGGCTTTAATGCCTCTATGGTTAACCTTGTTGACTCAACTACCCCTCCTATCGCTTCTAGAAGCATGACCCAAGGTGCTTCATCATTCTGATACGGCATGCCTACATCTCTTATTGATGAACTATACCCTCAACATATAACTTGACCAACTCTTGCTTCACATATATTTTCAAATATAACCTTATCCTTTTAGAATCACATTCCTCTTACATCAAACCCTATCTCTACCAATAATTTCATTCAACTGACCCAATATTAGCTTGTGGGGCACCACCTATGGCTTCAATTTTTTCATCATTGTAAACATACTTGTACATTATTCTACGACCACCACAAAATCCTTTCCTTCCTGAACAACCAAATTCAAACTCTAAATTAGAAGATGAATTAGAATATATAAAGCAACAATTGACATCCTTTTAAGGAAATCCTAGTCAAAAGTATTTCTTTGATGACTTTTATAACCAACCACTATCCTTCCATGACTAGTAGGCAATTTCCTCCCAATTCTAGAATACCCAAGTTTCAATTATATAAATGTGGATAATATCCCATTAATCATATTATAGCCTTCCAAATCACTTGTATTTCTCTTTATCATGATGAGATGTTGCTTCTTCAGCTCTTTCCCATGCGTTTTATTGATGCAACCTTACAATTGTATTTCTAGTTGTCTCCTCATTTAGTCAAAATCTTTATAGGGCTTGTCAAGTTGTTTGTCCAATAATTTACAATATACATCCAATACAAAGCCATAATTAATGATATTTATCAATTGAAATAAGACAAGGATGAAGATTTCATAGATTTCTTGGCTAGGTGGTGTGCCCTTGAAGGGAGACCCCAATATATTCCTCCACCTAAAGACCTTTTAAAAAAATTCATTTGTAGTTTACATGACCAACTATCCTATCCCCTCTTTCGAAGTTACAGTTGACCTCACCAAGCAAGTAGAGGCTACTATTTTATGAAAAGGGTAACTTAAGCTCAAAAAGTAAGAAGATAAGCCTAACCATAAGAGTTAATACAAAAATAAATATGTAATAGGTGATGGTGTCATAGATTCCCATCAAACCAATAGCATAAATACATTAGTCTAAGAAACCTAAAATATTATCCTCTCAAAGCAATAAAATCCTAAAATAAAATTTACTAGAATAATTCAACCTCTAGTCCTTAAGCAACTCCTAGATACAATGATGATACATTTGACATTCATTATACCAATAGATCCGTCTAAATAAAATCCTAATTGGTATTGTGTTGAGAAATTTTATGATTTTCATCGTGATGAAGGTCATAAGACTCATAGATGTAATACCCTGCATAATATCATCTAGGACTTCATTGAGAAAGGCCAAATTATCATTGATAATCCTAACACTTCATCCTCCTCTAACCAAGACCTTGGGATATTTCAAAATCCTTTACCAAACCATAACCATTTAGCAAAAAACAATGTTCATTATAGAAAATGTTTTACCCCCAAATAAAAACATGATAGGTGTCATCAATGTTTCCACAATTAGTGCTATAACTTAACAAAAACAAAAATTACCAACCTATTGACTAGATTCCCAAACCTCCTTTGGTGTTATAATAAAATTTAAAATATCTCATCTAAGCAACCACCTCTCATCATATCAACCTCTAATCCAAGTCCTTTTAAATTAGGCCAATAGCTTGAAAGTACCCTTGATAAAATATCCCTCTTAGAATTCTTTCAAATTTCTACAACCTACATAAATATCCTCCTCAAACTTCTAAGTGAACAAGTGGTCCCCTAAGATTTACCACTTGATGATGTATCTAATATGTTGGATTTTTAGGTATTTATAACATTATTTACCCCTTTACCAAGAGATTTGTCTCTTTACATCACTTGCAATATTGGTAAAAAAATGATCAAGTAATTTCTTATTGATAATGGGTCAGCTCTCAATATATGAAATTTAAAATTCCTTAGCCATTCTGGACTAACCAAGCAAGACTTGTAAACTTTGGACCTTATTATTTTAGCCTTTGATAATGAAGAATGGAGAGTCAATGGTACAATAACTTTACCTATTAAAGTTGGGTTGCAAGTACACAACACTCTTTTCTATGTGATTCCTTGTGATGTTTTTTATAATATCCTTCTGGGATAGCCATGGATCCATGTGGTGCAATTTGTCCCTATCACCAATGCTTTAATTATGAGTATAAGAAAAAATTATTTTGTATCTCTATTGATCCTAAAACATTTTCCTACTGCCAAATTATTGAAGCCAAGAAAGCCAAAAATAATATTTATCCTTCCCTCCAACCTTCTTCTCATCCTCCTTTTTCCTCCTCCCTTTCCAATTATACATTACAAACCCAAAAACCAACTAAATTAGATGAGGATTGACATGACAATTCCAAACTTGTTAAAAAATATAATAAACACAAATCATATAAAAGTGAATGAACACCTTAATGAATATCTAATCTTGGACCTAGCCAAAATCTTCCTCTCTTCCCAAATCTTAGGTTTGCCTTCCATGAAAGGAATGACAGTACAAATAGAGAGTTGTTCCTTTGTTTGTGATGGAACTTCCAATAACAAACAAATCTATTATAGTAATAAGACCACAATATACTAGAAATAGGGCCAAAGTGTGAAGGCCTTGGATATACAAGATAAACAAGTAGTAATAAATTTATATTAGGGACTAATTTTGCAACATAAAAAATTGATACCAAATTTGCGATAGGGATTGATGAAACCAGTTTTGTAACAAGTAATAATGAAGGAAAGATAGGTACTAATGAATCAAATTATGGTAAAAGAAATAAAAATGAATGTATAATATAGAATAGAAAAATCAAATGTGTGTCAGACATCAAACATACAAAATTTGTTAAAAAATAAATTGATAAAGGAAACAAAATTCATAGTGTGAACAATTGTAACCATTGTGGCAAATATGTACATTGTGAAATTTATGGATAAAATAATCATTCCCAAAGATATTGTTAATACATAGGAAATAACAAAATGAAAATTAATTATGGATGGATAAGTATGTACGAATGGGATAAGATAGAAGAAAATTTGTATGGTTTCTATAAGAAGAGAGGAAG
Organism: Wollemia nobilis; assembly: GCA_028583015.1. Classification (NCBI taxonomy): domain Eukaryota; kingdom Viridiplantae; phylum Streptophyta; class Pinopsida; order Araucariales; family Araucariaceae; genus Wollemia; species Wollemia nobilis. Next base: position 277,327 of record JAQPPZ010003618.1, read on the forward strand.
TATGATGAGAAATCAAAGTTTGTTGAATATAAAGAATAATCTTAATTTTTCTCATAGAAGTGTAAAATAAAGGATTTCAAATAATAACCCAAGAACAACTTGGAAAATGGCCTGAAGTGATAAGACCTATAGAAGAAAGCTTATGATGAATTTTGAAAAGTACTTACTTAAGGCTAATCCAATGATATACCTAGAGGTATGATAACCCAACAGGCAAAATAATCCAGAGGAAATGTCCCAAGCAGGATGACCCAGAGATAGAATAACCTAGAGGTAATGTCCCAAGAAGGATTACCTAGATGGAGAATAACTCAAAGGTAATGACCTAGGTAGGTCAACCCAAATATGAAGATTACCTAGAGGTAAACTATATGGAGACTATTTGAGCCAGGATAACCAAACCTAGCAAAATTTAGCTAATGATAAAGCTAGAACTAGAGATCAAGATCAAAAACTAGAGCTAGAGCCAAAGAATGATATTTATACCAAATAATGTAATACAAGGGGGTGTTGGATAATATTACATTATTTGGCATTTTGCACTTTTGTATTTTTGTAATAATTTGATATTTGTAATTATTGAGAGTTTAATAAATATTATTCTCATGGAAAATTGAAGAGAAATATCTCTCAAGAGATTGAGAGAAGATGAAGATAAAAAGACAAGAAGAGGTTCCATTATCTATAATACTATATTTGAAAATAAAAAATGTATCTATGAGAAAAATATGTATCATATGTAAATAATATATGAATATTTTTGTGAATATATTTTGTGTTCAAATCTTAACGTTTTAATGTATTATTAAATCTAGACCTTAAGCTAACAAGATAGGCATCTTGCACAACTTTTATAGGAGTTAGCTGAATTGAAGAAGTAGGGTACCTAACTTGAGAAGGAAATGCAAATGTGACCAGAGGTTGAGGATGTAATGACCCTCTCCACATGACCATTGATTATAGATTAATTAATGGATTGCACTTACCTTTTTTCTATAGAGCAAGGTATTGTTGATGTCCATTGTGTATGTAGGACCAGGGATAGCCTTCGATTGATAGGAGAAAAGTAAGTGAGGGGGAAATTATGATTGGCCTTGTGAGTACATGGAAGCTCACATGAGCTGCATGTTAGACATTTTGAGTCCTTAACCTGAAATGTTGTCATTGATGTCAATAGAGCAATAAATGTCAAAAGGATCTATGAAGGGTTTTTGTGAAAACCAAGGCAGGGAAAATAAAAGGTTTTATTTAAAACCATGGACAACATATTTGATCTAGTTTTTTATTAAAACCCACATTGGGCTTTCGTTTCATCGAAAAATGTGCCCCGATGATGGAGTTATTTGAGTTTTAATGTTTGGTTTAAATTTTAATTATTTAAAATTTAAATTCAAATTTAAATGGAAAGTTTCCCGTCGACGTCATCATGAAAATACAATTTTAATATTTTCGTCGACATCTTCAAAGTGTTATTAAACACTATATAAAGGGGTGGCAATTAAACCAAATAATCATCCTTGCTCTCATGTGTTAATTGCCTTGGAATTCGAAAGAGCTCGTGCGAATTGTTGAAAAGGAAGCAGAGAAGAAAGCGCAATGATTTGGAAATCTCAAACGTGGTATGAGGCATGGTGCATTGGCGTATCAATTTTGCTAAGACTATGGGTAGCACAAATATCAGGGATCGAATCCCCTTGATGGTAGTGTGTGGGAAGCGCTTTGGTGCTTTGTCCTTTACAGCAGGCGGAGGAAGATTAAAGGCCCTTTTTGGCATTTGCTTTTCCAATGAGCGCTTTGGCTCTATTGGAATCTAAGCCATGGCTAAGACGCTCACGGTGTGTGGTGAACGGGGGTTCGAATCCCCTTGAGAGGTATTTACATTTTTGCCTTTAATAATTTTTATTAGCCCTAAAGTTTGGAGTTTTAAGGTATTTAATGGGAATTAGATTTTATCATTAGGGTTGTGATTATTATTGCAAAAGCATATTTTATTTATGTTTTATTTTGATGGAAATGGAGAATTGATTTTAGGAGAAATAAGGAGTTGTTGTTAAAGTGATTTTGAGAGATTTATTGTGGGTTATTTTTAATAAGGGTTTTTATTAAAATAGACTTTGGTGGATGTGTTTATGAAGTTGGAGTGAAAAGGGTGTAAATTAAGTTATGCTTTTATTGTGATTATTTAAAGACCACTAACCCTTATTAATATTGAAAAGGAAAGTTGTGATTAAGTGTGGCAGATTTTCTGGATAACTTATTGACATCAAAAAGGTATGGGCACATTCTCCTATTGATTGTTTGTGGTGGTTGATTTCAAAAATATCATTGGAGATAAAAGGATTGATTATGGTTTCCTTTGTGAAAATGATTGGTTGAATGCTTCAAGGTTTTCTAATTTGTGGGTTGTATTGAAACCTTGTTTCATTAGCATTGTTGTTGAAGCCCATTGATGATGAAATGAACTTGAACATGATCTAGAAAAGAACATGAGTATCATTGTCATGTGAGACTTGAGATAAAGCATTTTTAGAAACATTTTGAGTTGGTTGATACATGCTTGAACTAGGTTTTGTGAGAAAGTATTGTTCCTTGATGTGATTGGTTGAGTTGAGTTGGTTAAGCCTAGTTAAGTGGATGTGTAAAATGGTTGTTCAAGTTCCATAAAATAAACTATTCTATATTCTTATTTGAGTTGAGATTGAGATTGAAGAATAGGACATATTGAGTCTCTAACAATTCTCTTTATGCTTCTATTGAGTTGAGATTGAGATTTGAGTATAGAACATATAGAGTCTCTAAAAATTCTCTTTATGCTTCTATGAGATTGATTTGAGTTGAGATTGAGATTTAAGAATAGGACATATTGAGTCTCTAACAATTCTCTTTATGCTTCTATTAAGTTGATATTGGGATTTGAGTATAGAACATATAGAGTCTCTAAAAATTCTCTTTATGCTTCTATGAGATTGAATTGAGATATTGATTGTACTTTGAGTATAGAACATATTGAGTCTCTAAAAATTCTCTTTATGATTCTATGATATTGAACAAGTTCTGTGTAAGCTTGTTAAGCAGATTTGAGACAAGTCTTTGAGAAGGCTTGTGGACTGTTTTGAGTTAAGCTTTTGTGAAAGCTTGCTTGAGAAGATTTGAGCAAGTCCAAGAGAGGACTTATTGAGAAGATTTGAGCAAGTCCAAGAGAGGACTTATTGAGCATATTTGAGCAAGTCCAAGAGAGGACTTATTGAGTAGATTTGAGCAAGTCCAAGAGAGGACTTATTGAGCAGATTTGAGCAAGTCCAAGAGAGGACTTATTGAGCATATTTGAGTAAGTCCTAGAGAGTATTTGTTGAGAAAATTTAGACAGGTTTTGTGTGAACCTGTTGAGAAAATTTAGACAGGTTTTTGGGTGAACCTATTGAGCATATTTGAGCAGATTCTGAGTGAACCTATTGAGAAAAATTATACTAGACCGATTGTACTGTGTTTAGTGTAAGAGATTGAGCAGAACTATGCTAGACCGATTGAACTGTGTTTGGTATAGTATTGAGATAGATCTTTGGAGGTGACAGAGTATAGAGGATAGAGTCTTAGTGGATAGAGATACAGCAGTCAAGACAATTGAAGACAAATATGAGTGAGAAGTCTTCAAGTGGAGAGAGATCCACAAGTCAGAGCAGCATAGAGACAAAGTCTTCTAGAAGATCACTAGCCAGAGCAGAAGGGGAAAGAGTTCTCTAGTGTAATATATCCACGAACTTGATATTAGGGTATCAACATCTCCTTTGGATCGAGGTCCATAAACATTGTAATTTGGGAAGGATTCCCAAGAGATCATTTGAGAAATATTTAGAAGAAATATTTTCTCTGTGGAGGTAGCCCACATTGGGTGAACCATGTTAAATCTGTGTCTCTATTGTGTGTGGTGTTTTTTGCATTGCTTTGATTACTGCTATTGATACTACTATCTATACACTACATAATATTGATTTGAGAAGAAAAGTAAAAAGTGGTCTTATACTGTTCACCCCTCCCTCTTAGTATAATCTTGTGTTCTTCTATTGGTATCAGATCGGGTTCCTTCAGAAGAGTTTGACAGCTTGAAGGAAAAGCGGTCTAAGAACACAATGGATCAAAAAGATCAAAATAATGAGGCCTTCAATAATACAGTACCAGTATTTTATGGAAGTGACTTCCTATATTGGTGTGTGCTGATGATATTTCACCTAATGGCACTTGGCAATGAAGTTTGGGATGCAGTGGAATTTGGGTACAATTCATAAATTAATCCTCCTACATATAAGGAAGGTAGGTTTCTCATGCATGCAAATTCAAGAGCTATGAATGCAATTATAAGAGGATTACATAGATCAAAATCTATGAAGGTGATGGAATGCAAAACAACAAAAGATATGTGGGAACTCTTGCAAACCATATATGAAGGAGATAAAAGTGTCAGGAAAGCAAAGATCAGAAATCTCAAAGGAGAATTTGAGAATCTAAGAATGAGGGATGATGAAAGCATTCATGACTATCTCAAAAAGGTTGATGAACTTATACATGAGATGATAGGTCTTGGAATGAATGTTGATGAATTTGATGCTTGCGACAATATCTTGAGGACTCTTCCAAAAAGGTATAGTGAAAAATTTTCTACCATAGAAACATCAATTGATAGTGATAATCTAACAAGAAATGCTTTGCTTGGTATGCTTACAACTTTTGAGATAAGAACAAAATATCATATTCCTCCAAAAGAAGTTGCATTCAAAGTGGACAGTAAGAAAAAGGATAAGAAGACATAATCAAGCAATGAATTTTCTAGTGATGAAGAAGTTAACTATAGTAGAAGATATAAAGGGTTCAAAAAACCAATAGATATGATATCTATTAAATGCTTTAATTATGGCAAGTTTGGAAATTTTGGAACAGAATGCAAAAAGCCAAAGATCAACAATGATGAAGAAAAATATGATCACAAGTACAAGGAATCTGAAAATTACAGGTACCAAAAGAAAAATAGGGATGGACAAAACAAACAAGGGAAGAAGTTTTTCTAAAGGCAAAAGAGAAGCTACTATGCGGATAATCCAATTAAGTACCAAATTGATAGTGATGCTAGCTTTTCATACAATGATAGAGATGAACCCTTGTTCATGGTTAAGGAAAAATATCAAGCTAAGAAAAATACTCAAGTTATTCTCAAGTGTTTTAGATGTGGTAAATTTGGACACCTTGAAGATGATTGCACAAGATATGGTTATAGTTTTAGTGATGATGATTTTGAATATGCACTTGATAGATCAAATGAGAATCTTCTAATGGCTTTAGAATATAAAGAATTGAGTGATCCTATAGAAAGCAAGTCAAAAGAAAGAAATGATATGGACAAAGGCAAAAAAATAGAGGACTACTCAACAGAGAATGGTTATGATCTCAAAGGTGAGCTTATCTATGCTCTTGACACAGTTAAGAAGGTAAGAAAGAAACACTCTAAGCTTGAAATTTAGTTTTAAGAATGTGATGAAGAAATATTATTGCTCATAGATGACTTAGAGAAGTCAAAGGCCAAGGCAAGTAAGTTCAGAGAAAATTTAGAAGCAAAAATCTTGGAATGTGAGAAGTTAGCACAAGAAGTGGCTACTCTAAAGAAATATTTATAGGACTCCAAGATCAATATGAAGAGTTTCACAAATAGATCTAATAACTTGGATAAGTTCATTCATGGACAAAAAAGAACATCATGTTCAACAGGTCTAGGTTTTGGAAAGAAACAGGAAAATGCAAAGTCTACTTCAAGTCTTGAAGAAGAAGAAACAACATCATAAGAAGATACTTCAAAAGAGGGATTCTTAGATGTAAGTGAAAGTGAAACTTCTAAGGATGAGTCAGATTGCAGTGGGTCCAACAGGGACAATGGGTAAATAAGATACATATGGAACAACAATCAGAATATGATACCAATGAGATCAAGGCAAGGAAGCTTCAATGGGAGATGCTTCTCATGTCACATGTTTGGGCACATGACTTCACAGTGCAGGACACATGAAAGACAGGTATATGTAAGAGAACAAATTTTCCAAGGATATTGTTATTCATGTAATGAGTTTGGTCATAAGGCAATAAATTGTAGGATTCATGATAGAAGAAGATATGGCTTCACCAGGAGAAACCCTAAGACTATTGCACATCCAAGGAATAATAATATTAAGTGTTATAAGTGTAATAATGATGGTCACATAACAAGATGGTGTAGAGAAAATGTTCTAGAAATAGGCATGAATAGGAAAAGGAATATAAACATGAACGGGAATAGGAATATGGACAGGAACAAGAATAGGAACATGAATAGAAACAAGAAGATGAACAGGAACAGAGACTCGAAAAAGAAAAGAGACTCAAAAAAGAATGAGAACAAGAACAGGTACAAGAATAGGAACATGGATGAAAATAAGAATGAGAACAAGAACAGGTACAAGAATAGTAACATGGATGAGAACAAGAACAGGAACAAGAACATGGATGATGACTCGGAAAGAAACAATGATAGAATTCAACAAAAAGAAAAATGAAAAGACAAAGGCAGAGAATAGTGCTTTCGGGGAGTAGAAATACTCCCACCCCAGAATTAACCACCTCATGTGGAGGTGGGGGAGGGGCTAAGCTAAGAGGCTTATTTCTTAGCCCCGAGCCCCAAAGGTGACCCTTTGCCATTGATGTCAAAGGGGGAGAGATTTGTGTATTATAGAGAGAGTTTTTGGATATGAGGAGAGATTTGATATCTAAGAGAGCATTGAGCTAGGGGTAGCAAAGCCCTAGGGGGAGAAAAAAATAAGGTCAGAATTTAGTAAAAGCATTTGGGTTGCCATCAATGACAAAGGGGGATATTATTGGACATTTTGAGTCCCTAAGCTGAAATGTTGTCATTGATGTCAATAGAGCAATAAATGTCAAAAGGATCTATGAAAGGTTTTTGTGAAAACCAAGGCAGGGAAAATAAAAGGTTTTATTTAAAATCATGGATAGCATATTTGATCTGGTTTTTTCTTAAAACCCATATTGGGCTTTCGTTTCATCGAAAAAGGTGCCCCGGTGATGGAGTTACTTGAGTTTTAATGTTTGGTTTAAATTTTAATTATTTAAAATTTAAATGGAAAGTTTCCCGTCGACGTCATCATGCAAATACAATTTTAATATTTTCGTTGACGTCTTCAAAGTGTTATTAAACACTATATAAATGGGTGGCAATTAAACCAAATAATCATCCTTGCTCTCGTGTGTTAATTGCCTTGGAATTCAAAAGAGCTCGTGCGAATTGTTGAAAAGGAAGTAGAGAAGAAAGTGCGGTGATTGGAAATCTCAAATGTGGTATGAGGTGTGGTGCATTGGCATATCAATTTTTCTAAGACTATGGGCAATGCAAATATCAGGGATCAAATCCCCTTGACGACAACATGTGGGAAGCACTTTGGTGCTTTGTCCTTTGCGGCAGGCAGAGGAATATTAAAGGCCCTTTTTGGCCTTTGCTTTTCCAATGAGCCCTTTGGCTCGGTTGGAATATTAGCCATGGATAACACACTCGTGGTGTGTGGCGGACGGGGGTTAGAATCCCCTTGAGAGGTATTTAAGTTTTTGCCTTTAATAATTTTTATTAGCCCTAAAGTTTGGAGTTATAAGGTATTTAATGGGAATTAAATTTTATGATTAGGGTTGTGATTATTATTGCAAAAGCATATTTGATTTATTTTTTATTTTTATGGAAATGGAGAATTGATTTTAGGATAAATAAGGAGTTGTTGTTAAAGTGATTTTGAGAGATTTATTGTGGGTTATTTTTAATAAGGGTTTTTATTAAAATAGACTTTGGTGGATGTGTTTATGAAGTTGGAGTGAAAAAGATGTAAATTAAGTTATACTTTTATTATGATTATTTAAAGACCAATAACCCTTATTAATATTGAAAAGGAAAGTTATGATTAAGTGTGGCAGATTTTGTGGACAACTTATTGGCATCAAAAAGGTATGGGCACATTCTCCTATTGATTGTTTGTGGTGGTTGATTTATGAAATATCATTGGAGATAAAAGGATTGATTATGGTTTCCTTTATGAAAATGATTGGTTGAGTGCTTCAAGGTTTTTTTATTTGTGAGTTGTATTTAAACCTTGTTTCATTAGCATTGTTGTTGAAGTCCATTGATGATGAAATGAAATTGAACATGATCTAGAAAATAACATGAGTATCATTATCATGTGAGACTTGAGATAAAGCATTATTGAAAACATTTTGAGTTGGTTGATACATGCTTGAACTAGGGTTTGTGAGAAAGGGTTGTTCCTTGATGTGATTGGTTGAGTTGAGTTGGTTAAGCCTAGTCAAGTGGATGTGTAAAATGGTTGTTCAATTTCCATAAAATAAACTATTCTATATTCTTATTTGAGTTGAGATTGAGATTGAATAATAGGACATATTGAGTCTCTAACAATTCTCTTTATGCTTCTATTGAGTTGAGATTGGGATTTGAGTATAGAACATATAGAGTCTCTAACAATTCTCTTTATGCTTCTATGAGATTTATTTGAGTTGAGATTGAGATTTAAGAATAGGACATATTGAGTCTCTAACAATTCTCTTTATGCTTCTATTAAGTTGAGATTGGGATTTGAGTATAGAACATATAGAGTCTCTAACAATTCTCTTTATGCTTCTATGATATTGAATTGAGATATTGATTGTACTTTGAGTATAGAACATATTGAGTCTCTAACAATTCTCTTTATGATTCTATGAGATTGAACAAGTTTTGTGTAAGATTGTTAAGCAGATTTGAGACAAGTCTTTGAAAAGGCTTGTGGATTGTTTTGAGTTTAAGCTTTTGTGAAAGCTTGCTTGATCAGATTTGAGCAAGTCCAAGAGAGGACTTATTGAGAAGATTTGAGCAAGTCCAAGAGAGGACTTATTGATCATATTTGAGCATGTCCAAGAGAGAACTTATTGAGTAGATTTGAGCAAGTCCAAGAGAGGACTTGTTGAGCAGATTTTAGCAATTCCAAGAGAGGACTTATTAAGTATTGAGCAAGTCCTAGAGAGGATTTTTTGAGAAGATCTAGAAATGTTTTGTGTGAACCTGTTGAGAAAATTTAGATAGGTTTTTGGGTGAAACTATTAAGCAAATTTGATTAGGTTCTGAGTGAACCTATTGAGTAGAATTGTACTAGACCGACTGTACTGTGTTTAGTGCAAGAGATTGAGTAGAACTGTGCTAGACCGAATGAACTATGTTTGGTAGAGTATTGAGACAGATCTTTGGAGGTGACAGAGTATAGAGGACAAAGTCTTAGTGGATAGAGATCTAGCAACCAGGAAAATTGAAGACATATCTGAGTGAGAAGTCTTCAAGTGGAGAGAGATCCACCAATAAGAGCAGCATAGAGATAGAGTATTTTAGAAGATCACTAGACAAAGCAGAAGGGGAAAGAGTTCTCCTATGGAAGAGATCCATGAACTTGAGATTAGGGGATCAACATCTCCTTTGGACCGAGGTCCATAAAAATTGTAATTTGGAAAGGATTCCCAAGATATCATTTGAGAAATATTTAGAAGAAATATTTTCTCTGTGGAGGTAGCCCACATTGGGTGAACCACGTTAAATATGTGTCTCTATTGTGTGTGGTGTTTTTTGCATTACTTTGATTATTGCTATTGATACTGCTATCTATACACTGCATAATATTGATTTGAGAAGAAAATTAAAAGGTGGTCTTATACTGTTCACCCCCCTCTCAGTATAAGCTTGTGTTCTTCAATGGATTCATATAAAATCATGCATATTAGATTGTGTGTTTGGCATAATTGATTTTAATTGTGTGTTTTATTATCTACTTATGAATATTTGAATATCTAGCATTGATTGGCAATAAAAATGCAAAGGAGGTATGGGAGCTAAACTTGTGAGCTAAGAATTACTTTATGAATGTGTTAGAATTGTTAAATTAAATGTCTAATTTATTGAGTATAATATAGAATATATTTGGCAATAAATATATGAAATAAATGAATGAAAATAAAATACATATTGATAAAATATACACTGAATATATGTATGGAAAAATAAACCCTTCATTAGTTTTACTTTGGTTTCATTCTGATAGCAAGAAGGTAATGGATGGTGGCATCCGTTAATAATGTGGGAATCATGTTATGCTTGCATCAAATCCACTAAACTTCCATTATGGCATTAACTTAACCATATTTTGAAAGGTAAAATTAGTGGGCTCCACTGCTCTAGTGATGTGATTTATATTGCTGGTGTATAAAAATTTATCTACATTACTTATGGTATCTTCCTCATCATCCAGAATGATCTTAGGTGAGGGTCGTAAATCATCCACACATTTTCTCCTCAGCCGATACGAGCTTCTTCTTTGAGGGGGCAAACAAATTTCCTTTTACTCCTTAGATGTGGAGCAACAGGATGGGACTCCATAGGGGTTGTGTCCTTTGGGTTGGGCAGTGGACTATCTTTCCCTTTTCTTCTAGATTGTAAGGGGTTTATGACTTTTATATTTACACTAGAGGGGGAAGCGAAAAGTAGAGGCTCATTGATAGAGGGATTGTGGGACTCCAGCGGTGTGTTAGGATCATAAGACAATGAGAGATGGAGGAAAACAAGGAGGAAGAAGCAAAGACATGAGGTAAAAAATAGAAGCAATGGTGAGGATGAGATTTACCATGATCAAAAAGTCTCACATGGTGAGTGGTATAGCCGAATTTATGGGAGACAATGATGGTTTGGAAATGGGAACAAAGATCATTGGTGTTGAAATAAACACACTTGGTGTTAATAAAAATACCTTTGAAGTATTTTTTGTTTTTAGTTGGACATGCACTCTATATCATTTTTGGTAGCGTCGATGATATCCTATGGGAAGGAGTCTTCCCAAATGGTAATCTTGTTCTGATTGGCTACTCTATTTTCCAGTAGGTTGGCCACCATATTTGCCTCTCTAAATACATGCTATATTATTCTAAGCAGGTGCTATCTAAGGGTGAGTTGACATTCTTGGATAATATTTTGAATATTACATCTATCCTTGGTGTTGTTCTTGATGTGGTTGACCATATTTAGGGAATCCTTCTCAAAAATCATGGGGTTAGTCATACCTTTGTTTAATTCAATGCTCCTCCATAGGGCCCAGGATTTGGCATAATTGTTTGATTGTACCCCTATATTTTTGATGAATACTTTGATAATGTTTCCTTCATGGTCCCTGATGACTCCTCTAGACTCTATATCTCTAGGGTTTCCTTTAGACGATCCATAAAAATTCACCTTAAGCCACCATAGGGGGAGGTTGCCACTTGATAGTGGTTCTGTAGCTGGTATGGGTCTAGGATCTAGTACACTCGGATGATATGCCAAGGGAATTGAATAGGGAAGCTTCCAACCTAGACATAGGAGTGTTCGAACAGGGGATCAGGTTTGCATTTAAATTACAAAATAAAGGGATTTTTTAGCCATATATTTTGGGTCCCTTGAGCTATCATTGAATATTTTGCTATTATGCTTGAGCCATATTTGCCACAACATGTGGTGCAGCAACACTTCCCATAAGAACTTGAGTCTGGGATTATGAAACAATTGGGTCCACTGAGTAAATAGATCAACGATTGATTGAGGCCAAACCCATTTAACCTGGAACAAACTGACCAGTGTGGAGAAAACATTGTAGACAAAGGGGTGCTCTACCAAGAGATGCTGAGTGGACTCCCATGTGTAAGCACAAATAACACCTGGGAACTATGACTCACCTATTAATCATATTTTCTATGGTCAGAATATTTTTCTAGAAAGTTAGCCAACAAAAATGAGCCACTTTCAGGATGAGATGCTTGAGATAAATTATTTTTATTGCAGCAAGGGTAGCCCTACTATTGTGCATGTTCTGAGGAGGTTCCATCAAGAAAAAGGTAGACTTAATCGAAAAGGAGCCATTTTTAGTGCCTTTCCAGAAGGTTTTGTCTTCCTTCTGGGCCTTAGGTATGAAATTTACCTTGAAAACTATTTGTAGAGAGGAAATGGCTCCATCAAGAACTATGTTGCTTACTCTAAAATGAAGCTTTCTCCACTTACGATAGTCCTAATTTTGCACAATGAAATCTATGAATTTTGATCCAAACCTATGGTCTATAAGATTTTTTATTGTAGTGATGTCAGAATTCCTAATAAGGGGCTCATTCCTTGCCCAGTAATCATGTCATAAATCGATGGATTTCCTATCTCCGAGCTGCCACATGGTTCCTCGTTGGAGCAAATGTATGGTTTGGGTGATAGACCATGATAAATGAGACCCTACTTGAGGAATCCCTTCATCCCTAAAGGAATGGTGTTGTAGGTATTTTATTTTAATAATTGAAACCCACTCTAAGTTTTCGTTAGTGAACACCTTCCAAGAATTATTAGCTAGGAGGGCCTGATTCATTTTACTGATCATTCGAAAACCAAACCCATACTTATATTTTGGTGAGCATACTTTATCCCAGGCCACTAGATGGAACTTTTTCTGGTTGTTAGCTCTAGCCCATAAGAAGCACTTTTGAATTTTCTCAATTGTTTCCCCAACTACTATAGGGATTTTTAATATTGATAAAAAATACATAGGAATGCTTTGGAGAACAGACATGACCAAGGTGGCCTTACCTGTCTAAGAAATAAAGGCACCTTTCCACCCAAAAATATTCTTATGACATCTCTCGGTTACATTATTCCACATTGACTTGGTAGGTCTCCTATGAAACTTTGGGAGGCCAAGGTAGGTGGCTGGGAATGCTACAATGGAACAATATAGAATATTCGCTATTTTGTATTGTCAAGCCAATAGGGTATTGATGAAATAAATCTTATTTTTTGTGAAGTTGATTTTTTTTCCAATAGCTTCCTCATAGAGGTTGAGGATATTTTTGATGACTCTTGCTTCAGAGACAGAAGCAAAAATTTCCAATAGGGTGTCATCCACAAAATATTGGTGAGTTAAGGGATAAATATTGGATGTAGCTTTAATTCCAAAGATCAACCCCCTGGAGCAGGCAACTTTAATATCTCGTTCTAGGCTCTCATCCAAAATGATGAAGAGGATTGGGGAGAGGGGATACCCTTGCCTCAGTCCTCTAGTACTAGGGAAGTATCATGCAGTAGAGACATTAACCAGCATAGATATCCAAGAAGAGAATATTTATTTTGAAATCAGATGAACCTAGTTATCATGAAACCTAAACTTTTGAAGAACCTTAGACAAAAACTCCCTATCAAATTTATCAAAGGCTTTTTTCATGTTGAGCTTAAGGAAGAAATCTAATTTTTTAGAATTAAGGGTAGAATGAATTATTTCATGAATGGTTATGACTCCATCCACTATATTATGACCCTTAATAAAAATTCCTTGGCAAGGGTCTATCAAGGATGGGAGAAAGACTTTAAGTTTGTTGGCCATGGCTTTGGATAGGATTATATAGATGATGTTACACAAACGTATGGGATGATAATCATACAGGTATTTGTAACTAGAGCCTTTAGAAATGAGGGTGAGGAAGGTGGAGTTCACATCCCTAGGAATAACTCTAGAACTCTATATTTCTAATATGGCTTGACAAAGGTCAGGGTTGATGATGTCCTAGTAGGCTTGGAAGAACCTTGGGGAGAAACCATTGGGGCCTAGGGCTTTTTCTAGATGCATGGAGAAAAGGGCCTGGTGGATCTCCTCAAAACTTAAAGGACTAAGTAGATAGACATTCATGTTGTCAAATATGGTTTTGGGGATGTTCTTAAGAAGGGGATCCATGGCTTGGGTAGAGTGGGTAGGGCTGGATACAAGGAGAGATTCAAAGTGGCAGACCATTTCATCATGTATATCATGGATATTGGAAGTGAATGTGCCATATTATCTGATTAGACCCTTGATATTTTTTACCCCTTGATGTCTGAGCATGGAAATATGAAAAAAAATTGAGTTGGAGTCTCCTTATTTGAGCCACAAATGTCTCGATTTCTATCACCAAAACATATCTTCCTTCCTCAATATGTTATGGTAATCCAAGAGCAGAATTTTTTCCTTAGCTGTCAGGCTATCATCCCCTTGCCCCTGTTGAAACTAATTTTCAATTATTTGGATTTTGTCCTTGATGTTCTGCTTGTTTTCAAAGATATTTTCAAAGGTTTCTTTATTCCACACCTTCAATTTGGCTTTAATAGACCACAATTTTTGAGTAATATGGTTTGTGATAATTCTATGGAAACTTTCCCCCCACAATTTAGCAATACAAACTTTAATATTAGGGTGTTGGGTCCACATTTCCTTGAAAAAAACAAAGTTTTGAATTGAGATATTTTGACCATTTCAAATATTAGGGGGTTGTGATCAAACCTGATCTTAGGCATGGCCTATAAACTAGCATCTCCAAATAGAGGAGGCACATCCTTACAAGGAAATGATCAAGCCTTTCTTGAATGAGGTCACCCCCCACCCTTCTGTTACTCCAAGTAAACTGAGACCCCCACAACTGAACATCCATTAATTCATTTGTATCCATGAAATGGTTGAAGTCCCCATGTGATTCTAGGAGTGATCTCTTTCCCATATCTCTTCTCTAAGGGGTGTAATGGAGCATTGAAGTCCCCAATAATAATTCAAGGAATATTGGTGAACATCTCTCTCATATGAGTGAAAATGTTCCACAAGGCTAGCCTATCTTGAGGGCTATTCGAGGCATAGATATTCATCAGAACCCAAAAATTCTTAGTAACAAAGTCATGAAAGAAAATATTGGAGATTCGTCCTTCACCTAATATTACTCTTCCTTCCACCTTGGTTGGATCCTAGAGATACAGAATATCGCTAGAGGTTCCAAAGGTAGGGCTAAAGGAGAACTCACAATTTTTCCAAATAGCTTTGGCAACTTTAGGTGAACACTACGCGCCTAATTTGGTTTCTTGAGTTAAAAAAATATGGGATTTGAATGCTTTAACATAGAAGTAGCAAGTATTTATTTTGATGCTAGATTTAACCCTCTCGCATTCAAAGAGAGGATTCTCATTTAGAACTCTTGGAGGATTTTTTTCCTCCTTTGCCTTGTTGTGTAGGAGGTTTGGATATCTTTGATTCTTATCTATTGGGAATTCCCAATTCCTAAAAGAGAGTTCATTGGGTGCCATTGGCTATGTCTTCTGCTATGTCTCTACTCCTCTGCTCTCCAAAAAAGGGTCTACCCTTCTTTTTATCACATTCAACATCAATTTGGAATTTCTTAAAGATTCTAGTCTATTTAGGGCTCCAAGAATATGGGGACTCATAAGATGACTAAAAGCTATCAGCCTCATTGCCATGGGTTTCAAGTGGGGTATGGGATGATCCAGACCTGTTGGATGGAGGGGAGATAGGTGTTGGATTAGGAGACATGGGGGAATAGGATATGGGGCCTGGGGTTTGGGTGCCATGGTCGATGAGGAATTAGGGCACGAGTCTAGGGATGAAAAATGGATTTGTTGGGAAGGGCTTACCTTCACAGTTGGTTGATTAGGCTAGTTTGATTTGGGGAATTCCTCACAGGTACTCTCCTCACCATTATCATTTGTATTGAGATTCACATTTTTGAGTAAACTAAACCTATTGTAAAAAGCAAATAGGGTACTTAACTTACTCATGTCTTAAGAACACAAGCTTATACTGAGAGGGGGGTGAACAGTATAGCGCCCACTTTTTATTTTCTTTCCAAACCAATATCAATTAATGTCCTTAATTGTAATAACCAAATATAGCAAGTGTGCATTAATAACTTAGATAGCAATAGTAAGCAAGAGCACAAGTCACCACACACAATTGAGACACAAGATTTAACGTGGTTCCCCCAATGTGGGGTACTCCACAAGATAATCTCCTTATAATATTTCACATAGAAATAAGGATCCTTATCCAATACAATGATTACTTTGATCTGCTCAAAGCTAGGCAATACACTGATCTGCTCAGGTAGGCAATCCACTGATCTTCTCAACTAGGCAACACACTGATCTGCTCAGGTAGGCAACACACTGATCTGCTCAAGTAGGCAATCCAATGATCTGCTCAGGTAGGCAATACACTGATCTGCTCAACTAGGCAACACACTGATCTGCTTTAGCAAGCTCACCAATAACTTGCCCAAATATGCTCTAGCCAACACCTTTTCTCCCTCCCTATCTCAACAAGCTCACCAAGAACTTGCCCAAATCTTCTCTAGCAAGCTCACTAAGAACTTGCTCAAATATGCTCAATAGGCTCACTCAAAACCTCATCAAATATGCTCAACAAGCTCACCAAGAACTTGTTCAAATATCTTCTCAACAAGCTCACTAAGAACTTGCTCAAAATCTGCTCAACAAGCTCACTAAGAACTTGCTCAAAATCTGCTCAACAAGCTCACCAAGAACTTGCTCAAAATATTCTCAACAAGCTCACTAAGAACTTGCTCAAAATCTGCTCAACAAGCTCACCAAGAACTTGCTCAAAATCTGCTCAACAAGCTCACCAAGAACTTGCTCAAAATCTACTCAACAAGCTCACCAAGAACTTGCTCAAACTCAACAAGCACAAGAACTTGCTCAAAATCTGTCCCAAAACTATCCACAAAGCTATCCAAAAATCTATCCCAAAAGCCTTCTCAAAGGCTCAACCAAACATGCTCAAATAGCACTCAAATCTCATCCACAAATCAAAGGCAAGGCTTAAATATGAACTCAACAATGAATGGTAATACACTCTTCAAAGGATGACAACTATGATCCACAATGATCTCAACTCAAATCAATCTCATAGAAGCATAAAGAGAATTGTTAGAGACTCAATATGTTCTATACTCAAATCCAATATCTTTCTCAACTCAAAGCAATCTCATAGAAGCATAAGGAGAATTGTTAGAGACTCAATATGTTCTAATCTCAATTTCTTTCTCAACTTCAACTCAACTCAAATCAGAATATAGAATAGTTTCTTTTATGGAACTTGAACAATCACTTCTCACAATCACTTGACTAGGCACAATCAACTCAACTCAACCATTCATCTCAAGGGACAACTCTTTCTCACAAAACCCTAGTCCATGCATGTATCAACAAACTCAAATGTTTCCAACAATGCTCAACCATAAATCTCACATAACAATGATACTCATGTTCTTTTCAAGTTCTTTGCATAACCAATGGGCTTCAACAACTATGCTTATAAAACAAGGTTTAAACACAACTCTCAAACCAGAAAACCTTGAAGCATTTCAACCAACCACTTTCGAAAAGGAAACCACAATCAATCCTTTTCTCTCCAATGATATTTCAGAAATCAACCACCATAAACAAAGTCAATGGAGAATATTGCTCATACCTTTTTGATGCCTTATTGGTTGTCCACTAAATCTGCCACACTCAACAAACTTTGAAAAAGAACAAAACACCTTCACTTTTGAAACCCTTTACAAAAATAGAAATATCTCTTTATATACACCTTATTTCTCCCTCTAAATAAGTTAATCAAATAGCCCTCGAAATAAGCTTTCCAACGATATATAATATGATATATTTCTAAAAAGAAAAACACCAAAAATTTCTCTTTTTCCAAAAGTGGATCACAACCCTTATTCCTCCTAGAAATAACAGCAAGCTTACAAAACCTTATAACTCCCTATCTCTAAAAAATTATTTTTCATACACCCAAAGCATTCACAATATCAACTATGCAAGGCGCTTCTCATAAATACCTTTAATTTCAAAATCGTGGCCTTAACCTTTGAAAATGTTTCACAAAAATTGATGAGCACCTTCACACCTATGGGAGTCAAACTCTGTTCCTCCTTGCTAGCACTGTGAGATGCTAACCACGTGGGTGCAAGCCCACATTGGGAATAAATCCCAACCTTGCTGTATAAACTGTGCTAGATTGTTCTTAAAACGAAAAAATGTTTTCCACCAAAACTTCTGCCCCTACGGGATTCAAAATGCAGACCTCCCTTGTGCCAAAGTTATCTCTTGCCAACTGCATTGCGTTGTCCAACGTGATGTCAGGTCTAGACGTCCTCGATTTTCTTTAACCCTCGAAAATGACTTCTTTATTTTTTTGCCTTCCGCTTCCTCCACGCACGAATTACTCTTCGATTTTCTCAACCTTGGCATACTCAATAGGCAAAGTTTTTAACCATTATATATACACATTATAATGCTTCGAAAGACGTCGGTGGATTATAATCAAACCTTCATTCTTTTGGACGTCGGCGATAATAAAATATTAAATTTAATTTTAATTTTAAATTTTAATTTTAAATAATTTAAAATTTAAACTTAAATATTTAAAATTAAATATCTCCTTCACCGGGGCACATTTTTCGATGAAACGAAAAGCCAACCTGGGTTTTAAGAAAAACCCATTTCAAATCTGCCATCCATGGTTTTAAATAAAACCTTTTATTTTGCCTGCCTTGGTTTTCACAAAAACCTTGTATATATCCATGCTCTCCAAAATATCATAAATGCTTATTTATGAAATGCCTTGGCCATCAAAACTCAATGTGATCCATGTGACATCAATGATCCATGTGACATCAATGACAACATAAAATAACTCAAATTGCCAACAATCTCCCCCTTTGTCATTGATGGCAACACCTCTAATGCAAATCACCACAATCACTGCAAAAACCATCTCTGAGAAACAAAGTTGCTCCCCCTGACTCAATACTCTCTATGGAGGCTGCTCCCCCTAACTCAATGCTCTCTTTGGAGGCTGCTCCCCCTAACTCAATGCTCTCCCCCTTACTCAAATCTCTCCCCCTTTGACATCAATGGCAAAAGGGACACCTATGGGGCTAAAAGATATGACTCTTAAGCTTAGCCCCCTCACCACCTTCTCTCTTGAGGTGATTAATTTTGGGGTGGGAGTACTTTTACTCCCATATTACATTGTTTCTTTCCTCTATCAACTTCCTTCCATGTTTTTATGATATCCTTC
This sequence comes from Wollemia nobilis, assembly GCA_028583015.1. Taxonomy (NCBI): domain Eukaryota; kingdom Viridiplantae; phylum Streptophyta; class Pinopsida; order Araucariales; family Araucariaceae; genus Wollemia; species Wollemia nobilis. The sequence goes on from JAQPPZ010003618.1 coordinate 296,352, forward strand.
TCTTGATGAATTACTTGATCTTCTTGTCTTGAACCTGTTTGACCTTCTTACCTTGAACTTGTTTGGAATTGAGTCCTACACCATTTTGCAATATGTCCAAAGTTATTGCAATTAAAACACTTGATATTGTAGCCTTTGGATGGTGCCCAAATCCTGAATTCTTTCTTGAAATGATTTCCATATCCATTCCTTTCCTGAACCCTGTATTGTGAAGCTCTATTTTCATGACCATTATGACCATGACCTCTGAATTGTGTAGCTCTAAAACCAAAACCATGTTGCTCATTATCTTTGCACTGAGAAGCTCTATGACCAATCCTGTTGCATAAGAAGCAATGTCCCTGAAAACCATACCTTCTTCCTTTGAAGTTTCTTCTAGCAAAATCAAACTTCTTTGATCTATAGACCCAAGTGATAGCCCCCGCCCAAACCCATACAAAAAAAAAAAAACCCCCAAAAAACCCCCCTCACCCCCCCCGGTCCCCACCCTTTCTTGACCATTATCCTTATGATCATTTTCAACTTGTGCATTGCATCCTTGAACCTTCTTTGTAGTATCCAAATCTTCTTCCTTAACTTCTTCCTTGCTTTCCTCTTCAAGTATTTCTTTTCCCTTTGAACTTGATTCACCTATCTCAAAACAAGATCCAAATTGAATATTTTGAGCCATAGGAGCTTTGGAACTTTCTTCATGAATCTTAGGTGCTTCCTTGCTTTCATATTTTAGAACTTCCTTTCTTTTTGAGTGTGATTCCCCAAACCTAAAATATGATACCTTTGGTGCTTTGGAAACTTCCTCTTTTTTTCTTCATTTGTGTCAAGTAGCAAATTGGCATCCATATTTATAGTCTTCTAAATACATTATTTCCTTCTTAGTAAAATATCTTACTTTTGAGCTCATCTCATAGATCAACTTCTTACTATAGAACATCTCAATTTTTAGATTCTTCTTAACCTCTTTTATTTGCTCATGATTTCTTGATAGTCTTCTTTAATCACTAGATATCTATATTTCTTACACTATTCTCTTTTTTAACTTCTTCTTCTTGGAGTGAATGTTATTCTTCTACTTATTTTATCCCATAGAAAAACCTTCTTCATCTTCACTATCACTAATATTATTATCATATTCTATAGCAAACAAACTCTCATGATTTCTTTGACCATGCCTATTTCCTTGATGTGTCATCTCATCTTCACTATCACTAAAACCATTGCAATATCTTGATCTATGATCTCTTTGACCACACACAAAGCACTATTCTCTTTCACCTTCTATTCCAAGGAATAGATGTTCTTCCTTTTCATCATCTGACTTGTCTCTATCACTGTGATCTGAGCTATCACTTGCTTCTACAATGTAGTAAGATTTCTTTGCCTTACAAAATTTTTCTTCTTCTCATACCTATTTTGCTTGTATCTATCATCTTTGTCATGCTTATGCTTTCCATCTTCTTTTCTTCTGTGACCCTATTTTTCATCATCACTATTTTCTTCATGTGGACACCTGTGTGCATAGTGACCAAAATCACCACACTTGTAGCATTTGAATTTCCTCATATCTCTGTAATTCCTTGAGTCCTTATTCCTTTTGATGAAGTTAGCTTCCTCATCATTATCTGGATCTCTATCTATCTCTAGAACTTTTCCTTTCTTATTCTCTGAAGCCTTGAATGCAATCTCTTTTATTGGAACTTGATGCTTACTCACCCTCATCTCATAAGCTGTGAGAGTTCCTTGTAATTCTTCCATTGTTAGCTTGTTGATATCCATTGTTTCTTCTATTGCTGAAACCTTTGCATCATACTTCATGGGAAGTGATCTCAAAACCTTTTGAGTAACTTCTGATTCTTTCATCTCAAATCCTAGGCCTCTCATGGTGTTAGTAATCTCATCAACTCAAAGTAAAAACTTTGCAATATCTTTAGAATCTTCCATTTTCAATTCCTCAAATATTTTTCTATGAGTTTGTAGTTTTGCCAACTTTACCTTGGAATCTCCTTCATAAGTATTCCACAACTTGGTCCACATTTCATTAGCTGAATTACATACCATGACCTTTGCAAAATCTGTCTCACGTAGCCCACTCAAAATACAATTCATTGCTCTTGCATTGATCTCAACCAATTTCCTGATAGTCTTATCTGCCTCGGGATCACCTTCAACCTTATACTCTTTTTCAACCATCTGCCATACCTCATAACCTTGTGATATCAAGTAGTTCTTCATTCTCATGCTCTAGAAAGCATAATTGTTACCATCAAACAGTGGAGCCTTATTTGTAGATGATCCATTCTGTGAAGCCATCTATGTTCTTGTAGAATCTGCCCTCAAGTTGTTAGCCTTTTCGAAGGAACCCGCTCTGATACCAATTGAAGAACACAAGCTTATACTAAGAGGGAGGGGTGAACAATATAGCGCCCACTTTTTACTTTCTTTCCAAACCAATATCAATTAATGTCCTTAATTGCAATAACCAAATATAGCAGTGTGCATTAATAACTTAGATAGCAATAGTAAGCAAGAGCACAAGTCACCACACACAATTGAGACACAAGATTTAACATGGTTCCCCCAATGTGGGGTACTCCACAAGATAATCTCCTTATAATATTTCACACATAAATAAGGATCCTTATCCAATACAATGATTACTTTGATCTGCTCAAAGCTAGGCAATACACTGATCTACTCAGGTAGGCAATCCACTGATCTACTCAGCTAGGCAACACACTGATCTACTCAGGTAGGCAATACACTGATCTACTCAGGTAGGCAATCCACTAATCTACTCAGCTAGGCAACACATTGATCTACTTAAAATCTACTCTAGCCAAGCTCACTAACTCTCAATTATACAATCTCAACAAGCTCACCAAGAACTTCAACAAGACTCACAAACTTTCAATTCTCAACAAGCTCACTAAGAACTTGCTCAAAATCTGCTCAACAAGCTCACTAAGAACTTGCTCAAAATATGCTCAACAAGCTCACCAAGAACTTGCTCAAAATCTGCTCAACAAGCTCACCAAGAACTTGCTCAAAATATGCTCAACAAGCTCACTAAGAACTTGCTCAAAATATATCCCAAAAACTATCCACAAAGCTATCCAAAAATCTATCCCAAAAGCCTTCTCAAAGGCTCAACCAATCATGCTCAAATAGCACTCAAATCTCATCCACAAATCAAAGGCAAGGCTTAAATATGAACTCAACAATGAATGGTAATACACTCTTCAAAGGATGACAACTATGATCCACAATGATCTCAACTCAAATCAATCTCATAGAAGCATAAAGAGAATTGTTAGAGACTCAATATGTTCTATACTCAAATCCAATATCTTTCTCAACTCAAATCAATCTCATAGAAGCATAAGGAGAATTGTTAGAGACTCAATATGTTCTAATCTCAATTTCTTTCTCAACTTCAACTCAACTCAAATCAGAATATAGAATAGTTTCTTTTATGGAACTTGAACAATCACTTCTCACAATCACTTGACTAGGCACAATCAACTCAACTCAACCATTCATCTCAAGGGACAACTCTTTCTCACAAAACCCTAGTCCATGCATGTATCAACAAACTCAAATATTTCCAACAATGCTCAACCATAAATCTCACATAACAATGATACTCATGTTCTTTTCAAGTTCTTTGCATAACCAATGGGCTTCAACAACTATGCTTATAAAACAAGGTTTAAACACAACTCTCAAACCAGAAAACCTTGAAGCATTTCAACCAACCACTTTCGAAAAGGAAACCACAATCAATCCTTTTCTCTCCAATGATATTTCAGAAATCAACCACCATAAACAAAGTCAATGGAGAATATTGCTCATACCTTTTTGATGCCTTATTGGTTGTCCACTAAATCTGCCACACTCAACAAACTTTGAAAAAGAACAAAACACCTTCACTTTTGAAACCCTTTACAAAAATAGAAATATCTCTTTATATACACCTTATTTCTCCCTCTAAATAAGTTAATCAAATAGCCCTCGAAATAAGCTTTCCAACGATATATAATATGATATATTTCTAAAAAGAAAAACACCAAAAATTTCTCTTTTTCCAAAAGTGGATCACAACCCTTATTCCTCCTAGAAATAACAGCAAGCTTACAAAACCTTATAACTCCCTATCTCTAAAAAAATATTTTTCATACACCCAAAGCATTCACAATATCAACTATGCAAGGCGCTTCTCATAAATACCTTTAATTTTGAAATCGTGGCCTTAACCTTTGAAAACGTTTCGCAAAAATTGATGAGCGCCTTCACACCTGTGGGAGTCGAACTTTGTTCCTCCTTGCTAGCACTGTGAGATGCTAACCACGTGGGTGCAAGCCCACGTTGGGAATAAATCCCAACCTTGTTGTATAAACTATGCTCGATTGTTCTTAAAACGAAAAAATGTTTTCCACCAAAACTTATGCCCCTGTGGGATTTGAAACGTAGACCTCCCTTGTGCCAAAGTTATCTCTTGCCAACTGCGTTGTGTTGTCCAACGTGACGTCAGGTCTAGACGTCCTCGATTTTCTTTAACCCTCAAAAATGACTTCTTTATTTTTTCGCCTTCTGCTTCCTCCACGCACGAATTACTCTTCGATTTTCTCAACCTTGGCATCCTCAATAGGCAAAGTTTTTAACCATTATATATACACATTATAATGCTTCGAAAGACGTCGGTGGATTATAATCAAACCTTCATTATTTTGGACGTCGGCGATAATAAAATATTAAATTTAATTTTAATTTTAAATAATTTAAAATTTAAACTTAAATATTTAAAATTAAATATCTCCTTCACCGGGGCACCTTTTTCGATGAAACAAAAAGCCAACCTGGGTTTTAAGAAAAACCCATTTCAAATATGCCATCCATGGTTTTAAATAAAACCTTTTATTTTTCCTGCCTTGGTTTTCACAAAAACCCTGTATATATCCATGCTCTCCAAAATATCATAAATGCTTATTTATGAAATGCCTTGGCCATCAAAACTCAATGTGATCCATGTGACATCAATGATCCATGTGACATCAATGACAACATAAAATAACTCAAATTGCCAACAATGTCACCATTTGGAGGAGGGAGAGCTTGTTGCTTGCCTTTGGGATCATGTCGTAGGCCCACTTTAGATTTCATCCTCTAGACTTCTCCTTTTGTCAGGTGAAGCATCTCTTGGTAGTCGTTCTATGCAGTTTTCAGTTTCAAGCACTAGATTTGGAGATGCCCCTAAGAGAGGCATTTGGTGTAGAAAGAGGGTTTTTTCTCATACTCCACCGCTTGACATCGACGCTAGGACCTATAGATTAGATTCATATGGTATGAGAGCTGGGTCTCCAAGTTTGCATTAACACATATGTTCTCCTGCATCATTTGTGATCAGGCACGTATTGCAATGTCGATAGTAACAAGCTCCCTAATCACCTAGGAAATCCCTTGAAGCACGTCCTCATGCCAAAAATGAGCGAGTAAGTTTGGGAGTTGGACCCAAATAGACACAAAATTGATAGTTTGGGTCTTCGCATCGAATTCCACTCCCCACTTGCAAAGGAAAAGGCTCCTTTTGAAGAACCATAGGCCCCCAGATAGGATGTGATCCACATCCTCTTGGGTATTGAGCCATATCATAAATAAAACTTAGGACATGGCTACTAGTTCCAAGCAACCCCTAGTTTTCCATTTTATTGTTGCCCATCGATGGATAGCCTCCATATTGGGTCTTCCACCCAAAAACTTCCTAACTAGGGAGAAGGAGTTGAGGGAAATGTACTCCCAATGACTTCTTCTGGTAGGATTACATCACAACCTTGAGGGATAAAAGTGCATGATGCGATTGTAGAGGATTTGGGCTTTCCCTTGAGCATTTTTGTAAATGATGTTGAGTGGGTTTTCCTGCTTCCCACTGGTGCTTTTTTCAGAGGTTCTTTCCTACCAAAGGCACCATTCAGATTGTCCAAGACTCCCTGTCGAACTTAGCTATTGCTCCACTCCCATTCTCTTGGTTGGCCATTCCATCATTGATGCCACTTACGTGTGCTCCCAATATGCTCCCTTCTCCCTTACTATTGTGTTTTTGCTTCTCACTTGCTAAAGATTCAAAATTTGGAATTTTGCTTGCCATCACCGATTTTGGATTTTTTTTCAAGCATCGATCAAAAGACAATTATTTCTAAAGCTAGTTTGCTTTGAGTATATTAGACCGATATTTATAGCAGTTAACCAATACAAAAATAATGGTATATGTTTTGTGGTTACATTTATAAAATATGAACAAAAATAGAGATAATTCTTTGTAAGATAATATATGGGGATTTTTATGTATATACCTTGCTTTTGAATAATGAAGATAGGAAATACAAATTTCCAAGATTGGAAACCCAAATATCTATGCTCTTTGTTTTATAAACTTCTAATGTGAAACGATTATATTAGATTAAAAGAATTGAATTGAGTTTTAATTGCAAAATTAAACATTCATGTGGATTCTTTGGGAATAATTATTAAAGTAATTTAATATTGTTTATTCTATAGCAAGTCTTATGTCGTTTTGATGACTATAGGATGATTCAAAAGATTGCCTGAAACGAAGCTTCTTTATAATGAAATTAAACTAAATTAGAAGGATTTTTATATGGAAAAATATCTATTTGAAATATGTCCAAAGAAGTAATTATTTTTTGAATCAACGACTTCTATAGATGTGAAGTATTGAAATGAGTAATTTAATGAGTAATTAAATATATTCATTTGGAGCATGTGAACTATATAAAGTTAATGATGTCAGAAACCCATTTTGTAATCCTTTATTTCAAGTGAAGGATTTATATTGAGACAAGCTCTAATCCTTCATGTTTTGGGTTCATTGGTAGTTTAAGAATGAGTGTGGTTAACTTTGTAATTTTTTATCTTCTTGAGTTAGACTTTCGATGCATCCCTCTGAAGTATAAATTGTTGTAAATTTATTTAATATACACTAGAGAAGAAATTACCTTGTGGTTTGGGTTGGCTAAACCCTAATAAAAGAAAAGTAATATTGCTTGTATGAGTTGTTTTAAGTTTCTTATAAGATTATACTATTCCATTATTATTATTAGTAGAAATAGAGAAAGAATCTTCCTCTATCAAAACTATGAGAGCAAACCACTAGTTTGTGGAAAGTGAGTCTACTTTATGTTTTGATCTGGCTTCTCGCATGTTTAAAATTTGTTTTTATTTTAAAAGTATTATTCTTAGTATAAGCTCTTAAGCTGGTTTGAAATATTTTATTTAAGGGTAAGGCAACCATGAAGGTATGAAAACCAAACACCTAAAAATAGGGGTAAAACAATCAACAATTCACAAAACTAAGCATCAGGATTAAAGGATGCTTATGATCACCCAATTTAGTTGAGGTGCGGGTATGCACACAACTATTTCAAAATAAATTGTAGTTCTAACAAAATTGGTCAAAAAATGTGACTCAATCAGAACTTGTAACGAGAAGCTGATATGGGATGCCATCTCCATATTGTTGCTCGATAGTATTGTGATAAGTCCCATGTTCATTGAATTAGTTGTATTAGCCTCGATATTTGATATGGGATAAACAATCGAGATTCATAATGAGCATGTGTGATCAAGTCCAAGGTTAGGGCATTGACATGGCTCTAGATGACTATGATAAGGGGAATAATTGGCTAGACATAGGTATATGTATGCTGATCCCTCACATTTTAGAAGTTGAATAAGTCAACTGGGTTGGTCATGGATTCATAAAATGTAAAAGGGATGGGGAAAGAAAGCATACCCATTTATGTGTTATGGGCCATAGAGGATAACCCTTGATGTGGATTGACCCTCATGCTAGAACATGAGGACATAAATGAGACAAATCGACTCCACTAATGGCTCCATCATGATATTTGGCCAATATCATCCACTTGGATGGTTGTCTACAGCAATATTGAATCCAAAAGTGATATAATATGCATGTACTAACTAAATTTTATGATAATAATTTATTGGGTGAAACAAATTTGCTATGAACCTGAAAGCATTCTTAAGTACAATAATGTAGTTGAAAATGAAAAAAAATTACCTTGTGATTATTTTTGATAATTTTGAGTGGTACAACTGAGTGAGTAGACTTGGGTTGTTACATATGATATCAGAGTTGAAGTTATTCTAAGTTGTAGACTTTGATTGTGAAATTTTTCCCTAGTGTAATTTAAAACTCATAAGTTACCTTTTTCATCTATAGGCCAATGGCATGAATACTGCATGGTGGATCTTTAGGAAATCCTGTGGGAGGCAGGGAGGAAGAAACCACCAAAGGACCTACTAGGGGACCAAGGTCAGGGATAAGATGAGAAGGTCCTCACCATGAAATAAGGATGAAAATATTGAATGAACCTCCCTCAAATAAATCAGTCATAGAGGATAAAAACCTTGTAAAATTTATGCAATTATTACAAAATCACATTGATGAGGGCATCACATTCTTGTGATTTTTCCTAGGTTATATTATTTTATTTGTTTCCTATATTTACAAATAAACTTATCGCAAGTCTTCTACTCATGTAGGTGTATAGCTGGATGGCTATGTTGGCCATTAGATGGATTAGTTGTCAATTAGTTAGCGTGCATTTAGGATTTTTAGCTTATGGTTGGAATTTCATCCCTATTCATGCTCCTATGTGATTGGGGTTGATTGATATGTATTTTGGCCATTTCTTAGCCTACTTAAGCATTGAAAATGAATGAAATTATTGGTTGGATTTTGATCCCTCTCATTTGGTATCAGAGCATGATCCTTTTGACCAGTGCTCCCATTTGGCTAGTGCCATTTGGGCTATTTAAGTGGATTGACAATTCAATTTGGGATTTCATCACTCCACTTAACTTGTGTCATTTGTATTTTGTGTTAGACATCGATTTTGCAATTTATTGTTAACAAAAGTTGTTGGGAAATTTTGTTAAGTAGCAAATTTTATGATTCTTTGGTGTTGACATCCAACATTTTACTATGTTGACCTTTCACAAAATTTGTTTCACACAAATTTTGTGCTAGGTTGTGAAAGACCACATCCACATCATTTCAATAGATAGCTACAATAAAACAAGGTGGATAATTAATCCACTTTTACCTTACACAAGCGGTAGACTACCATAGGTGGCAGAAAATCCACCTCCACCTTGCACAGGTAGTATACTAGCCTCACATAGGAAGTCATACAGTGGTCAAATCCACAAAGCAAAGCAGACACATGCAAACAACAACTATAGGAAAGTGGGCTACAATCAAACCGATCGTGAGTGATGACTGGTGGACAACACATAAGACACGTGATGAACAATGGAAAGGCAAAATGGTGGACATGTGGTGAGCTACGTGGCATGAGCAAAGGGTTTTCTTAACAAAATGTGAAATGAGATAAACCACCCACAAGTGGTCGATAGGTTATGTGGAAGTTTGCACTTTAGCATTGTATAACTTCCTCCCACATCCCTCATGTGGGACTATTGTTCTCGATGAAAAGTAGCCCCCGACAAACTACTGACAGATGTGAACAAACACGCGTGCATTAATATAAGCTTGCACATTTTAATTTTTTTGGCATCATTATTTCGTAGTAGAAAATCGTGTGTCGACCTTGTTATAGACTAGCAATTACAGGTTTTACTATTTTTATCATAGGACAATCACAATATTTGTCCGATTGTTGGTAATAGAACATTTGTCAACCAAATTTTGTTTCCAACGAACTCTATTGAAAAGGCTCTAAAATCCATCATTAGATGGAATAATGACTAAGCAGACTATGACATGCAATCTCATTTATGTTGTGCAAAGGTTTGGTGGTATTTCACAAATGATAATTTGCACCAGCATACTCGGGGATTAAATCTCACATATTTTATGTGGATATCCTCTAGCAGCACAAAAGGTGCAATGTACCATTAAAGAGCTAGCCATCATGATGGGATGGCTCTCTGAATTGTCATGCCAAGACCAGAAACTTTTTTTGAAACCTGTAGATGTTGGTTTCAATGCTAAATACCTTGTTAAAGGTATAAAACGAAGATATTATTTTATTATTCTTCAATTATAATTAACTAAAATACATTTATTTTAATTAATTTTTAATTAATTAATTTAATCAATTAAATTATCTAATTATAGCTAAAAATTTACATTATTTTTGCACTTCATTGTAAAATCCTATATGGCTTAATTTTTGCAAGCTGTAGCAAACTTTTATGCAAAATTTTGTAAATCACCCATGCATTGGGACAACTTTTAGAAAATTTCCTATGAGGCAAAGCTTGAGCACCTTTTGGTTTCTTGTAGAGTGCTTGAAAACCATAGCACCATTATACTTGCCTACAAGGCAAAGCTTGGAAGCCTTTTGGCTTCTTGTAAAGTGCTTGAAAAACATAGCACCATTGTACTTGCCTACGAGGAAAATATTGAAAGCCTTTTTGGCTTCTTATAGAGTGCTTGAAAACCATAGCACCATTGTAATTGCCTATGTGGAAAATATTGAAAGTATTTTTTACTTATTCTAGAGTGCTTGAAAACCATAGCACCATTGTACTTGCCTATGTGGCAAATATTGAAAGCCTTTTGGCTTCTTCTAGAGTGCTTGAAAACCATAGCACCATTGTACTTGCCTATGAGGCAAATATTGAAAGCCTTTTGTGGCTTCTTGTAAAGTGCTTGAAAACCATAGCACCATTGTAATTTCCCTATGATTCAAAGCTTGAAAGCCTTTTGGCTTCTTCTATAGTTCTTGAAAACCACAACACCATTGTAATTGCCCTACGAGGTAAAATATTGTACTCATTTTGAGACAACTTGGTAGCCTTCATAGCTTGCACCAAGGGATAAATGGCTACTGCTTTGGTAGAAAAAGTGGTTAGACTAGATACTTCAGTTAGTCTCATGGTCTAAGGACCTTGTCCTTCTAATGGAATCATTCCTCCTCCCTCATCAGTACATCCTCCTGTTGTTCCTTATCCTAGTTTTTTACTTGGCAAGGACATGATTTTTTGATGTTGTTTCTCTACACCAACATCTCGAGGCGTTCACAATGTTCTTCCACCTAGTTATGAGATATATTTGCAATATTTGGAGGCTCACTCTTCCACTCCTATTGTAAAAGCATTAAAGTCCAATTTTTTTGAGGGCATCACATTCTTGTGGTTTGTCTTAGGTTAGATTATTTCATTTCTTTCCTAGGTTTGCAAATAAACCTATCGTGAGTCTTCTACTCATGTAGGTTTCTAGTTGTATGGCTATGTTGGCCATTAGCTAGATTAGTTTTCAATTAGTTAGTGTGCACTTAAGTTTGTTAGCTTATGGTTGGTATTTCCTCCCTATTCGTGCTCCTATGCGATTGGGGCTGATTGATATGTATTTTGGGCATTTCTTAGCCTACTTAAGAATTGTAAACAAATGAAATTATTAGTTGGATTTCAATCCCTCTCATACATGGAACAACAAAGGGAATATATGGCCCAACAAAAAACTCACATGGCCTAGCAACAAGAATTTATTTTCCAACAACAGTGGGTCATAGAAGACTTAGCTAGGGGAAGAGAAACTGGATTAGGTAGGGCAGAGGAAGCACCTAGGGAACCTGAGGGATCTAATACTAGAAGGGCTAGGGTGAGTAAATAATTGGATAGGAACCTAAAAAAGGTCGTAATATCCAAGTTTAATGGAAAGGGTGATGGTGATTCAATAGAAAATTGGCTAAGTGAACTAGAGTCATACTTTTCTCTAGTAGTTTTATCCTTTGAATCTAAGACTGCATTAGTAGTTATGAACATGATTGAAGTAGCCCTAGATTGGTGGAAATATTATAAGAAAGGGCATAAAATAGAAGTTGTAGACCTCATATGGGAGGATTTTTCCAAAGAATTTTGAGATAGATTCTTGACCAAGCAATATTATGTAGAGAAATTTTGGGAGTTCTCTAAATTGTGCCAAGAAAGCATGTCAGTGTGTGATTACCACCAAAGGTTTATTCAACTATTAAGTATGATTTCCAATATAAAATCAATGAGGAAATGAAGACTCATAAATTTATTTTAGGATTGCATCCTAGAATCATGATGATGGTAAATATGCACAACCTTGATAATTTGCCTACTACCTTTGATTTAGCAAGAAAAGAGGAAGCCAATCAGGAAACTAGAAAGACATATTTTAACTATCAAAAGCTATCTGAGAAGGAAAAATATGAACTCAAGAAGCGGAAAAGTGTTGGGTTTATGAGATGGGAGAAATGATAAAAAAAAGAAACCCAAAGGAGGAGAGCAAAATAGGTGAGGTGGTAAAAATAAACCTAATTATCAAGGTGGTAAGTTCAAGAGGGATGGTAAAGAGTTTTCCAAAATATAGGACCAGAAACCAGCAGATCAAGAAAGGTCTAGGGAAACTGCACCCATAAACAGAAATGAGAATAGTAATAAAGGAAATAGAGCTCCACCAAATGGATGCTATATATGTCAAGGAGCTCATTATGCCAATAAATACCCTCATAGAGCTGATCGACATCATAAAGTCCCAGAGGAGGCCACCCACAGGATCTTTGTAGCCACAGGTAGTTCTAAAATTGATGGTCAAATTACTCCTTTCTTAATAAATGGAATTTTTTTTATAAATATGTGCAAATTTTGATAGATAGTGGATCAACTGATAGCTTTATTTCTACTAGATTAGTGAGGGACTTACCTGTTAGACCTATATTTTTGGGAAATGGTTGGAAGGTAGAGTATGGATCAAGGTAAACCTACCAAGTTAACCAATGTTTGTTTGACCCTCACATCACTTTGCCACAAGGAAAAACTAATTGATATTTGTATGTGGCACCTTTGCATGTATTTGATATCATTCTAGGAGTTGACTAGTTAAAGGTGCATAAGGCTCTTCTAAATTTTGAAGAGATATGGGTGGAATTTATGGATGAGTCTAATCAAAGGGTTAGGAAGAGGGGCATGATAAATAATAAAATGTTGGTTGAAGTGAATTTAAACCACATTTATTGTCTACAATGCAGATAAATAAAATTATTAGGAAGAGGGGCATGATCTTCATAATTAAAATGAATAAGAAAGAAGAAATAGAAATGGAATCTGACCTCTTCCAAAATCATCTTGTGTTGGGAGAATTCAAGGATGTGTTCTTGGAGGATATTCCAGGGTTACCTCATTAGAGGGAATTTTATTTTTCTATTGAGTTGATTCCTAGAGTTGCACCTATTGCAAGGGCACCATATAGAATGACCCCCATAGAGCTACAAGAGCTCAAAATGCAACTTCAATATTTGTTGGAAAAAGGGCTAATCAAGCCAAGTGTGTCACCTTAGGGAGCTCCTATCTTGTTTTTTAAGAATAAATATGGTACCTTGAGGATGTGCATAGATTATCGGATGTTGAATAAGGTTACTATCAAAAATAGGTATTCATTACCTAGAATTGATTATTTGTTTGACCAATTAAAAGGAGCAACCATCTTCTCAAATATTGACTTAAGATTTGGTTATCATCAATTGAGGATACGAGAAGAAGACACTTCTAAAATAGCATTTAGAACAAGGTATGGGTATTTTGAATTTATTGTCCTACCATTTGGGCTGACTAATGCCCTAGCCACATTCATGAATCTCATGAATAGAATTTTTAGAGAGCATTTGGACTGGTTTGTGCTCATATTTTTGGATGACATACTGGTCTATTCCAAGAACAAGGAGGAACATGACCAGCATATGAGAACTATGCTTGATATTCTTAGAAATAATTGATTATATGGAAAACTATCAAAGTGTGTGTTTTATACTTCACAAGTATAGTATTTGGGACATATTTTCTCTATAGAAGGGATTGTAGTAGATCCCAAGAAAATAGAAGCAATTATTGATTAGCCAACACCTACTAATGTGTTAGAGGTGCGAAGTTTTATGGGGATTGTAGAATATTATAGATGTTTTGTCAGAGGGTTTTCAAGAATTTCCCAACCCATTACCAACCTTCAAAGGAAAGGAAAAGCCTTTAAATGGATAGAATAGTGTGATGAGGCTTTTTGATGTTTTGAAATAAAGGTTGACAACCACACTAATCCTACAATTGCCTGATCCTAATGAGCTTTTTATAGTGTGTACTGACACATCAATTGAAGGGTTAGGTGGGGTTTTGACTCAAGATGATGTGGTTATTGCCTATGAGTCCAGGAAACTTAAGAGGCATGAGGTTAATTACACCACTCATGATTTGGATTTGGTAGTGGTTGTACATGCCCTAAATATTTGGAGGCACTATTTGCTTGGAAAACCATTTGAATTAAATATAAATCATCAAATTCTAAGATACATATTTACACAACCCCTATTGAATGCCAAGCAAAGATGTTGGATGGAATTTCTAGTTGGGTATGAATTTGGCATTAAGTATATTAAGGGTAAGGAGAATAAATTCACTGATGCTTTGGGTAGGAGAGGGTGTATCATGGCAATGAAAAAATACCATTATGATCTGTTGGATCAAATAAAAGTGTGGCAAGAAAAAGATGAATTTTTCTAGTCTTGTAATGATCAGGTTGAGCGAGAACCTAGAAAGGATATAGACTATGTATTTAGAGATGATTTGTTATTTTATAAGAACAGGTTGGTAGTTCCAAGCATAGGAGGGTTGAGAGAAACCATCCTTAGGGAAGCTCAAAATAATCCATATTCTATGAGGGGTAAAAATAAATGAAAATTTGAGGAAAACTTATTACTGGCCTAGAATGAAAAAGGATATCACAAATTATGTGGCTAGATGTTTAGAATGCCAAAGAGTGAAAGTGAAACATCTACATCCAGTTGGTAAGTTGTACCCACATGAGATACCTATGCAAAAATGGCAAGTGGTATCAATGGACTTTATAGTGGGATTACCTAAAACAAGATTCAGGCATGACATAATCTTGGTAGTTGTGGATAAGTTAACCAAGGTTGCACATTTTATACCAAGCAATGTGCAAGATGATGCACCTACAATAGCGAGTAAGTTTTCCATGGAAGAGGTAAGACTGCATGGATTCCCAAAAGTTATAATATTAAATAGAGATTCTTGCTTTACCTTCAAATTTTGGCAAGCATTACATCAAGTATTGGGAATCAAATTGAATGTTAGTACTACTTATCACCCTAAAACAAATGGTCAAACTGAGAGGGTTAATCAGGTATTGGAGGATATGTGTATCGACCCAAATTTTTTGTGCCCTTACCTTTAGGCTAAAGGATCCGTGCCTGGAAGGGGGATGCGAAAAGGATGAGACAATACCTCGGACTGAGAGGCCCTTTGAAGGTCACGCCTCTCGGGGGAGGGGTATCAGGGTGAATTTTTGATGGATGGTGGGGTTCACCAGGAAACTTTGAGTGGCAGTTTCCACGCCTAGGTTGAGAATGGGTTTGATGTGTTCAATTTTATGCTTAATCATTCAATTCCTAGGTTTGGCCAAATGAATCTAAGCTATTCTATATGCAAATGCTGATTTATATGAATACAAAAAGCATGAATAGGTGTAAAATACAGAAAATATGCTAAATGAGACAGAACATACCTGATTTTGGATGTCTGATGAAGATTCTAAAGCTTGTAGAAGTCCAGATCATCTCAAATATGACAGGATCGTCTGAGATCAAACACGATCGTCTCTGATCTGACTAATTCATCAGATGAATTTGTTAGAGACCTGCAATCACAGAAATAGATACCAAGAACCAAAAATGCAATTGCAAAAGAAAGGGGAAATGATAGAAATGACTGTATAAATGCTAAAATGACAACTCCATATAATAATTAAAGGAAATGCATTATTTTAATGATTTATTTTAACTTTATCATGCATTTAAGCTAAATGAGGTGAACTCCAGGATGCAAAAATGAAATAAACCAGACAAATGCAAAACAAAACAAGCAATAAAGGGTAGAAAATGCAAACTCAGGGCACTGGTTGCCCCCAATCTTGACTGCAGTCAGAATCGCCTGCAATCGCATGAAATCATCTCGGATGTCGATAGGATCGTCCGAAATCGTACAGGATCGTCTACGACGATCCGAGCTTGCTCCAGCTGAAAAATAGTGAGGTTCCTGCAAGAAAACTTGAAAATGCACAAATGTAGACAATGATTCGAGGTGTTCTAATGCATGAAAAACTAAAGTTGTAGAGAAATTCAGCCAGGGGAAGATTCAGGGAAAATCCTATGTTTAAATAGGATTTAGGGAGAGGTTAGGAGGTTGGAGATCATCCCAATCTGGGAGATCTCCAACGGGGGAGTCTCTAACTGCGCAGACACGCTTTTGCCCAAGTTAGAGAAGTTGTTGAAACAGAAGCTAATTATGAAAAATTAGTTTTGGGACGAAATCGTCTGGACGTTCTGTTCTAGATGAATTCGTCCGATCTGAGACGATTTCGTCTGATCGGCGACGATATCGTCCAACGGTCACAACAAATCCTAAAAATGGCACGAAAAATGAGGGGAGCGGTTGAACGGGTGGTTTCGGGTGGTTTCGGGGTTAAAATTCAAATTTTAATCTTTTTACTAAGGTTTAACTACGCCAATTTTAGGGTGCTACATTTTGCCCCCTCTTTAGCGAATTTTTTGAAGAAAATGCGTTAAATACGAGTTCTTCTCGCTTTACGAGAAAGCAAAAATTTATTCCAATTTTTAGACGACGATTCTAGGTCGAATCGTACGACTGCTTACTATGGTGCCCCCTCCGTGTTTTTACCCAAATCGAACGTTTGAGGTAAAAGCATGAAAAAGCAAAAATTTAAAATGTTGTTAATTGTTTTTAAATAAAATTAAGAAAAATAGGGTAAAACCCTAATTCATTTTTACTGTTCATTTTCTCTGGTTTTAGAGCTCGCATATATATTTTTGAGAGGATTGAGTATGCCAAGATGTAGATTGTGGCATACCAATCCAGTTTTGATATGATGTACATAATTTTGTATATAATATATATATATATATATATATGATATTTTTGTGATATGACTTGTGCATATGTTTTATGATGCTTTAATGTTTGAATTGTTTGATTGATGATTCATGTAATTATGTCATTTTGGAAATATTATAATTTTATGTCATGCTTTAAAATTTAAATGAAATAATCTGATGTAAACAAATTGGTTGTTTGTGGTGTGATTTGATAAAAAATATAAAGGGACTTCTAACAATAATTTCAAAGGACATTGTCGTTGTTATATGACCATTTCATGGAGTCGCCGCTCGCTAGGTCGTCAAGCTAATCCCAGTATAGAAATATTGTTAAAAGTAAAAGAGTGCTTAAGAGACTGTCTTAAGGCTTTGTGTTGTGATGATGAAAAATGGTGATGATGATGATTTGTTTTCAGATTTCCATGAAAATATTATGCATGAAAAATGATTTTTGCTAGGCATGAATTCCTAAGTGTGATAAATTTTTTGAATAATTCCCTAGGAATTATACCATCATTGCAAAATTGAATGTTGACATAATGAAATGAAATAGAAATAGTGTTCGTTCTTTTTAAAGCATAATTGTGTAACATAATGATTTAAGTCATATGTTTTTATGATTTAAATGAATGGGAAATAAAATTAGTACAATGGTTTGCGCTAGGCATAGAATTATAGGTATAGACTTATACCATCATCGCGAAATCCAAAGAAGAAATTGATATAATAGTTTTATTGCATGGTTGATTTTTTATTTTGAAATAAACAGAAAATATAAGATGAGGACTTGCGCTAGGCATAAAATTCCAATTTAGGTTTTGGAACTATACCATCGTCGCGAAAGTCGAAAAATATAAATGTGGTTTTATTGCATGTTTTGAAAGAAGTTTTGGATTTTTGAAAAGAAATGTATGTAATTGTTGTAACATAAAACAGATGAAATCATTCCAGAAGATTTGCATAAATATTTTAAATTATCTCAAAGACAAAATGTAGATTTATAAGGAACCCCATGTGCATATGTGAGTTCATTGCCAATCTTGATCTATCATAATGATACAAAAATCTCTCAAATACAAATGTGTGTGCAATTGTATTGTTCATTTACCAATTTTGAGCAAGATAATTTGATACAAGTAATTTGAATTAACCAAATAAGTGTTCGTTGACCATGATTTATATGCATATAACCGTACCAGACTACTATGTAAGTCGGGTCATCAAGAGCTAGCTAATCCATAAGCAGACATAGGTCTGTACAAAAGAAGGTCGCTAATGTAACAGACATATCACCATGCTAGGAATTACCCAAGGCCAAGCGGGTTGGGCACAAACCACCTATTATGGGGCTTACCTCACAGTTTTTGAATAATTGAGAATTCCAGGGATTCAAGCTCATTCACCCTTCTTTTCTTTTCAAGGGGTAGGGAAAAGGGATTTTATTGCTTTTGCTTTTTCTTTCTTTTTCTTTTTTTTTCTTTTTTCTTTTTTGTATTTTTGCTTGATATTGAGATAATGCTGAAATATTGCTGAAATGGTACAAAATGATACTGAAATAATGCTTCTTTTTCTCATAATTTTTTTCTTGATTTTCTTTTTCTTTTTCTTCCTATACTAGGGATACTTGCTCGGATTGGCTGTAGAGCAAGGGATTTTTATTCTGGGTAGGGGTGAGCTTGTCCTTTTGTCAATTCTCAAAGATTCTAGACCATGTGCATGATAGGATAGCAGGGGAAACTTTTCGCTCAAGAAACCACTTCTACTATGTAGCATCGTATTGAATTTGCAATGAAATCATTTTAATGTGAAAAGATATACTTGGTTTAAGTAAATAACAAGATCAATTCTCTATGCTCAAAACTTTATTTAATTCAACTGTGGACTTTGATATAAGAGAGATTAATAATCATGCCAAATAAAATCAAGATATTTATTCATGTGAGTGTGAAAGTGAGGGATTCCAAATAAATGCTAATTTATCCAAAATAACTGAAAATATAAGTGCAATACTTCAAGAATTGATAAGTGCAAAAAATAGAAAATGTTTTTGAAGATTTTGATGATTTTGATTTTTTTATATTTTGGTTTTAATTTATGAATTGAGAGAATAGATAATATTGCTGTTTTTTTGAAATTTTTATATGTTTTATTAAAATGAAACAATATGCAAAATAAAAATATATACAATGATGAAATGACCAGATTTATGCATAATAGCGTTTAAGATGCATAATGTTCATGGGTTCTTTAAGATCTTTACCATCTAAGGTAGCTAATTTGTATGCTCCCGATCCAAATTTAGCAATGATAATATATGGTCCAAGCCAGTTGGGCTCGAATTTACCTTTAAGGTCTTTAGTTGCATTAGTATTTTTTTTGATTTTCTTTTAAGACAAGGTCGCCGATCTCAAAGGATCGATGATGAACTTTCTTGAGGTATGCTCGTTTAAGCTTGTTTTGGTAGGCACGAAGATGCTCCAAAGCATTGATGCGCTTCTCATCTAGGAGTTCCAGCTGACTAAGTCTACCAACACGATATTCATCTCCTACTTCAGTATCTTGAAGTAGTAGAGCCAAAGAAGGAACTTCTAATTCAAAGGGGAAAATAGCTTCAGCGCCATAAACCAAAACAAAAGGTGAAGTGCCCGTGGGAGTGCGAACGCTAGTTCGGTAAGCCCACAAAGCAGGATATAATTGGATGTGCCAATCTCGGCCAGATTTATTGACCAATATTTTAAGGATTTTAATTAATGTTTTATTAGATGCTTCTGCTTGGCCATTCCCCTGAGGATAATAGGGAGTGGACCAACGATGTTGAATTTTATATTTTTGACATAATTTCTTGACATATTTATTTTTGAAACAAGTTCCATTATCTAAGATGAGATTTGCAGGAATTCCGAACCTACAAATAATTTGATTAAAAATAAATTTGGAAACTTGGGTTCCAGTACAAGAAGCTAAGGGCATAGCTTCAACCCACTTCGTAAAATACTCGATGGCGGTTATGATGAATTTGTGTCCATCAGATGACACAGGATTTATTTTTCCAATGATGTCTAAGCCCCATTTTGAAAAGGGCCAAGGAGATGAAATAGCCTGCAGTTCTTGTGCAGGGGCATGGACAAGGTCAACGTGCTTCTGGCACTTGTCGCAATGGCGCACATAATCATGTGCATCATTCTCCATGGTGGGCCAAAAATATCCTATCCTAAGGAGCTTCTTAGCAATGGCGCTACCACTAAAGTGTCCCCCACAAGATCCATCGTGGGCTTCACTCAAAGCTGATCTAGATTCTTCTAGATTCAAACATCTCAGTAGGATACCTTCAAAAGATCTCCTATATAACGTATTGCCAATTATTACGAAGCGACTTGCTCGTCTACGTAATAACCGACGTTGGTTTCTATTAAAACCTTCAGGGAAGGTCCCATTTTGAAGAAAATTGAATATATCAATGTACCAAAGTTCAGGAGTAGTTTCGTTGATTAGAAACACATCCAAAGGTTCTAAGCATGATTTATTTGAAGCGGGTTCCTGGAGTCGACGAATAATGATGGTAGCATATTCATCATCTAACTCCAAGGGTAAAAGAGATGCAGCTGCAGCCATAGCGTCAGCCGCATGGTTGCTAGTTCTAGGAATAGCTTCCAAGGTAACTTGCTCAAATAAAGATATTAATTGTAAAACATATGCTTTATATGGATGCAATTTATCATCTCTGGTCTGATAAACATCATTAATTTGGTTTATAACAAGTTGAGAATCACCAAAAACTAATAGATTTTTAATTTTTAGTGCCAAGGCAGCTCGTAATCCAAGGATTAGAGCCTCATATTCAGCAGTGTTATTAGTACAAGCAAACATTAATTTAAAGGACAAAGGTATAATATGTTTTTGTGGAGATATTAAAATAATACCTGCACCAGCCCCACTCATGCATCGGGCTCCATCAAAGTATAAGGACCATTGCTCTGGATGGTCTGCCTCTAGTTTAAGGCATTCATCAGGAAACTCAATGATGAGGGGATGGGTAGACTCTAAGGGTGCAACAGCTAATTGATCTGCTATGATTTGACCCTTAACAGACTTTTGTCCTATAAACGTGAGTTCAAACTCGCTTAGCGCAAGAACCCACTTTGTTGTGCGACCAGATAAATAAGGTCGACTCATGAGATACCGCAAGGGATCAGATTTAGCAATAACATATGTTTTTTGACTGAGCATATAATGGCATAGTTTCTGTGTAGAAAATATGACTGCTAGACATAAATTTTCTAATGTTGTGTAGCGGGTTTCATAATTGATTAAGGTTCTGCTAATATAATAATTAGCACGCTCTCTTTTCTCATCATCAAGTTGAGCTAACATAGCTCCTAAAGCAAAATCTGAAGCAAAAATATACAAGATAAATGGGCGATCAGGTCTAGGTGGTGAAAGCACAGGTGGGTTAAGAAGATATTGTTTGAGGAGTTCAAATGCTTCCTTACATTCGTCATCCCAATAGAAAGGGACATCCTTCTTAAGAAGCTTAAGAAAGGGTCCTATTTTATCTGCCAGCTTATCGATGAAGCGGCGGATAGCTTGAAGCTTACCTTGTAAACTCCGTAATTCAGATATATTTGTGGGTGCGGGCATATCAGTGATAGCCACAATCTTGAGAGGGTCAATTTTGATGCCACGTAAAGAAACTATAACCCCCAATAATTTACCGGACTTAACTCCGAATATACATTTGGCTGGATTTAATCGGATAAGATATTCCCTTAACCGATCAAATACTTTTCTCAAGTCATCTAAATGATCATCTTCATTAATAGAACGAGCTATAATATCATCTACATAATCATGTAGTATATCATGCATCATATCATGAAAGATATAAGTCATGGCTCGTTGATATGTTGCACCTGCATTCTTCAAACCAAATGGCATCACTTTCCAACAAAAGGTCCCCCAAGGGGTAATAAAGGTTGTTTTAGCCTGATCTTCAGGAGCTATCCTGATCTGATTATAGCCAAAAAATCCATCCATTAAGGATATCATTCCACTCCCAGTAGTAAAATCAATGATTTGATCCATGTTGGGAAGAGGAAAATCGTCTTTAGGGCATGCAACATTAATATCTCTAAAGTCTGTGCAAACCCTAACTTTGGTAGCTTCTTTCTTAGTTACTGGAACTACATTCGAGATCCATTCAGCATAATCAATGGCTTGTATAAAAATAACATTCAAGAGTTTTTCTAACTCCCCTTTGACTAGCAAGGCCACTTTAGGATGCATTTTTCTAAGTTTTTGTTTAACAGGTTTAGCATCCGGATGGACTACTAGGTGATGCATGACTACAGAAGGGTCTAAACCTGGCATATCTTCATATGTCCAAGCGAAGACATCTTCATATTCTTTAAGGAATGCAATGTATTTATCTTGTTTTTCTTGACTTAATTCTGATCCAATGTTGATTATGTGAGGATTATCCTCGGTTCCAATGTTAATTTTTATGACGTTTTCTACTTCCATGTGTAGATCTCTCTCAAAATTAGGTGGGGTGGGTGAAACGCCCAATTCTTGTAATTCTTCCAAGGTTAGCTTGGATAATTCATCTTGAGGAGTCGTGGCCTCAAGCTGGGCTATACTAGGTATAGAGCCATCAAAATAAAATTTGTTGTGTAACAATTCTTCAATGGAGACATCATGGAAGATATCTCCCTCCAACTCATCGTCGGATTCAACAATCATCTCAGGGTAAGCTATGGATAGCATATTACATGTAAATGGCTTATTTTTTAGACACAAAGCATCACGTCCATCCAAATAATCTTGGTAACATATGAGTTGATCATCATCTTCAAATGGGAAGGGTTGACCCTTACTAGGAAATAGGCCCACACCACATCGGGCGGGCCACGGCTCTACCTCAAAAGGTTCTTTCATACCATCTTGGAAAGGTCCCAAACCTTTCCCTTTATATCCCATTTTAAGCATTATAGGTTTAGCTTTAATATACTCATTAGTAAAATAACATCGAGCATATCCATCATAATGAGTCTTAATGTTTCTGGGTATTCTACCCCAATCATATCCCTTATAAATAAAGGCACAACTCCCGACTTGGTAAATACTTCCCATAGGTTGTGGGAGGCCCAAGGTATGAGGAGATGGTGGCAAATTATTTAAAATAAGGGAATCTTGCATAGAAGCATTTGTTTTTTTTGATATAAGAATTTTAGATAAATCGGGTAAGAGCTCATCAGTAAGAGCGTAAGAGGTAGAAGGATCATTTCCTACATCTTTTGATGCGGAAAATATGCCTTTGGTGGATGTAGACAATGTAGAGGTGTCAATAGATGGGTCTATAGGTATGGAAATTATAGGAGTAGAACAAGAAGCATTGGTTGTGGGTTTAGGATCTTTCTGGGGTCCTAATGTGGTTTGTTTAGAGGATGGTTGAGCTATATGTAAAGGTGGAATTGATGGAGAAGAAGTAGATGATGTTATGGGTGTGTGTTTCACACGTTTATATGGAGAATGAGAATTAGGATGTGTGGATGACAGAGCAGGGCAAAATTGAACTCCAACAGGTTCTGCCAAAGCACACATATCAAAGGGTCTGGGGTCACCATGAATGGTAACCAACTGATTTTTAAATTCGAATTTGACACATTGATGTAGAGTTGAGGGAACAGCTCGCATCGCGTTGATCCAAGGGTGACCCAAGAGTATATTGTACGATGCAGGGCAATGTACAATAAACACGGTCGTATCTAAGGTTCTCGGACCAACTTGCAATGGGATGGTGATAACTCCACACGTTTCTTGTGTTTCGTCATTGAAGGCTTTTATGATCATATCAGTTCTTTTCATTTCATCACTTCTAAACCCAAATCTTTGGTAGAAGTCAAAAGTGCAAATGTTTAAAGATGAACCATTATCAATCAAGACTCTTTTGACTGCTACATCTCCTATTAGGGCAGTGATATATAAGGGGTTATCCTTATGTAAACTATGTTGCGGTATATCTCTATCCCAAAAGTCAATACAATCGACTTCTCAAGTTATTATAGTATTGGTCATGGCTTCAGGTTGAATGTCTTGTGGTACCATCATTTGGCTTAATGTGAGCATCAGTTCATCTCTATGTGTAGGAGAAGATCTTAAAAGGTCCAAAAGGGAAATCCTAGTTGTAGTATTTGATAATTGTTCATTGATATTATAAGGAGGTTTAGGTTGAACATTAGGTGCATGATTCCCTTTATTAGGAACTCTCAAAACAAATGGAGCTGATCCATCATTCTGATTTTGATCTTGTTGAGAATTTTGAGCTTGTTGTCTAGTAATAGCTTCGATGGTACCCACAATATTATTTTGCGGATGATGAATGGGTCTTGGTCTAGCGTTTATGGCTTGTTCATTAGAAAGTAATTGGTGAGAAGATGGTCTAGTAGTGACTCTTCTTGGAAATGGTTCTTCCGGAACCATAGAATTTGTGATAGGTTGAATAGCATCTGATTCATCTTCAGAACTATTCGATTGATTTGATGTGATTTCCATATCACTTTCAGTTTCGTATTTTGTATCACTAAGATTAGGTGTCCGAATATTATGTAGAGGCCTGGTCGTGACCATGGATAAAGTTGTGTCAAATATTTGTTGATCATGAGCAGGTAAATGCCCACTAATGGTTCCTACATATCGGGTAGGAGGGGGAACATTATGATGCTCAATTTGATTAGCCACCTCCTTACCATGTTTTGGTAAAGGATGTTGAAATATGTCCAATGATTGATTGGCATTCTGATTCTGATTTTGGGGGATGTTCTTTTGAGCATTATTAGGAGGATTTTGTTTAGGTTGGAAGGCTTGCACCTCCATCTCATTATTATCAATTAAGTCTTGTATTTTATGTTTTAATATTTTACAAGAGTTGGTAGCGTGTCCAGGTCCTCTATGGAAATCACAATGTAAATCAGCTCTGTATCCGGGTATAGTTGGATCAGGTTCCCGGATATTTGGTAATTGAATCAAACCTCTTTCTAATAATTGCGGTAGAATAGTTGATAAAGGTTGATTTAACCTAGTAAATTCTCGAGGAGGTTTATCAGGAGGTTTCAATATAAACTTCTCCGTTGTCTTTGTAGCATTAACATTAGCAATATTTCTGCTATCAGTGACTCCATCACCCACAACTTGTTTATTTTTATATTGATTTCTGGATGTTTTCTCATCATATTTCTTTTTAAGTTGACCTCTCCTAATGAGAGCATCTTCCACTCTTCGAGCTAAGTCTATAGCCTGATCGAAGGTGGTCAAGGTAGCAGTTGATAACTCGTAGGATAGTTGTTCTTGCAAATTATTAATGAAGATGTCCAACATTTCCCTATAAGGTAACACAAAGTGTAATTTTCCTATCAACTGTCTCCACCTAGCTAGGAAATCAGCAAAGCATTCATCTTTGTCTTGTTTTAAGTTGTACAAATCTTTAATGGTCACATGCCTTTCGATGTAGGCACTAAATTGATGAACAAAGGCCTCGACTGTTTCTTCAAAATTTCTCAAAGAATGAGTGGGTAATTGATAATACCATTCTAATGCCATTCCTCCTAAACTTTTCGAAAACATTTTTAGTAATAACAAATCATCATGTGATATATCATGACATGCTATCCTAAACATACGAAGATGCTCTATGGGATCTTCGGTTCCTTTGTATATGGGCAGGACAGGCATAGGAAAGTGTTTAGGATATGGTTGTGCTACGACTATAGGATCCAAAGGCTGACTACACATCTCTCGATAATTGTACGAGGGACGGTAGGGATCTATCTGATCCATGCGGGAAACTAGTTGTTTCACCATGGCTTCAAGATTACTAGTTTGTCCACCATATTGGTTCGGTGGCACATGAGTATGGGATTTGTGAGCATATGATGGCGTGACATAGGGATTAGATGCTATATTGCTATTATGTAAAGTGTTGGTAGGAAGGATATTATGAAGAAGATTTGTAGCAGTATTATGTTGTGTTCCAGATTGTTGGAAGTTGATGTTTGGCTTTGTTTTGGGCTTTTGTTGATTTAAGGTATATTGATCAACAGCTTGGCAAAATAGAGCAGTGAATGAAGGTTTCTTTTGTGCAGGAATGATTCTAGGCTTGGTAACAGGCACTTTAGGTGGTTGGGTAACCTGTTGTTGTTGCATGTCCTGGATTATAGCGGCCATATCCAAATTGGATGGTCCAACTTGATCACTTTCTTGATCAACGAAGGACAAGGGATTAGTGCGTGTGTGATATACTTCTTCTAGGGTTGCTTGAGTGTCACTAATTTGATCCTTGTCCATATGGACTGCTCTATTAAGAACACCAATATTAGTATTAAGGAACTTCCAGAAATGATCCATGTTCTCAAAGGTAACAGCTCCACTTGGAGACATTTTAGGGGATGAGGATCCTTCCTCTCTAACAGTTTCTTCTTGTTCATTTCCTACAACAAACTCTTCTTCTTGCTGGTCTAGGTTTCCTTCTTCCTGAGTTGGATCTTCAGGAAGGACATTTGGGTTATTTATTGGTTTTCCTAACCAATCTTCTTCTACTTCAGTTTGTTTTCCATTCCTAAGTCTAGTCATTGTGCTTAAACTTAGATTTCAGCAAATATATATACTTATATATATATGCAACAAGTTTGAGAGGTATATATTTTAATTATATACCTACTATAATACTTAAAAGAAAATATTTTGATTTTGTTTTTGTTTTTATAACAATATAAAAATAATCAAACAACACACCAGTTGCAAGAAATAACAATAATAAAAGAAATGACCTAGTTTTCTATAAATAGTTTATGGATATCATTAATAGGATCAAGTTCATCAGGAGTCATGAAATGCTCCTCTTCAAATTGGAAATGTTCTTTCAAGAATTTGATAAAGTGTGCTATAGTGATATGATCTGTTTCGGACTCTGGCCTGTAGAAATAAAGTTCATGGCAATACTCTCGATATAACACAGCTCTAGGAACTCTATTCCATCTCTTTCTATCCGTAAGAACGACCTCTTGATCCTCTATACGAGATAGAAATTTATGTACTACAACTACGTTCTCGAGGTATTCCTCAAAGGTGTACAATTCGGAAGACACAAGAGCTCTCTTATCAGCTAACCACCTATGGCAAGCTCTCTGAAGTTCATGGTACAAAGTCACCTGATCAGGATCCAGGATTCTATCTAGGACAAACCTCTTAATTTGCCTAAGTTCTGTTGACCTAGATGAAATGATACCCAATCTCCTATCAAGTTCGTCCCACAAAGGTTGGACTCTATCTGTTTGAGGTACTCTAAGCACAGAAGTAATTTCTATGGCTGCTAATTGGTTTTCAACATTTATGGTGACAACTCGTCTTTTATTATAATCTACCATCTAAATATGATATGCAATCTTAACAATATTCTAATGATTCTAGATGTTCTTTAATAATGCATTTATATTTTCATATATATATATATATATATTTATTTTTGTTTTCAAAAGGTTTTTAGTTTCACGTCGGGTTCACCAAAATGTATCGACCCAAATTTTTCGTGCCCTTACCTTCAGGCTAAAGGATCCGTGCCCGAAAGGGGGATGCGAAAAGGATGAGACGATACCTCGGACTGAGAGGCCCTTTGAAGGTCACGCCTCTCGGGGGAGGGGTATCAGGGTGAATTTTCGATGGATGGTGGGGTTCACCAGGAAACTTTGAGTGGCAGTTTCCACGCCTAGGTTGAGAATGGGTTTGATGTGTTCATTTTTATGCTTAATCATTCAAATTCCTAGGTTTGGCCAAATGAATCTAAGCTATTCTATATGCAAATGTTGATTTATATGAATACAAAAAGCATGAATAAGTGTAAAATGCAGAGAATATGCTAAATGAGAAACAACATACCTGATTTCGGATGTCTGATGAAGATTCTGAAGCTTGTAGAAGTCCAGATCGTCTCGAATTTGACAGGATCGTCTGAGATCAGACAAGATCGTCTCTGATCTGACGAATTCGTCAGACGAATTCGTCAGAGACCTGCAATCACAGAAATAGATACCAAGAACCAAAAATGCAATTGCAAAAGAAAGGGAAAATGATAGAAATGATAGTATAAATGCTAGAATGACAACTCCAGATAACAATTAAAGAAAATGCATTATTTTAATGATTTATTTTAACTTTATCATGCATTTAAGCTAAATGAGGTGAACTCCAGGATGCAGAATAAGAATAAACCTAACTAATGCAGAACAAAACAAGGGATAAAGGATAGAAAATGCAAACTCAGGGCACTGGTTGCCCCCAATCTTGACTGTAGTCGAAATCGCCTGCAATCGTACGAAATCGTCTCGGATGTCGACAGGATCGTCCGAAATCGTACAAGATCATCTGCGACGATCCGAGCTTGCTCCAACTAAAAAATAGTAAGGTTCCTGCAAGAAAACTTGAAAATGCACAAATGCAAACAATGATTCGAGGTGTTCTAATGCACGAAAAACTAAAGTTGTAGAGAAATTCAGCCAGGGGGAAAGTCAGGGAAAATCCTAAGTTTAAATAGGATTTGGGGAGAGGTTAGGAGGTTGGAGATCATCCCAATCTGGGAGATCTCCAACGGGGGAGTCTCTAACTATGCGTAGACACTTTTGCCTAAGTTAGAGAAGCTGTTGAAACAGAAGCTAATTATGAAAAATTAGTTTTGGGACGAAATCGTCTGGACGTTCTGTTCCAGAAGAATTCGTCCGATCTGAGATGATTTCATCTGATCGGCGATGATATCATCCAACGGTCACAACAAATCCTAAAAATGGCATGAAAAATGAGGGGAGCGGTTGAACGGGTGGTTTCGAGCGGTTTCGGGTTAAAATTCAAATTTTAATCTTTTTACTAAGGTTTAACCATGCCAATTTTAGGGTGCTACAATATGCTAAGAATGTACTACGTGGATTACCATACAAAGTGGGAAGACTATTCATACCTAGTGGAATTAGCATACAATAAAAATTACCATGCATCACTAGGTATGGTACCTTTTGAGGCTTTATATGGAAGAAGGTGCATAACTTCCTTGTCTTGTAATAATCCAGAGAATAGAGTAGTGATCGAACCAAAAATTATAAAAGAAATGGAATATCAATTGAAAAGAATTTAGCAAAAGCTGAAATAGGTTGTAGATTGCCAAAAGAGCTACATGAACCTCAAAATAACATTGAGGTAATATTCTATGGGAGATAGAATATTCTTAAGGGTGAAAACAACTAAAAGTTAGATAAAATATTCTAAACTAGACTCCATCTATGTGGGTCCATTTGATATTATGGCCAAAATGAGCCCTGTTTCTTACAAACTTGCTCTATCACCAAGCCTATCCAAAATTTAGAATGTCTTCCATATGTACCTCTTTAGAAAATATATTCATGATCCTACTCATGTTTTGGATATCTCCAAATTGCAGATGACCAATCCACTAAATATTGAAGTTTGACCTATTCGCATACTTGGTTTTAGAATCAATAATCTGAGGGAGAGAAGCATAGAGCAGTTTTGGGTCCAATGGGACCATAGTCAAATAGAAACGCCATGTGGGAGGATGTGGAAAATATGTAACAACAGTTTCCTTATCTGTTTGAGTAGATATAGACTTTTTCAAAAAATCATATGATTTGATGAATATATGTATATATGCAAATGGATATGAAATTGGATACTAGATAGAGTACTTTATGATTTTTGAGTTATTGGGTAGAGTATCTTGTATATGTTTTGCATTACTAGGTTAAGTAGCTTGTTTGCATCTTGATATATGTTTTGGCCAATTTAAAAACACATGAATGTTAATGCATATGAATTCATGGTTGTTTTATGGTTGAATTCAATATGAAGTAAAATGATCATAGCAAAGACTTAACTTGATTGATTTATGAAACGATGGGGAATTGTGATGCTAACAATGAAATATACTCTATGAATGAGCATGAATATTTATGCAAATGTGAAAAGCTATATGAAAATGTAATTGTTCTACTTGACCATGTTATAAAACATAGGGATTGTGTTTGTTTCAAGAGGGGGAGGATGTAATGACCCTCTCCACACAACCATTGATTATAGATTAATTAATGGATTGCACTTACTTTTTTTTGATAGAACAAGGTATTGTTGACGTCCATTGTGTATGTAGGAACAAGGATATCCTTCGATTGAGAGGAGAAAATTGAGTGAGGAGGAAATGATGATTGGACCTGTGATTACATGGAAGCTTATGTGAGATGCATTCATATAAAATCATGTAGATTAGATTGTGTGTTTGGCATAATTGATTTGAATTGTGTGTTTTGTTGTCTACTTGTGAATAGTTGAATATCCAGCATTGATTGGCAATAAAAATGCCAAGGAGGCATGGGAGCCAAACTTGTGAGCTAAGAATTACTTTATGAATGTTTTAGAATTGTTAAAATAGATGTCTAATTGATTGAGTATAAAATAGAATATTTTGGCAATAAATATATGAAATAAATGAATAAAAATAAGAAGCCATATTGATAAAATATAAGCAGAATATATATGTATGGAAAAAGAAACCTTTCATTAGTTTTACTTTGGTTTCATTATGATAGAAATAGGGTAATGGATGGTGGCATTCATGAATAATGTGGGAATCATGTTACGCTTGCATCAACTCCACTAAAATTTTTGAAACTATCAAAAAGACACTATAACACTTCATTCATTGCTATAGAATCTACTGTATTTGTATTGATAATTCACAAAAGGGTTACAAAGAGATGTCCTTTCACAAATTTTTCCCTTAGGCTACAATGGAGTCTCCCCTAAGGAGCTCTTTGGAGGTAGTACAAAGACAATAGATCAATATTTTTGGGTTCCTCGATTGAAGGTGGGCTTCTTGCTCGTGAGCCACAACTTGTTGGATGCTTCCTTATGCCTTGTTGAACTTGTGACCCTGAAAAATACTATTAGTGCGTTGGGGGATCTGCCTCAGTCAAACCCCATGGTTATGAAGACCAAAGACTCATAAAAGTGCTCAAAACATGAAATTAACCATTAAAAACCAGCATAAAATAATAAACGAAGCTATTCTTACTTGTCCGAATGGTTCTAATGCCTTTTATAGAGGTTCACACTCCTGGGGTGCGAACCGAGAGGTTCTCACGTGTGAGGTGTGAACCGGCCCTTTTGAATCCGGATTGCTCAGATATGGCCCCTAGATGCTTTTGATTAGTTCTGGATGTGCACTTTTTCAAGTAGAACTTCTAAACAGTAAATATTGATGTGGAAAATCAACCTGTGTCACTCACAAAATGGGATTATGCAAGAGACAAATAGATTATGACCTTCATATGATGGATGTGAGATGGATGTGTGTTGATTGTAATGGCTATGGTGATTTCAGCAAAGTTTTGGTATGTAAAAATTATGATCATCTAAATGATGAAAATGGCCTTCTATTTATAGAGTGAATCAGGGTGAGAGAAATGGGATGAGGTGTCCCCTATGAGGTGGCTATGGTGAGGTGTCCACCAAAGAGGTGTCCCTTGAGGTGTTCTAGGTCATGAGTGAAGTTGGGTGAGAGAATCTCTCTCCCATCCAAAAGTAATAATGATTAGGGATAAATATCAATTTGCAATTAATATTCACCTTTATAGAAGCATCTTAACATTAATTAATCATTTTTTATGTGCAAAAGTCTCCGTATTACATTTATGACCCAAGGGTGTGTGATATGGAGAAATATCTGGGATGAGAGGTGGCAAGGCTAGGATAGGCTAGGCTAGGTGACGTGGGAGTCTAGGCTAGTCAAAGTAGACTAGCTGAGGTGGAGGCTTTTAATTAAATCAAGATTAGATCTAATTAAGCATGATATTAGCCATAAAGCACAATTTGACCAAAATATTGACTTTTTGACCATAAAGTGATTTTTGACTATGGTAAAGGTTTCAACCTTAGTTGAGTTGGCATGAGGTCACATGAGGACCTAGGGTTAAGCATAGGAAAGGGCTTAGCTAGCCCAAAGGGGCTAATGGTGATGGATAGTATTTTTGGGTCAATTTATGCAATTTTTAATGATTTTGCACATTAATTAACCATGGAGATGGGGAGAGGGACAATGTGCAACTTTTTGGTGTCTACATTTTACCCCTTTTTGTACTGGAGTGTGTGAAACACGGTTTAGTACAAAAATTGATGATATGGATTGATGATTATTGATGTTTTGTGAGAGAGATGCATTGATAAAAAATGGTTTTTTGAATGATTGCTTTTTTGGGGGGGGGAGATCGCATGCTGATAAATTAGAAATGTTTCAATTTTGGACAAAAAAATATGCTTTTGTTAACTTTTGCTTTCGATTGATTGATGAGATCATTTGACGACATTTGATAAATCGTTGGAGCCTAAGGTAGAACTTCAGGATTTTTATTCACAAGTGGTCTTATGTCTGCCACTTATGACGATTAGAATCTATGCAAAATCTACAGGCAAAGGTATTTTAAGATTTGGCAAACATCGTTTTATTTTGAATTGGAATTTTAATCTTTGAAATAATTGTTAGCAAAAATTTTTGTAGGCATTTGTTGTATCCATTATTGTAATGTTTTTGATCATGTAGATAGCTTTTGATACTTCATAGATGATTGAAATGATCAACCATAGTTTTGTATCCATGATCTAAATGTTTTTGTATCAAGTGGTGAATTGGCGATGAAGGAAGTGGAGATTGGTGATGCAACGGTTGATGAAGATAAAAGGCCATATTTGAAAATTTTGGTACGAAAATCAATGAAATGAATGATTGGAGGGGTTTTAGGATGAAATGTATGGTAAATGGGAAAAATTAGGCACTGTATGGCAAGTTTGCACTTCACACATGCGAACCATACAATTCACACCCTAGGGGTACGAACCTACTGATTTGCACGCGTGGGGTGCGAACCCACCCAAATTTGTTTATTTAAGCCAAAAATTCACAAAAATGATGTCATTTTACATGCAAATAGTTGTGGAGAGGTGGAGGAGAGGAGAAAAATGCAACGGAGTGTTGCCAGATTGTGAATCGAATGGGAGGAAATGGCGAGTGCATCGGGGAGTGTCGACACAAGGGTGGAAATGCCCGAGGTAGGTATTTTTCTCGTTCTCAAAATGTATGAATTTGGGGAGGGTTTTTAAAATAAACTTTTGCTTTTAACATCGTGAAACGAGTACGAGGGTAGAAAATAATTAAATTTTGTAGATAATGTGAATAAATGGCCAAATGGGTATCCTGATCTGCATTTAGTTGTTCGTTTTTGTTTGTGGTGTATCGGGATGTGTGCATGGGGTGGGATGTGAATGATGTATGTGAAAAAGTGCATGTGGGTGGGCATGTGAGTAAAAATGGAGTAATAAGACATGCTAATGGGCCAAATGGGTATCACGATCTACCTTTATTTTTTTGTTTTGACCTCATTTGGAGTACTTCGTTTGGTGTGCTGATGGAGGGTTTTGACCTTATTTTTTGAGTTTTTGACATGTGTTTTAATTTTTTCTGGGTATGTATGTGGTACGGCTAGAATCAACAGAAGATTCTGCATCCAGTCGTGTTTTTTGTGTTAGTTTTTAGAGGTTCACACCCCTGGGGTACGAACCGTGTGGTTCACACGTGTGAGGTGCAAACCAGATTTTTTTTGCAGTTTTGAACTTTTAGGATTTGTTTTTGGCTGATGTTGGGCAAATTGATGAGTTTTTGTTAGATTTTGCCAATTTTGTGGAAATTTTCATGTTTTTAGAGTTGTGTGTGAATGCAAAATGTGATGGAATGCAATGTGTAAATGTGCAGCGAAAGTAAGCATATATGTATGCAAATAAACTGTCTATCTAATGATGCCTAGAAATAGTAAAAAAAATGCATGCATTTATGTTACATTGTGATTTATATGAAATATGTATAAAAAATGTGAATTTTTTTTAACATGTGGTGTGCGTGATGGTAGGTGAAGGTAATACTTACACGCCATCGAATTTATACTTGCAGGAAGGAGTTGAAGGCGCAGTTGGGTGAGGCAGATGTGGCCTGGTTGAGGAGAGTGGGGCTATATGGTGTATGGGTGATGCGTGATGTTCATATGAACCATGCGTATATGGACACATTGTGTGAGAGGTGGGATCATGATAGGAACACCTTCCACTTACCTACAGGGGATATGACGGTAACCCTAGAGGATATCTACCAGATCTATAGGTTGCCTGTTGATGGAGTGAAGGTTATAGTGGCGAGGAAGGAGGAGAGGGATGGCATTCTAAAGAGGGCCTTTGGCAAGCGATGGTAGTGGGTGGAGGCTAAGAAGGGGGTAGATTGCATGTATTATTGGAAGAAGGAGTGGATCTCATTGCGTCATGCGATGGGGATGTTGTTGGTGGCGAGTCACGCCCTACCTAATGCTTTCGAGGTGAAATTCTCTTGGAACATGATGGGGATTGTTTATGACATGGTAGAGCGAGGGCGAATCTATGCATGGGCACTTGTATTATTGATTCAGGTATACCGAGAACTTCATAGAGTGGTAAGGACCGATAGGATGGGACTAAGCATCCTCTCAATTCTATAGATATGGGTGTGGGAGCACATTACCATCTTTGCCATATGATGCACATGCTTGCAAGGGGCATGAGATTCCCTATGCCATGATATGGCAGGTGGATATGGAGAGGAAGGGGAGGGAGCATCGGGGTGATTTGATGCATCATAGGGAGTATTTGGGGTGGTTTAGGATGGAGCACATTAGGTGGAGGCCATGGTGGTGAGGGTCGAGCTAGAGTTAGGATGTCATTCATTTAGCATGCATTCAACGTGGCAGGTGGATGGTGGGGAAGTACTCGGTAGAGGTCGAGTTATTTCCATTTTCTTGGGTGTAGCGGTAGTTTGGATTGGTACAAGGGTGACCTGATCCTCCTATGGATATTTATAGGGTGAGGGGGGATAGGGGGCCACAGCCTATAGTGCCACCCTTGTATTTGATTCCAGATGAGGTGATTGATGTTCCAGATGTGGACAATGCAGGGATGATCATGGAGTATGAGGTATGGTGATCGAGGTAGACTTGGGAACCTAGGTAGGGCATGGTGGATGGATATGTGGATGTAGCAAGGCTACTTCCTTCTGTAGGGTTACTAGATGGAGCGAGAGCTGTGATACCTAAGGAGATACAAGATAGGTCACCAGAGCCTGGAGAGGAGGAGGAGGCTAAGTTGGATCGATTGAAGAGGGGAGTGAGGCCACGGTGTGATGACCAGGATAGGCTAGTGAGTGATAGTGGCACGGGGTCATCAATCGAGGGTGGGAGGGGGATGAGATTTGAGGTCTAGGAGAGGGAGGATGTTCCCTCGATGGAGGTAGATAACTAGATGTATAGGCTGATGGGTGGTGGTGGTGGTGTGGGTATGGGGGATGTTGGAGATGGGGATATGGGAGATGTTGGTGGTGGGTGTATGGGGGATGTTGGTGTTGGGGATATGGGGGATGTTCCTTTGGAGGATGTGGAGGAGGATTCAGATGACTATGATTTTGGTGGGAATTTGGCAGTCGCAATCACGACTGAAGGTGAGGTGGTGGTTTTGAGGAGGGAGTTGAAGAAGATTAGAAATAATATTCTGGATACCAAGTTGGACTAGGTGGTGGATCGCTCCACGATAGAGGTGAAAAAGAAGGAGGTGGAGGTGGACTTGAGTGCTAATTTAGATGAGCATTATGAGGCCAGGGTTCACATGGAGCAAATGGCCAAGGATATGGAGGCACTCAAGATTGAGTAGGATGGCCTTAGGCTCGAGCGTGACACCATCCAGAGGGAGCAGGATGAGATGGTGGAGATGGTAGGATAGTTTCAATGGTTGCTGGATGAGGAAAGGATGAAGACAAAGGCCATGAAGGCCTATCATTTGGAGTGGGTGTCAAAATTGGAGCATACTGTGATAGTGATGCAGTAGATGTGAGAGAGGGTAGAGCAAGAGATTGCTTAGTTAGGTGATGTTGTGTCATAGTTGGAGGTAGCACAGAGGGATGTGACACAGTTGTAGAAGGGTAATTGTCAGCTATTGGCATTGAATACCAAGAATATGAGTAGGATGGCAAGGTGCAATGGGAATCTTGCGGTATGGGGGATAGGCATCCCTATCTACGAGGGATCACTTGCCTCATCAGTTGTGCAGTTGTAGCAGAGCATGCCATCAATTTGTGGTAGGGCATAGGAGATTGTGGCACTTGCAATGTCGCAGGTGCTAGCGAGGATGGGGCCACCTGCATAGGTAGAGAGGGTGCGAGTGGGAGATACTGGAGAGGTAAATTCATCGTAGTGGGTGATAGGAGGAGACCTAGGAGGTGAGAGTAGTGGAGAAAGCACGGGAGGGCAGCAGTCGTGAGGGCCTGCGAGAGTAGCGAGTGCGTGACTTTTTGGATTTTTTGTTTTTTGTAGGTGCTCAAGAGGAGCTGATTATTTTTGTGGGGAGATGTACCTTATGATGGTGCATTCCTTATTGTATCTGTATGGTAGTTTTGTGGATGGTGATGTATTGACATGGATATGTGACGATGTCCCTGTAAGGGTCTACACATTTGATTGTAGCCTGATGGCATCGATGTTTGATATATATATATATATATATACATGTGAGATTCTGCGGCACTTGTGTCTATTTGCATTTATGTGTTTGTTTCTTTCTGCTTATGGTAGTGTATGGTTAGTGTATATGTGATAGTATATAATTGGATGAAAATGGAATGATGATATGTGTAAATAAATATGCAAAAATATGAGATAAAAATAATAAAATGATATGCATAAGATTAAATGATATGAACACTTTTCTTAGGGATAACATTTGCATCATTACATTGCTCTAATGATGTGATCCATTTCGTTATTCCAAGGAAGTTGGAACTGAGGGATGTCATGAAGAGATTCGAATAGTACAGTTCGTAAATCAATCCCATTGACTAACTGAGCAAAACTTGGTGACTCACTTGGAGGCTATCTTGGTATACAAGACCTCTATCATGTACTTGTGTGTGGAGAGTGATGTTCATTTTACCATTATGGAATGGGGTGGGTTATAATTGCATGCCAACTTTAGCCTGTATGCTAGCTCATTGGTACAGACCGAAAGACTACATGGATTCAAGCTGACGATATCTCAAGGCCTTTCCTTTTGTTTTCTGCCCTGGTGTGAATGATTTGCTTGGGTGCTCTTTGATTCTTTTTTTATTTTTGTTTCTTTTTACCTCTTGTTTTTTTTCTATACTTTCTCAGATTAGATGTAGAGCAAGGGATTTTTCTTTCTTGTACTTTTTTGGGATACTTTCTTAGATTTTCTATAGAGCACAAAATTTTATTCCTTTTGTTTTTTCGGGAGATTTGCTCAAATTGGCTGTAGATCAAGAAATTTTATTCAAGGAGGAGGATGGCTTGTGTTGGCAATTTTGGGTACCTTGGGTACATTGCCCTTGCTCAAGTGTTGATGTTGTCATTGATGTCAAAGAGCGGAAGGGTTTTTGTGAAAACCAAGGCAGACTAAATTATAGGTTTTGTTTAAATCCATGGTCAACAGTTTTGAAATGGGTTTTTCTTAAAACCCAAGTTAGCTCTTCGTTTTGTTGAAAAAGGTGCTCCGATGATGAAGATATTTAATTTTAAATATCCAATTTAAATTTTATTTATTTATTTAAAATTTAAATTAATATTTTAAAATTAAATTAAAGTCGTTCACCGGCTTGTTTTCAAAGCCGACGTTGCTAGGGTTTTGCAACGGATCAATTAGGGTTTCCTGCTGACAAAGCAAGGTTAAGCAACCAAAAAATTCTAGGGTTTCATGTTGACCTAATTAGGGTTGCAGCCGACGTGTTTGAGAATGTTTTGATGGGATATTCTCTTCTATAAAAATGCGGGACTGTTGCAAGGTTGAAGAGTGGGCGTGATGCGATATATGCGAATGAAGTTCGTGTGCAGCAGAGTGTAAGTCGGTGATAGTTCTTTGGAGTTAAAGAAAAGAGATCGCAACGATGAGATAGTGAGTGAGTGCGTATCGACTGATCGAGAACAAAGAGAGCGATATGCAGTACGGCGTGTTTAAAGTCCGAGGCAAAAATACGCAGATGGTAGAAGTGAGATTTCATGGAAGGTGCAAGCAGAGTGAGTGGTGCAAAGAGAAGATAAGAACGCGGTATGCGTAAGTCGTGTTCCGAGTGTGAAATGACAGTGTGCTGGTTGTAGAAGTAATATTTCTGTGAAGTTGCAGCAGAGAACGCGGAGAGATATAGAGGAGTGGTTGAAAAAGTGCGAATCATTTTTCACAGCAGCAGCCGAATGCCGACAAGCAGCAGAACGCAAGAAAAATAGCAGATCGTGCAAATTGAGGTGACAGTTTAATTCTGCAATTTTTATTACTATCTCCAAGTTGTAGCTTGGTAAAAGGGGTTGGTGCCTCTTTCCAGTTGGAGCTGGAAAAATTGGAGTTGGTGCTCCATTCGGTTGTAGCAGATAAAATTTAGAGGTTGGTGCCTCTTACCAGCTTGGTGCCGGTGAATGATTATGTAAAGTTGTAGCTTTGCATTTGACCGGATTTGGATGGTAGTCCAAGCAGTCTTTTTGAGGAGTAGCCACATCGGTGAACCTCGTTAAAATGCCGTGTTATGTGTGATGCTCTTAGTACTTTTATTATTTCTGTTTTAATCTGCTGTAGTTTATTTAAAAGTCTAAATTGCTTTTAAGTTTTTAAAGAACACACTGATTCACCCCCCCTCTCAATGTCATTGTGATTATAACAATTGGTATCAGAGCAAGGTTCCCAATTTTGGCTAAATCAGTCAGGGTTGATCTTGGATTAGTACACAATGGCTAAGAAGAATAGATCCTCATCCAAAAAGGCATCCCAACCAGTTTCAGTTCCTATGGTTGAGAAAATTGAACCAGAAATGGCAGAAGGAATGAACTCTGAAGTTGAAGAAGTTGAGGCTGAAGTTGATTTAGAGGGTGAGCTAGTGTCTGCCCTTACGGAATGGGAATCGGAGAAAAAGAAGAATGAAAAATTGTCAAGGAAACTTAAGGATGCAAACAACATTATTGCCGCTTTAAAAATACAGATCAAGAATACAAGAAAATGTCTCAAGATCCGGAAATACAGGTATCCATGAAGATAGACCACCGCAAAGAAATTGGAAGAAGAAAATGTGAGTCTTCGAATACGGATACAAGAGCCGGATCGAAAAATCAACTCGTCATGTAAAACGTGAAGAAAGCTCGATGAAATTGGACAAAATTCTCGAGCGATCAAAGATCCACAGTATCAAATTTGGTCTCGGATTTTCTCAAGGAGAATCATCAATCGGACCAAAAGCAAGCAATGTTGAAAGTGAAAAGAACAAAGACAAGAATCGAGCAAAAGAAAGATATAATGCCGGACCTGAAATAGCAACTGACAATGATGGCTTTACTAAGGTCACACATCAAAAGAATAGAAGATCCAAGGCTCCAAGGAACAACCCGGCCAAGACCATCTTTCAGTGTTTAATCATTATTTCTATGGTTTTTGTTTCAAGTGTAATGTTTATGGGCATAAAATTGTTGACTGCAAATACAACGTAGGTCCAAGAAGTTTCACTAGTAGAAATGCGTTTGCTCCTTTAATGAGTTATGCAATAGAGTGTTTTAAGTGTCACAACTTTGGTCATATTGCCGTAAATTGTCGTAGTATGTCTCTGTTTCATATCAACCTCATGAAAGCAGATTTCAACCGTATAGAGCAAAACAAAATAGAATTTATACTCGAAGGATATGTGCAAAATTCTAAAAAGGGGAAGTCACAACTAGAACCCAATACCACAGCTTAAAACAGAATGGAAACAAAAAGAATAATCTCAGGAAAGAACATGATTCTTTAATAGTGCAGACAACTTTTAGAGCTCGTAATAAACATGTTCCTTGGATTCTTGATAGTGGTTGCTCAAGTCATATGACAGGTGACAAACAGAAATTCGAAAATCTACAAAAGTATGAGGGTGGTTCTATAAAATTCGGCAACAATGACGGAGCCAAAATAATAGGTAAAGGAACGGTCAAAATTAGTGAAGGAAAGATCAAGTCAGAGGAAGTTTTATATGTGGATGGTTTGAAACATAATCTATTGAGTGTGAGTCAAATCTGTGACAAAGGACATGAAGTAGTTTTCAAGAAGCATGGTTGTGAAGTCATAAAAATAAACAGCAAGAAATTAATAGCAACCTGCTCAAGGACGTCTGGCAATCTGTACACACTCTCAGAGTTTTCATAAGGTATGTGCTTCATGGGACAAGAAGAAGAGAACTCGTTGTGGCATAAGAGGCTTGGACACATAAGTTTTGATAATCTGGTAAGAATTAGCGCTAAACAAGCAGTGAGAGATATTCCAATCATTAAAAAACCTGCAAATAGTATGTGTGCTTCATGTCGTAAGGGTAAATGGACCAGAGTTTCGTTTAAAACAAAAGAACATCACACTAACAAAGCTTGGTCAAAACAAGTTTAGTCGAACCGGCTTAGTCGTAACATGTGGATTCAAAGAACAGGTATGCCTAAAAGAAACAACACTATTACTTGTTATAAGTGCAACAATAAAAGTCACACTCGTCGACAAAGTGCAGAGTTGAAATTCCAGGATATAGGAACAGGAATGAATGGCATGATCAGTGTCCAAGGATCGTAACAATGACAGGAACAAGAATATGGTCAAAGAGTTCAAGAGAAGACCCGACAAGGAAGTTATAGACGTTGATGTTGATCAGTGCCTAATGGGAGTTTTACTCCCACCCTGAATTAATCACCTCATCAGAGGTGGGGGAGGGACTAAGCTAAGAGGCTCATTCTTAGTTCCGAGCCCCAAAGGTGGCCCTTTGCCATTGATGACAAAGGGGGAGAGATATGAGTAAGGGGGAGAGCTTCAAGTGAAGAGGAAAGCTTCAAGTCATGGGGAGCAAAACTTCAAAGAGATTGATTTCAGTTTTGGCTCTTGAAGATGTGTTTTTAGTAAAGGGTTGCCATCAATGACAAAGGGGGAGATTGTTGGCAATTTTGGGTACCTTGGGTACATTGCCCTTGCTCAAGTGTTGATGTTGTCATTGATGTCAAAGAGCGGAAGGGTTTTTGTGAAAACCAAGGCAGACTAAATTATAGGTTTTGTTTAAATCCATGGTCGATAGCTCTGAAATGGGTTTTTCTTAAAACCCAAGTTAGCTCTTCGCTTTGTTGAAAAAGGTGCTCCGATGATGAAGATATTTAATTTTAAATATCCAGTTTAAATTTTATTTATTTATTTAAAATTTAAATTAATATTTTAAAATTAAATTAAAGTCGTTCACCGGCTTGTTTTCAAAGCCGACGTTGCTAGGGTTTTGCAACGGATCAATTAGGGTTTCCTACTGACAAAGCAAGGTTAAGCAACCAAAAAATTCTAGGGTTTCATGTTGACCTAATTAGGGTTGCAGCCGACGTGTTTGAGAATGTTTTGATGGGATATTCTCTTCTATAAAAATGCGGGACTGTTGCAAGGTTGAAGAGTGGGCGTGATGCGATATATGCGAATGAAGTTCGTGTGCAGCAGAGTGTAAGTCGGTGATAGTTCTTTGGAGTTAAAGAAAAGAGATCGCAACGATGAGATAGTGAGTGAGTGCGTATCGACTGATCGAGAACAAAGAGAGCGATATGCAGACGGCGTGTTTAAAGTCCGAGGCAAAAATACGTAGATGGTAGAAGTGAGATTTCATGGAAGGTGCAAGCAGAGTGAGTGGTGCAAAGAGAAGATAAGAACGCGGTATGCGAAAGTCGTGTTTCGAGTGTGAAATGACAGCAGGCCGGTCGTAGAAGTAATATTTCTGTGAAGTTGCAGCAGAGAACGCGGAGAGATATAGAGGAGTGGTTGAAAAAGTGCGAATCATTTTTCACAAGAGTAGCTCTAATGCCGACAAGCAAGTAACGCAAGAAAAATAGCAGATCGTGCAAATTGAGGTGACAAGTTTAATTCTGCAATTTTTATTACTATCTCCAAGTTGTAGCTTGGTAAAAGGGGTTGGTGCCTCTTTCCAGCTTGGAGCTGGAAAAATTGGAGTTGGTGCTCCATTCGGTTGTAGCAGATAAAATTTAGGGGTTGGTGCCTCTTACCGCTTGGTGCTAGTGAATGATTATGTAAAGTTGTAGCTTTGCATTTGACTGGATTTGGATGGTAGTCCAAGCAGTCTTTTTGAGGAGTAGCCACATCGGTGAACCTCGTTAAAATGCCGTGTTATGTGTGATGCTCTTAGTACTTTTATTATTTCTGTTTTAATCGCTAGTTTATTTAAAAGTCTAAATTGCTTTTAAGTTTTTAAAGAACACACTGATTCACCCCCCCTCTCAATGTCATTGTGATTATAACAATTGGTATCAGAGCAAGGTTCCCAATTTTGGCTAAATCACCAGGGTTGATCTTGGATTAGTACACAATGGCTAAGAAGAATAGATCCTCATCCAAAAAGGCATCCCAACCAGCTTCAGCTCCTATGGATGAGAAAATTGAACCGAAAATGGCAGAAGGAATGAACTCTGAAGTTGAAGAAGTTGAGGCTGAAGTTGATTTAGAGGGTGAGCTAGTGTCTGCTCTTACGGAATGGGAATCGGAGAAAAAGAAGAATGAAAAATTGTCAAGGAAACTTAAGGATGCAAACAACATTATTGCCTGTTTAAAAATACAGATCGAAGAATACAAGAAAATGTCTCAAGATCCGGAAATACAGGTATCCATGAAGATAGACCACTGCAAGAAATTGGAAGAAGAAAATGTGAGTCTTCGAATACGGATACAAGAGCCGGATCGAAAAATCAACTGTCATGTAAAACGTGAAGAAAGCTCGATGAAATTGGACAAAATTCTTAGCGATCAAAGATCCACAGGTATCAAATTTGGTCTCGGCTTTTCTGAAGGAGAATCATCAACTGGACCAAAAGCAAGCAATGTTGAAAGTGAAAAGAACAAAGACAAGAATCGTGCAAAAGAAAGATATAATGCCAGACCTGAAATAGCAGCTGACAATGATGGCTTTACTAAGGTCACACATCAAAAGAATAGAAGATCCAAGGCTCCAAAGAACAACCTCGGCCAAGACCATCTTTCAAGGTTTAATCATTATTTCTATGGTTTTTGTTTCAAGTGTAATGTTTATGGGCATAAAATTGTTGACTCGCAAATACAACGTAGGTCCAAGAAGTTTCACTAGTAGAAATGCGTTTGCTCCTTTAATGAGTTATGCAAGAGAGTGTTTTAAGTGTCACAACTTTGGTCATATTGCCGTAAATTGTCGTAGTATGTCCTGTTTCATATCAACCTCATGAAAGCAGATTTCAACCGTATAGAGCAAAACAAAATAGAATTTATACTCGAAGGATATGTGCAAAATTCTAAAAAGGGGAAGTCACAACTAGAACCCAATACCACAGCTTAAAATAGAATGGAAACAAAAAGAATAAACT
Organism: Wollemia nobilis; assembly: GCA_028583015.1. Lineage (NCBI taxonomy): Eukaryota > Viridiplantae > Streptophyta > Pinopsida > Araucariales > Araucariaceae > Wollemia > Wollemia nobilis. Next base: position 339,883 of record JAQPPZ010003618.1, read on the forward strand.
TCAGAAAGAACAAGATTCTTTAATAGTGCAGTATAGCTTTTAGAGCTCGTAATAAACATGTTCCTTGGATTCTTGATAGTGGTTGCTCAAGTCATATGATGGTGACAAATAGAAATTCGAAAATCTACAAAAGTATGAGGGTGGTTCTATAAAATTCGGCAACAATGACGGAGCCAAAATAATAGGTAAAGGAACGGTCAAAATTAGTGAAGGAAAGATCAAGTCAGAGGAAGTTTTATATGTGGATGGTTTGAAACATAATCTATTGAGTGTGAGTCAAATCTGTGACAAAGGACATGAAGTAGTTTTCAAGAAGCATGGTTGTGAAGTCAGAAAAATAAACAACAAGAAATTAATAGCAACCGGCTCAAGGACGTCTGGCAATCTGTACACACTCTCAGAGTTTTCAGAAGGTATGTGCTTCATGGGACAAGAAGAAGAGAACTGGTTGTGGCATAAGAGGCTTGGACACATAAGTTTTGATAATCTGGTAAGAATTAGCGCTAAACAAGCAATGAGAGATATTCCAATCATTAAAAAACCTGCAAATAGTATGTGTGCTTCATGTCAGAAGGGTAAACAGCACCGTAGTTTCGTTTAAAACAAAAGAACATCACACTAACAAGTTTGGTCAAAATAGGTTTAGTCAGAACTGGCTTAGTCAGAACATGTGGATTCAAAGAACAAGTATGCCTAAAAGAAACAACACTATTACTTGTTATAAGTGCAACAATAAAAGTCACACCGTCGACAAAGGCAGAGTTGAAATTCCAGGATATAGGAACAGGAATAGTGGCATGATCAGTGTCCAAGGATCGAACAATGACAGGAACAAGAATATGGTCAAAGAGTTCAAGAGAAGACCCGACAAGGAAGTTATAGACGTTGATGTTGATCGGTGCCTAATGGGAGTTTTACTCCCACCCCAGAATTAATCACCTCATCAAGAGGTGGGGGAGGGACTAAGCTAAGAGGCTCATTCTTAGTTCCGAGCCCCAAAGGTGGCCCTTTGCCATTGATGACAAAGGGGGAGAGATATGAGTAAGGGGGAGAGCTTCAAGTGAAGAGGAAAGCTTCAAGTCGTGGGGAGCAAAACTTCAAAGAGATTGATTTCAGCTTTGGCTCTTGAAGATGTGTTTTTAGTAAAGGGTTGCCATCAATGACAAAGGGGGAGATTGTTGGCAATTTTGGGTACCTTGGGTACATTGCCCTTGCTCAAGTGTTGATGTTGTCATTGATGTCAAAGAGCGGAAGGGTTTTTGTGAAAACCAAGGCAGACTAAATTATAGGTTTTGTTTAAATCCATGGTCAGTAGTTTTGAAATGGGTTTTTCTTAAAACCCAAGTTAGCTCTTCGTTTTGTTGAAAAAGGTGCTCCGATGATGAAGATATTTAATTTTAAATATCCAATTTAAATTTTATTTATTTATTTAAAATTTAAATTAATATTTTAAAATTAAATTAAAGTTGTTCACCGGCTTGTTTTCAAAGCCGACGTTGCTAGGGTTTTGCAACGGATCAATTAGGGTTTCCTGCTGACAAAGCAAGGTTAAGCAACCAAAAAATTCTAGGGTTTCATGTTGACCTAATTAGGGTTGGCAACCGACGTGTTTGAGAATGTTTTGATGGGATATTCTCTTCTATAAAAATGCGGGACTCGTTGCAAGGTTGAAGAGTGGGCGTGATGCGATATATGCGAATGAAGTTCGTGTGCAACAGAGTGTAAGTCGGTGATAGTTCTTTGGAGTTAAAGAAAAGAGATCGCAACGATGAGATAGTGAGTGAGTGCGTATCGACCGATCGAGAACAAAGAGAGCGATATGCGTACGGCGTGTTTAAAGTCCGAGGCAAAAATACGCAGATGGTAGAAGTGAGATTTCATGGAAGGTGCAGCAGAGTGAGTGGTGCAAAGAGAAGATAAGAACGCGGTATGCAGAAGTCGTGTTTCGAGTGTGAAATGACAATGTGCTGGTTGTAGAAGTAATATTTCTGTGAAGTTGCAGCAGAGAACGCGGAGAGATATAGAGGAGTGGTTGAAAAAGTGCGAATCATTTTTCACAGTAGTAGCCGAATGTCGACAAGCAGGAGAACGCAAGAAAAATAGAAGATCGTGCAAATTGAGGTGACAAGCTTAATTCTGCAATTTTTATTACTATCTCCAAGTTGTAGCTTGGTAAAAGGGGTTGGTGCCTCTTTCCAGCTTGGAGCTGGAAAAATTGGAGTTGGTGCTCCATTCTCGTTGTAGCAGTATAAAATTTAGAGGTTGGTGCCTCTTACCAGCTTGGTGCCGGTGAATGATTATGTAAAGTTGTAGCTTTGCATTTGACTCGGATTTGGATGGTAGTCCAAGTAGATTTTTGAGGAGTAGCCACATCGGTGAACCTCGTTAAAATGTCGTGTTATGTGTGATGCTCTTAGTACTTTTATTATTTCTGTTTTAATCTACTGCAGTTTATTTAAAAGTCTAAATTGCTTTTAAGTTTTTAAAGAACACACTGATTCACCCCCCCTCTCAGTGTCATTGTGATTATAACAGCTTGTCCTTTTGTCATTCTTTCGATTCAAGAGAAATCTTGTGAATTATTTAATGAGCGGAGTGATTTTCGCTAAGCATCATCTGGCATGCAACGTAATCAGGCCCATTTCCAGAATGTTATTAGTATGTAAGACGTCCATGTAAGTCTAGGAAAGAGAGCAAGGTGACTATTGTGATGTCCTTCACAATGATCACAAAAGTTTGGGGACCCACTTGAAAATTTGGAATTTTGCTTTAAAAACATTGTTTGAACTCATTTGTCACAGTTGGTATCATTATTGTTTATCATATGAATATTTAGAATATTCACCTTGGTCCAAATAGTCTTAATAGCAGAGTTCAATCTCAAAAGTCACCTCATGAGTTGAAGATATTAGTTTACTTGCAAGGTCATTATGCGGTTACATGATTATGATCTAAAGTTGTGTTCTTATTGATTGAATTTTGTGTTCTTATTGTCATGTTATGTTATATTTATCAAATTTTGTTTTAGATGATCTTCTATGTTGTGTTATTATTGTGTGTTTTAGTATTAAAGTTGAAAATTAATGTCATAGTGTTGTTAAATTTTATTTTATGTGTTTGTAAATTGTCTTATATTATGTGTTAGTAATTGTCATTTTCTGTTGTTATATGTTAGTATAAAAATTGTTTGTTTGTTATTGTTATGATAGTGGTTTGTTAGACTTTTATTATATTCGTTTGGTTATAAGTGTACATTATAGTATGTATTTTGTGTTAGAGTTATAATAAATATAAGTTTTGCATATGTTTCTCTTTCAATAAAGTATCCCTTTACTAAAATGTTTTCTTTATAATACATGTTATAATATTTTAGGAGGCTATGAAGAGGTGGGCCCCATGATTGACGTGTTGGGCATGAGTGTAATCATTAGGTGAGGATGTACATGCTTCTAAGGCAGGTGTTGCAATTACGAAGGCATACATGATATTAGGAAATATCGACGTGGTTACAAAGGTGCATGGAATTAAATATGGGTCCCAAGATATACCAAGGATGGCACATGTTCGTTAATGGGATTAAGGACATGAAGAAGATTTTAGATACAAGTCCCCATGATCAGAATGCAGATTTTTTTGATGAGATAAATCCCCATCATGCAAGTCGGAGTGCGTTGTGGCAATATTATAAAAAGAATGGCGTGTTCCAAAAGGAAAAATTAACGTTTACAAAGATTACATAATTTCGGATAAACCTAAAGTCAAGGATGGAGCTATTGCATGAGATTATGATTAAATATCAGGTCATTATTGGTAGAAATATATGTCGGAGTGGTATATTTGACATGATTACCTAAAGAGCTTAGACGACCATATAGGAAATTATAATCATGGTGATTATATGGATAGTAATGTTAGTAATGTCGACAGGTCGGTTGTTCAAATTTGGGACGTTGGCGGATTTTAAACTTAATTACTGGTGAAGTATGTTTGCTTGGGGAAATTGATTAATACATACACCAAATCAGTAAATGTTGTAGTGTGATGTGATTTCGTATGGCAAGAACGTGTTTAGAATATGACATTTGGGTATTGCAGGACCTGATAATATATACCGATTCGAAAGCATGACACGATCTCATTAGTACAGTATGGGCGATTTCTAAAATTAATAGTGAAAGTGCAGTGGTCAGGACACGTTGAAATAAAAACCAAGGGATTGTTAACGTATTCGTCAAGAACGACATTGATTAGATGTTATATAGCCATTAGATCACTGAAGAATGATGAGGCCAAGAATACTGTGCCAAAAAACGTGTTATCATCACTTACCAAGAAGAGTGCTAGTCGTTGTACATCGCCGAAGAATACATGCAGGTGTATCATGGCCGACATCAGTTTTTGCTAAGGAGTTTAGATAAGCAAGTTAAATTGAATCATAAGGGATAATTCACAGAGATGCTGGTGTTAAGTGAAAAGGGTGAGCTTTATGGAAACCAAGGACAATTTTGAAATATTAATGTATGATTGCATGAAAGGAATATGACGAGTTTGATTATCATAGGCTTTTGTGAAACACGTTATTATATGTTAATGGTTATTCAAAGACAATGTAAAGTCTATAACGTATTAAACGCATGATTTATAAAGAGGATATGTAATTCATTATAGGTCAGTTGGATAGTTCATTATAAAAAATTAGGTATGAAACTAAGTGAACAGAATTGACGAAATATTTTTGAAATCTATAAATAGTCAGGGAATTGGAGAGATAAGGGTGGAATTTTGATGCAGGAAAGGAAAAAGGAAGTTGGAAAGAAGTGAAAGATATAGTCTTCATCAAGAAAGAGTAGAGGAATCATTTGCAGGAACAAAAATATATTGTAAGATTTGAAAGTTATTTTGAATATTTTTGATCAAGACTTGTGCATTTGCTATTTTTGGAGTGAATGAAATGTTCAAAGTAATTTATTAAATGTTTGTATACCTTAGAAGCTTGCACCCATTCAATACTTTTGTTGTGCGAATGCTGGTAAATATTGAGTAGGTTTTGAAATTCTGTAGTTTGGTTACTGTTGTGAAATTTTTCCGATAGAGTAATTAGTTTAGTTTCTGAAAATCAAAACTTTTATCATTTTCTTTGATTATGTGAATTACATACACAGTAATCTAGTTAAGCTTTATAAAGTAAAGTCTCAAGAACTAGATTACATTTAAACTTATTATTTCAAATATTATTTTCAATTAATATTTGAATTAATCCGATCATGTAGAGGAGTTGGAGAGCAAGTGGGTAGTTAAAACTCTCTAGTTATGGAGAGGCCCAGGTTCAAATCTCTCCCCTCACAGGTTGCGGATATGTTGTATATAAAAGGTTTCTCATCAAAAAATAAAAATAAATAATATTTGAATTAATAAAGTTAAAGGATAAATGATTATCCTAGTGTTGATTTTTCATCTCATGAGATTATAATATTGGGATTGACGTCCTTTCAAAAATTTCAAAATTGGATTCTAATATGACATAGTACCATTTTATAAAGTCCAAATAAAGAAAATATTCAATCAGAAATTTGATTTTAATTATTCATTTTAAAAATTCAGATTTCGAATCTCACATCTGCTCTATTAAAATATCTAATTTCATAAGTATTTTAAAGAGTAGGCATTTCAAGCATCTTAATTCAAACTTTATTATGAAGTGAAGGTTGTATAAATAGATTGAACATCATAAATCAAACTTTATTTCATAATTGAATGTTAAAGTGGATATGAAAGATGTGTTCTATATGATACCTATGAAATCATTTACCTAATTTCCCAGGCCCCTTGTTAACAACATTTGTGAACTACATAGAGCTTTAAGGCACTTATTTATACATACATGCTTAACATTTGAAATCTTAAGTGGAGTCCTTGAAGAAACACTCATTTCTTTGCAAGAGAGAACTTAAAGTTCTAAGTTGTCGAGTGGTTTTGTGACTAGACAAAATTACACATCAACAAATTGGCGCTAGAAGGAGGGCCTAAAAAACTGGTAATTGGTTTTGTTTTTCATACAATTTTTCTCAATCACATTCGTTCTTGAGTTGTTTATTATATACTTGAACATTGCAGTTATATTGATTTATTTAAATGTATGTTTCAAGTATTGTATTTTGATTAGTGAGATTTTGAATTAAACTAGAGTCTAAAGAAATCATCACTAGGTCTAAGTCTACTGGGTCCACAATATTCCAAAGTTTATCACCCACCAAGAGACATAGACGAAGTAAGACCCAAACTATAATTCTTCCTAACACTGCTAACGCTAGTTCAAGTGTGCTTGTTAATTCCCCACATATCAATATGGCTGCTCCACCTGCTAGAAATTTGGCATGGATGGGAAATCAGCGAAGTCCATTGAATATACCAGGTGTTGCCCATGACATGCCAAAGAGTGTGGAGAAATATTTACCAAGATACAAGCATGATGGTACTCGCATGGTGGAAGAACATATACAGGCATATACAGATGCCATGTCTAGACTACAAGTCGAACACGAAGACATCGCATGTAGGTTGTTTCCTCTAACCTTGGATGAGATAGCCTATGATTGGTATGTTTGCTTACCCTCTGGTTCAATAACTTCTTGGGATATGCTCAAAAATACTTTCATCACACAATTTAAATTTGCAATTGATCCTGCTAGTGTTTATCTGCAATTTTCTTCAACTCGTAGAGAACCTAACGAACCTTTGCAGTTATTCAATACTAGGTTCCATAAAATGTACTCACGACTAACTGCTCCTTACAATGTTGCAGAAGATGCCGCAATCCAAGTTTACTTTGGATCATTGGATCCATTAACGACGATGTTCGTCAGAAGAACATGATAGATAACGACACTCACAGGAGCATACACGAAAGCTCTATTGGTGGAGCAACAGATGATGCCTTCGAGTTGCAGGCTTGGTCAATTACCTTCGATCGGATATCCGGGTATGCAAAATCAAATACCCATGATTAATAATGCTTTGATGAATCAAACTCCAATGTTAAACATGATGCCTCAAATACCAAATCAAATGGCTTATGCACCACAAAATAATCAAATGTTGTTAGAGAGTCATTATGCTGCACAAAAAACTAGAAATGATGCATCACAATTTAATGCATTTGGAAATGTTACCCCAAATCAAAACTTGAATCAATTTCAGAATTTTCAAACACAACAAAACAATCCCATGTTTGCTCAAAATTTACAAAATTTACAAATGCAACAGGGTAATCCAATGTTTATGCAAAACATGCAAAATCAAACAAATTCTATGAATTCTAACCCATGGGTAAATCAAAACATGTTACATAACCAAAATTTGCCCAATGTTATGCCTCAAACAAATATTACAAATATGACACTTCATCAAAATGTGCCTAATCAGAGTTGGTTGAATCCTCAACCAAACATGCCAAATCAAAACACTTCTAGTTGGTTGAATCCAACTATTCAAAATGTTCCACCAAACCCAAATGTTGCAACTCAAAACCAAAATCAACCTGCTAATGATACTCCTGATCCAAAAAAGGTAGCAGATTTAGAAAGGATGTGCCTTAAATTGAGTAGTGATATGGTACAAATGCAGAAGCAAAACAATCAAAATGCACAACCTAATCGAAGATTTACCATGCAAAGACCTAAACATTTTAACACGAGACCAAATAATGGGGGTGTACCAACCCCTGTGGCTAACAATAATGGAGCTTCTAGCTCAAACTCAAAAGCCACTATTGTTAATCTTACAGAAGTAGTGTTAGATAATTGGTGTAGATTGCATGGTACAAATGAACATAATGAACTAGAATGCAATGAATTTAGTTGTGTTGCAAATTACATTCAACAGGGTTTGGATAAAATGGAGTTAGTTCCAGATAATGATGTGGATGAGGCTAGCACAAGCAAAGGTAAGAGTTCAGCTTTTGTAGTGGACATTTGTGAACCGGGTGAAATTGAAGAAGAAGAAGAAAGTGAACAAGAGGATGAGATTGTGGAAGAAGTGCATACTCTAAAACAATACAAGAAGCCAACTCACGGCTACCATTTACGGATTAGAGGTAAAATTTATAACACATCTTCCACCCCCCCTAAGAATTTGAATGTGCCACTTGATGTCAAATCTAATAACAATCCCATTCCACCACCTTTGCCTGAAAAGTCAAAGGTAACTCCGAAAAACATGCCAAAAGTTCAAGATGTTGAATCTACAAGTTATAACATTATCGAATATTTGAAGAAAACAAAGGCCAACATTAATCTTTATGATGCTTGTCAGTTACCTGAACAAAGGAAACTTTTAATGCAAAACCTAGGGTTTCAAGAAGCAAAAGAGAGCCATGACGTTACTGAGGTTAAATATTTTGCTAAAAAAGAAAAAGAAGAAGCTTTACCTTTTTTGCTAACGGTTCGAATTGTAGGAAAGAATGTACACAATTGCATGGTGGATTCAGGAGCATCAGGTAACGTAATGCCATATTCGGTTTGCCAAATATTAGGACTCACTCCTACGAAGACGAACAAAATAGTTGTCCAATTAGATAAAACAGAGGTGAATGTGGTAGGTATGTTGAAAAATGTGTTCATTCAAATTGCATCAGAACCCAGAATTCAACAATACATTGATATTCAAGTTGTTGATATTTATGCTAAATATGGGTTATTGTTGAGCAGGGATTGGAGCAAGAACTTGAATGGTTATTTCTCAATAGATTTCTCACACATGTGGCTACCTTGGAAGGGAGTAGAAAATCAAATTCGGGTTGAACGAGAACCTAGACTTAAAGAGCTCATCATGGAATACAATAAAGGAACAAATGAAATTTTGTATAGTGAAACAGAACTTGGTACATACGCCTTAGACGTGATCGAAAGAACAAGTGAGCCAGAAGCACAAGGTATATCTAATGAATCACTTGCAGAGAACAATCTTGTCTGGATATTAAAATTCGATGGATCTAGATCCAGGAAAGGTAGTGGTGTTGGGGTGGAACTCATAAGCCCCAAAGGTAAGACCTCATTTCATGCTTATCATTTACAATTCCCTTGTACTTGCAATTCAGCAGAATATGAGGCATTGGTTTGTGGATTACAACTAGCTTTGAGTAAGGGTATCAAATGCTTAAAAGTTTTAGGAGACTCACAACTAGTAGTTAAACAGGTTAAGGGTCAATATTCCTGCAATGATAAAAGATTAATCCATTATAGGAATAGAGTTAGAAGCCTAATTGATGAATTTTTGGCCTTTAACATTGCTTTGATTTCTCGAAAGGGCAATCGTGTTGCAGATGCACTAGTTATTGCTGCAGGTACGCTCAATCCAATCGATAATAAAAAGCTAAAAAAATTTACGATTGAGCTCATGCCTTGTCCCTCAGTTCTAGATAATGTAAATAATTTTCAAGTTTTTGAGAGTGACAGGCATATCTTTAATTTTGTAACTAACTCTGGTATTTTTGAAAACTAGGTGATTGATGAGGATGAAATATTGCACGAGGACATTAATGAATGTGAAGAGATGACTAAAGTCAATAATATCCCTCAAGGTATGCTCTCTCTAGAAAAACTCTTCGATATAGGTTACAAAACTAAACAATGCGACAAGATTTCTCTACCTCAAGATGCTTATGATGCTTATAATATTGGTGAGTCAGATGAAACACAAAATATTCTCATAAGTAAAGCTACTACATCTAATGAAAAGGAAGGTATCATGCATGCTTTAAAATATTACAAAGATGTGATAGCGTGGAGTTATAAAGATCTTAAAACGTATAACCAAAACATTATAACTCACACAATTCCCTTAAAGCCAGATGCAAAACCATTTAGGCAAAAACAGAGGCTAGTTAACCCACTTCTAGAACCTCTCATTGAAAAAGAAGTTAAAAATTTATTAGATGCCAAGATCATTTTTCCAATTAGGCATTCTACGTGGGTTGCCAACATTGTACCTGTTAGAAAGAAAACTGGTGAAATTAGGTTATGCATTGATTTTAGGAATCTGAACAAAGCTTCACAAAAAGATAACTATCCATTACCATCCATAGATAACATATTACAAATGGTAAATGGATCTGAAATGATGTCATTCCTAGATGGATATTCAGGATACAATCAGATACTCATTGATCCTAGAGATCGAATGAAAACAACTTTCACAACCAAATGGGGAACATTTGCTTATCGAAGAATGCCATTTGGGTTATTAAATGTAGGTGCCACATTTCAAAGAGCAATGGATTTCGCATTTTGAGATTTGATAGGTAAATGCATTGTTGTTTATGTCGATGATATTCTTGTATTTTCCAAAAATAGAAATGACCATGTTAGGGATTTGAGGAAGGTGTTACAAAAATGTAGAGAACATGGAATTTCTTTGAATCCTAAAAAATGCATATTTGGCCTAACAGAAGGTAAATTATTAGGTCATGTGATTTCTAAAGATGGTATATCCATAGATCCTGAACGAATAAGTGCCATACAAAAGATTCAGCTACCAGGAAGCAAAAAAGAACTAAGATCTTTCTTTGGGAAGATTAACTTTGTGCGTAAATTTATTTTTGGTTTTGCTGAAATTGTTAACCCATTGAATAATATGATGAAGAAAAATGCTAACATGTCTTGGAGTAATGAAGCAAAGACTGCATTCCAAAATGTGAAAGATGCAATTTCAAAGGCACCTGTGTTGGTAAGCCCGGACTACAATAAGCCCTTTTACATTTACTCATTTTCTTCAGAACATTCATTTTCCAGTGTGCTCACTCAAAAGAGTGAAGGTAATGTTGAAAATCCAATTGCATTTGTAAGTAAACCTTTCAAGGATGCGGAGGTGAGATTCTCAATTCTTGACAAACAAATGTATGCTTTATTCAAAACTGTCAAGAAATTTAGACATTATCTTTTACATAGTCAAGTATTTGCAATAGTACCTGACCCCATAGTTAAAATGATGTATTTGCAGAATGAGTTGGGTGAAAGGTGAGGAAAATGGATCTCTACATTGCAGGAGTATGACTTGGAAATTCAACCAATGAAGATTGTTCGTGGTCAAGGATTATCCAAGACCCTTGCTCAAATTGATCCACAAATTAGTTGTCATCAATACACGGTGGAAGAAATCACAGACGATGATTGGTACAAAGACATTGTGTACTTTCTACTGAATGGTAAAACCCCTCCAAATTTAAATGCCACTCAAAGAAGATCTCTAAGGTTAAAATGTGCTAACTTCATGATTAAAACAGGGGTCTTGTATAGAAAGAATCATGAAGGTATTTATCTTCGATGTCTTAATAAGAATGAGGCTTCACAGGTATTAGATGATTTTCATGGTAAATTTGGTACTGGTCATGGTTCCACAAATGCAACTGCACATCAAATTTTGAGAGCGGGCTATTATTGGCCCCATTTGTTTAAAAATGTACATTCTCATGTTCGTCATTGTCATGTTTTCCAGGTTGCTGCAAATCGTGAGAGAAATGCACCAATGTCGTTGCAGCCTATGATTGAATCAAGACCATTCGCTCAATGGGGGCTCGATTTTGTGGGAGAAATCAGTCCGAATTCTTCTGCACAACACAAGTACATTTTGACTACCATCGATTACTGCACTAAATGGTCGAAAGCGATTATGACAAAGAACTGCACTTCAAAGGTCATGGTTCGATTCTTGGAAGAAAACATTATCACTCGGTTTGGTATGCCCAATGCTATTGTTAGTGATAATGGTTCTGCTTTTGCATCCATTCATTTAGCAGAATGGGCTTACGACAACAAGGTAAGTCTGAAGTTTACCATGAACTACTACCCACAAGGTAATGGTCTCGCTGAGTCTACTAATAAGAACTTGTTGTCAGTCATTAAAAGGTTGCTTGAACATAATCCACGAGAATGGCATTCAAAACTTAAATTTGCATTATGGGCAGATAGGATCAGAATCAAAGAATCCATAGGAACATCTCCTTATCATTTAGTATATGGACAAGATCCATTATTTCCCACTAATCTTAAGCTCCAAACTTTGCAATTTATGAAATATTACCTTGAAACCGATGATAAAGTTGAATCCCATTTAGTGAATCTTCTTAAGCTTGATGAAAAACGTGAGGAAGCCTTACTTCACTTTAGCAAGCATCAGGATGTGGTAAAACGTTGGTTTGATAAATGGGCAACTGTAAAAGCTTTTAGAATCTCTGACTTGGTTTTGTTGTGGGATAAAGTGCATGAAAAGAAAGGGGATCACAAAAAGTTTGATAATTTATGGATAGGCCCATATCAAATTTTAGAAATCTTAGGAGAAAATGCATTTAGATTGAAAACTTTAAGTGGAGAGAACTTGTCGCTTCCTGTGAATGGGCGTCATCTAAAGCATTATTTTCAAGCTTAAACACAGGAAAATGAGTCTTATTTGTACATTATTGTATATACTATTTTGTCATGTGATGTGTTGGTGTCATGTGTTATTTGTTGTATTGTTGTGTTTATTGTTGTGTTTGTTTTTGTAATGTTTTGTTGTTGAGCTTAATGATAGATGAACTTCACCAGATCTTGTTGGAGTTTCGTGACTGAATGTGTTTCAAGTTGGCATGATTTTAGGTGAGTCTTCCAAAGAGTAGGGTAAAGCTACCTAGTTTGAGGACCTGTGAAACCTGGAAAAAGGGAAAATGAGGTATTGATTTATGTCCTTATGAATGTGAACAAAGATAAAGCAAATATGAAAAATTGGAATTGTATCATGAAAATTTCGTATTCTTACATGCACTCGCATTTCATAAACATGTTTCATAACATTGCATACATCACCCTCGCACTCCATATTTCATATCCCATAGAAAGATCATTTATCAAATTCAAAAGGTGTTAATTGGTTTTGTCAAAAGTCATGTTGCTTTAATCAGGGGCACTTTCACAAAGGCATTTTGTACAAAGTTGTAAAAGGCAAAAGCTTCATGTTGCACTCCATAGTTTCAAGTTTTAGTCACTCAGCCATTTCTAGTATGGTAGGCAACCACCGAAAAGCATGTCAGATTCTCTTAGGATCATTGCACAATATACACTAAATGGGTCTTGAGATCGGGGACTGATGTTGAAATTGTCTGGAACCAAACACAGTTTACACATATTAAAAACATTTTGGGTAAAATGGTCAAAACCATCCTTGGAAGAAAGTGTAAGGTGAAAAGGGACATCCTTGTCAGTCCTATCATGCAACATAGTCCATAAAATTCATTTTTTACCATAAATACTTGAAAACTCCAAACAAAGTCAGAGTAGTAAGGATAGGGTCAAATTCTCATCATACTTCGGTTGAGAATCCAATTCCCCAAAGCTCTAAGTCTATTTACATCATTCACCAATGGATCGTAAGGATTCATACTACTCATATGTCAGAAGGAAGGGTAGTCATCCCCAAGGTTCAAGAAATCAAAAAGCTAAACACATCATTCACCATTGGGTCATAAGGATTCGTACTACTCGTCTATCAGAAGGAAGGGTAGTCATCCCCAAGATTCAAGCAATCAAAAGCCAAATTATGGACTATGGGGTTAACCTCCATCGGAGCTATAGACGCTTGACTGGCAGTGGAGTATGCTCATGCATGGTGACATGTCTTGTTGCAAATCAAGACCTCTGATCATTCAAATGGGTAGGCTAGCCTTGTGGTTCTTTCATAACAGGTTTAATCATTTTGGTCAAAATGAGGTAATGAACTCACTTGCACACACACTGGTTCTGGATGATAGTAAGGTCATAACTGAGCTCTTGATCTGGTAAGGAACTCACAGCACACACATTTGGTCCTAAGAGGGTTAGATGAGTTTTAGTGTGTTTGTTTATTGTACTAGAGTGTTTGAGTCTCTGTAAAACATGTCATTCATATTTTGTCAATACATGTTTCAGCTTACGTCATATCATTTTCATATCATCTTATTTTCATGAGTATAAATGATTGGACCCCTGATTAAAGTACGATGACAAGCATGGCCAAAACAAAGGTTTACATTAAAATGATCATTAATACAAGTCACCCGATTCCAACCAGCAATACATCATATCCTGCATAAATCTGAAATGATTCTGGTAGTTCATATTTGTTTTGGTCTATTCATATTATCTGGATACTCATCGATGTTCGTGATTCTAATTTTCAGGTTTTTGTTTTCAGAGTTTGATGTTTGAGTCCGAAATGTCCAGGGACATTGACCAGCAGAGTCGCCATTGTTGTGACGTCCTTCACAACGACCCCAAAATTTGGGGACCCACTTGAAAATTTGGAATTTTGTTTTCAAAAACATTGTTTGAACTCATTGGTCACAGTTGGTATCATTGAAATATCAATATTGTTTATCATATAAATATTTAGAATTTTCACCTTGGTCCGAATAGTCTTAATAGCAGAGTTCAATCTCAAAATTCACCTCATGAGTTGAAGATATTAGTTTACTTGCAAGGTCATTATGTGGTTACATGGTTATGATCTAAAGTTGTGTTCTTATTGATTGAATTTTGTGTTCTTATTGTCATGTTATGTTATGTTTATCAAATTTTATTTTAGATGGTTCTTCTATGTTGTGTTATTATTTTTGTGTATTTTATTATTTAAATTAAAAATTAATGTCATATTATGTGTTTCTAAATTGTCTTATATTATGTGTTAGTAATTATCATTTTCTTTTGTTATATATTAGTATAAAAATTGTTTGTTTGTTATTGTTATGATAGTGGTTTGTTAGACTTTTATTATATTCGTTATGTTGTAAGTGTACATTATAGTATGTCTTTTGTGTTAGAGTTATAATAAATAAAAGTTTTGTATATGTTTCTCTTTCAATAAAGTATCCATTTACTAAAACGTTTTCTTTATAATACAGGTTGTAACATTTTAGGAGGCTATGAAGAGGTGGGCCCCGCGATTGACGTGTTGGATACGAGTGTAATCATTAGGTGAGGATGTACATACTTCCAAGGTGGGTGTTGCAATTACGAAGGCATACATGATATTAGAAAATATCAATGTGTTTACAAAGGTGCATGGAATTAAATATGGGTCCCAGGATATACCAAGGATGGCACATGTTCGTTAACAGGATTAAGGGCATGAAGAAGATTTTTGATACAAGTTCCCATAATCAGAATGCAGATTTTGTTGATGAGATAAACCCCCATCATGCAAGTCGGAGTGCATTGTGGCATAATATTATAAAACGAATGACGTGTTCAAAAAGGAAAAATTAATGTTTAAAAAGATTGCATGCTTTCGGATAAACCTAAAGTCAAGGATGGAGCTATTGCATGAGATTATGATTAAATATCATGTCATTTTTGGTAGAAATATGCGCCAGAGTGGTATATTCGACATGATTACCTGAAGAGCTTAGACGACAATATAAAAAATTATAATCATGGTGATTATATGGGCAGTAATGTTAGTAATGTCGGTAGGGTGGTTGTTCAAATTCGGGACATTGGCAGATTTTAAACTTAATTACTGGTGAAGTATGTTTGCTTGGGGAAATTGATTAATACACACACCAAATCAGTAAATGCTACAGTGGGACACAATTTAGTCAACATAATATGGCAAGGACATGTTCAGAATATGGCATCTGGGTATTGCAGGACCTGATAATGTATACCGATTTAGAAGCACAACACGATCTCATTAGTACAGTATGGGCGATTTATGAAATTAATAGTGAAAGTGTAGTGGTCAGGACACATTGAAAGAAAAACCAAGGGATTGTTAATGTATTCATCAAGAACAACATTGCTTAGATGTTATATAGCCATGAGATCGTTGAAGAATGATGAGGCCAAGAATACTGTGCTAGAAAACATGTTATCATCACTTACCAGGAAGAGTGCTAGTCGTTGTACATCGCCGAAGAATACATGCAGGTGTATCGTGGTCAGAATCAGTTTTTGCTAAGGAGTTTAGATAAGTGAGTTAATTCAAATCAAAAGGGATAATTCACGAAGATGTTGGTGTTAAGTGAAAAGGGTGAGCTTTATGGAAATCAAGGATAATTTTGAAATATTAATGTATGATTGCATGAAAGGAATATGACGAGTTTGATTATCATAGGCTTTTGTGAAACATGTTCTTATATTTTAATGGTTATTAAAAGATAATGTAAAGTCTATAGCATATTAAACGCATGATTTGTAAAGAGGAGATGTAATTCGTTATAGGTCAGTTGGATAGTTTGTTCTAAAAAATTAGGTATGAAACTGAGTGAACAGAATTGACGAAAAAGTTTTGAAATATATAAATAGTCAAGAAATTAAAGAGATAAGGACGAACATCTGATGCAGGAAAGAGAAAAGGAAGTTGGAAAGAAGTGAAAGATATAGTCTTCATCAGGAAAGAGCAGAGGAATCATTTGCATGAACAAAAATATATTGTAAGATTTGAAAGTTATTTTGAATATTTTTGATCCAGACTTGTGCATTTGCTATTTTTGGAGTGAATGAAATATTCAAAGCAATTAATTAAATTTTTGTATACCTTAGAAGCTTACACCCATTCAATACTTTTTTTGTGTGAAGCTAGTAAATATTGAATAGGTTTTGAAGTTCTGTAGTTTGGTTATTGCTATGAAATTTCTCTGATAGAATAATAAGTTTAGTTTCTAAAATCAAAACTTTTATCATTTTCTTTGATTCTGTGAATTACATACACAGTAATCTAGTTAAGCTTTATAAAGTAAAGTCTCAAGAACTAGATTACATTTAAACTTATTATTTCAAATATTATTTTCAATTAATATTTGAATTAATAAAGTTAAAGGATAAATGATTATCCCAGTGTTGATTTTTCATCTCATGAGATTATAATATTGGGATTGACGTCCTTTCAAAAATTTCAAAATTGGATTCTAATATGACATAGTACCTGTTGGTCCGGATTTCATACACACCCCGGCGAAGGATGATCAGGAAGCTCCGGAGACACCCACGGGACGAATCCCACTCACTTTAGGATCTAGCTGGTTATCCAAGGTGCGAGTTACAGAGTTGGGTCGAATGGCTATTCACTCTTTTCCGCTTCTGGAATAGATTTCAATATGGACTGTTCTGTTACCTTACAGGGGGCTCACTGAACTCGTTCAGTAGTTGTCACTTGTTTATCAGATTTAACTTGAATTCTTGATCTAGCTCTCATGGGTCAGCAGATTCAAATAAAAGACAAATAAAGAAAGTAAAAAATGGATCATTTCACCGAAAACAAAGAGAGGGTAGGGTAGGGCAGAAAGAGAAGTTTATTAGACTTTAAACTGTAAAACTTAAAACTACCAATTTTATCTATGCTACCAGCTTCACAACAGAACAAATCAAAGAAGAAAGTGTCCAGTCAGTCTAAGATCACTTTCAACTAAGAGCACAAGGCAGAGTAGAAGAGATCTAGCAAAAAATTATAAATCCAAGGGCAGCTGGTTAAAACTGGTATCTTTCACCGGTAGCCTAGCTCACACAGTGAAGACAGAGCAATTAGAACAAACTTACACCTCAAATCTGTAATTTTCCCTAGCACAAGATAGAACAACTGAAGCCTAACAGCATATTTAATCTTGACAATACAGATTCACAACATATATCTAACAAACTTTAATGGAACGGATAACAAAATAAGATACACTTATCACACTCTGCAAAAGATTAGGCTCCTGGCCATGCTATCACAGAAAAGCTAAAGCACATCAACTCCAAGTCCAGAAACAAAGGATTTCACAAAATTTGCAAGAAATTGCTTATAAGCCTTTTATTTCTAAGTCTCCGCCTCCCGCAATTACATTGAGAAGAAGTATTTATAGACTCAGGACAGACCCTGATCTTTTCAGAAATATCTTCTTCCCCAAACTGCAAATCTTATCTTTCTAAACCCTAGGACCCGGGTTTTACAATATAAAGTCATTAAAACAAAGTTGTGGATAGAACTTAACCATTCTATAAATCTGTGCAGTCAGCTGCCATAAATGGAGAAGATAGAGTTGAATGCCACTTGCATTCATCCGCAACTGCAAATGAATGCTCTCATTAATTTCTGTTGGTGAGCCGAATGAGTCACCACTTCTCCATCAATTCCATCCCGCAAATCCATCCTTGAGTTGAAATGGTCTTCATGCTATTAATTCTACCATAAATTTGCCATTGAATGCATTTACCGGCATCTTCTCCTCTAGCATGGCGGTCCTTGATTAAATCTGCACTTTAACTTTGCCTTTATGCCCCTTTTCAGTTGTCCCGCAGGTGATAGGTGGATTCCTGTATGAAAGAGAAAAGATGCATTAGTACCTTAATAAAACATAAAATCAAATCTTAAAGGATAAAACAGATTAAAATCCTGAATTTAAACTTGCATGTCGGCCTCTACTTGTCTGTTACGCACTTTGACATGTGTCGCTATCCCAGGATGCCTTCCGTTACAGCTGGAATGCACTTTCAGGTCCTTTGAGGACTTTCTCTCTCTCGTGATTCTGTGACATGTCGCGATTTCGACATGTCGCGAAATCGCGACGTCCCCAGCTCTATGGCAACTTGTCGCTCCTCAGGTCGTGAAAACGTGACATGTCGCGATTTCATGACATGTCACGAAATCGCGCCTCCCTGCCGGTCGCCGTACAATTTTCTTTCACAAGCCACGAAACCGTGACATGTCGCGATTTCGCGACATGTCACGAAATCACGACGATTCTTGTTGATCGTACAACCTTTCTTTGGCAAGTAGCGAAATCGTGACCTGTTCTTTACCTTGGGCCTTGTGACCGAATTCTTCTTTCCACCATGTCGCGATTTCGCGACATGGTGACATCCTTCCATCCTGGAGCGTCGCGATCTCGTGACGCTCCCACTTGCCTTCTTTGCAATGCGTCGCGATTTCGTGACGTCTTCTGGCAATTTGGTTATCGGGGTGTCACGATTTCGTGACACCCAAGGCCTCCCTTCGCCATTTGTGTCACGATTTCGCGACACCTTCCTCGTTACAACCTCTTGGCTGTCGCGATTTCGCGACATTAAAATGCCTTAACCAAAATTTCAATATGATTTCTCTTTTCTCCCTCATGTCTCCATCCGGACCCGTCGCGATTTCACGACATGTCACGAAATCGCGACGGTCCGTACGTCCCGGGCCTCCTTGCCAGCTTGGTCGCGATTTTGGAACATGTCAGCGCGTCGCTGCAAGTTTCAACTTGAACTCCCTTCTCAACCAACATGCAGCGAATCGCTGCAAGTTTTGTTCCTTAGTGCCTTTTCTCAATGTGATTATAAAACGTGCAGCGCATCGCTGCACTTTCGAGCTCAGACTTCCCTTTCCGTCAACTTGCAGCGCATCGCTGCAACCTTGACCTTGGACTTCCGTTGAAGCAAACCTGCAGCGCATCGCTGCAAGTTTCGATACTTAAGCCCTTAAAACTGTCAGCATCGCAAAAATGCGATGTGTAGCGCATCACTGCAAGTTTTGTTTGGAGTGCCTCCTTGACCAACGTCCTGCGATTTTTAGACATGCAGCGCATCGCTACAATTTCTTACCTTGCGAAAATAAAACGTTAGCGAATCGCTGCACTTTTTAGGCTTAAGTCATTTGCCCGCCAGAAGTTGCAAAAATGGAACACGTCGCGATATCGCGACGTGTTTCGCCCAAGCTGCATCCTTTGACTGCGCTGACCGCGATTTCGTGACACGTCACGAAATCGCGACGTTTTTCATACTTAGCTTCTTTTCATCAAATTTGTCGCGATTTTGGGACGTCGGCGCATCGCTGCAATTTTTGAGTTAAGTCCCCGGCTGAGATTACTGTCGCGATTTCGGGACATTTTGTCGCTCATCCCCCTTTTCTCTCCTCAGTCGTGAAAATGCGACATGTCGCGATTTCGTGACATGTCGCGAAATCGCGCTTCTTCGTACAACTTTATTTCTCTCTCCTTCGGTCGACAGCGATTTTGCGACACTTTCCAAAAATGGAAATGTCGCGATATCGCGACATTTCCAAAAATGGAAAGTGTCGCGATTTCGCTACACATTTGCGACTTAGCCGATTTTCTAAAATCTGTCGCGATTTCGCGACATTTCCATAAATGGAAGTGTCGCGATATCGCGACACTACCAAAAAAGGAAAGTTTTGATTTTTCATGCAATTATGCATCTGTTTTCTGGATTTTCTTTGTGCCGGTGCAGGATTTTGTTTAAGCATGAATGATTCTAGCATGTAGAAAGTTAAGCTTGGAATAACAATGCTAGAATGACTTGGAAAAAAACACAACTTTAAAAAGGAGGCAAGCAAAATCTGGGACTAACACTGGAAATGATCAAGAGGGTCCCTGCTGCAAAAATGGAATTTCAGAGTTTTCAAGAGGATTGGAATGCATTTTTCAGTGGGGGTGTGTTGCTTCTCAACAAATGGCGATATCTGTGGGTAAAATAATAGCATTATTTTAGAACCCAAGACTCTAGTTTCAAAACAAAAAGACCATGCATCATGCCTTGCCACAGACATTCTTCACAATAAATTGACCACTAACTGCTAGCTGTTAAAATTTCCCAAGGACATACTAGGCTGAATTACTTCAAGGAAGATTTCTGATGTGCAATTACAAAGGGTATAAAACTTTCTTCAAGGATGACTGGTTTGAATGATGAACTTTGGACTGATCAACTTTTCTAGATTGTAAAAAGGGGAAACCGAGTAGAGCTCTGTTTACTAGTTTAGCCTTTTATAGCCTAGACAGAGTTACCCTTTAGATTTACACGACCCAAATTTACAACTGTATGGTGGAATGGAGTATTGGCTGCCTCTTTCATTGAGCAACCCTTTTCTCTTTCTTTTATCTCTCTCTTTTTTTTTTTTTTTTTTCATCTCTCTTCTTTTGAAATATATCAATATCTGGAAGGCCTTAAAGAAATCACAACTTTCTTTTATCATTTGATCAATCTAGAACTGTTTCAGTCTAGGCACTGATAGCCTCTGTGGACACCCAAATAATTGCATGAACCATAGTCCCCTCTTATAACCAGCTTTTCTTGGATTCCTCGGGAGTTCCTCCAACAAAACAGCATAACAGCTTTCTACAATTAAAACAACTGTGGCAAGTAAGACACAAGATCCCATCATCTCTCTACCTTTGTCCTAAATAACAAAATAGTTCTACTGTTCAGTGTAAGCAGACTATCTCAATTAGAATAATGAACAGAATGGGGTACTGGATTGTGGATTTATCAGCTCAGAATAAAACAATCTTCAGCAGGCTGACTTTTCATTAATGTTCAGACAAAGGCAAAGGACAGAAACCTTTAAAAGCTAAAGGACTTTGCACAGACTTTCAAGGACAGACACAGGCCTTAAAGCAAAACAAAAATAAAACTGCACAGACTTTTAAAATTAAAACTGAAGCAAATAAATTAAAACTGCACAGGCAGCAAAATAAAACTAAAACAAAAGACTGTACAGACATTTAAAAATTAAAACTGAACTGACAAAGAAATAAAACTGAAAAACTTCAAAGCTTACTTACAATGTATACATATGTTACAACTTCCCTTCATACTCAAAAAATGCAGCAGTTGGGAAAGCAGAGAAATGGTGCCTTAACAAATTTTTTGACCATGTGCAAGTAATTTAGAAAAATTACCTTTCAGGTCCTGTTGACGAAATGCACTCTAGACTATGCTTCAAAAATTTGCTATCTGGGAAAGACTTGTGTTTACTGTCTTCCCTGTCCCATTTGAAAAACAAATCTGCAACTCCTTCAAATTAAACAAATCATATAATAACAAATCATATGATAACATGTTTATGCTTCTACTTGAAGGGTTTGCAGAATTCTTTCAAAAGGACTGAATGTAAAAACCCCCAGGATCAAATACCTTAAAATCTTGACAGACCTGCACCACCACATCTTCAAAATTATGTGACAATTGAAAGAAATCATGTTTTATCTGTATGCCCTGGTTCTTAACAACTTGAACATTTTGTGGTTGCTGTACTGCTTCAATATCCAGGACTTCAATTTTTATCCCTCTAGCAGAATGTTTACAATTTTCCTTTTCACCTGAGCCTTGCTTAGATTTAACCTCATCAATGTGTAATATCCAACTGTCACTGTTGTGATGGATTAGAGCTGTAACTGTTCCCACCTTCTTATTTGCCAAATTATAAACTCCAATATTTACATCAACATGATTTACAACCTTTTCTTTGACATTATGTTCAGAAGTTGCAGGCTTATGTTGAGACAGTTCATCAATTCCAAGTTGGTCGACCACATTCATATTTACTATCTTTTCCTCCTTTTCTTGAAATTCAACAGGTGGTCCAGAGTAAGCCTCAATCAAGCTATCCTTCTGTTCAACAATCTGGGGCAGTTCATAGAGGGTGATGTCAGCTTTAAGTTCCCTCATATCCTCAATGATGTTATCCTCTTTCTCAGTTACTTCTGCATAGTGACATTGAATCTCACTTTCATCATCCTCTGATGAGGAAGGATCATTGTTAGGTTCTGGACTCTGACATCTCAAATTATAACTGTCCATTTTGAACTGTTGAAAATCTTGCATTTCATCCACAGGAGTCTGTACAAGACTTTCTGTCTCTTCAGGAAAAGTGAAAGAATCTGAAACCCTGGTTGTACTGTTTTTGGGTGAACTAGAAATATCAATATTTCTTTGATCTCTAGGAAAATTTAACTCACCAGGAAAAACTTCAGATTTGGGTAATGCTAGATCACAACTGTTCACTTCAAGCACTTCCACTTTGAACTTGTCAGAACCTTTCTCTATATTTTGCACATGCTGAGTGGATGTCACAGTTAACGGAGCTTCCTTGGGTAGAGCATGACATGTTGGCACTAACTCATGATGTGGAATGGGATTCAAAATAGGCATGTTCTGTGTAACATAGGATATCAAAGGACTGCTCGAAATTTGAGGCCCTAACTATCTTTCAAGAATTAAGGCTTCTTTATAAGCCCCCGCCAGTGGTTGTGATATTAATGTCTCTCTTGAGGAAAATAGAGGTCACCGAATCCAATGCATTCTTGTAGATTTCTAAGGCCAGATTTGCATTTGGGATGTAATGGCCGATCACTCTACCGTAAGCTCTTTGGAACCTCATATTGAAAGACCTGACAGCTTCTCCCGACTCTCTCTTGATGCTGGAAAATTGTTGGTATAACACACTGGGGTCTATCACTTCCCCAAATTGTGATATAAAATCTTTCTCTAGGTCATCCTAGCTAGTAATGGAATTGCTGGTGAGGTTTAAAAACCAGTCATAAGCTCCCTCCTGGAGAGTGAACGGGAACAATCTGCAGGCAACATCTTCATGCTGTATATTTAACAATTTTAGAGCATTTTTGAAAGCTAGCAGATGTTCTTCTGCAGTTCTTGTCCCATCATGTTTATATCTGGGGAGATACCTTTTCGGGCTTCTGGGCAGGTCATGGGCTATACCCGGGATATTCAAAGCAGTGGGGCCCAACCAATTTGCCATTAATTACCACCTGGCTGACAGTGATATTCTGAGTTGTAATTGGATAACTGCAAGTGATGATAGAACTGCTCTTAACAAACCACTGAACTTAAGGCCTTCTCTGGCAATTTTAAAAACTGTACTGACAACTTACAATACTGCTCGGATTTCACTGGGCCAGTTTTAAAATGTTGGTGTTAAGTCCCGCTGTTCAGGCAAAAACTCTAACCACAGAATTTTAAATCAGCACTCACAAACTTACAATACTTGAACTGAGTTCAACACCCCTCCCTCTAGCGCCAATTAGATGTTGGTCCGGCTTTCATACACACCCCGACGAAGGATGAGCAGGAAGCTCCGGAGACACCCACGGGACGAATCCCACTCACTTTAGGATCTAGCTGGTTATCCAAGGTGCGAGTTACAGAGTTGGGTCGAATGGCTATTCACTCTTTTCCGCTTCTGGAATAGATTTCAATATGGACTGTTCTGTTACCTTACAGGGGGCTCACTGAACTCGTTCAGTAGTTGTCACTTGTTTATCAGATTTAACTTGATTCTTGATCTAGCTCTCATGGGTCAGAAGATTCAAATAAAAGACAAATAAAGAAAGTAAAAAATGGATCATTTCACCGAAAACAAAGAGAGGGTAGGGTAGGGCAGAAAGAGAAGTTTATCAGACTTTAAACTGTAAAACTTAAAACTACCAATTTTATCTATGCTACCAGCTTCACAACAGAACAAATCAAAGAAGAAAGTGTCCAGTCAGTCTAAGATCACTTTCAACTAAGAGCACAAGGCAGAGTAGAAGAGATCTAGCAGAAAATTATAAATCCAAGGGCAGCTGGTTAAAACTGGTATCTTTCACCGGCAACCTAGCTCACACAGTGAAGACAGAGCAATTAGAACAAACCTAACCTCAAATCTATAATTTTCCCTAGCACAAGATAGAACAACTGAAGCCTAACAACATATTTAATCTTGACAATACAGATTCACAGCATATATCTAACAAACTTTAATGGAACGGATAACAAAAGAAGATACACTTATCACACTCTGCAAAAGATTAGGCTCCTGGCCATGCTATCACAGAAAAGCTAAAGCACATCAACTCCAAGTCCGAAAACAAAGGATTTCACAAAATTTGCAAGAAATTGCTTATAAGCCTTTTATTTCTAAGTCTCCGCCTCCCGCAATTACATTGAGAAGAAGTATTTATAGACTCAGGACAGACCCTGATCTTTTCAGAAATATCTTCTTCCCCAAACTGCAAATCTTATCTTTTTTAAACCCTAGGACCCGGGTTTTACAATATAAAGCCATTAAAACAAAGTTGTGGATAGAACTTAACCATTCTGCAAATCTGTGCAGTCAGCTGCCATAAATGGAGAAGATAGAGTTGAATGCCACTTGCATTCATCCGCAACTGCAAATGAATGCTCTCATTAATTTCTGTTGGTGAGCCGAATGAGTCACCACTTCTCCATCAATTCCATCCCGCAAATCCATCCTTGAGTTGAAATGGTCTTCATGCTATTAATTCTGCCATAAATTTGCCATTGAATGCATTTACCGGCATCTTCTCCTCTAGCATGGCGGTCCTTGATGAAATATGCACTTTAACTTTGTCTTTATGGCCCTTTTCAGTTGTCCCGCAGGTGACAGGTGGAATCCTGGATGAAAGAGAAAAGATGAATTAGCACTTTAATAAAACATAAAATCAAAGCTTAAAAGATTAAAAACAGATTAAAATCCTAAATTTAAATTTGCATGTCGGCCTCTGCTTGTCTGTTACGTGCTTTGACACGTGTCGCTACTCCAGGATGCCTTTCGTTACAGCTGGAATGCACTTTCAGGTCCTTTGAGGACTTTCTCTCTCCTGTCGTGATTCTGCGACATGTCGCGATTTCGCGACATGTCGCGAAATCGTGACGTCCCCAGCGCTATGGCAACTTGTCGCTCCTCAGGTCGCGAAAACGCGACATGTCACGATTTCGTGACATGTGCGAAATCGCGCCTCCCTGCCGGCCGTCGTACAATTTTCTTTCACAAGCCGCGAAACTGTGACATGTCGCGATTTCGTGACATGTCACGAAATCATGACGATTTTTTTTGATCGTACAACCTTTCTTTGGCAAGTAGCGAAATCGCGACCTATTCTTTACCTTGGGCCTTGTGATCGAATTCTTCTTTCCACCATGTCACTATTTCGCGACATGGTGACATCCTTCCATCCTGGAGCGTCGCGATCTCGCGACGCTCCCACTTGCCTTCTTTGCAATGCGTCGCGATTTCGCGACGTCTTCTGGCAATTTGGTTATCGGGGTGTCATGATTTCACGACACCCAAGGCCTCCCTTCGCCATTTGTGTCACGATTTTGCGACATCGTGAAATCGCGACGTTGCGATTTCACGACACCTTCCTCGTTACAACCTCTTGGCTGTCGCGATTTCACGACATTAAAATGCCTTAACCAAAATTTCAATATGATTTCTCTTTTCTCCCTCATGTCTCCATCCGGACCCGTCGCGATTTCACGACATGTCACGAAATCGCGACGGTCCATACGTCTCGGGCCTCCTTGCCAGCTTGGTCGCGATTTTGGAACATGTCAGCGCGTCGCTGCAAGTTTCAACTTGAACTCCCTTCTCAACCAACATGCAGCGAATCGCTGCAAGTTTTGTTCCTTAGTGCCTTTTCTCAATGTGATTATAAAACGTGCAGCGCATCGCTGCACTTTCGAGCTCAGACTTCCCTTTTCGTCAACTTGCAGCGCATCGCTGCAACCTTGACCTTGGACTTCCGTTGAAGCAAACCTGCAGCGCATCGCTGCAAGTTTCGATACTTAAGCCCTTAAAGCTGTCAGCGTCGTGAAAATGCGACGTGTAGCGCATCGCTGCAAGTTTTCTTTGGAGTGCCTCCTTGACCAACGTCCTGCAATTTTTAGACATGCAGTGCATCGCTGCAATTTCTTGCCTTGCGAAAATAAAACGTTAGCGAATCGCTGCACTTTTTAGACTTAAGTCATTTGCCCGCCAGAAGTCGCGAAAATGGAACACGTCGCGATATCGCGACGGTTCCGCCCAAGCTGCATCCTTTGACTGCGCTGACCGCGATTTCGCGACACGTCGCGAAATTGTGACGTTTTTCATACTTAGCTTCTTTTCATCAAATTTGTCGCGATTTTGGGACGTCGGCGCATCGCTGCAATTTTTGAGTTAAGTCCCCGGCTGAGATTACTGTCGCGATTTCGGGACATTTTGTCGCTCATCCCCCTTTTCTCTCCTCAGCCGCGAAAATGCGACATGTCGCGATTTCACGACATGTCGCGAAATTGCGCTGTTCCGTACGCTTTCTTTCTCTCTCCTCCGACCGACAGCGATTTTGCGACACTTTCCAAAAATGGAAATGTCGCGATATCGCGACATTTCCAAAAATGGAAAGTGTCACGATTTCGCTACGCTTTTCGACTTAGCCGCTTTTGCCAAAATCTGTCGCGATATCGCGACATTTCTGAAAATGGAAGTGTCGCGATATCGCGACACTACCAAAAATGGAAAGTTTTGGTTTTCAGTGAATTTATGCAACTGTTTTCTGGATTTTCTTGGTACCGGTGCAAGATTTTGTTTAAGCATGAATGATTCTAGCATGTAGAAAGTTAAGCTTGGAATAACAATGCTAGAATGACTTGGAAAAAAGCACAACTTTAACAAGGGGGCAAGCAAAATCTGGGACTAACACTGGAAATGATCAAGAGGGTCCCTGCTGCAAAATGGAATTTCAGAGTTTTGAAGAAAAATGGAATGCATCTTTCAGTGGGGGTGTGTTGTTTTTCAATAGTACCATTTTATAAAGTCCAAATAAAGAAAATATTCAATCAGAAATTTTATTTTTATTCATTTAAAAAAATTCAGATGTCGAATCTCACATCTACTCTATTAAAATATCTAATTTCATAAGTATTTTAAAGAGTAGGCATTTCAAGCATCTTAATTCAAACTTTATTACAAAGTGAAGGTTGTATAGATAGATTGAACATCATAAATCAAACTTTCTTTCATAATTGAATGGTTAAAGTGGATATGACATATATGCTATACATGATACCTATGAGATCATTTACCTAATTTCCCAGGCCCCTTGTTAACAGTATTTTGCAAACCACAGGGAGTTTTCCAAGCATTTACTTTTACATATATACATGCTTAACATTTGAAACATTTTAAGTGGAAACCTTGAAGAAACACCCATTTCTTTGCAAGAGAGAACTTAAAGTTCTAAGTTGTCGAGTGGTTTTGTGACTTGACAAAATCGCACATCAACAGTGACCAAGGGAAGTCTACAAGTATTTCTAAAATAGATGGTGGTTGATTATGTAACTGTTTATGGTCGAAGTAAGCAAAACATCGCTCTAATCCTGTCTCCTGAAAAGGGGTTTTGGACATCAGTTAGGCATGCTAGCATGTGCATTTTTAATTCCTTTCACCTAGTATTTATAATGAATATATGAAGATGCCTATATGGATTCAAAAAAGCAAGTATTTATGTACCAGGTTGCCCCAGTATCATGGACAATGGAATGGGGTATGAGGAAGGGTGGTATGCAAATGGAGAATGGAGGGAAGAAAAAGAAGATATAGAAGGGGGAAAAAAAAAAAAATTGAAACTTATCAAAGGTATGTAGCCGCTCGAAGCATGACCATACAATATTGACGAGTAATAAGAAGAAGAGGGTATACTAAGAAAAAGAAAATAAACCCATCAAAGGTATGTAGCCACTCGAAGCGTGACCATACAACATTGACAAGTAACAAGAAGTTAATATAAGAACGAAGAGAAAAAGGAGATAGAAAAGACAGAAGTGAAAGGTATGTAGCCACTCGAAGCGTGACCATACAAAATTCACTTATATAAGAAATAAGGATAGAAGGAGAAAAATGGAGCAAGCAGAATGAAATGTATATGCAAGTGAACGTAGTACCGCCGAACCACAAAAATGATGATGTTGTTTTTATACATATGTACACAAGTAATGATGAGTTGTAATATCTACAACTAGGTGTAAAATGCTCACATATGAATGATGTTAATAGGCTCAAGCTCGACTATCCATTCCAACGTGGCCAGATGATATGCCCCAGATCCAAATTTGTGAGTAACCATATATGGGCCTAGCCAATTTGGTACAAATTTGTCATAGAGATGGCATGGTTGGCTAGTAATCTATTGGTTCCTTTTTGAGGACTAAGTCTCCAACTTGAAATTCATGTTGGTATACCTTTGAATTATAGGCACGTCGGATAAGGTCTTGATAAACACACGTGTGTTCAATGGCATGGATGTGGCATTCATCTAAAAGGGTTAATTGATCTAATCGATATTAATGAGTCGTGTCATCATCAATGAATTCTTGCATGGAAACCTGTAATGATGGTATTTCAAGCTCCAAAGGAATTATGGCTTCAGCACCAAAGACAAGAGAAAATGGGGCTGCCCCAATTGGAGTACGAATGCTGGTTCGATATGCCCATAATGCTAAAGGCATTTGATTGTGCCAATCACGATGTGACTCTACAATGGTATTGAGGAGAATAGCGATGATGGTTTTGTTGGTTGCTTTAGCTTGACCATTACCTTGGGGGTAGTATGGAGTAGAGAAGTTGTGTTGGATGTTAATTTTTTTGCATAAAGTGTGCACATTCTTATTTTTGAATGGTGTAATGTTGTTAGTAATAATTTTTTATGGTATGCCAAAATGATAAATGATGTGTTGAGTGATAAAATCAAAAATTTTAGGGTTGGTCATTTGAACTAGAGGAATGGCCTCAACCCATTTCGTAAAGTATTCAGTTGTTGTAATGATGAACTTGTGATTGGTAGATGACGTAGGTGTGATTTTACTGATGAGATCTAGGCCCTATTGTGAAAAGGGCCACATTGACTGAATAGGTTGGAGATCCTGAGAAGGTAAGTGTGTAAGATTGGCATGATGGCATTTAACACACTTTTTAACATAGGCACAACAGTCATGTTCCATTATGGGCCAATAATAACCCATGCGTAAAATTCGTTTGGTGATGGCCATGCCACCAAAATGGCCACCACAAGTATCATCATGGATCTCTTGAGTAATGCGTTGGGCTTAGGATGGATCAAGATAGTGTAATAGTATGCCATCATAACTTTGCTTGTAAAGGATATCACCTAGCAATGTGTAACGAATAACACGTAATTTAAAAGCTCGTTTGTGAGTATGAATTAAATCAGGTGGTAGGAGACCAAGATTGATGTAATCCTTAACTTGGGAAAACCATGGATCATGTGGTGTAACTTCAACGATATTGATGTCATCATTGCAAAGAGGCAGCTTGTTGGAAATGGTGGAGTGGAAAAGGGTGTGAATGGACACGCGAGTGGTGTCAAAAAGTGGATTTTTTGGAATGAGTGAGCCTAGGGAGGCCATGGTGTCGACAAAATGGTTTGTGGAGTGTGGGGTAGCGGTGATGTCATACCACTCAAATTGGGATAATAAATCTTCAACTACCTATTTGTATTGGTGGAGGACAGGGCAACAATATTTTCATTCTCCCTTTATTTGATTCACTATGAGGAGGAAGTCTCCAAAAATATCCAGGTGGTAAATGTGCATGGAGAGTGCTTGCTTTTGGCCAAGGATAAGAGCATCATACTCAGCATTGTTGTTGGTGCATGAAAAGCCGAACTTGAAAGAAAAGGGGAAAGGTTCCCCATGTGGTGTGAAAAATACTATTCCTGCACCCCCAACATGTATGCAACGGGAGCTATCAAATAACAATGTTAATTCAGCAATGGATTTAGGCTCTACTATTTCTTCTACTTTGCTTACCTGAAATACTGAATCGTCGAGAAGATGGATAAGTAATGGTGCATCACTTGGTAACAGAGCCTCAGCTAGCTGATCATAAATGACTTGGTCTTTGATGGATTTTTGGCTTATGAATTTGAGATCGAATTCCATGAGGAGCATGATCCATTTGGTCATTCTGCTATTGTGGTATCTCTTATTCATCATGTAGCATAGAGGATTATCACGAGCAACTATGTAGGTATTATGGCTAAGCATGTAGTGTCACAACTTTTGTGTGGAAAAGATAATGACAAGGTAAAGTTTTTCCATGTAAGCATATCGTATATCATAATCAATCAATATATGACTTATATAGTATACAACTTACTCCTAATCACATTCATTATTTTGAGCCAAAAGCGTACCCAGGGCGACATCAGTGGTGGAAATGTATAAGTGAAATGGGTGTTCAGGATGGGGTGGAATGAGGACTGGTGGAGATGTGAGGTAGGATTTGATGGCATCAAATGCGGTTTGGCATTTACTATCCCATTTAAATGGGACCCCCTTTTGTAAAATATGATTAAACAACTATCACTTGTCATAAAGTTGGGCGATGAATTGTCGGATGGACTAAATTATTCCTTGTAAGCCACATAATTGCTTGAGGTTTGTAGGGGGAGGCATGTCTAGAATGGCTTGGACTTTGGTGGGATCTACTTTAATGCAATTTTGTGAAACAATGAAACCCAAGATTTTTCCAGTGGTGACACCAAAAATGCATTTCTTTGGATTTAATCGGATGTTATGCTTTAATAGGCGATGAAAAAATTGACATGGGTCTTTGAGATGCTGACCATGAGTTTTGGATTTAGCTATGAGGTCATCAACGTAGTCTTAAACAATTTTGTGTATCATATCATGAAATATGTAGGTCATGGCATTTTGATAAGTTGCCCCAGTATTTTTGAGGCTGAATGGCATAACCTTGTAACAAAAGGTCCCCCAGGGGGCCGTGAAAGAGGTCTTGTGTTGATATGTGGGATTGACATGAATTTGATTATAACCTAAAAAACCGTCCATGTGTGACATTATTTCGTGTCCAGTTGTGGTATCAACCAAAGTGTCGATATTATGGAGTGAAAATTTGTCTTTGGGATAAGCTTTGTTAAGATCCCTAAAATTAGTGTAAATGTGGATACCCCCTTTTGGTTTTTGATGGGAACCATGTTTGAAACCCACTCAGGGTAATCGATAGGTACTATGAAATCAAAGCCAAGGAGTTTCTATAACTCCTGTTTAACCATAAGTCCAACGTTGGGATGCATGTGACATAACTTTTGTCAGACAAGTTTGGCAGTGTTGTCCAATACAAGGTTGTGTACGGCTAACGTTGGTTCAAGGTCGAGAATATACGTATAAGACCATTCAAACACATTAACGTAGGCCCTGAGAAAGTTTGTATAAAGGACAAACTCTTCTACGGATAAACAGGTGGTGAGGTAAATGATGTGAGGATGTTTCAGATCATTTCCAATGTTAACTTCAACGGTATCCTCAACAAGCATGTGAGAACCATTATAAAGTTGAGTGGGTGTAGGAATGAGGTGAAGGTCGTCGATGGATTCAAGAAGTTGAAATTCATAATATAGATAAAGATTTGTATGATTAATCCATGGTAGGTGATGTGGAGTGGTAGGTAAAGGTGCATTAGTGGAGTGAAGAATGTGTGGTGTTGGAAGAAAATTAGTAGTGGATGGGATGGAGGAGATATCGTCGAACTTGACAAAATTGTCAATAGGAGGTGGTGTGTAGTGATGTTGGTTTGGGTAGCGAAGGGGGATGTATAGGTCAACAAAAATCATGTTGACCGATGCGCTATATATGGAGGTAGGTGAGGAAGGTTTAGAAGAATTGAAAGAGGATAGAAAGAAATCGGGAACCAGTTGGTGGTGACCAGGATTCAGTACCATAGGTGGCGAAGGTGAATGAGAAATTGGGTACCGAGATGGGATGGTCGTACGAATGGGGATGAATGGAATATAAGGGGGATAAGAGGGTGATGGATAGGGAGGGAAGGATGGATTGGTAGGCAAGGGAAAAGTAGTAGGTAAGGAGGAGTCGGTCGGTAAGGGTGGATCGATAGGTGCATATGGATTGTTGAGGAACGAGTCGGGGAAACAGGATCAAGCGGTGTAGATGGATCAGGTGATGTAGATGGATCATGTGATGTAGATGGATCAATGGCAAGATAGGTGAAGTGATAGACAAGGGTTTCAACTTCCTATGGGGAAAGGGGCTCATGGGATGGAGATGGTGGATAGAATCTGGATGGTATATCTATCATGGAATGAGGAGAAGAGCTATCAGGTGGCATAGTAAGTTCAAATTCCTCATAAGGTAGGATATCAGGAGGATTAAGATCCATATTTTGAAAGTCACGCTCAAGACTATGAATAGTGGCTGGACTATAGCTAAATCTAGATTGGTCGATGGGAAGGTGAGTGAGAAGATTGATATAGGAATGACATCCTAATTCATATCTCCCAAGGCCATACCCATGATAGTTATACCGACGCAGATAGTGCCAGGAAAAAAGAGGATTAGACATGTGATTAAGGTTGCTGCAAAATTGGGTCTATGGTGGTGGAGGTGTTGGAGGATCTATGGATGAATCAAGTCCTCCATATACAAAGTTCATGGAATTATTGGGAGGACCAAGAGGAACTACTACCCCAATAGTTAAAGGCACATCATGAGGTCAAATAAAATCATAGGTGGTTTGAAAAGTGGATGGTAAAACTCAAGAATCTGTAATGTTATACTCACCAGGACCAGGTGCGGTCATGTGAATAGCGATATGGGGGGGATCAGGATGCTCGAGTGGAGGAGAGGACCCCCTGTGTGGTTGTGGTGATGGTGCAATAGGTAGAGGTGGAGTGCTTGATGGGACATGTGCATCAGTATAGGTGGATTGGCCTAACTGGTCATCAAGGC
This sequence comes from Wollemia nobilis, assembly GCA_028583015.1. Lineage (NCBI taxonomy): Eukaryota > Viridiplantae > Streptophyta > Pinopsida > Araucariales > Araucariaceae > Wollemia > Wollemia nobilis. Next base: position 373,209 of record JAQPPZ010003618.1, read on the forward strand.
AAGTAGGATGTTGTGCCCACTCATAGCATTCAGTTAGAGATCTGGTAGTGGGATGGTTAGCATGGGCAAACTGGGATGTAGGCAAAGGAGAGGGATTGGATGAACGAGGGATGACGTGTGCCCATGATGATCGTGGAACAAAGTGGTGAGTGGGTGGAGGTGGCATAGGGAGGATAGGTGTGGGGTTGGATGAGGGTGGTGGGGTTGGCATAGCAAAAAATGTGAATGGTGGGGGTATGAAGGACGATGACGCACTGTAGAAGAAATTAGGTGCAGGTGGTTATGGTGGAGGTTGCGATGGATTGGATGAAGTGAAGGTAATATTGCTGATATTGGGTGTAGAGGGTGGTTGTGATGATAAGGGATAAGTGTTATCGAGCATGCAACATGGAATAAGGATGAATTGCATGGACAATAAGGATGCACCAAATGGAAGACTGGTGATATTGCAAAATTCGAAGGGATCACCATCGACAGGGATGCAATGGACTAATCCATTATGAACATATTTGATGCAGTGATGCAATGTGTAAGGGACACATTGCATATCTTGAATCCAAGATCATCCTAATAGGATGTTATACTGCATCTCACCTTCGATAACATGGAAGAGAGTGGAAATGGTTTTGGTACCTACCTTGATGGGCAAGACAATAGTGCCGACGGTAGCAACCATGGAGCCATTAAATGCTCGAAGATCCATGGACGGTGTGGCAAGATGAGAAGGAGAAATATGAAGGTGGTTTAATGTGATGGTAGAAATGATGCTAATGGATGACCCGGTATCAATGAGAACACATTTATAGGTAATGACATTGATGGAGGCTTGAATATGCAATGGGGGATCCGCTACCTTGCCTACAACTTCTATAATTTCATGGTCATGGAAATCGATAGAAGGTTGTAGGTATCTTGTTAGGATATCATCCTAACCCTTAATGTAATAACTTCCTTGATGTAATAATTCCTAGTGAACGTGGGTAGTACCCATGATTAATATTTTGTAATGTTCTAAGTTTTAGCTTAGGTAGTGCCTATGACAAATGGCACCCTTTTTTATGTAACACATGGTAGATAGGTGGCATTGTGCATGTAATTCGGGTGGCATTGTGCATGTAATTTGGGTGGCATTGTGCATGTAATTCAAAGTGGCACTATGCATGTAATTCGGGTGGCATTATGCATGTAATCCAGGTGGCATTTTGCATGTAAGCCAACCTTGGGAGGAAACTCCTTAAATACCCGAAAGGGCACCAATGTAACCATCTTTTGCAAAATTAATGAAGTATTGAAGGAGGTTGCCCCCTCGAAGAGGCCTGCGATTCAGTTCTATTGTGAGATTGTTCTTTATGCAAATTTCTGTTATATTAATGTGATGTTTATGTGAGTTATTTCCAAGCAATTGTGTGAGAGTGTGTTATTTGAGTTTATTTTATAGCAGGATCTTAACAAGTGGTATCAGAGCGCTTTCCAGGGCCAAGTTCTGCTTATACTGCAACGATTCTTGCCATCCAAATCCGCTCCGTTAGGTATAAATTCCGTGTGTTTTTTCCATTCTGTTTTCCTTATTAAAAAAAAATCCAAAAAAAATACAGTGTTTTTTTTTCCAGACCAAAAACAAAAAAATATATTATTAGTTGAGTAGGTAGAAACCCTGTACCGGGGGTTTTAAAATATCACGAAGGATCTGTCGTTATTGGCTAAGCTAGATAGCCCATAAAGCGTCTAGTGAAGTGAGGGGCGATCAGGCTCCAATACCCAGGCCTCGGGACGGAACTCGCGCACGGACTTGAGCTCCCACGTATCTTCGGGTATATCGGGAGACCATCTAGGATTAAACAAACTTTTAGCCATAGGAAGCTCTTCGGCCTTGTATTACTCATAGTCTACGGGACACAGCATCCTGGACGATTACCCTCCTGTATTGTCAGAGAGGCAAGTAGTGTGCTCAAGGGTATGTGTGGAATCCTCCTTGAGTAGTGGCCTGAAATATTGGTCCGAGCACAATTGTTCGTCACTTTCGGTATATTAGAGGGCATATGGGTGGTACATACTCCTATACTTAGCATTCCCTGGTTCTGTTAAAACTGCAACCTGTAAAAAATACAAAAATCAAAATCAAAATAAGAATCCAAACACCCCCATTCGTAAACCTGCATTTCAAAAGTGAGCATATGAGAAAGGAGTCCTCTACCAAAAAAAATAACAAAAGGGACATGCATTCGGGATAAGCCATGAGGGTGACACTTAAGTTGAAATTACGGAGAGTAATGATCAAATTTACGATGGCGATCACGATCGAGTCGATCGAGTCGGAGAGGTCAGACACGGTCGAGGCAGAATTCACAGTTTTCAGAGTCAGAACAGGACTGTCACATCAGTCACTTGCAAAATATAGAGAATCTTGAGTGTGAAACACGACCAGTTTTAGATAGTGCTCCAGTACCCAACTTTTTCTCAGTAGCTCAGAATCAGAATCTGTAAACACCGTTAGACTCAGCAAAACAGGAGATAAAAAAAAAAAAAAAAGAGTCTGGGGTGCCAAAAAGTAGTGTTAAGAGATATAGCTCATTGTGACCACCTTCTCCTGCTGATCATTTTGATATATAGCACCCAAGCACTTTTTTGGGCATTTACTAAAAATAGTAAGTCAAAAAAATTCAATTCTATTTTTAGTAACTGGTCACAAAAGGTCAAAAAATGGCCCAGGGTACTCGTGGACACCAGAAAGAACTAGAACACTTGGATTCCCTAACAAAAGCCATTGAGAACTTGAACTCGGCTTTTCACTCCATAAGGGAAGAAGTCCAAGGTCTTCGCTTAGAGCATGAGGCCACTAGCAATCGCTTAGAAGAAGCATTGACTGAAGTGGACAACAAACTGAGAAGAGAACCACCCAAATCAGAATACCAAGGTGAGAGTTCTACAAGGAATCGTGACCATGATACACCCTTCAGAATGCCCAAGTTGGACTTTCCCAAATTCAGTGGGAAGGATGTTGATGGGTGGCTATGTCGGGTTGACCAATTCTTTCGACTTCATAATGTACCAGTATTTCATCGAGTCCAGATGGCTTCCTTTAACTTGGAATCTGAGGCTCTACACTGGGTTTCAATGGTTGCGTCTTACCTACCCAAATCTCTCTTGGGAGGATTTTGAATCCCAAATACTCACTCGATTTGGTCCTAGTGAGTTTGAGGACTTCACGGGAGCCTTATCCAAACTACAACAAACGAGGTCAGTTCGAGAGTACCAAGCTCAATTTGAAAAATTGGCCAATCGAACAAGAGGATTGAGTGAAGGGTTCTTTCAGAGTTGTTATATCAGTGGGTTGAAGATGGAACTCCAAGCAGAAGTCAAAATGTTGAAACCATGAACTATGATGGAAGCTATCAGTTTGGCCCGTCTGGCCGAATCTAAACTCTCTGCCCAAAGACGCCCATCAAAGTTTTTGCAAAATAGACCTTCATTTCCTCCTAGAGCCCAAAACCCAGTTGATAATAAACCTGCTGCACCAAAGCGCCTCACCACCGAAGAGATGGATGCACGTCGTGCCCAAGGATTATGCTATAATTGTGATGAAAAGTTTTTCAAAGGGCATAAGTGTGCACACAAAAAATTGTTCCTGATCGATGTTGAAGAACCTGATACCTCTGATGAGAGTGATAAGGATGAGGACCCTCCAGAAACACCTCCTCCACAAGAAGAAGTGAAACAAGAACCTGAAACAGCAATTACAGTCCATGCCCTTGCAGGCATTACTACCCCTCAAACCAAGAAGGTTACAGGATTTTTCAAGGGCCAACGTCTTTCCATCCTTTTGGACTCGGGAAGAACACACAACTTTATTGACCCTAGAGTTGCTCAGCGGGCAAATTGCTATATCCACACTTGTAACTCCTTTGAGGTCATGGTAGCCAACGGGGGAACCTTACCTTGTAAGGGAAAGTGTCGCAATGTTAAAATCCAGATAGGGGACTATGCACTCAAGCAGGACATGTTTGCCCTCCAGTTGGGTGGATGTGATATTGTTTTGGGATCTCAATGGTTGAGTACACTGGGCACTATCAGTTGGAACTTTGCTGAACTTTGGATGCAGTTCTCCCAGAATGGCCAAACACACATCATCAAGGGCTCCCCAGCAGGAACACCTCAAATTATCAGTTCAAACGGCATGGAGAAATTGCTAAAGAAATCATCACGTGGGGTCATTGCACAACTATTCTCCATCCAACCATCCACATCCACAATGGGTGAAATCCCACAAGACATGCAACAGATTCTCCACAAACATGAGGCCATCTTTTCAGAACCCATCACATGACCACTGCATCACTCTCACGACCATGCCATTCCATTATTGCCGGATAGTACACCTCCCAATATCAGACCACCTTATGAGCGACTCAAGCGCACCTTATTTTGGAAAGGTAGGAAATAGGACATTCGCTCTTTTGTGGCAGACTGCGACACAGGTCAAAGGATGAAAAGAGAAACAGTGCACTCTTCGGGCACTCTTCCACCCTTGCCGATACCGGATCAGGTGTGGACTGACATCTCTATGGATTTCATAGAAGGGCTACCTAAATCTGGAGACAAGTCTGTTATTTTTGTGGTAGTGGACCGCCTTTCAAAGTATGCTCACTTTTGTGCCCTAGCCCATCCTTACACAGCATTCACTATTGCCCAAATTTTCCTTGACTCCATATTTAGCCTTCATGGCATGCCAACCTCCATTGTATCTGATCGTGATCCCAGCCTTACTAGCAATTTTTGGCAAGAGTTGTTTAAGTTGTAGGGGACTCAGCTCACAATGAGTTTAGCCTACCATCCGCAAACGGATGGTCAAACAGAGGTTGCTAATAACTACTTGGAAACCTACCTTCGCTACTTGCCTCCGATCATCCTACTCATTGGGCAAAATGGCTTTCTTTGGCCGAATGGTGGTACAACACTTCCTATCACACCGCAACCAGAGGCTGAGTATGGGAACCCTCCACTCATGCATCCCTCCTACATTTCGGGCAGCTCCAAGGTACAGGTTCCATCAACACTTCCCAAATTGGATGAAGAAGGCTCCATCTTACTTGCACCAAAGCAGTTGTTGTATCGTCGAACTCGCAACCGTACCATCACAGAGGTCCTGGTTCAGTGGCGTGGACTTCAACTTGAGGATGCTACATGGGAGTCCCTCCATCAACTCCAGCAATAGTTTCCTCATTTTTAGCTTTGAGGACAAAGCTTCTTCAAGGAGAAGGGCATGTTAGGATCTCATCCTAACCCGTAATGTAATAACTTCCTTGATGTAATAATTCCTAGTGAACGTGGGTAGTACCCATGATTAATATTTTGTAATGTTCTAAGTTTTAGCTTAGGTAGTGCCTATGACAAATGGCACCCTTTTTTATGTAACACATGGTAGATAGGTGGCATTGTGCATGTAATTCGGGTGGCATTGTGCATGTAATTCAAAGTGGCACTATGCATGTAATTCGGGTGGCATTATGCATGTAATCCAGGTGGCATTTTGCATGTAAGCCAACCTTGGAAGGAAACTCCTTAAATACCCGAAAGGGCACCAATGTAACCATCTTTTGCAAAATTAATGAAGTATTGAAGGAGGTTGCCCCCTCGAAGAGGCCTGCGATTCGATTCTATTGTGAGATTGTTCTTTATGCAAATTTCTGTTATATTAATGTGATGTTTATGTGAATTATTTCCAAGCAATTGTGTGAGAGTGTGTTATTTGAGTTTATTTTATAGCAGGATCTTAACATATCTCTGAATATTGCCAACAAAGTTGGCAAAGGAATCTGCATTATGGGTGTCAAGATTGTGAAGAGGATGGAATTGAGAGCTTCACAATGAGGTTGGGATTGTTGCAGGAGGTCATAAATGGATAACCTTGCAGGGGTATTACGAAGCTGGTGGGAAAGACTACCACAGATGGTGATGATATTTAGTGGAGGGGGTGGGGCAATTGGTGGTGTGATGATTGAGGTTTTGACGGGTGGTTGGTGTGATGTGAAGGGTTGTTGAGCAATTGCAGAGGGTGGCTAACATTGATTACGAGTGACGATATTGATCATACCCACAAAACCCTACTGGGAAGGATCTCGATTGACATGATTAACCTAGCATGGATAATTTTAAGGTGGGTTACCCCCATGCTCGGGTAAGGTATTTTGGTATATCCCTAAATTTTTATTTTGTGGTGCAAGGGATTTTAAGACCTAGATAGCGCCTTGATCGATAAGGTCTTGGATAGCATGGCGAAATATACGACATGAATCAAAGGTGTGTCCATGTTTTTGATGATAATCACATAAGGCTTGTGGATTGTATTCCTATGGGAGATGGCGATTTGGATCAAGAGTTGGATATTTGGCAAGTGAATGATGCCCCCCCGGTTAATTGGTGAAATAGAGTGGATATGGGCTCAGATAAAGGTGTCCAATTGCATGGGTGATGAGGTGGACGTGGATTGCGACCTTGGTATTGATTGGATTGTGGTGATTGGTTGGTTTTTTGTGGAGTGGGAAGAAGTGGAGGGTTGGCTTGATACTAATTTTGAGGAGATTATGGGGGACTCGGTTGTGGAGCTTACGTAGTAGCCACTTGCGATGGCGGATATGGAGAATTAAGGAGAACCTGATTAGTTTACGAGGGTCGTGTGGTAGGTGGTACATATGAAGCACGATTGTAATAATAATTGGAGGGGTAGGATTACTTCTGATGTAACTTTATTTTTCTCGTATGGACCTTGATGTCCTTGATAACTTTGTCTTGGGAAATGGCTTCCTCAAATGTTTGACTCTGATGTATCTGCAATTTTTGGGTGATTTTTTTATGACAAATCTTGGCGAAGATTTTTATGAGCTCGGAAGGTGGGAGAGGGTAGGTGAGATCATGAAGGACCACTCTCCAATGGGCGAAAAAATTAGTAATAGTCTCATCATCCACTTATGTAAAGCTTACACATCGGATAAGGTAAGCTTGGTTTTGATGTTGAAGGCAAAATGTTCAAGAAAAATATTGGCCAAATCCTCAAATCTATACAAGCTATGGTGAGGTAAATGGTTTTACCAATCTAGTTCTTGACCTCCAAGTGACATGGCAAAGGTATGAAGCATAAGGGGATCACTTCTGTGTAATTGGTAACAGGCGAAATGGTAATTATTCAAGTGCTCTCTAGGATCTTCCTTACTTTAAAATTTGTTGAATTTGGAAATCTCAAATATGTAAGGATAAGGATGGAGAGGAACAGATGGGTAAATTGGTTCATTGCACAACTCATCATATGTGGGTTTTTGAGACCCATAACCAATTGTACATAGATCCAAAGCACACAGTTGCTCCTACATGGCCTAAAAATCGCTAGAGAGCACGGTAGTGGTTTGTAGAGGAGTGGTAAATGGAGGGAGTGGTGCAGATGTAGGTAGGTGGTAGCTATGATGAGGCCTACGCATAATCCAAATATGGTGGATACTGTAGTTGTTCCTCCCACTACTTATAGTAAGCATCCTGCTATGGAGTAGGTGCTAACAGTGAGTGGTACTATGGGACAGGAACCTGAGATGGATGAGGTGAAATATATGAGGCCTGGGACATAGGTGGTGGCTGCTATGATGGGTCATAATATCCAAGGGGTGATGGACTAGGAATCGAGATATACTCCTATTGGGTATGTTGTGCATCATAGTAATCAGAATGTGATGGGCTAGGCATGGGCATCTGCTGTTGTTGTTGCACGTAGTAAAAAGTAGGTTACGCCTGAGCAGTAGTAGTGGATGACCATGTGGGTGGATTAGTAAATAATACTAGAGGTGTGGAAGCAGGGGGTGGAATAGCAGTGGATGTGTGAAAGGAAAACTACTATGAAGCAGCAGGTGGTATGGGTGAGGACTGAGGTGGAGCAGATGGGGTAGCAAACAAAGAATCTGGTTGGATAGAATAGCGATGGAGAATGCCTTGATAGGCAGGGTGAAATTGAGGTGGTCAATATGAAGGAGAAGGGGGTCGTCAAAATGTCATGGGAGGCATGTATGGCAGACCATAGGTGGAAAATTGGGGATAGCTAGTAGGTGGAAATATGGTAAAATATGAGGTGGGCATCGATGGCCACGGGGTGAAGGATGTAAGTGGTAGAAAATCTTGGATGGAGGGGTGTGTGAGACCTGGTGAAGTGGTGCAGTAGCCCTGAGATGGGTGTGAATAATATGTTTGTGGATCGGAGGATGGTGGTTGAGATGAAGGTGGGTGACTGGATGAAGCCTATTGAGATACTAGTATTTGTGATGAAAATGGTGCAGAGGAAGAAGTGGAAATCATACCGACTAACTGCACAGTGGTAACAACATCCGGGGTGCTTTGGGAAATGACAACTTCATCACCCAAAATAGGGCAGGATGAATGTTCAATGAAAGGATGCATGGAGGATGGTGACTGAGGAGGAGTGATCTCCTTTGCCACCATAACTGGTATGTGGTGACCTAGAGAGGTGTAGATGACATGATGGAAAAAAGTATATGGAGGATTTGATAAAGAGAGATCCTCTAAGGGAGGAGGGCTTTCAATATTCTCATCTAGGATGTGAGATGGTATGAGAGATGCCATGTGGGATGTATTACTAGCCCTAGGAGCAGAAGGCCCTATCAGTAAATCAGGTGCAACTCGGTATGAAACTTGCTCAGACTCAGAAGGTAGATCAGTGGTCTGAGAAGAAGAGGCCCTTGTAGTAAGAACTATCTGCTAGGCAGCCTCGATAGCACAACGAAGTGCTTCATGCATCTGAATATGCGTAACCAGCATGGTAAGATATGCAAAAAGTAGGATAACAGTCAACATGAGTGAAAGGTGAACTGAGAAACTATTTGTGACTGATCGGGATACTCTTTAGTGACAAAAATATAGGTTTGTAGGCTAGAGGTGCAGACCAAATAGGTTCATACTCTAGGGGTGCGGACCACCCAAATTGAATAGAAAAAGGCCAAAAATGTGTAGAATGTGTCTCTGTGTGCTGTATATGCAACCTGGAACCCAAAAAATAGGTTCACAGTCTAGGGGTGTGGACCACCCAAAAGTGCAACAGAGGGTGAAATTTGTGTTGTGTGTACTCTCTCTGTGCTGTATAAACCTGTGTGAATCAGTATGATAGCCTGAATGCTAGATTTGCACATAGAATCGTGTGAAATAATCCTGAGTGTAGGATGATCATGCTGGGGGGTGCAAATCACCTAAAAATGAGTTGTGTAGTGAAAATCATGGTAATGAAACTATGGAACAATATTTAAGTGAGTTATAGCACGTTTGATGTGTTGTTGTAAACACTTTTCCCAAGACTCAAAAAAAGTAAAAGTTCTTTCTTTTTTGTTTTTTTGTGTGGGTTTGATGATAGAATATACGGCCTAGTAGTAAAATTTGGGTGGTGGGTGATCTTCTAATATGAATCAGGTATGTCGTAGCACAAAACCTTTTGCAATGCCCAAAGACGCACAAAATAGAACTATATTTCCAATGGGTGAGTGGCTACCTATATGGAATACGATACAATAAAATGATATCCAAAAGGGGGAGACTCAAAATTCTCTAATGATTCAAATAAACTCTCACAAAGAGAGTTCGCGCTGTCAATGTGGTGCTACCGACATACCCATGCTTTTGCTTAACCCTCGCATTTAAGGCACCCACAATAATGATAGCTGCACCCACTAATTATTTGAAAAGCCCTATGGTAAAGGGGATTTCTAAATATACCCACTCTGAAGGTACCTTCCAGTGATGAATTCTGGATAACCAACACTCAAAGTGGGAAGGACCAGACAGGTATTAATTTTGAAATGATCCACCTAGGGGGAATTATGGTGATTAATCTGGAGGTGAGCCAGTGGAAAGTAGTCCCAAACCTCACTGAACTCTGGTGTTGAATTGGTGATGACATCCAATTCGGACTGGATATGAAACCTAGTGCCTTGCACCGTTTAAATGGAATGTGAGTGTGTGGTGTTCATTTGTGCGATACTATTTCAAAAGCAAATCTATATTAAGTGCCTTTTCTAAATAAACTATGCTAGAGTACCTTTTCAAAAAAAATCTATTTACTTGGTTGGGATGCAAAAAAAACTTTAATCTATTGAATTTTGAAAGATAAAGCTAATTAAGTGGTTTACACAAGATTAAATTTACTCTATTGGTGTTCACAAAGGAAAACTAATTAATTGCTTTTAAAGGAAAATAACTTGAAGGAGAATTGCTAAAATTAAAACTAATCTAGAAAGCAAATGGAAATTTAACTACAACAAACAAGCATGTACAATGGCATGGAATTTGTGGCTCACAATGAAATATTAGCTCAAAAATAGAGGAGGAAATGAAGTATTTTAGACAAAACCTACGTCCAGGTGAGTATGAAAGGCTTTAGGATGCCCTATGGTCGAAAACTATGTGAATTTGGTAGGTTCGCACTCCTCTGGTGTGAACCAATCTTCTACTGAGGAGTTTGCACTCCTTCCATGCAAACTAATATCTTAGGATAGAGCTAACTATTTTTGGGATCTTGACAATTATTTTGAAGCTTTTGGAGCATTTTGAGCACAAGTACCTGCACAAAAATTCTCAAAAACTCAATTTGTGTCTAGCAAGATGATCAAAAACTCATTAAGATATCACATATACTTGAGGAAAATAAATGATAAAAATGTAAATTAACCATTGATTTGATGCTGAAATATATGAGGATGCTTTAACCTTGCATACACCATGGCAAGAGATGATTTGTGGTCTAGATATGGGGGCACATAAACCTCAGGAACATGAGGCTTCTAACCTCCCCTGACTTACCTTGTTGTTGTTTGTGGGTGTCTAAACCAATACTTAGGTATCAAGTAATAGTTTGAGGTAGATTTGGGAATCCACATGCCCAAATGTGTACTCACTACTCTCTTTGTAAGCTCACCAGTGCACCAGTGAACCTTTTGTTGTGTGGCATGAGGTGTGCTTCAGGGAATTGTTGTTTTTTTTGGTGTTATTCACAAATGATAACTACCTGCCATAAAAAATAGACCATAATTTTTTTCAGAAGGTGATTAAGTTTATGCTTTGTGGAGGTCCCACCAGGCATGCCAGAATAAAACTATCAAAAAGACCCTATAACACTTCATTCATTTTTATAGAATCTACTGTATTTGTATTGATAATTCACAAAAGGGTTACAAAGAGATGTCCTTTCACAAATTTTACCCTTAGGCTACAATGGAGTCTCCCCTAAGGAGCTCTTTGGAGGTAGTACAAATACAGTAGATCAATATTTCTGGGTTCCTCGATTGAAGGTAGGCTTCTTGCTCGTGGGCCACCACTTTTTGGATGCTTACTTATGCTTTGTTGGATCTGTGAACCTGCAAAATACTATTAGTGTGTTGGGGGTCTACCTCAGTCAAACCCCATGGTTATGAAGACAAAAGACTCATAAAAGTGCTCAAAACATGAAATTAACCATTAAAAACTAGCATAAAACAATAAATTAAGCTATTCTTACATTTGTGAATGGTTCTGATGCATGTTGCAGAGGTTTGCACTCTTCGGGTGTGAACCAGGAGGTTTGCATGTGTGATGTGTGAACCGATCCTTTTGAAGTTGTATTGCTTAGATAGGGTCCCTTGATGCTTTTTATTGGTTCTAGATGTGCACATTTTTGGGTAGAACTTCTGAACAATAAATCCTGATGTGCAAGAGATAAATATATTATGACCTTTGTATGATGGATGTGAGATGGATGTGTGTTGATTGCAATGGCTATGGTGATTTCGGTAGAGTTTTTGTATGTAAAATTTGTGATCATCTAAATGGTGAAAATGGCCTTCTATTTATAGAGTGGGCCAGGGTGAGAGAAAGGGGATGAGGTGTCCCCTATGAGGTGGCTATGGTGATGTGTCCACAAAATAGGTGTCCTCTGAGGTGTCCTGGGTCATGAGTGAGGTTGGGTGAGAGAATATATAACCCATTAAAAAGTAATGATGACTAGGGATAAATATCAATTTGCAATTAATATTCACCTTTATGGAAGCATATTAGCATTAACTAATCATTTTTTTATGTGCAAAAGTCTCCATCTTGCATTTATGACCTAGGGGTGTGTGATATGGAGAAATATCTGGGATGAGAGGTGGCAAGGCTAGGATAGGCTAGGCTAGGTGAGGTGGGAGTCTAGGCTAGTCAAAGTAGACTATGTGAGGTGGAGGATTTTAATTAAATCAAGATTAGATCTAATTAAGCATGATATTAGCCATAAAGCACAATTTGACCAAAATGTTGACTTTTTGACCATAAAGTGATTTTTGACTATGGTAAATATTTCAACCTTAGTTGAGTTGGCATGAGGTCACATGAGGACCTAGGTTTAAGCATAGGAAAGGGCTTAGCTAGCCCAAAGGGGCTAATGGTGATGGATAGTGTTTTTAGGTCAATTTATGCAATTTTCAATGATTTTGCACATTAATTAACCGTGGAGATGGGGAGAGGGACAATGTGCAACTTTTTGGTGTCTACACTTTCATAATGGCATTAACTTCACCATATTTTAAAATATGAAACTAGTGGAAGTCATGTTTAACCCCCTTAGGGAGTTTTTGTTTTACGGTATAGTCTGGGTGAAAGGAAGGAAACAAATGATCACAGGGATGAGGATCTCTAGGAGAAAAGAAAAACAAAGGAAAACTTTAAAATAAGATAATAGTGAACTCGCTTTCAAACAATGACAACAAACAAGCTACCAAGTTGGCTTATTTCTATTTATCATTCTATGTGGAAAAAATTAATTAACTTTAAAACTATTGTTGAGTTTTCTTGAATGCGATTGTTGTTGTATTCAAAAGCTTAATATATTTAAATTAAAATATATTGGAACTGGATTGCTTGGTCAAGGGAAATAAACTTTGTGGCCAATAATAAATGAGGCTAGGACGTTTGTTTTATGCTTGTCCAACATTATGATGAGACTTAGCTGAAGGTAAAGGAGAATGTGTCTTCCTTGAATGGTACGTTGGGTCTCTAGTAATTCCAGTTTTGTTTTGCTTATTGAAAACTTAAAGAAAATTTAAGTAGGATATGCATGTTTCTTTGGGAATGGTTGTATGAGTTATGAAAAGAAATATGTATAAATCAAATAGTAGAAACCTAGATAGAAGAACTAAAACCTCTTTGAGACAAGGAAAGAGAATACTTGTTTTATGGTGCTATCTGGTTGTTTGTTTAATTGTTAGTTGCATGGGTAGATGCATGCATGTTCAATAGATTGCATTTGCAAAATAAAGAGGGTCCATTCTGATCCCCCATTAAAAACCCAAGAGCTAGCTCGAGATACTCACAATAGGAGTAGCAGGTTGTACATCCTTGCTGATTCTTGAAGCTCATAGAATATTGCTGGAAATGAAACATTATTCACCTTCCAAATAGTGATAGAGGCTTCTAAATGCAAGAGAAGGTTGACTTGGTACCTTGCAAGAGCTTTGTAAGTTGTCATATTGTATAGATTGTGTTACTCTTAACATAATTCAATATATGGTTGTAGCGGTATTATGCTGAGTAGAGCTTGGAAACTGAAATCTAGTTACCCAGAGCTACAAGCAAAGATGGGTATTGTTGTGCAAGTGTTTTCTTTGATACAATGGAAATAAAATTCTACAATAATTTAAATAGATGGTTCACCTGGCATGTGGTATTTTGTAATATGTTATGGAATATTTTTTCTTATTAGGGATCAAATTAAATTTGATATTTGTAGTAGTTAATCAATACAAAAATAGTGATATTGGTTTTGTGGTTATGTTTGTAAAATATGAACAAAAATGGAGAGAAGTCTCCATAAGATAATATATGGGGATTATTTATGTATATACCTTGCTTCTGAAGAATGAAGACAGGCAATACAGACTTCCAAGATTGGAAACCCATATATCTATGCTCTTTGTTTTGTAACCTTCATATGTGAAAAGATTATATTAGATTAAAAGAATTGAATTGAGTTTTAATTGCAAAATTAAACATTCATGTGGATTCTTTGGGAATTATTATTAAAGTAATTTAATATTGTTTATTCTATAGCAATTCTTATGTCATTTTGATGACTATTGGAAATGATTCAAAATATTGCATGAAACGAATTTTATTTATAATGAAATTAAACTAAATTAGAAGGATGTTTATATAGAAAAATATCTATTTGAAATCTATCCAAAGAAGTAATTAGTTGTTGAATCAATGATTGTCATAGGTGTGAAGTGTTGAAATGAGTAATTTAATGAAAAATCAAATATATTCATTTGGAGCATGTGAACTATATAAAGTTAATGATGTTAGAAACCCATTTTGTGACCCTTTATTTCAAGTGAAGGATTTAGATTGAGATAAGCTCTAATTATTCATGTTTTGGGTTTGCTGGCAGTTTAAGAACAATTACGGTTAACTTTATCATTTTTTATCTTCTTGAGTTAGACTTTCGATGCATCCCTTTGAAGTATAAATTGTCTTAAATTTCTTTAATATACTCTAGGGAAGAGAATACCTTGTGGTTTGGGTTGGTTAAACCCTAATAAAAGAAATATGATATAGCATGTATGAACTATTTTAAGTTGCTTATAATATTATACTACTCCACAATTATTATTAGTAGAAATAGAGAAAGAATCTTCCTCTATCAAAACTATGAGAGCAAACCACTAGTTTGTGGAAAGTGAGTCTACTTTATGTTTTGATCCGGCTTCTCGCATGTTTCTAATTTTTTTTTTTTACTTATTCTTCTTAGTAGAAGCTCTTAAGCTGGTTTGAAATATTTTATTTAGGGGTAAGGCAACCATGAAGGTATGAAAATTCAACACCTGTGAATAGGGGTTAAACAATCAACAATTCACAAAAATAAGCATCGAGATTAAAATATGCCTAAGATCACCCAATTGAGTTGAGGTGTGGGTATGCATGACTATTTTGAGAGCAATTATAGTTCTAACAAAATTGGTCAAAAAATATGACTCGATCAGAACTTGTAACGAGAAGGCAATATGGGATGCCATCTCTAGATTGTTGCTTGATAGTACTCTGATAAGTCTCATATTTATTGACTTAGATGGATTAGCCTTGGTGTTTGGTATGGGATAAATGATCAAGAGTCACAATGAGCATGTGTGATCAAGTCCAAGGTCAGGGTATTGACATGGCTCTAGCCGACTCCAAGAAGGGGAATAATCAGCTAGACACAAGCATATGTACGTTGATCCCTTGCATTTTAGAAGTTGAATAAGTCGATCGAGTAGGTCATGGATTCACAAAATGTAAAAGGGATGGGGAAATAAAGCATCCCCCTCTAGGTTTTATGGGCCCTAGAGGATAACCCCTATCGTGGATCGACCCTCATGCTAGAACATGAGGACGTAAATGAGACAAGTCAACTCCACTAATGGCACCATCATGGGATTTGGTCAATCTCATCCACTTGGGTGGCTATCTGCAAGTAGGCTTGAAACCAAAAGTGGTATAATATGCCTATACTAACTAAATTTTATGATAATTATTTATTGGGTGAAACAAATTTTCTATGAAGCTAAAAGCAATCTTAAGTACAATAATGTAGTTGAAAATGAAAAAAATTACTCTTTGATTACATTTGATAATTTTTAGTGGTACAACCAATTGAGTAGACTTGGGTTGTTACAGAGGAAGCTGCAACTATTTTGCAAGGATTAAGTACCACCATGGAGGTGCTATTACAACAAGAGGAGGCATCGAAAGTACCAAAACAACATGAAGAGGTGGTGAAATAAGTACTAAAACAACAAATATTGGTCCTAGAATAGCTAAATACAATGTTGGAATACCTCATCCAGGATATGCAAACTAAGATTGATGAGGTGATAGTGGAGAGATGTATAGAGTGAAGTTACCACCAGGAATAGAGAATAAAAGCTCTTGAAGACAAGAACAAAGACTAGGTGAAATAATTAACTGATCTATGAGCAAAAAAATAAAGATGCATATAATATTGTAGAAAAATTGCTCAAACATAGACATTCATTGTGAGTATACAACCTTTTATTACAAGAAAATTATTACAGATGGTAGCTTATGAGAATAAGATCCAAATGAACTTACAAATTTTACTCTATTGTAGATTTTATTGTTGCTTTAGTAGAGAGCCCAACTAAGCAAAAGAACCAACTATGAAAAATCTACCTACATAAGTAAGTATTGCTAGAGGAACTACAATTACATCCCAACATTTGTGTTGTGGACATCCAACTCAAGGATTTTATATCCACTCTCAAGAATCAGGTGCATAATCAAGATAATATGGTGGAGCATAAGATCAAGGAGATGATAGGTTAATTTTATTTGAGCATCCAAGACTAGTTAAATTTATTGCCTCACATTTCACCTTGATGAATCACAAGTGCATTAGGCAACAATATGAGATACATATACACCAGTGCATCAGAGAAGTCAAGAATTGTTGTGGAGTATATATACATGATTTCAAGGTGGCTTCTTGTAATAGATGGATAGAACTAATATTTAAGTTACGAAAAAATTAATCCATTTCTCCTCAAAACTTGGTTTGGTCCTATCAAATAGCCCAAGCAATTATTCATTTATTCAAATGCTCCACCATGAGTGGATAGGATTGAGATTTAGACCACCCCTTATTATATTCCCAATTCCCAATATAATGACACAATCCCACAAGATAACTAGGATTTTAAGCAATGGTTGTAAAAGTCAAAAACCACAAAGGCTATCATCCATAGAGAATTTTGGGAGGGATTTAGACAAGGATCTTGATCTCAATGCAATGTTGGAGGAGCGAGATGTTATGCATCACGCCGAGTTGGGAGGAGAGATGAGGACCTGAAATGACTCATCTTGTATAGCAATGTAATATTTCATAACCCTTTTAATGCATTGATTAATTGTGGACTAGTATATGGTTTGCATTAATATTGTGACTAAACATACCAAATACGAAAAATATACTTTTGAGTTGTTAGATAGGTTTTGTGTGATTTTAGAGCTAGATTTGTGAATTTTTTGTAGTGAAATATTAGTATTTTGGCACTAGATAGGATGTTGATATTTTACATATCTATAAAAGGTATCCTAGAACAACTGAACACTTATGACGCTTTGGTGGTAGAAGTTCTCAAGAATGTCATAGGTGATAACAATGTCAAAAATCCTCAAAAATGCCATAGGTGATAATGGCATAAAAAGTCTTTAGAATGCCAAGAGAATTCCAGGGAAACATCAATGATGGATGGGCATTGGAAATCACTTTAGCAGAGCACCAAAATTTACTAAATTAGCACCAAAAGTGAACAGAATAATTGTAGCAATGTCGAACATAATCAAGGTAGTTATAGGTCATGACAAAATGGCTTCAAAGCACAATGATTAGTGGAATAAAGGGGTTAAGGATAAAATGTGTGGCAACCAAGTGGATGCATTAGCCAATGAAGATGATGGATTATGGAACCTCCTTCCATACTAACTACAACCAAAATAGTTGGTGTAATAAGATCATGACAGGTTGGGAAGCAAGTGCCAATTTTTTCCTAATAAAGGATTCTCTAGAAAAACTGATTTCGTCATCCATTGAAAATCCAATTGTTGTTATTTCCATTATGCTTGTCATTTTTTTTTATGCTCATTGATTAGTTCTATGTGTAGATTCTTGATATTTCCTAAGGTACATGATGTTTCTAAAACATTAGGATTCAGTTAAAAGGGCACCATATATATATATATATATATATATATATATATATATATATATATGTTTTGTGTTAAAAAAAAAAAATTATATATAAAAAAAAAAAAAGATAAAATAACAAAAAAAAATTTTAACCCACAAATTTTAAATAAATCCCCCCCCAAAAAGAAAAAACCCCCCCCCCCCCGGACGGGGGGTGAGTGGGGGGGGGGAATGATTTATATAATTTTTATTTATTTTTTTTTTTAAAAAAAATATATATATATATATATATATATATATATATATATATATGCTTTTGTGTTCTAAAAAGAATATTATTTAGATATAAAAATGGAGAATGTTATAAAGTGTACTTTTGTCTTATTCCAATGAAATAAAGCTTTTATTCTCTGTTCTATTTAAAGCACATGGTATTTTTCTTTAATTTTATTTTGAAGTAAGTTTTACCTCCCATCGAGCAAAAGAGCAAGGACCCACTCCTAGCTTGGTGGAAGGCATAGTTTAGGTGCATTGTGTAGGTATTATTAAATTAGTTTGTACATTGTTTTTTTTAATTTACATGGTGGAAAAAGCACCCCCAACAAAAGTCAGGGAGCTTTTATATTTTTTGCCGGCAGTATTTTTTTTCCTCCCCCCAACCAAACAAACCACTCCTTCCCTCCCTCTAAATACCCCCCCACCCCACACCCCCCCCCCTTTTTTCACCTTAAAACCCACAAAAAAACAAAAAAAAAAGAAAAAGGATGAAGCCCAAGAGGCCCACAATGCCCAACTTCCCCCCCCCCCCCCCTCCCCCAACGTTTCTACCAACTACTCAAATCCTTATTAGTTTGTGCATTGTTATTTTAATAATTCAATTATTTTTTGTATGCACTGTTATTTTTGTAATTAAATGTATAGTATAATCTTATTTATTTTTTTTAACCCTTGTGTTATTTTTCTCGAGAATAGTTTCAATGCAATTGCTATACTAGATTTAGTTCCTAGAGTTAATTTGAAGGTGAGTTATTTTATAGTTATGTTTTAATTTCCACAAGAGTGTCTTTAATTTCTGTAAGTTTATTTTAAATTTCATAAGTGTGTTTCAATTCTCCTTTATGCAAGTGTGTGTTTTTAAGAAGCTTTAGAAGACCCAATACCCACACAAGATTATTATTTCTAGTGCATACAACCATCGAACACCACCCCAAATTGAAATTTTTTAAAGTGTGAGCATTAACGACACTCGTCAGGCTCTAGCTATGTGATATTGTATCCCCTATCTCCCTTATTGTTGCTGGTGGTGGTGATGGTGCCATATGAACTAACTCTAGGAGGCTCTTTAGAATAACCTCGAGCATGACAATGACCTACTCCTATTGGGAGATGGTCGTCTATGATACTCTGAGATAGATCGATGGTATAGGATCCAATAATACTTGCAATGACCAAGCTTCACTTGTGCATCAACCTAGGCTCACTCTAGTTGTTCTGTCATATAATGGATTATCACATCCTAACTCTGACCCACCCCAACTACTAGTGCTTATGCTTGTGCATTATCTATCTCACTCCTTAGAGGAACCACCTCCCTTACTAGTTGATCAGCCCAAGCTATAGTCACATCTCTCTTTGAAGTTATATTCGTCATCTACCTCTAAAGTATATCCCACTCATATGTCAATCCTATCACCTACTATTATAGGGAGTCATGCTCTGTGATGAAAAACACTACCTCCTCCCACAATATTATAACCCATCTAGCCTAGTTTGACTGAATTCCATCTCTCTATGCCACCACTTGGGCAAGATGAGCATATACCTCTACTATATCTACTATAGACAAGGGTAAGTACCTTCCTAGGATGAGGTAATGACAAAGGTTTATGAGGGAAAGGACTGGTAAACTTCATTGTCAACCATGATGTCAACCTACACTTGTTTATCTCTAGACGAGTAACCAATGACTAATGGTTGTATATGGGATAATACACATGGATAAGTGTAAAGTAACCATTCTAGATGGATATTTGGTAGATGTGTGACTACTCAGATGGGTAACATGTTAGACAGGTAGTTCCAGATAGGTTTTTGACTAGATCTGTAACCCTAGACGAGTAGGATCCTAGATGGGTTACTCCATACGAAAAGCATCAGTCTAGACGGATGAGTGGCATATGAGTATTTATAGGTCTAAATGGGTGACTCAATCAGCTATGCCTAGATGGATAGGCCTAGACAGATGATAGATAGGCCTAGACAGGTAGGTCTAGATAGGTCCATGACAACACATGTATGCATTCTCATACTTATCATGCAAATTTGGAATAGGTCTTTGTTTGGTCCTCCCTGAAACTCTGCACAACACACATAATAACACCAGTTTACTTCAACCTATTTCATAACATGCATTATTTGGATAGCTGCAATACAAGACAATGTATTCACACAAAAATTTGCACAACATGATAAAAATACTAATTATTGTATTGACTCCTCAATGATAGATCAATGAATGGATGGATGCTTACAAAATGAGTAAGGGGGGTATTTATAAGATAGCCCCGATGGTTATTTCAACCAACCATGCTCAATCGTCCCCAACTATCTACTTGTTAGTTCCATAACTAATCAGTCTTAGATGTAACTAATCAGTCTCATACTAATTAACTAGTTTGTATTAACTAAACTAGTCTTAGACTAATTAACTAGTCTGACTTAACTAATCAGTTTTATGATGGCTAGTTTGTACAATTTGTCATTTTATTCAGTATTATTAATCAATCCCTATTAAATCAAGATAAATAATTTGCATTGCAAAAACATTACTTTATCAAAATTCTCATTAGGTAGATATTTTTTCAAATAGTTATGGATATAATTTCTTCTAACTGTTGTCTACATCTACCTAGTGAACCTAATGCTCCACCTCCCTAGTAGTCTTGAGGCTCATTACCTGAGCCTCCAACTCCTTGATCCTCTTAAAAAATGTAGCTCTCTAAGTTTCTTCTATCTCCTCTGATGTCCTACTTCGACCAATTTATTTTCCTTTCCCTACCTCATAAGGCACCAATACAAGTGGTATAATATCCAACACCCTCTCTATTGATGTGCTCAATGCTCCTCTCTCCTGCTTGGCCCTCTATCTTGGCATGACCTCCTATCAGTATCTTTGTAAAATGATCGTAACTCCCTCTATCTTGGTCATATTTATCTATACCATTGGAGGTAACCAAATGCAACCCCTCAATTATTAACCCTAAGATCCACTATGGATGTGTCATCAACATCCTCCTCCCTAAAGCTCTTTGGGTTAGGATATCCTCTAAAATCCCTCTCCCTAACTACCCATTTGTACCAATCTCTCCATGTATGGGAAAATTTTATGTTAACTTAAAATAGCTCAACCCTATCCACCCAACGAAGCTCCCTCTCACCTTATGGTCCCAATAGCCACTTTATGCATCTAACTCTAGACAGTTGCATTGAATCTTAAAGCCACCCCTGATGTTAGCACCCTGGTCTCCAAATAATTTTACTTGGGTGTAAATAATCCACAACTCTCCATGCAGTCCCTAGGGTGCATGTAAATGGCCTCTGTTCTCTCTCAAAATCATGGGCCCACTTGAAGAGGGTTAGAGCATTTATCATCCACCTTGAACACTAGAGCTCTACTAGTCAATGAATGGTAAGGTGCTCATATACCCATAACTAGAGCAATGTGTAACATGCAAGGCTTTTTCCATCCCTATATACCACCATGTGGAGCATCCTATATAACCTCTCCAGAATCACAAGTCCCCATTTGAACTAAACCTACTTATCTCTCATGTGAACAACCACCTTGGTCTAGCCCCATGATAGTAGCCTCATGTTCATATGTCCAACCAATAGCCCATCTGTCTCTATCCACAAACATATGGTTAACATATGAACATATGGTTAATTTTAATGCTACACTGATCTATGTGGAACCAGCTCTTGCCACCCTAAATTGCTATTAGACATTTAAAATTTAATTTTTTTGCCAAAAAATCAAAAATTAAGGTTTTAATTTCAAGGTATACCTATACCCTCACCCTTTTCGGTCCTATTTCTTCTTGAATAGCATTTGCATGATGCACCAAGCATCCCTATTGCACCATCAAAATTTGCTCTTTTTTTCTCTCCAAAGCTCAATTTTACTATCGATCGTAGTAAAAATGAAATTTTTTTACCCCCCTCCACCTTTTTACCCTCTCTCCAATATCTGTAACCTAGTTTAGTTTCTTGGCAATGTTATTTTTCTTTTAGAAAATCAAGGGGAACCCTAGGCTAGGGGTATAAGTGCAAAAAATGCTGCCAAAAAAGTGCAAATTTTTAAATTACTTGTAAGCAAATATTTTTTACACCATATCTTTTGCATCAATATACTAATCATTAGGTAGTTTTCTTCTCTTAAAATTAGGGTATCTAAGACTATTTTTGACACATTTATTATGCAATAAATACATCAAAAAAGGGCAAATGTAGACACCCATTTTTGGCATGCCAAACTTGCAACAATCCACTAAGCAACCAAATTGATCTGATTAGTTACCTCGACCCAAATTCTAGATGTTTCCTCCTCAAGATCAAAATTTCTGGTACCATTAGTGATTTCACAACATTTACCTTGTTCAAATTCAATCTTTCCCACCTAGTTTAGCTTGTAATGGTAAAAATCACAATTTCATTGGTTGACAAAATTGCTATGACAGTAATTTCATTGGCTGACAAAATTGCTATGGTCATTTCTCAAAACTTGCAACTTTCTAGGGATGCTTCACAGCCATATTAAGCATTCTTCCTCAAAACTCACTTTTTTGTTTGTCCCTTTTTGTTATAGAAGCAAAATCACTCTCTATCTAGTTTCAAGGAGTAGTTTTGATAGATATTATTTTTTGCCATCCTTTTTGTCTTCTATACATTTTTGCCTCAACTATTCCTTATGTTAGATATTTTATAGGTAGTTCAGGTCTATTAGCTAAAACTTCTTGATTTGTTTGTCTTTCAAAGCTACAAAAGCAAAATCGCTCATGTATCGCTCCAAATTTTTCGCATCCCTACCTTCAGGCTATAGGATCCGCGCCCGGAAGGAGGATGGGAAAAGGATGATGCGGTACCTCGGACGAGAGGACTTTGCGAAGGTCCCGCCTCTCAAGGGAGGTGTATTTTGGTGATTTTTCGACGGATGGTGGGTTCACCAGGAAACATTTAATGGCAGTTTCCACGCCTAGGTTTTTGGAATGTGTTTAATGAGTTCGTTTTAACCTTAAACATTCATCCTAGGTTTGGCCGAATGAAACTAAATTAAACTATATGAAAATGCAAGTTCCATGAATACAACAGATAGATTTGAAAGCAGAAAACAGAGAATTTCTGAGGAATGCCAATGAGGAATACCCGATCCGGATGTCCGAAGAAGATTCGACGTTTGAAGCGGTCCCGATCGTCCGAGAATTCGACAGAATCGCTCGCAATCCGACGAGATCGTCCGCAATCTCCGAGACCGCATTCGTCCGAGATCTGACGAATTCATCAGACGAATTCGTCAGAGACCTGCAAGACAGAAAATAGATGCAAAATACAAGAAATTCTATTGTGCTAACAGAGGCAAATTACACCAAATAGCAATATGAATACTGAACAATATTTAAGAACAGAAATTAATGCAAATTACTCGTACTTTAATGGCAAATCATGAACTTAACATGCATTCTAAGCTAAATGGGTGAACACCAAATGCAAAATAGCATAAACACTAAATAAATAGTCTAATTTGCAGAATAAAAAGACGGAGAAAGAGTTAAGAAGAGCAAACTTTAGGCACTGATTGCCTCGATGTAGACTGCAGTCGAGATCGTCTCGCATCAGTACGAAATCGCCTCGAATTCGACAGGATCGCCTCCGATTTGAACAGGTTCGTCGGCGACGATGGGTGCTGGCTCCGGCTGAAAACCAGTGATGTACCCGCAACAAAATGGCTATGGGACTAGTGCAAAAGCAAAATTAGGATGTGTTGACGCAGAGGGAATCAGTTTGCAGATAAATTCAGCCAGGGGTTGGGGAGGGAAAATCCTAGAAGTTAAATAGGCTTAGGGGGAGTTGTTGGGAGGTTGGAGATCATCCCAATTTGGGAGATCTCCAACGGGGGAGGGTCCCAACGGCGCAGACACGCTTCTGCCCGGATTGGAGACCCGTTGGAACAGATTCCAACTATGCAAATTCAGTTTTGCGACAAGATCGTCTGGACGTCCTAGTCCCAGACGAAATCGTCAAATCTGGGGCGATATCGTCTGATCGGCGACGATATCGTCAAACGGTCAAAACAACCTCTAAAAATGGCACGAAAAAGGGGGAAACGGATTTCCCGACGGTTAACGGGCGGTTTGGGAGGTTAAATTTGATTTTTAAATTATTTACTAAGGTGAATGTAATTATTATAATTTTGACCGCGCCAATTTTAGGGTGCTACATTTTGCCCCCTCTTTAGCGAATTTTTCGAAGAAAATGCGTTAAAGATGAGTTCTTCTCGATCTACGAGAAAGCAAAAAATTATACCCATTTTTAGGCGACGATTCTTGGTCGAATCGTACGACAGCTTACTATGGTGCCCCCTCCGTGTTTTTACCCAAATCGAACGTTTGAGGTAAAAACGCGAAAAAGCAAAAAATTATTGTTGAATAAAATTAAGAAAAATAGGGTAAAACCCTAATTCATTGTTACTGTTCATTTTTACTGTTTTGAGAGCTCTGAAGCAGAAAATGGTGGAGACGACGCACAGATCAGCAGAGGTCCGACGCGGTCTACGGGTAAGGGTCTAGACTGATCTAGAACTGATTTAATTTGAATTTACATGCTTTTTAAGTGATTTTTAGATGAATTTTGAGCATCGCGGCCATTTTTGGGCCGTCGACGTCGTCGGGACGAAATCGTCCCGATTTCGACGAAATCGTCTCAATTTCGTCAATTTCGCCCGAGGGCGAAATCGTCGAAAGGGGGACGATTTCGTCAAATTAGAGACGATTTCGAACTACGAAATCGGAGACGATTATGCTCAAATTTGGGACGATATCGTCCAATAGTGGGCGATATCATCAATTGCAAAAAATTGAATTTTTAACTTGCATTATTGATTATTTGAATTATTGATTAATGATTATTTGTTGTTTATTGTTTATGTTGCAGAGAGGATTGCTAAAGAGCAGAGAATGGAAATATGGAGGATTGAGAGATGACTTGGCCGCGCTCACACAGGCAGAGCGGGATCTGCTGGCACAGGCCGGCTTGCAGCATGTGGCGGAGATGCCACAAATATCCATAGATATGGGGCTACTGACAGCCCTAGCAGAGAGATGGTATCCGGGGTCTTCCTATTTTCGGCTACCGACAGGGGAGATGACTCCCACACTGGAGGATGTATGGAGGATTCTGAGAATCCCCATACAAGGACGGATGATCACTCCTACGGCCAACCAGGGCCACGCTATGGGACGGCTGTGTGGTGACCCGAGCTTCACCCTGGAGAAGGGCGGAGTGAATATCGAGGCACTACGCCAGATGCCTGGGGCATCCAGACTCACACGAGTTCTAGCAGGAGTGGTTGGTGGACTTCTGCTGTGCCACCAGAGCGGGTGCAGGGTACCATGGATGCTCGTAGATGTGATCTACGATATGCGGGACCATGGGTACAGGTTTTGCTGGGGCAGCTTTGTTCTATGCCGGTTGTACAGGATCCTGTATGGGGTCGTGTACAAGGGCGGCCGATGTCTGGTGATGACATCGCTACTACAGGTTTGGTGCTGGGAGCACATTGCGGTGCGGAGGCCGGTAGGGCTTCCACTGATAGGGGTAGACGGGGAGAGGCCCCGAGTCTTCTACTGGTGGCTCCGGAGAGGGGCACAACGACGGATCGACCTGCCTATGTCCCGGAGACTGCTAGATGAGTTGATCCCGGATCGGATCACCCGGAGGCCATGGAGAGGGCACCCAGGGTGGGCCGAGGATGGACAGGAGCTGGCTCGCATCAGGCGAGTCTGTCGGTTGAGGATGGAGAGGGGAGAGGTGGAGCTCCACCGCTACGACCGAGTTTTGAGGCAGTTCGGTCTACAGCAGGGGATCCCATCTCTCAGGGATTATGAGTTTTCCTGGACTGTCCGGGATAACACCACGGTTAGCGGGGCTCCAGACATGCAACGATTCCGGAGTCAGGATGCGGATGATGCCCCCATCCAACCAGTGGATGGAGACGACGCAGGGGTAGCTGACGGCTACGATGCCTGGTACGCAGGCATCCGCCCTCCTCGGATGACGAGGGCTCAGGGTCCGATCCACGCGGTCGTGCGTCGGATAGGGAGGCGGTGCCAGGCAGCGATAGAGGCGGCCCAGGGTCACGGTGGGAGAGAGCAGAGGAGACCACAGGCACAGGAGAGGCCGCGGCAGTGGGAGAGGAGGGAGGAGAGACCCCCATCTCCACAGAGGCCACCATCGCCCGATAAGGGCAAGGGTGTGGACACAGGAGAGAGTAGCGAGATGGCTACTCTTCGGGCGGAGAGAGATCGTCTGCAGGCTCAGGTGCAGACGCTACAGGATGCGGCTGCACGACACCATGCTGAGGTGTCACAGCTCAGAGATGAGATTGCATGCCTCAGGGGCAGGGGGGGGGGGGGGAGTTGGGGAGAGTTGACACGGGCTATCCCCCAGTTGACATTCTATCAGACATTGTACTTCCAGCTGGTGCCAGAGGTAGATAGACTACCCCTGCCAGCTAACATCGTAGATCCGATCAGGATCGGGTCATCGAGGACCACGTCCCGGTCGAGGACTAGGACTACACAGATTGCGATGGGGCCACCTCGTCCACCTCAGGGCGGGGGAGGAGATGAGGCAGAGAGCTCGAGGGGCTCTCGAGGCTAGAGGGCTGGACATTGATGTTGTATTATATATATTTTTTTGTTTGATAGAGGATTGAGTATGCCGAGGTATAGATTGTGGCATACCGATTCGGTTTTGATGATGTACATATATTTGTGACATATATAGATGAGATATTTTTGATCATATGACTTGTGTCTTATGTATTTTTATGATGCTTTTAATGTTTTGATTGATTGATTTCATGTGATTATGTCAGTGGATATATTATAATTTTGATGTCATGCTTGTAATATTTTAAATGAAATAATTTGATGTAACAAATTGGTTGTTTGTAATGAAATGTGATAAAAATAAAATAAAAAGAGACTTCTAACAATAATTTCAAAGGACATTGTCGCTATTATAGACCATTTCATGGAGTCGCCGCTCACTCGGTCGTCAAGCTAATCCCATTTATAGAAATATTGTGAAAAGTAAAAGAGTGCTTAAGAGACTGTCTTAAGACTTTGGTGCAATGATGAAAAATGATGGTGATGATAATGATTTGTTTTCAGATTTTCATGAAAAATATTTGTACATGAAATAATGTTAAAAATGATTTTTGCTAGGCATAAATTCCTAAGTGTGATAAAATTTGTGAATAATTCCTTAGGAATTATACCATCATTGCAAAATTTAAAGGTTGACATAATGACATAAAATAGTGATAAAGTTCGTTCTTTTGAAAGCATAATTGTGTAACATAATGATTTAAGTCATATGGTTTTCATGATTTTTAAGAAATGGGGAATAAAAATTGTTACAATGGTTTGCGCTAGGCATAGAATATGTAGGTATAGACTTATACCGTCATCGCGAAAATCCAAAAAAGGTTATTTTTATTGCATGATTGATGTTTGATGAACAGGAAATATGAAAATGAGGACTTGCGCTAGGCATACAATTCCAATTTTGGTTGTGGAACTATACCATCGTCGCGAAAGTCGACACGATATACATGATATGTTTTGATTGTATAGTTTGAAAGAAATTTTTGATTTTTCTATGATATAGTTGTCTTTGTGTAAACAACTGTACTTGATTTATTCCCAAACAAGTTGCAAAAATAATATTTCAAAGTATTTTGAAGACAAAAGTTAGATTTATAAGGAATCCCTATGTGCATATGTGAATTCATTTCCGATCTTGATTTATCATAATGATAGACAAAATCTCTCAAATACAAATGTGTGTGCAATTGCATTGTTCATTTACCAGATTTGAGCAAGATACTATGATACAAGTGATTTGAAGAAACCAAATAAGTGTTCATTAACCATGATGTAGATGCATATAACCATATTAGACCACTATGTAGATCGGATTATCAAGAGCTAGCTAATCCATAAGCAGACATAGGTCTAGTACAAAAGAAGGTCGCTAATGTGACAGACATATCGCCACGCTAGGAGTTACCCAAGGCCAAGCAGGTTGGGCACAAACCACCTGTTATGGGGCTTACCTCACAGTTTTCGAATAATTGAGAATTCCAGGGATTCAAGCTCATCAACCCTTCTTTTCTTTTCAAAGGGTAGGGAAAGGGATTTTATTGCTTTCGCTTTCTTTCTTTTGAACTTTGCTTATTTTTTTTTTTGTATTTCTTTTGCATGGAATATTGTTGTAATGATATAACAAAACCTTTTTCTTTTCTCTTTTTCTTGAATTTTTCTTTTCTTTTTCTTTTGTTCTAGGGATACTTGCTCGGATTGGCTGTAGAGCAAGGGATTTTTATTCTGGGTAGGGGTGAGCTTGTCCTTTTGCCAATTCTCAAAGATTCTAGACCATGTGCATGATAGGATAGCAGGGGAAACTTTTCACTCAAGAAATCACTTCTACTATGTAGCAAAACATGGAAATTACAAATATAATCATTTTATTGTGAAAAGATGTGCTTGGTTTAAGTAAATAACAAGATCAATTCTCTATGCTCAAACTTTATTTAATTGAATTTTGTGAACTTTGATATAAGAGAGATTAGTAATCATGCCAGATAAAATCAAGATATTTATTTGTTGTGAGTGTGCAAGTGAGGGATTCAAAATAAATGCTAATTTATCCAAAATAAGTTGAAACATATAACTGCAATAATTGTAAGAAAATATATATAAACACTTTTGAGAAGTTTTGAGAATGTTGACTCTCTCTTTCTTCTGTATATTGTTTTGGTTTCGAAAGAGTCAAGCATATAGCTGTTTTTAGATTTTTATTTTGATTTTTGTTTTTGAGCAAAAAGAACTTAACAAGTGCTTTAAATAAATGCAATAGATAGTTTTTGAAGATTTTTTTGGAGATTTATGAATGTTTTTGATGTTTTTGGATAAATTGAAAGAAATACAAGATAGTAATTTTGAACAAATATATACATGGATGAAATGACCAAATTTATGCATAGTAACGTTTGAGATGTAAAATATTCATGGGTTCTTTAAGTTCTTTACCATCTAAGGTAGATAATTTATATGCTCCAGATTCAAATTTTGCAAGTAATGATGTATGGTCCGAGCCAGCTTGGGCTCAAATTTACCTTTAAGTTCCTTAGTTGCATTTGTATTTTTTTGATTTTCTTTTAAAACAAGGTCGCCGATCTCAAAGGATCGATGACGAACTCTCTTAGCATATGATCTTTTAAGCTTGTTTTGGTAAGCACGGAGATGCTCCAAAGCATTGATGCATTTTTCATCTAGGAGTTCCAGCTGACTGAGTCTGCCAGCACGATATTCATCTCCTACTTCGGTATCTTGAAGTAGCAGAGCCAAAGAAGGAACTTCCAATTCAAATGGAAAAACCGCTTCTAGCACCATACACCAAAACAAAGGGTGAAGTTCCAGTGGGGGTTCGAACACTAGTTCGGTAGGCCCACAAGGCTGGATATAACTGGATGTGCCAGTCACGGCCAGTTTTATTGACTAATATTTTGAGAATTTTGATTAAAGTTTTGTTAGATGCTTCTGCTTGACCATTACCCTGAGGATAATAAGGGGTGGACCAACGATGTTGAATCTTATATTTTTGACATAATTTTTTAACATCTTTATTTTTGAAAGGAGTTCCATTGTCAGAGATGAGGTTCGCAGGAATTTCGAACCTGCAAATGATTTGATTAAAAATGAATTTAGAGACTTGTGAGCCAGTGCAAGAAGCTAAAGGCATAGCTTCAACCCACTTCGTGAAATACTCAGTGGCAGTTATGATGAACTTGTGTCCATCAGAAGACACAGGATTGATTTTGCCAATAATATCCAAGCCCCATTTAGAAAAGGGCCAAGGAGATGAAATAGCCTGCAGCTCTTGTGCAGGCGCATGGACAAGGTCAGCATGTTTTTGACACTTGTCGCAATGGCGCACATACTCATGTGCATCCGTTTCCATGGTAGGCCAAAAGTATCCTATCCGAAGGAGCTTTTTAGCAATGACACTACCACTAAAGTGTCCTCCACAAGATCCATCGTGGGCTTCACTCAAGGCTAATTTAGATTCTTCTAAATTTAAACATCTTAATAGGATACCTTCAAAAGATCTCCTATATAAAGTATTGCCAATTATGACGAATCGACTTGCTCGTCGACGTAATAACCGACGCTGGTTTCTATTAGAATTGGCAGGGAAAGTCCCATTTTGGAGGAAATCATATATGTCTGTATACCAAGGTTCAGGAGTAGTTTCATTGATTAGAAACACATCCAAAGGCTCTAAGCATGACTTATTTGAAGCGGGTTCCTGGAGTCGACGAATAATGATAGTCGCATATTCGTCATCTAACTCCAAGGGCAGGAGAGATGCAGCGGCGGCCATAGCGTCAACTGCACGGTTGCTAGTTCGAAGAATGGCTTCCAAGGTAACTTGATCAAATAAAGACATTAATTGTAAAACATAGGCCTTATATGGGCACAGTTTATCATCTCTGGTTTGATAAACTTCATTAATTTGGTTTATAACCAGTTGGGAATCACCAAAAACTAAAAGGTTTTTAATTTTTAGCGCTAAAGCAGCTCGTAATCCAAGGATTAGAGCTTCATACTCAGCAGTATTGTTGGTGCAAGCAAAGGTCAGTTTGAAGGACAGAGGAATAAGATGTTTTTGCGGAGATATTAAAATAATACCCGCACCAGCCCCACTCATGCATCGGGCTCCATCAAAGTATAAGGACCATTGTTCAACAAGGTCCGCCTCTAATTGAAGGCATTCATCGAGAAACTCGATAATGAGGGGATGAGTAGACTCTAAGGGTGCAACAGCTAATTGATCTGCTATGATTTGACCCTTAACAGACTTATGTCCTATGAATGTGAGATCAAACTCACTCAGAGCAAGAACCCACTTGGCTGTGCGACCCGATAAATAAGGTCGACTCATGAGATATCTTAAGGGATCATATTTGGCAATGACATACGTTTTTTGGCTAAGCATATAATGTCGTAATTTTTGCGTAGCAAACACGACTGCGAGACATAGTTTCTCTAATGTTGTATAACGGGTTTCATAACTGATGAAGGTTCGGCTAATATAATAATTAGCACGTTCTCGCTTTTCATCATCGAGTTGAGCTAACATAGCTCCTAAGGCCGAATCTGAAGCAAAAATATATAGAAGAAATGGGCGATCAGATTTAGGCGGTGAAAGCACCGGGGGATTAAGGAGGTATTGTTTGAGAAGTTCAAAAGCTTCTCTACATTCTGTGTCCCAATTGAAAGGGACATCCTTCTTAAGAAGTTTGAGAAAGGGACCAGTTTTGTCCGCCAGCTTATCAATGAAGCGACGGATAGCTTGAAGTTTACCTTGTAAGCTTCGTAATTCAGATATATTAGTAGGTGCGGGCATATCAGTGATAGCCGCAATTTTGAGGGGGTCGATTTCAATACCACGTAAAGAAACTAAAACCCCTAATAATTTGCCGGATTTGACTCCAAATATGCATTTTGCTGGATTTAACCGAATGAGATATTCTCGTAATCGATTAAAAACTTTTCGCAAATCATCTAAATGATTATTTTCAATAAGAGAGCGAGCTATAATATCATCTACATAATCATGTAGGATATCATGCATCATATCATGAAAAATGTAGGTCATAGCTCGTTGGTAAGTTGCACCGGCGTTCTTTAAGCCAAATGGCATCACTTTCCAAGCAAAAGGTACCCCAGGGGGTAATAAAGGCTGTTTTAGCCTGGTCTTCAGGAGCTATCCGAATTTGATTATAGCCGGAGAATCCGTCCATTAAGGACATCATCCCACTTCCGACAGTAAAGTCAATGATTTGATCCATATTTGGAAGAGGAAAGTCATCCTTAGGGCATGCAGCGTTAATATCTCTAAAATCAGTGCAAACCCTAACTTTGGTAGCTTCTTTCTTGGTGACTGGAACTACGTTTGAGATCCATTCAACATAATCAATAGCCTGTATAAAGATAACATTCAGGAGTTTTTCTAACTCCCCTTTGACTAGCAAGAGCCACTTTGGGATGCATTTTTCTAAGTTTTTGTTTAACAGGTTTAGCATCCGGATGGACCACTAGATGGTGCATGACGACGTAAGGGTCTAGACCTGGCATATCTTCATATGTCCAAGCGAAGACATCTTCATACTCTTTAAGGAATGTAATGTATTGCTCTTGTTTTTCTGGGCTTAATTCTGATCCAATATTGATTATGTGAGGATTGTCCTTAGTTCCAATATTAATTTTAATGACATTTTCTACCTCCATGTGTAGATCTCTTTCAAAGTTAGGTGGGGCGGGTGAAACGCCCAACTCTTGTAATTCTTGTAAGGTTAATTTAGATAATTCATCTTGAGGGTTAGT
The DNA here is from genome assembly GCA_028583015.1 of Wollemia nobilis. NCBI lineage: Eukaryota > Viridiplantae > Streptophyta > Pinopsida > Araucariales > Araucariaceae > Wollemia > Wollemia nobilis. The sequence goes on from JAQPPZ010003618.1 coordinate 405,678, forward strand.
GGTCTCAAGCTGAGCTATAATTGGTATAGAACCATCAAAATAAAACCCATTGTGCAACATCTCTTCAACAGAGACATCATGGAAGATATCTCCTTCCAACTCTTCATCGGGGTCAGCAATCATTTCAGGGTATGCTATGGATAGCATGTTGCATGAAAATGACTGATTTTGGAGAGGCAAATCAACATGTCTATCCAAATAATCTTGATAGGATATGAGGTGATCATCCTCTTCAAAAGGAAAGGGTTGACCCTTACTAGGAAATAGGCCCACACCACAGCGGGCATGCCACGGTTCTACCTCGAAAGGTTCTTTCATGCCATTTTGGAAAGGTCCTAAGCCTTTCCCTTCATATCCCATTTTAAGCATCATGGGTTTAGCTTTAATATAATCATTGGTAAAATAGCACCGAGCGTACCCCTCATGGTGAGTTTTGATATTCCGAGGGATTCTTCCCTAGTCATATCCTTTATAAATGAAGGCACAACTCCCGACTTGGTAAGTACTTCCCATAGGTTGTGGGAGGCCCAAAGTACGAGGAGATGGCGGCAATTTATTTAAAAGGTTTGAATCTTGCATGAAAGCATTCATTTTTTCTGATATTAAAGTTGTAGATAAATCTGGTAAGAGGTCATCAGAAAGGGCATAAGATGTAGAAGGCTTATTACCTATGTCTTGAGATGTGGAAGATATGATAGTTGTTTCTATGGGTTGTGAAATTATAGGAATAGAACTTGAAGGATTGGTTGTAGTTTTAAAATCTTTTTGAGGTTCTAAAATAATTTGTTTAGAGGGTTGTTGATCTTTATGGGAGGATGAAGTTAATGGAGGGGAAATAGATGAAGTTATGGGTTTATGTTTCACAGTTTTAGATGAAAAAGAAGAACTAGAATGTGTGGATGACAGAGCAGGGCAAAATTGCACTCCAACGGGTTCTGCCAAAGCACACATATCAAAAGGTCTAGGGTCACCATGAATAGTGACTAACTGATTTTTAAACTCAAACTTAACACATTGGTGTAAAGTTGATGGGACCGCTCGCATGGCGTTGATCCAAGGGCGACCCAAAAGTATATTGTACGATGCTGGACAATGTACAATAAACACAGTTGTCTCAAGGGTTCTAGGACCAACTTGCAATGGGAGGGTAATAACTCCACATGTTTCTTGTGTTTCGTCATTAAAAGCTTTAATAATCATATCAGTTTTCTTCATTTCATCACTTCTAAAACCAAATCGTTGGTAGAAGTCAAAGGTGCAAATGTTTAGAGATGAGCCATTATCAATCAAGACTCGTTTGACAGCCACATCTCCAATTAAAGCAGTAATATACAAGGGATTATCCTTGTGTAAACTATGTTGTGGGATATCTCTATCCCGAAAGTCAATACAATCAATCTCTCGAGTGATGATAGTATTGGCCATAGCTTCAGAGTTGAATGTTTTGAGGTACCATCATTTGGCTCAGTGTAAGCATCAACTCATCCCTATGGGTGGGAGAGGATCGTAATAAATCTAAAAGGGAAATTTTGGCCGTGGTATTGGACAATTGCTCGTTAATACTATAAGGGGGTTTAGGTTGAGCATTAGAAGTATGATTCCCTTTATTGGGATTTTTCAGAACGAATGGAGCTGATCCATCGTTCTGGTTTGGTTCTTGTTGGGAATTTTGAGCTTGTTGTCGGGTGACGACTCCGATGGTACCTACAATGTTATAGTGACGACGTTGAAACGGTCTCGGTTGAGAATTTATGGCTTGTTCATAAGGAAGGACTATATTAGAAGAAGGTCGAGTAGTGACTCTTCTAGGAAATGGTTCTTCTGGAACATTAGCATCTGTGACAAGTTGAATAGGATCTGATTCGTTTTCAGAACTATTCGATTGAATAGTGTCTACTTCACTTTCACTATCTGATTCTATATCACTAGAATCAGAAGTTTGAAAATTATGTAAGGTCCTGGTCGTAACCAGGGATAAGGTTGTGTCAAATATTTGAGAATCCTGAATAGGTAATTGTCCGCTAATGGTTCCTACATATCGAGTAGGAGGGGGAACATTATGATGTTCAATTTGATTAGCTACCTCTTTACCATGTCGTGGTAAAGGGTGTTGAAATATGTCTAAAGTTTGATTGGCATTTTGATTTTGATTTTGGGGAACAGTATTTTGAGTATTATTAGGAGGGTTTTGTTTGGGTTGGAAGGCTTGCACTTCCATTTCATTATTGTCAATCAAATCTTGTATTTTATGCTTCAATATTTTACAAGCGTTGGTAGAATGTCCAGGTCCTCTATGAAACTCACAATGCAAATCAGCTCTATATCCGGGTATACTTGGGTCAGGCTCCCGGATAGCTGGCAGTTGGATTAAACCTCTTTCGAGCAATTGAGGTAAAATAGTTGATAAGGGTTGGTTTAATCTAGTGAATTCTCGAGGAGGCTTGTCAGGAGGTTTCAATATGAATTTTTTTGTTGTCTTTGTTGCATTGACATTAGCAACATTTCTGCTGTCAGTGACTCCATCACCGACAACCTGTTTGTTTTTATATTGATTTCTAGATGTTTTCTCATCATCCTTCTTCCTAAGTTGGCCTATCCTAATGAGGGCATCTTCTACTCTTCGAGCTAAATCTATAGCTTGATCGAAGGTAGTCAAAGTAGCTATTGATAGCTCATAAGAGAGTTGTTCTTGTAAATTGTTGATGAAAATGTCTAACATTTCCCTATAGGGTAGCACAAAGTGCAGTTTTCCTGTCAATTGTCTCCATCTAGCTAAGAAATCAGCAAAGCATTCGTCTTTATCTTGTTTTAAATTGTATAGGTCTTTAATAGTTACATGCCTCTCGATGTAGGCACTAAATTGATGAACAAATGATTCAGCTTTTTCTTCAAAGTTTCTTAAGGAGTGAGTGGGCAATTGATAGTACCACTCTAATGCCATTCCACCTAAACTTTTGGGGAACATTTTTAGTAATAGCAAGTCGTCATGCGATATGTCGTGACATGCTATCCTAAACATGCGAAGATGCTCTATGGGATCTTCGGTTCCTTTATATATAGGCAGGACGGGCATGGGAAAATGTTTAGGGTATGGTTGAGCTACCACTATGGGATCCAAAGGTTGACTACAGATCTCTCGATAATTATACGAGGGACGGTAGGGATCTATCTGGTCCATACGTGAAGCCAATTGTTTCACCATGGCTTCCAGATTACTAGTTTGCCCCCCATATTGGTTTGGTAGGGCATTGACATAAGTGTTATGGGCATATGATGGAGGAACATGCAGATTAGATGCCATGTTATTGTTGTGTAAATTATTGGTAGGAAAAGTATTATGGAGGAAGTTTGTATTATGTTGTATTCCAGATTGTTGAAAGTTTGTATTTGGCTTTGTTTTAGGTTTCTGTTTATTTAAAGCATTTTGCTCAATAGTTTGGCGGAACAAAGTAGTGAAGGGAATTTTCTTTTGTGTGGGAGTGATTTTAGGTTGAATAACAAGTTCCTTAGGAGGTTGGGTGACCTGTTGTTTTGACATGCTTTGGGCTATAGTGACCATATCCGCATTGGATGGTCCACCCTTGTCACTTTCTTGATCAATGAAAGACAAGGGATTAGTCCGCATATTGCATATATATTCCATGGTTGCTTGAGTTTTACTAATTTGCCCTTTATCAAGGCGAATGGCCACATTAAGGTCATCAATGTTTTCCATGAGAAATCTCTTGAAATGCTCTGCATTGTCAAAGGCAATATTTCCATTTGGAGCTATTCTAGGGGATGAGGATCCATCCTCTTTAACATTTGCTTCTTGTTCTTTATCTTCCCCTAAGTCTTCATCTCGATTGACCTAGAGTTTCTCCTTCTGGATTTGTATCTCCAAGAAGGACATTTGGGTTTTCAGTTGTATCTTGTAACCAATCTTCTCCTTCTCCTAACGTTTCTTTACCATTCCTAAGTTTAGGCATGGTGCTAAGTTTTGATTTCAGCAAATATATATATATATATATATATATATATATATATATATATATATATGCAACAAATTAAAAGGTATATATTTATTATATACCTAATGCAATATTGGAAATGAAATGTTTAAGTTTTTTACTATGTCTTTTGATTTTTTTAGTTTTTCTTTAATTTTTTGAAATAATACAATAAAGACAGCAAATGAAACAATAAATGCACGCAATAACAAGACTGAAAGTAAATGAGCTAGTCTTCTAAGAACAATTTATAAACATCATTAATAGGCTCTAGTTCTTCAAGGGTCATGAAATGTTCTTCTTCAAATTGAAAGTTTTCTTTTAAGAATTTGATGAAAAGGGCTATGGTAATATTATCTGTCTCAGATGCTGGTTGATAGAAGTAAAGCTCGTGGCAATACTCTCGATATAACACAGCACGAGGAACTCTATTCCATCTTTCCCTATCTCGTAAGAACAACCTCTTGGTCTTCTACAAGGCCTAGGAATCGGTGTACAATGTCTCGCATTCTCGAGGTATTCCTCGAAGCTGAATAATTCTGAAGATACTAAAGCTCTCCTATAGGCTAACCATCTATGGCAGAGCTCTCTCGAAGTTCATGATAAAAAACTATTTGATGAGGATCCAGGATTCTATCCAAGACTAGCCTCTTAATTTGCTTAAGTTGTGTGGACCTAGATGAAATGAGACTAAGTCTCCTATCAAGTTCGTTCCACAAGGATTGAGTTCTACTTGTTTCAGGGATACTAAGGACAGAATTAACTTCTATAGCTGCCAATTGATTTTCTACGTTGATAGTAACTGCTAACCTCTTTTTAGGAGCTACCATCTAAACATGACTTTAAACCTTAAATGTTTAAAATGCATCTAAGTTTTAGTTGTTCTAATTTTTTGTTTTTGTTTTTGTTTTTGTTTTCAAAAGGTTATGATGCATTCACGTCGGGTTCACCAAAATGTATCGCTCCAAATTTTTCGCATCCCTACCTTCAAGCTATAGGATCCGCGCCCGGAAGGAGGATGGGAAAAGGATGATGCGGTACCTCGGACGAGAGGACTTTGCGAAGGTCCCGCCTCTCAAGGGAGGTGTATTTTGGTGATTTTTCGACGGATGGTGGGTTCACCAGGAAACATTTAATGGCGGTTTCCACGCCTAGGTTTTTGGAATGTGTTTAATGAGTTCGTTTTAACCTTAAACATTCATCCTAGGTTTGGCCGAATGAAACTAAATTAAACTATATGAAAATGCAAGTTCCATGAATACAGCAGACAGATTTGAAAGCAGAAAACAGAGAATTTTACAGAATGACAATGAAGAATACCTGATCCGGATGTCTGAAGAAGATTCTGACGTTTGAAGCAGTCTGGATCGTCTGGAATTCTACAGAATCGCCTGCAATCTGACAGGATCGTCTGCAATCCGACATAATCGTCTGAGACTGACAGATTCGTCCGAGATCTGACGAATTCGTCAGACGAATTCGTCAGAGACCTGCAAAACAGAAAATAGATGCAAAATACAAGAAATCCTATTGTGCAAACAGAGGCAAATTACACCAAATAGCAATATGAATACTGAACAATATTTAAGAACAGAAATTAATGCAAATTACTGTACTTTAATGGCAAATCATGAACTTAACATGCATTCTAAGCTAAATGGGTGAACACCAAATGCAAAATAGCATAAACACTAAATAAATAGTCTAATTTGCAGAATAAAAAGACGGAGAAAGAGTTAAGAAGAGCAAACTTCAGGCACTGATTGCCTCGATGTAGACTGCAGTCGAGATCGTCTCGCATCAGTACGAAATCGCCTCGAATTCGACAGGATCGCCTCCGATTTGAACAGGTTCATCGACGACGATGGGTGCTGGCTCCGGCTGAAAACCAGTGATGTACCTGCAACAAAATGGCTATGGGACTAGTGCAAAAGCAAAATTAGGATGTGTTGACGCAGAGGGAATCAGTTTGCAGATAAATTCAGCCAGGGGTTGGGGAGGGAAAATCCTAGAAGTTAAATAGGCTTAGGGGGAGTTGTTGGGAGGTTGGAGATCATCCCAATTTGGGAGATCTCCAACGGGGGAGGGTCCCAACGGTGCAGACACGCTTCTGCCCATATTGGAGACCCGTTGGAACAGATTCCAACTATGCAAATTCAGTTTTGCGACAAGATCGTCTGGACGTCCTAGTCCAGACGAAATCGTCAAATCTGGGGCGATATCGTCTGATCGGCGACGATATCGTCAAACGGTCAAAACAACCTCTAAAAATGGCACGAAAAAGGGGGAAACGGATTTCCCGACGGTTAACGGGCGGTTTGGGAGGTTAAATTTGATTTTTAAATTATTTACTAAGGTGAATGTAATTATTATAATTTTGACTGTGCCAATTTTAGGGTGCTACAACTCCTTAACCACTTTTAGGCAATAATTTTGTTCCACATAATTCTACATATTATTTCAAATACTTACTTTTATCCATGTCCTCCTCTCTATTGCAAACATATTATTCAATACTTTAAATAAATATTTGAGCAAAACATTTACAAATACTGCACTCTTACTCATTTAATCTATAAAAGCAAAATCGTTGCCTCTACATTTACAGGTCATGATTTTGTCGTTCATGATTCTACATTTCACTTGCTTAATTGTATTTTATCAATGAACCAAGGGGTCTGACCAGTGAAGAAAGACAACTACCCATCTCTTGTTGACCAAACAGACCCCAAAAAGCTAATCCCTGCTCCTAGTGTTTCTAGTATTTCAAGTTTCGCAAAAATTTTGATGAAGGTAGTGATTTTGTTAGGGATCATTTTCATATTGACTCTCAAAACAAGTGTTTCTAATTCCTGCACTCATAATTTCTATTTCTATAAATTGTCTATTATCAAGATAAGTATTTTGTTTTCTGATTTTCACATAAATAAGGGAATTTAAGGAATTTAGTTTAGTTTAGAAAACACTTTTTATTTTTTGATTTATGCATCAAAGTGAAAAAAAAATACTTTGAACTTATTTGTGCACTTTTCCTATAGGCAGCAAATCCACCTCCCAGAAGAAGAAAAAGTGAGTTGCTAGATTTTGATAGTTTTGGGAATAATTTGCTCAAGTTTTGTAAAACCGTACAGTTGGAGCAAATCGTACAGTGGTAGGCAAAATCATACATTTGGATTGGAAAATCATACAAAGCAATAGCAAATCATACAGGGCGCACCGAAATTCACTCAAATGCAAAGGAAATGTAATTTCGGGATGAAATGTCGCATGGATTTGCTAAACTAAGGTGTAAACTTAGGAAAATGCCAAAATAATGTATTCAGTTGTAGATGGGCAGTTGTGAATAATGGATTTTCTTAGGAACCACTTTGGAATGGCCTGGGCAACGTTATATAAGGCCCCATTTTTGAATTTGTAGGCCTGGCTACTAGTTTACTGGTTATTAGTTGCTAGAATAGAGATATAGACATATTTATGAGTTATTGCAATTACCTTGAAAGAGTTTTCCACATTGTAACTAAATTGACAACCATTAATGATAATAATAGATGTTATGGATGACAGTGTATGGTCTTGTTGTGAATGGATAATGCATTGTGGATTAACATTGTGTAATTGAGTTTCTACCTTACTGTTATATGTTAGTTTTAGGTCTTGTTGCAGCTTTGTGGAGAAGATGATCACTGGTGAATCATGGGGAATGATTTAGGAGCTTAATGATGTTGGTAAAGATATGTTGAAGCAGATTGTATGATTCTTGGATGGAATTACTTGTATAGAATCTCTCACCAGCCCAATTTGAATGCTTTGTTTGTGAAAGAGATTGTCTTGTTTAGGCTATTAAACCTTTACAAAACATCCCAGAGAGAGATTGGGGTAGAAGAGCATAGAAATTAACACCTTATTGTACCTATATTTCATATATATCATACATCATACATCGTACAAATCATACAAATAGTTGTTACCCAATTTGGTAAAACAAGTGATTGACAAGAACTTACCCGATTTGGCAGTTTTGGTGAATCGGCTTGAACGATTACAAAACTGTGTATGGCAGCCTCCAAAACAACATCTTTCAGTTTTTATGAGTGTAATATCATACTATCTTGGCCACTATATGATCTGAGATTGTACAGTGTATGTAATTAGGATCCATACAAGGAATTGATAGTTCGTACAAGGGTAGTTCGTGTGATTAGAAGACTGTCCGATTTGGTCATTGAGATAGGCTTGGCCTAGGAATCATTCTTGCCTCTGGAAAACACCTCCCCACTAGGAATACTCCACCGTTGTGTTACATTTGGTATCGTTGCCTTATCGAATCTGGCATTCTTGTTAAAACGGGTCGAATTTGACTAAAAATTGGAGGTGATTTTTATGACGGACACCAATACACAAAGGCGTGGGAGAAGGGAACCACGAGACAAAATTCTAGTAAGAAGGAGCACAAGTATTTCTCAAAGAGGAAACACGAGTAACTCAGATCAGAGTACGCACGAACCAGAGATAGAGCAAGTTTGGACATCCGAAGAGGGATACTTTGAGACGTTGATTGAGACAGAAGACGAGGAGGAAGAACCACCAAATATAGAGGAGACAGGTGACAAAGAGAAAGTGCAAGAGGATGGAGAGTGGATGGTAAGACCTGAGGAAGTGATAGTAGGGTTGCGAGAGGGTGTAGAGGATGGGAGTCAGGCACCAGGGCAATAGGACATGGGGACTCAAGAGGATAGACCAAGATCATCTCCATCAAACCAACAAAGAAAGTCGCAGAGTGAGGATGCATGAGAATTTTGTCATCGAGTGGAGGGACAAAACAAGATACCTCGAATTGACACTTCTGACGACAATGAGAGTAAGACACCCCCAAGGAGGAATCCGATAGAGATTCCATGGGACACCTCAAGTGAGAGCGATGACTCTCCTAAAATGGCTAACAGAGCAACCAAACAAAGATGTCCATCATTTTTAGGTGAGGGTAAGGAAGACCCCACATGGCACATAGGAACTTGCATAACCATTTGGAGAGAAAATGGTGTAGACAGATCGAAGGATTGGGTAGTCCTCTTTCCTGCCACCTTGAGAGGATTGGCAATAGAATGGTACCTAAAGAGAGAAAATAACATTGATTTTCAGACTTGGAATCAGATAAAGGAGAATTTCATTGAAGAATTCTGACCTTTAAAATATGATGGAGACATAGTCACCGAGCTTTGCATGACAAAACATAAAGCAAACGAGGATGTAAAATCCTTCAACCATTGACTAAAGCAGTTAGTCGATAAGATGCAAATGCCATTGGCAGATGTACTGATAAAATGGTGGTTTGTAGATGGGTTACTACCAAAATATAAGAAAAATATGAAGGGAGTACCATCTGACACATATGAGGAAGCATTGAAACATGCAAATACCTTTGAGAGTGAATCAAAATAGACATACATGGGAATATTGTCTCATCCCAAGTCAAAATATTTAGATAGTGAGGAAGAAGACACTATCTAGAGGATGGTAGCATCATTCCGCAAGGAGTTTGATAAGATGGTTAAAGAACAGAAGATCAAACCAGACAGGAAGGAACTATGGTGCACATAATGCAAGAGTGAGGGACATACAAATATGAAGTGTTCGAAGAACGACTATTGCCATATTTGTAATGTGATGGGGCATGAAGTAATGCTCTGTCCCTACAATGCAAGAATCCATCCATAGGTACTATCAATCTAGGAGTAGGAAGAAAAACCATAGGCCCAAGGGAGCGGCCAACAAGCAATGAGTGGCGGTTACAAAAATAGCAGAAGAGGTGGTAGATAGAATCAAGGTAATCGACAAGGAGGACAAAGTCACTTACAGTATGACTCGGAAGGTAGACCAATCATACAATGTCACAATTTCCAAGAGTGGGGGCATTTTGCAAAGAATTGTCCTGCACCTCCGATGCAAGGAGCACCGCAAACAAGCACTACACACATGTGTAGATGGTGTGGTCCGGGGAACCACAAGGAGGAGAATTATCCAAAGTAGGCGAGTTCGAGCAACCCATAGAATGTGAGCTATTTGGACATCAAAGTTCCTCAAGTTAAAGAGGAAACTCAGGAAGTTTTAGCCGTGACGAGGAATCAAGCTAAAAAGGATAAGTATCCAGAGCCAGCAAAAGAAAAGCAACGCTGGCAAGCAGTAAAGAAAATAGTGCAAGAAGAAACTGAGAAAACTAAGCAAGGAGAGTCGAGCACTCAAAAGGAATTACGAAGACCATCAGAATAGGAGACAGTTGTGCAGAATCTGGCAGCACAGGTGTTGGATACCATAGTGGAACTTAAAGTATCTGACTTACTAGAAGCTATCCTAGAATTGTAGAAAGCAATTGTGGAGGAAATGCAACCACAGAAGGTGATGGAAGTAGAGATCCAACCAATTTTAGAGGAAGGATGAAAAGACCAATTTATGGATCCTACTATACTCATGATTGATGTGGGAAAGAAGCCTGCATTAATGCATATGGAGATTTTGGGGCACAAATTGATGCAAGTGATCATGGACGGAGGATCCAGTGTTAATGTGCTACCAAAAAGAACTTGGCTAGAACTAGGCACTCCATCCCTATGGGTACTAAGCTTCTGACTGTATGGGGCTAACCAGAATGATATTAACATCAAAGGAGTTTTGATTGCACAACAAGTAATGATAGCTGAGCAAGATTTTGTCTTGGACTTTGTTGTGATTGCAATGCAAAAACCTGCATACGACACTCTCTTGGGGAGAGGATGGCTATGAGTAGCTAAAGTTAATCAAAATTGGGAAAATAATCATATCACCTTCAAGAAGGGACAACATAAATACATGATCAATTTAGCTAATTAGAGAGTTAGTGAGGATGTACCTACAACTGACGAATCAAAAAACTCATCAGGGGATGAAGGACACGAACCTGATGGAGAAGGAATGATGTACATAGATGAATGTAGTGAGGATGAAGCTCGATCTGATAGCGGACTTATTCATTGGAAAATGGAGGATTACGAGATGTTTCAACCTAATTGCCTTTGTATTGAGTCAGAAGAGATCAAGGAAAAACAAGACAAACCAAAAGCTAGTAAAGAAACTAAGAAGGAAACAGAAGAGAAGTGGATGTTTCCAAAAAGCTTTGTGGAGTATATAGTAGGAGATGAAGATATTGATATAAAAGCTATGAGTGAGATGGAAAATATCAAGTATGAAGGACCCAAGATAGTGGACGTCAATCTAGGAACGGAGGAGGAACCTAGGATGGTCCACTATGGTGATGATTGGAATCCAGTATTGAAGGCAACAACTTTCAAGATATTCTTGGAGTACAAGGATGTCTTCGCATGGACATATAAGTATTTGAAAGGAATCCCACCCGAATTATGTGTCCATAATATTACACTAATTCCTAGTGCTCAACCTATCAGGAGGAGGCCATATAGAATGAATCCAAAGTATGTGGCATTGGTAAATACGAAGATAGAAAAGATGTTGGAAGCAGGAATTATATTCAGGGTGATGAACAGTGAATGGGTTTCACCTATAGTAATCACCTTGAAGAAGGAAATCGATAAGATAAGGATATGCATAGACTTCAGGAGTCTAAACGTAGTAACCATTAAGGATCCCTTTCCTATTCCATTCACAGATTCTATCTTGGAAGAAGTTGCAGGACATGAGATCTATTCATTTTTGGATGGATTCTCGAGATACAATCAGATCAACATCATTGAAGAGGATAAGTTGAAGACCATATTTGTTGTGGAGAATGGCATTTATGCATATAATCGAATGTCATTTGGGCTCTATAATTCCCCAACTATGTTTCAGTGAATCATACTGTATATATTTGACCAATTGGCGATGGGGAATTTCAAGGCATTTTTGGATGATTGGTCCATTTATGGGAAGATCAAGGAGCATCTTCCATCTCTTAGTGAATGTATGAGCAGGTGCAAAAATGCACAGATATCATTAAACCCAGCAAAGTGTTTTTTGATGGTACCATATGGAAAATTGTTAGGACACATTGTGTGCAGCGAAGGATTGAAGACAAATCCGGATAAAATTCGGATGATATTATTCATGGAAGAACCCTTTGACGTGAGTTCACTCAAAACCTTCCTTGGGTCAATAGGATATTACCGAAGGTTTATCAAAAATTATGCACATGTATCCTATATGTTAGATTCTTTGACAAAAAAGAATATTCCTTTCAGATGGACAGAGGAGCACCAGGGAGCCTTTGAGGAGTTAAAGGCTAAGTTGGTAAGCAATCCAATTTTGGTGTTTCCTAGTTGGGATAAGGAATTCCATGTCCACGTTGATACCTCAAACTTTGCAATTGGATTTGCATTGGATCAAGAAGGACAGTTTAAGTTGGATAAACCAATTTTCTTTGCTAATAACCTTTTTTTAAGGCCAAAAAGAAATTATAGTACAACAAAAAGGGAAGCCTTGGGGATGGTATATGCAGTACAAAATTTTAGGCATTACCTCCTAGTAAACCTCTTTGTGTTCTGCGTCGATCATCAGGCGTTGTTGTACTTAATAAACAAACTAGTAATACAAGGATGAGTTATTTGGTGGCTCGTTACGCTCCAAGAGTTTGTATTCTAAGTTGTGGTGAGACCTGGCAAGAAGCATGTGATTTCAGACTAGTTGTCTTGAATACGATCAGGAGAGCCAACGGGAACAGGAGTTCCTGATGAATTTCTAGATGTGCAATTATTTTCCATCAATGTTGTGCCATCATCGTACAAGTTGGTTGGTTAGTACCTATCCACAGGGGAGTCACCACAATATATGACGACAACCAAAAATAAGAGAATTTATGAAGTTAGCACCTTTCCAGGTAATAACAGGATTACTATACAAGATAGAAGTGATGGTATCTTATAGAGATGTATAATGGAGGAAGAAGTTAAGGCGACATTGAAATAAGCCCATGCAGGCTTAGCAGAGGGACACATGGGACTAGATGTTGTAGAATTTGTAGATTAAAGATACAACGCCAAACAGAAATAAAGAAATCACAATAAAGGAATGCAGAACAGTTGTACAAAATGAATGATTTTTATTAATCAATGGAGTTTAGAAACTCCTTTTAAGTACAACGGGGCCTGTAACCCTTTTCGTGATACAAAGTTACAATTTGTGCTAGGGTTCTCCGAAACCCTAGGCGGCACAATGTGGTGGCGTCTCCGAAGAATGTATCCTTAACCTCAACGAGAATGAGTGGGCTTCGTTGTATCCTTTGGCTCGGACCACTCCGGGCTTAGCGATTTGCTATCAACAAATCGAGATCTACCACTAGAATCCTGCACACATTAAAATTATCAAAGAGTTAGAAACTAATAAGAGGGCTCCATTGTGTGAGCCCTCGGAAACGATCTAAAACCCTAGATTTATGAAATAAAAATAAACGGAATGCGAGAATTCAACAGAGATTAATACATAAAGAAAGATTACTTGCTTTAGACGAATCTATACCTTTTCCTGTTAACAGCGGCGAGACCGGGCGGCGGCGATGGATGCGGCGAAAGGGTTTAGTTCAGACTTAGGGCCGTAGAAGACTCGAGAAGACTCGGGATTAACAGCAATAGCCAACTCCAGGACTTAGATAGGGAAGATAAGTAGGTTTAGCCGAAGAGATAGATAGGGTTTGAGCCATCAAGGTGACTCAATTTATAATCTACTCTTAGGGCACACTTTAGGGTTTTAACGACACTTTGAACGTGTGGCTAAGATTAAAGTGGATCCAAGGGTAGAGAATAAATCTAGGTTGTGAAACGGATTAAGATGGATGGACGGATGAGATTAAATGAAGGATGGACGGCTCGGATTAAATCACTTAAACTTTATTTATATATATATTAAAATATATTAAAATATTAAAATATATATATAAATATTAATTTAAATAAATTTGGGGATGAAAAATGGCGGGAAAAGTGAAATTGGGCCAAATAATGGTGGGAAAGTGTGGATTTGGGCCAAATAATGGCGGGAAGGATGGATGAGTGACACGTGGTGGAGGAAGGTATAGATGACTTACAAGTGGCTGGATTTTGGTGTCTACAGATGCCCCTTTTTGAGCTGCTTTGTGTGAAGACACAATGTAGCACAAAAACTTAAGACACCTAAAAGTTGGATCAGACGCAACTCTCTCTCAAGACTAAAGCACAACTTTGAAGACCAAAGAATAAAAGAATATTTAAAAATTTTCAGCTTACCCCCTCAATTGGCGAGCGAGAATGGTTCTCACAAGCCAATTGGAAGAAATCGGAAGAAAATGAACCGTTTTTTCCCCAACGGTGAAAAAAGGGGTTGGTGCATGCACCATCTGTTTATGTCCCAACTGAAAAGGGGTTGGTGTACAAACCAGAAAAGAATATGATTGAAGACGATATGAGTGATGTGAAAGATGGACCGTTTTCTGCCCCAACGGTTATAAAGGGATTTTTGCCAAACTGTAAATTCCATGATCATGTAAGATGAATTCCACTATAGGAAAATTAGAAATTGATAACGGATGCCCCAACTCCTGTGTGTGAATCCATACTGTTGATGAAATTGCCTTGTTGGCGCCATTGATATGCAGAGATGAAAGATGCATGAAAGATTCCAGAACTCAGAGATGCTCCTAGTGATTGTATGGATAATTCCTCGGGTCGGAACCAATCAACCTAGGTAGCCACAATCTCTAGCAAGACTTAAAATAATGACGATATGAAAGATTGTCCATGTTTAAGGCCCCATGAACTAGGCCATCAATGACAAGCTGTTGAGCAAATTAATCTTGGTATGAGGTCACTTGAAAAGTAGAATACCCAAAATTGATTTCCAATTTTCAAACAGTGAAATAATTGATGATGATAAATGGTAAGTGTCCTTATGGTGGTTTAATCCTCTTACCGAATTGCATGGATTCAAATCGTTGCAATCGCCAAGGTGATAGAATATACCACTAGATACGAGGTTTACTTTAATTTGATTTGGCAAAAATATGCATGATGAAAGAAGAATGAAATTGATGATAGATCAGAAGAATTGATGAATGTGGTTAATTTTGTGAAGGTTTTGAATATTTTTAACTCAATTTGTAAAACAATGATGAATGATGCGCTTTTTGAGAGAAATGACAAAATTTGTGTCCAAAACTGTTGTAACCTTCACAAAATGTTTTATTATGATAAGAAGAATGGATGAATGCAATTTGATGAAATTTGGAGGAGGTAAGCTTCAATTTTGTAAGTTTTGTTCCTTTATTCAATACTGACACCAAACGTCGGTCTGCGTTTGTGGTTGGCAGAGACGCCCGTCGGTGTTTAGGCGCTCTGCAGACATAGGACTATGTCTGAATCCGCCATGAAATGCCCTACTGCGTTTCAGGGCGCCAAAATCAGCTATTTAAATAGTTTCAGCGAGAATTTCGCTCATTTGTGCGTTCGAGCTTAAGAGAAGTGCGTCTGAGGGAGTGGAGTGAAGTGGAGTGAAAGGTTGTGTGGGAGAGTGAAGCACGCGGGAGCTATGGCGGAGATGGGAGCGGACGCGCCAGTGCAGCCAGCTGAGGTATTTGTTCATTTAAGCAAGTACTTATTATGTGTTTTTTTTTTTTGGAAAAATTTGTAACAAATTTTTGTTTTGTTGTTTTGCAGCTTAGGGTGTTAGAGGCACGACACCGATTCTCCCCTATCATTCCGGGGATGAGGAGGTCGTTGTCCCAGGAAGACCGGGAGATATTGGATGCAGTGGGGCTAGCGGAGGCAGCCCGGTTGGAGGTAGTTCGGGCGGATGAGGGGTACCTCTCGGCTTTGGCCGAGAGGTGGGATCCAGATCGGGGGACGTTCCAGCTCCCGGCTGGAGAGATGACGGTGACGCTTGAGGATGTATACCGCATCCTCAAGGTGCCCGTGGAGGGGCGCGGGTGGAGGTTGGACGAGATAGGGCCACGGAGATGGCCAAGGTGTTTGGGGATGAGCGGAGGGAGATCCGGACGGAGAGCGGGGGGATCCCATACTTGGCCATGTATACGGCCAAGGAGTTGGGAGCGGTGGAGGCTATGACGATGTTCGTGTTGGCCAACATTGTGGCCCCGAACAGCATCGGGTGTAGGTTCCCATGGAACACGATGGGTGTAGTGAGCGAGATGCTCACTAATAGGGTAGTGTATGCCGGGCGCCCGCTTTATTGGCGCAGGTGTACGGGAGTTGTATGAGGTTCGAAGACGGGGCCGGAAGGGCCTGGGTTGCAGTGTGGTGCTCCGTGCTGGGGCTGGGAGCATTTTAGAGTGGCCCAATCGGAGGGGTTGCCATGGACTCATTGGGATGTGAGCCAGGCTTATGGTAGGAGATGGCCAGTGGCGGAGGAGAGACAGAGCCGCCCGTGAGATCGGGGCAATGGTATAGGAGACTATGGGTAGACTTGACAGATGCCCAAGTCATTTGGAGGCCTGGGGGAGGCGAGGTGGATCGGGGATGGAGAGCACCGAGACGGGTGCGACAGGCCAGATGGGTAGTAGGGCGGAGCCACGTGAGGGGAGTACATACGGATGTCTCGAGTACTCCGCTCGGGTCGGATTGAGGTAGGATGTCCCCGGTGAGCCGATGCGCTATCGGAGGCACGGATCGAGAGGGGATTTGTCATGTGCCGAGCCATGGAGGGAGGTAGTAGAGGACGATGAGGACATGGAGATCCTCAACATGGACGACATCGAGGTGATAGATGAGTATGCAGTATGGATGGCGGCAGAGCCAAGGTGGGAGCCACCATTGGTGGTGGTAGAGCGGAGAGCCCGAGGTGGGGTGGAGAGGGCGAGGGAACCGTGGAGGTTCTCAAGCGCAGGAGGGTCCCTGCCTTCGATCGACGATCGAAGGCGAAAGGGGAAGATGGCACGGTAGGCTCCGAGGAGCGGAGATGACGGGGAGGATGGCGGAGAGGGCCTAGGAGAGGCCACAGGAGAGGCTAGGGAGGTACCCCCTAGCGGGCACGAGAACGAGCTGGCGCAGGCTGCAACAGATAGCGGAGCGTGATGCTATGCTAGCTGCTCGAGACGAGAGGATAGCTTGGTTGGAGCAGCAGGCGGTAGAGCGGGATGCCCTGTTAGTTGCTCGAGAGGAGAGGATGGCCCAGGTGCGAGCGGACTTGGATGGAGCGACCGGGGTGCCCCGGGGATGACGGGGTGACGAGACTCCAGGCAGAGCTAGCGGAGCGGGAGCGACGACACGGGATAGACATAGCTAGGCTTAGGTCTAGGACTCGTTACATTGAGGCTCTGGAGGACACATTGTTTAGGCATCACATTGTGTTGCCTGATCCTCCATCCTCCTCTGTCTCTAGGCGTAGTGAGTCTAGGCACACCACTAGGTCTAGGGCTCCTACTAGGTCTCAGGGGTCCTCTTTTGATGGTTAGCTTAGTGCTTAGATGCACTCTTTATGAGCCTTGGTGCTCTATTGTATATTGTAGCCTTTTGGCATTCATTGTACAGTTTGACCTTTATACTATATATATATACATGGCTTTTATTTATTTGGTGTTTTACTCTCTTTTGTGTGAATGCCTATGTTTTTGTGATGCATGTTTTTATATGTTTTAATGTTTTTGATGCATATGTGATGGAATGGAATGCAAACTTATAGATGATTAATGCGTTTAATTAGACTAAGTAAATGAAATATGCACTAAGAAGCACTCATACTTTTAGATAGTTAGATTTAGCCAACTATTATCATAATTGTTTAATCAGGGGCACCGAACTTGGTGGCTTGTGAATGGATGACGTATGGAATGACATGAATATGGAAGAAGATATGGAGGGTGATATGGAGGTTGATATGGAAGACTATTTTACAAAGACTCAAACATGCTAGTGGTATCAAACAAACTTACTAACACTGCCTAATTCAACTAGGACCAAATGTGTGTGCATGCGAGTTCATTAACCAAATCAGAAGCATGGTAGTGACTCTAGGCAATCAAAAACCTGTGTGTGTGCAAGTGTGTTCATTAACCTCATCTTGCATAAATTAGGTAACCCTGTTATGGAGAAGACCCCGAAGCTAGTTTGTCCGTATGAGCATTCAGAGGTCTCTTTTTGAGGAGAGACATGTCGCCACGCAATGAGTATACTCCACTGCCAGTCAAGCGTCTATAGCCCCGGTGAAGGTTAACTCCATAGTCCATGTTGTTTTTGACCTTTGTAAGCCTTGGGGATGACTACCTATCCGTATGACTGGACAAGTAGTACGATCCTTACAACTTATTTGGGATCAGTGGTGTGTGAAAAATGTTCATTTCCTTAGAGCTTTGGGGAATCGGATTCTCAACCGAAGTATGATGAGAATTTTACCCTATCCTTACTACTCTGTTTATATTTATATTTTGTGATTGCTTGTGATAGTGGTAAGAACCACTGTTTTATGGACTATGTTTGCATGATAGGACAAACGAGGATTACCCTTTTCACTTCAAGGCACAACCCAAGGATGGTGTTATCTCTCTTTGACACAAGATGTTTTTAAGATGTGAAAATGTGATAGGTTCAAGACCGCTTTTGAAATCATTTCCCAATACTCAAGATTTTATTTAGTGTAATTTGTGATATGGCCCTAGAGAACTTTGACATGCATTTCGAAGTTTGCTTAAAACACTAGGAATGGCTGAGTGATTGAAAACATTTTGGCAATGTAAATATGTGCAAATGGAAAATGGGTGTACGAATGACAATTCGGTTTGATGGATTTTATGAAGGTGCCCCTGATTAAGGCAACATGACTTTTGCTTGACCAAATTTTATATCCAAAAGATAGAATGGTCTCTAACATGATATGCAACTATGGCTGAAAATGAAATGTTATGGTTTTCAATGAGATGTATGCACATGAAATGCAATGTTTTTGAATGAGATGTATGCAACTAACAATGAAATGCAAATTCTTTTTATTTTATTTGTTTTTTTTTTTTTTTTTTGTTGTACAAGCCATGTATATATGTACATATAAAATTCAAACTATGCGTAGAATGCCCTCAAGTGTATAACATTAAGTGGTTCGGGTTCTTCCTCTCCCTCTAAGCTGGCAAGTCTATAAGTTCCATTACCCACTCTTTCGGTGACCATATATGGACCTAACCAATTAGCCGTGAATTTATCTCGAAGATGCGGCAATGCATTGGTGTTTTGTTGATTCTCTTTAAGGACAAGATCCCCTACTTGAAATTCTCTTAGATGAACTTTGGCATTGTAAGCACGTTTCAATCGGTCTTGATAAACTCGCAAATGCTCTAAAGCATTGATTCATTTTTCATCTATGAGTGTGAGTTGATCAAGACGTGCTTGTCTAGCGGTATCATCATCGATAAATTCCTGCAAAGAAATTCGCAAGGAAGGGATCTCGAGCTCAAGAGGCATGATTGCTTCAGCTCCATAGACCAAAGAAAATGGCGTTGCCCCAATGGGAGTTCGATGCTTGTTACGTAAGCCCATAATGCCAAGGGGATTTGTGTATGCCAATCTTTATGATTTTCTTTAACAAGTTTCTTAAGAATAGCAATTATGGTCTTATTGGAAGCTTCAACTTGTCCATTGGCTTGTGGGTAGTAAGGAGTTGAGAAACTATGTTGGATATTATACTTTTCGCAAAGAGCTCGAACATCCTTATTCTTAAAAGACTTGCCGTTATCAGAAATAATTTTAGAGGGAATACCAAAACGACAAATGATATGGTGAAGTATAAACTCCACAATTCTAGGACATGTCGTACTGGTTAGAGGAATAGCTTCAACCCACTTTGTGAAGTATTCGAGTGGTTGTAATGATGAAAGTATCGTTGTCCTGAAGAGGCGGGTGAAATCTTGCCAATTAAATCGAGACCCCATTGTGAGAAGGGCCAAAGGCTTTGGATGGGCTGTAAAACTTGTGATGGTATATGGGTTAAATTAGCGTGTTCTTGACACTTTTTACATTGTTTAACATATTTGCAACAATCTTGTTCCATAGTGGGCCAATAATACCCCATACGTAAAATACGCTTCGCAATGGCCATTCCACTAAAATGACCACCACAAGTACCATCATGGGCTTCAGCAATAGCTCTATGTGTTTCACCTGCTTCTAGACAGCGGAGGAGTACTCCATCATATCCACGTTTATACAACACATCCCCCAAAAGAACAAAACGAGCTGCCTTTTGCTTAAAACAGCGATGGGCAGTTCGAGACAAATCAGATGGGAGTGTTCCAAACTTGAGGAAGGCTACTATCTCACTAGACCAAGGCTCATATGGATCCGAATGGATAAAGCAAACATCTTTTTCATCCTTAGACTCAGCACGGACAATTGCAGACTTAGAGATTGTGGAAATGATTAGGGGTTGTACCTCTCCAAGGGAGTCCTTTGGAATCAATGATCCAAGAGAGGCCATGGCATCCGCAAATCTATTAGTCGAACGAGGCAAACTAGTGATCTCATACCAATCAAACTTAGAGAGCAACTTCATTGCTACATCATGATAAAGCTTAATGGTAGGTTCTTTGGCTTGGTATTCTCCTGTAATTTGTTTAACCACGAGTTGAGAATCCCCAAATATCCGAATACGCTTAATGCTCATAGCTATGGCTGATTGAAGACCTAAAATTAAGGCTTCATACTCTGTTGTATTATTGGTGCATTGGAAGTCTAGTTTGAATGATAAAGGGATGGGAATCCCTTGAGGTGTATGAAACACAACTCCAGCACCTTGACCTTTCGCGCACTTAGAGCCATCAAAGAATAGCGTGATGTCAACATCTTCCTCCGGAATGATGTCCTCTTCTTGTTCAGTGATAGCAAATACCGAATCATCCGGGAGCTCAATAATCAAAGGATGATCACTAGGTAGTGGAGCTTCCGCAAGTTGATCGGCTATAACTTGACCTTTAAAATATTTTTGGCTAATGAATTCAAGATCGAATTCGGTAAGCAACATTATCCATTTAGCGGTACGAGTGTTATTATAAGTGCGAGACATCATATAACGCAGAGGGTTTTCTCTAGCTATGACATATGTTGTATGGCTAAGCATATAATGACGAAGTTTCTTAGTGGCAAAAACCACTGCTAAGCACAACTTTTCCACATAAGCATATCGGGTTTCATAGCTTACCAATGTTCGACTAATATAATAGACAGCTTGCTCACGATTTTGTTCATTCTTTTGTGCAAGCATTGTCCCTAAGGCAAAGTCCGTTGTTGAGATATAAAGATTGAAAGGGACCCCTGGACGAGGCGGAGCTAAGACTGGCGGAGACGCTAAATCTTGCTTGATGTCATCAAAGGCTTTACGACACTCATCTGTCCATGAAAATTGTACCCCCTTTTGTAGTAGGTGGCAAAATGGCCTACATTTATCGAGAAAGTTGTGCAATAAAGCGACGGATTGAATTAATCTTTCCTTGCAAACTACGCAACTCCTTCAAATTAGTTGGGGGACACATTTCCATAATGGCTTTGACCTTGTTTGGGTCCACCTCAATACCTCGTTTAGAGATAATAAAACCTAGGAGTTTGCCTGAGGTAACACCAAAGACACATTTCTTAGGGTTCAACCTTACTTTATGCTCTAGAAGTCTATCAAAAACTTTTTCCAATACATCAAAATGCTCTTGTCGAGTTTTAGATTTTGCCAATAAATCATCCACATAATCTTCGATAATCTTATGCATATAATCATGGAAAATATAAGTCATGGCTCGTTGATAGGTTGCACCTGCGTTCTTAAGGCCAAAGGGCATCACCCTGTAACAAAAAGTTCCCCAAGGTGTGGTAAATGTTGTTTTGTGTTGATCTTCAAGGTTTATTCGAATCTGGTTGTATCCTGAAAATCCATCCATGAACGAAAGCATTTCATGACCAGCGCAAGTATCGACAAGAGTATCAATGTTTGGAAGAGGAAAGTCATCCTTAGGACACGCTTTATTTAGATCTCGAAAATCGGTGCAAACACGTATCCCCCGTTAGGCTTGCGAACGGGTACCATGTTAGAAAGCCACTCAGGATAATCAATCGGGACGACAAATTTAACATCCAGAAGTTTTTGAATCTCCGATTTAACTATGAGGGCCACGGTAGGATGCATTTTCCTAAGTTTTTGTTTGACAGGTTTAGCATCTTTTTGTAAGGTGAGGTTATGGACAACCAAATTAGGGTCTAGGCCTGGCATGTCTTTGTAAGACCATGCAAATATCTCCTTCTTCCGCTTGAGTAGAGCAATCATTTGCTCTTGTTCCTCTGATGATAGACTTTTAGCGAGTTTCACAATTTGGGTGCCATCTTGGTCTGGACTAAGGTCTACATCGATAGTTTCTTCAATAGACATGTGGGAACCTTCCTCAAGCTGATGGGGAGTAGGGATCAGATTTATGTCATCTAAAATGTCATCAGGCTCCTGTGCCTTGCTCTCGTCTATGTCTGCATGGAAGACCTCTGGCTTAGAAGATGAAGGTGAATGTGGAGGTGAAGGAGGAATGTAGTTGGCGGAAGCCCTTAACAATTCCTCGAAAAGGATGAACTCTGAAATAGATGGAGGAGATGAAATCCGATCCATGTCAATCAAGTTTGGGTTGATCGGGATTGGCTTATCCGGATCATATGGATTATGGAGCGGGGTGAATAAGTCTTCAAAATTCATTGTCGACTTATGGAAGAAAGGATGGGCGGAATGGAAGGGAAAACCGGTGAAGACCTCGGAAGACCTGAAATGCAAAACAACATAGTTTTTCAGTTTTTTTTTTTTTTTTAGTTTGAGTTTTTTTTTTTTTTGTAGTGGTGAAAACCACTATTACACACATACATAAAGCAATAAAGTATTTTTATATATTTTGATTTTTTTTTTTTTTTTTTTTGGGAATTTTCTGATTTTTTTTTTTTTTTGGTAGTGGTGAAAACCACTATTTTAGTATATACATATAATACAGGTTTGGATTATGGCTTATGGATGTGGCGGAGGGGGTGGTTCACCTCGTTCTTGTGGAAGAAGCAAGCGAAAGATGGCCTCTTGGAGAGGGAACAATTGGAGATAAAACTCGTCTTGTTCAGTGAGGGGAACAATGGGCGCCGACTCTTCTTAAGATTCATCACCATTTGACATGACGTCAAATTCTTCATAGGCTTCATCTTCGGATTCGTCGGGGTGGAGGATTTCTTCTTCTGAATTAAGATTAATGCTTTGAAAAGCTTGTTCAAAAGAAGAAAGGGATGGAAGTGGTTGGTAGCCCAGACCAAAACGCTCAGTGGGTCTCTGGTATGGCATATCGATGCGTTCAGTTACCCCTTGCTCGTATCGACCTAGGCCAAATTGCTGCCAATTATGTCTGTGGAAATAGCGAGAGGGAAAACCCTCCATCCTTTCGATATTGGCAAGGACTGGATGCTTGGGTTCTAGTATGGTGGTAGGACTAGAAGATGACTCTATTCCCCCATATACAAAATTAATGGAATTTGGCATAGAACCCATGTTATAAACCGATCCAATGGATAAATGTTGGTCATGTGGACGACCAAAATCTTTAGCTGTTTGCACATTGAACGGTGTGATGTGGACATCTTGGATGGCATACTCACCAATACCTGCATCAGTTAGATGGACCTTGACTTGGGAGGGAGATGGACTAGATGATGGAATAGAAGAATGTGGGATAGAAGAATTGGAAGGATTTGGTTGGGTTGATGCTTCACTGACTTGTGAAACATCAGCTGGTGATGGTTGGGAAGATGGAGGAATAATAGGTGATGTTGAAGAAGGTGTAGAAGAAGGGGGTAATGACGTGGAAAGAGATGATTGGTCATGGCCACATGTGCATGTGGTCAGTGATGAAGAAGAAGGAAGATTAGGAGATGAAGAAAGTGGTGAATGAGATGGAATAGCGGAAGAGGAAGATGGTTGCGATATGATGGGTAGCTCCTCGGGAATGGGAGCTTTAGAAGAAGATGGTATAGAAGAAGTAGATGGGGTCAAGAAAAGATGAGTGGATGGCAACACAATCTCATAAGGATTTGAGACATAGTTGCAATGTTTGAAGGGTTCGGTGTCGGCGGGTACACAATGAACCTGTCCCTCATATACATACTTGAGACATTGATGCGGTATAGAAGGGACACATCTCATCTCCCTAAGCCAAGGCCGTCCAAGCAATACATTGTATGCCATGGACCCTTCCAAGATGTGAAACAAGGTATGCAAAGTTCGGGCCCCTACCTCAATGGGCAAGATAACCGTGCCAACCGTGGAAGATAAAGCATCATTGAATGCTTTAAGAGTAAAAGTCGACTTGGTGATAAGGGATGGCGACGGCTCTAGATGACTCAACGCCGATGTTGTAATGATATTGATTGAGGAACCGGTGTCAATTAAGACTCTCTTGAATGGCTTGTGATCGATCTTGGCCATGATATGCGGTGGAGGATCTATACTTTCTGTTGACAAAGGTTTGATTTCAAAATCATAGAAAGTGATGGAGGGCTCCATGCATGTTTGAATACTCCCCACAAAGTTGTTGAAGGCATTAGTATCTTGAGTTTGAAGCTCGATTGACTTTAATATTTCCATTAATGCCTCTCTATGCGGGGGAGATTGTTGAATGAGGTCATAGATCGATAACTTGGCGAGAAGCCATTTTTAAGCTGGTAGTTAATCGGCTACTCAATGACATGATGGGTCGTTGGCGTTGAGTAGAATGATTTAGCGGTTGTTGAGAAGTACTAGCACGTCGTTGGGTCATTGTTACCTGAGGTGGATTGGGGGTTTGTACAGGTGGTTGTGGTTCAGCTTGATTTGGTTGGTTCGCCCTTTGACCCCGGGTTACTACGTTAATAGTACCCACAAAACCTTGGTATTGTTGTACATGGTTGACTTGATTAGGAGGAGTTACCTGAGTTACTCCCCATGAAGTTGTTGGAGCTTCCTCCCGATGTGGAAGGGGTGTTTGAAATACACCAAGATTTTGATTTTGTTGGGCTAAGGGGCTATCCAATTTAATGGCTCCAATCTCAATAAGATCTTGGATCACATGTTTGAAAGTCGTACAATTATTGATATCGTGTCCATTTTGCCTATGATAAGGACAAAATAGGTACTCCTTGTAATACTTCCCCCTTCTAGATGGTTCTAAAGGTTTAAACTCGGGGTAAAGTTAAGCTGATTTGTGCTATATAACTTGTTGAATATGACCGCATATGGTTCATCTAAAGGTGTGAACTGTCGCTTGGGACGATTTGTTTGCCAAGGTCGAGTTTCCATGGTTGGCCCAGTATTGTGAGTTGGTTGAGGAGGGGCGGGTACCGCATGATAAGCAATTGGTTGCGGTTGAATTTGCATTACTTGTTGTTGTTGAGCCATTACGGGCTGGCTCGCCACCACTTGATTAACTTGGTTAACATTTGAGGTTGTACTAGCCTGTGCTTGTTTGTTTTGGCCATAATTATTATTTCGTTGTTGGCCCTTTTGTTGCCATTCTTTTCTACGGGGTTTTAAAACACCCTCTTGGACTTTAATGTCTTCTATGATACTTGCTTGGGCCAAAGCCTCTTCAAAAGTCCTGTATTGTTGTAATTGGAGTAACCAAGAGATAGGTTTTAGACAACTGTGGGTGAACATTTTGGTTAACTCCTCCATTGGTAGGGAGAATGGCAATTTATTAATGATAGCCCTCCAACGGTTTCCAAAGTCATAAACAGTCTCATCGTCATGTTGCTTGAGCTTGTATAAGTCGGACAATGAGACTTTCCTTTGTACATTTAGGGAGAATCGTTCTAAAAATAGATTAATCAATTGCTCGTAAGCATAAATGCTATGGTGAGGTAAATGATTGTACCATTGTACAGCATCTCCTCCTAATGTACGAGGAAAAGTTCAGAGCATAAGAGCGTCATTATTTTGGATTCTAAAGCGAGCATGCATGAATGAGCTCACATGTTCATGAGGATCCTCGGTTCCTCAAAATTTGTCAAACTTCGGTAATGTTAAATCAGTCGAATATGGCAGTGAAGGTACCGAAGGATGAATTGGTTGATTGATCAATGACCTTAGCGTAGGTTTTTGACTAGATGAGCTAGGCATGTTGAGCATAAGGTTGTCAATCTGTTGTTGCATAGCATGGAGTCGAGAATCTTCATGAAAATTTTGATTCGTTTGATGATTATGATGATGCAATGGAGGAGTGGAAAAATGATGAGATGGGATGAAATTGCCTGGATTAGGCGGTGTGGAATGGACAGGTTGTTGGTATGGATGATACCGGAAAGAAGGTGATTGGGGTGAATGATGAACTGGACTGGGTTGGGAGAAAGGTGGGGTAGGAATGGACACCACCGAAGATTGGGGTACCCAGGTGGGGCCTGAGCTAAGAAAAGCTGGCTGGGTAGAAATTGGTTGGGGTGTAGGATTTACTACGACAGGTGGTTGGGCATTTTGTTGCTGTTGTTGCTGAAGCAACTTGTCGAGGTACTCCCTAACCTTATTAATTTCTAACCCAAGGGATGTGGGATGATTGGATGAAGGTGGAGGGCAGGCTGCCATGGTAGTCACAGGAGACTACGTAGCAAGGGCAATGAAGGTGGCTGAAGTAGGCAGTACATAGGAAGAAACAGATGAGTTGTGCCCCGGGTAGGGTGAAACCATAAATGGTTTGGGAAGAAGAGGGTTGAAATTGGTCATGGCTAGAGGAGGTTCCACCGGCCTCATAGAGAGAATTGGTGTACACCGGGGTAAATGGAGGAGAAAGTGGTCGGGAAGACACTACATTTGTCTCCAAAGGAGGACAATTGAGCATATGGGAAGATGTTGGAGATGAAGCCGGGTGAGCGGATACAACATTAGCCTCAAAAAAAGGGTTAGTGTAGACCTGAGTGAAACCGGCGGGTATGGTTGATGCAATATCCTGTTGAAAAATAGAATCTTGCATAGGGGAATCTTGGATTGGCTCAAGGACATAACCGGTGCCATCTCTTAAGTGAGTTTGCACTTGGGCCATATCAATGTGGGTAATATGACGGGAATTGTCTTCCTCCATGGGCATGGCCATGCGATAGACGGTAGAAGGACGTGAAAGACACTGCGGGGCGAACACTGCTGAAATTCACTAGGATAAGTGGTCATGTTGGTGGTGGGGATGTTATTGTGAATTATTCATTTGATTATTTAGATTTAACACTTTAGATTGATTCCTTGTTAAGACCATAACGCAATAAATCTAAACAAATTTAGAAAAGAAGAATGCAAAACTTGAATGATAAATTTACACTAAAGAAATTATCAGAAAACAGTCACAACCTAGGTTTCAACCAATGTGTCTTACCTGCGGTTAATTACTTATTTTCTGATCTTAATCGTAGTAAATTTTAAGTGTCCGGTTTATGAGTTTTGCATGTGATCTAATCTTGAATTATTCACAAAAAAAGGTAAAAACTATGGCTAGGAAAGGACAACGAGATTCTTACTGGTGATGAAATCCAGCAAGTTTGCTCGGGGGTGACCTATGGTGTATGAGGCAGAAGTTTAATGGATGGAGATGAATTCCACCGTCACTAAACTTCAAGCAATACACAGTGATGAAATCCAGATATTACTTGTTTTAAATGCAATATGAAATGCGGTGAATTTTATTTTAAGTGTTTTAGTTGTCTAATGTATACATACAAAGCTATAAATCAAAAGTTCTAATGATCTAAGCAAGAGGCCACTGAAAATATGCCATTTCCTCTGAAGAAGTGGAGTACACCGTTTAAAACCCCCTGCCTACCAATGATATCAGATATCAAAGGAGCAACCGGAAGGTTCGTCCACTTCTCTGCTTGGAATCACCCAATGGCAGGAGTACTATTGACATCCAATCAATAGTCCTACTTAGATAACTAAAACAGATAATTCGTAGCTATTCTAATATGCGGCTAGGTATGCAATTTTTTTTTTATGCAAGCAACAACCAATAATGCAATGCGAGAAAAATGTAACTAAAAATGTAACAAAAAAAATGTATATACGGACTTAAGCTGTTCTTTTCAGTTACTTAGTTTTTGTTCATTTTAAAGCAATGATCCGAAAAAGAAACAGAATACGGAGAAAAACCAAAAACGTAAAAAGTACAGTTTAACAAAGAAAAAAAAAAAACGCACTTACTCGGAAGCCTACGCTTTTTCTGTAAAACTGCCTTCAAACGCCCAAGGGAGTCTACGCAGGCTGAAACGCACCTCTGCGTTTCGGATCGGACTTCCAGACGCCGCTCTGCGTCTGCTGCGTTTTCTGCAAACTCCTCAGAAACCCTAGTTCGTTGGAACAACGAATTTCATGATTTTTGGAACCTGCAAAATAAAACAAAAATAGGAATAGATCAGTAAAGCAAGTATTAAAAACATGAAACCCTAGGGGGTCCCACCGTGATCGCCATTTGTAGATTAAAGATACAACGCCAAACAGAAATAAAGAAATCACAATAAAGGAATGCAGAACAGTTGTACAAAATGAATGATTTTTATTAATCAATGGAGTTTAGAAACTCCTTTTAAGTACAACAAGGCCTGTAACCCTTTTACGTGATACAAAGTTACAATTTGTGCTAGGGTTCTCGGAAACCCTAGCTGGCACAATGTGGTGGCGTCTCCGAAGAATGTATCCTTAACCTCAAGAGAATGAGTGGGCTTCGTTGTATCCTTTGGCTCGGACCACTCCAGCTTAAGCATCTGCTATCAACAAATCGAGATCTACCACTAGAATCCTGCACACATTAAAATTATCAAAGAGTTAGAAACTAATAAGAGGGCTCCACTGTGTGAGCCCTCAGAAACGGTCTGAAACCCTAGATTTATGAAATAAAAATAAACAGAATGCAGAATTCAACGAGATTAATACATAAAGAAAGATTACTTGCTTTAGACGAATCTATACCTTTTCCTGTTAACGCGGCGAGACTGGGCAGCGGCGATGGATGCGACAAAAGGGTTTAGTTCAGACTTAGGGCCGTAGAAGACTCAGAAGACTCGGGATTAACAGCAATAGACAACTCCAGGACTTAGATAGGGAAGATAAGTAGGTTTAGCCGAAGAGATAGATAGGGTTTGAGCCATCAAGGTGACTCAATTTATAATCTACTCTTAGGGCACACTTTAGGGTTTTAACGACACTTTGAACGTGTGGCTAAGATTAAAGTGGATCCAAGGGTAGAGAATAAATCTAGGTTGTGAAACGGATTAAGATGGATGGACGGATGAGATTAAATGAAGGATGGACGGCTCAGATTAAATCACTTAAACTTTATTTATATATATATTAAAATATATTAAAATATTAAAATATATATATAAATATTAATTTAAATAAATTTGGGGATGAAAAATGGCGGGAAAAGTGAAATTGGGCCAAATAATGGTGGGAAAGTGTGGATTTGGGCCAAATAATGGCGGGAAGGATGGATGAGTCGACACGTGGGTGGCGGGGAAGGTATAGATGACTTACAAGTGGCTGGATTTTGGTGTCTACAGATGTGACTGCACGAAAAATATTGTTAGTAGGTCTATGGTGGCCCACATTGTACAATGATGCAAAATAACACGTGAAAGCTTGTGATACTTTCTAGAGAGCAGGTAAACCGGTCAAGAGGGAATTTATGCCCTTACACCCATCGCAGCCATAGGAGTTTTTCGAATGTTGGGGCTTAGACTTTGTGGGACAATTGAAGACATCTCAAAGACAAAAATGTAGATATATCGTAGTGGCAACGGAATACCTCACAAAATGGGTAGAAGCAAGAGCATTACTTGATAATTCTGCCAAGATTACAACATGATTTTTGTATGAGCAGGTAATCATAAGATTTGATATTCTACTATGTATAACGAGTGACCATGGGGGACACTTCGTTAATGAGATTATCAAGACGCTGACAACAGATTTTAAGATTTTACACTCATTGTCTAGTCCATACTACCCGAGAGCAAATGGGCAGGTGGAAGCGACTAATAAAGTCTTAGTATCAACTCTGTATAAAACCTATGGGATAGAAGGAGCAGACTGGGAGGAAAGGTTACCATCCATTTTGTGGGCATATAGAACAACTTACAAACCAACAATAGAACATACCCCTTTCCAATTGATGTATGGTCAAGAAGCGGTGGTGCCAGTCGAGTTCTTGATACCAAGCTTGAGAGTTGCAGTAGAGCATCGCTTGGGAGATCAAGAAAGTTTGGAGGAACGACTGATGACGCTGACCAAACTAGATGAAATAAGAGTCATGGCATAGTGGGCGATTGAGATAGCCCAAAAAATATGAAAGGTGTGGCATGACAAGCATTTGAGGAAGTTGGAACTTAGTCCAGGGGACTTGGTTCTAAAATTTAACGAAAAGAGGGAGATCAAGCCAGGTAAACTGAAGACGTTATGGCTTGGCCCTTATAAATTTATTGAAGTATTGGATAATGGAGTAGTCAGGCTACAGAACCTGAATGGGATAGAGGTTCCCAACACTGTAAATGGCTCAAAGTTGAAGCCTTACAAAGTACAATGTTTATTCATTGCTTCAGAAGATATTGAATGAAGAAGATGAGCAGACGCTCAAGATGAGGCTCATCATGAGCCAGGTCCACCACAAGAGGAGCCGAATTTGGGACTCGCAAGACTATTTTCCGAAAGGGAGGAGATGCAACCAATAATTGAACAACAAGAGTTGGCACCTGGACCCAATGAAAGAAGAAGGGTGCGAGTACATATCAGACAGATGGATGGAACCATAGGAGAGGGCACTATTACCAAGAGCTTCGAAAAGGAGGTATCCATAGATAGAACATAGGGAACTACCTCGATAATCAAAAGAATGAAGAAGGGTAAGGCTGACAGTGCACAACGAGGATAGAGTGGATACATTTGAGATGGAAATTCTGGAGGATGCTAGGGAAGAAATGATAGAAGAAGAACTAGCGAAACTTTCCCCATTGGCTCAGATAGGGCTATTATAGCAGAGGATGAGAACGCAAACTCAACAATTGTAGGAAGAGTATCAAACACTATGAGGTCACAATGCGAGATTGAGAGCACAAGTAATCCAAGAATTGGATGGTACCATACAAATATTGGATGAACAGAGGGCAGTTAGATTACAAGAGATTGGAAGTGAACCTGAGGAGGTTGAAGACTTAACTCCAAGAAATGGTGGAGGAAATGAAGGTGCAAGTACAAGTTTGCCACCCCCACCAAGAAAGCAACCTACAATAAACGAGGGCGTAGAAGTACTTTGGCGAGATATAGAGGAGACCACCACATCACCTGAAGTGCACCACAATGTAGTAGGTATGACTGATTCTAGTGATGAAGGAATGTCATGGTTGGTAAGAGAGCCTAGTACAGATGATGATGAACCGGATAATCCTCATAATCCTCAGAGGGATCGAAGTATTCCAATTAGAGCATTGAGACCAAGGCAAGTCGGGAGAGTTCAGGAGGACAGACCCGAGAATGATACACAGGCATATGCAATAGCTCACCAGTAGCTGAGAAGACAAAGGAGGGAAGTTCGATGATTGGAGAGAGTGATGAATTTGCCAAACGACTGGGCAGAATAGAGAGAAGAGGGTCAGACTGACTCTAGCTCTGAGACAGACTTTTTTGATGATTATAGAGAAGTATTGGCATCTTCATCCCCCAGAGATCCTTTGAGGAAAGAATATGGAGGCATCACTTGGTAAGGGCTGATAGAAGAGTCAGAACCTTATGATAGTTGTCACCAAACCAGAGTCCACTGGCTAATATCGAGTTGGTAGATATTACTCCTGATGACCGAAGAATAAGAGGAAGAATTGGACAAGGACCTCTAAGACTTCAATGAGGAAGAGGAAGAGGTAGACGACCAAAAAATGATGGAGACCTTGGTGATGTTGCAATTAGAGGAGGTAGAGGATGAGGAAGATTCTGACCCCCTACTCCTAGATGGCCAGGAGATAACCCACTAGCATGTATGAATTGGGTAAGGAACCCACAAGATATACCCAGACTAAGAGGCATGTTACAAAACATGCTACAAAGACGCAGAGGGGGGCGACCACCCCTAAATCGACAAGGACCCCAATGAGAAGGGGGTAATTGGCAATTACCCCGAGTAAGAGAAGAGTCATCAATAGTACGGGGAGGTTTCATGCCTAGAAGAAATGGAAGGGGGAGATACCCACGTGGTCAAAACCTTGCTGGTAGAGGAAGGGTACACTTCGTAGATGGTGGAAACCTAGGCCAACAACGGACCCGATCACCAAGTTTGGAGCCAAAAATGATCCACGGAGATAGGTGAAGAAGTCACTCAAATAATAGTAGAGTGGTGAGGACACCACCACCATGGGATCAATCACCTGCACGGTGAGAAGAAGGCCTACCAGGGGACGAGACTCCAACTTGTCGATGTACAATTCCAAATTGTACACATTGTAGGAGGGGAAATGAATGGGCAACAACATCACAAGTAGAGACCAGCCAAGCAGAGGTACAAGAGGATACCACTAATCAAAATGTTATGGTCGAACCTCGAGGTCAAGATTGGGATGGGGTCATACAGGTGAATGTCACTGTGCGATTACCAAGGAGGTAAGTATAATTAGACTAGGATGAAAAAAAAAGAGAAAAAAATAAAGAAAAAAAAAAAAATTGTGCCTTAGTTGTGAAAATCCCTCGGGACGCAATTAGGAAGGGCGAGGTTGAAAACCGGAAACGACGGCCTCTCCAAAGAAAAAGAAAGCAAAATTTTCTCTAAGTTATGAAATCGTACAATGAAAAGGTACAAGATGGAAATCGTACAAAAGAGAGTCGTACAAGGCAATATTGACATGCAAATCATACATAAAGTCATACTGTATGATTTGGATCGTATAGTGTACGATTTGCCAACTAACTAATTAATGCGACATGCCAAAAAGCAGCGGTTGGAGGAAAAGAAGGGGGAAAAAGACAAAAATTTAAAACCAACTGCTGAGTTGGTAGTCATCTAGCAGTGGAGATGGAAAAAGCATGCAACTTGGCGCTTTTTAGATTCTTTTGACAGTTAGGGTTTTTAGTTAGGGTTTAGGGTTTTTGAAAACTTGCTTTAAAAGGAAAGTAAAGTGACCATTTTTTTCAATCACCAAGCAGAATTCAAATTTTTTAGGAGATTGAAGGGGAAAAGCGTACATTTGATAACAGAGGACTACATGGGCGAAAATTATTCACCAACACTCTGAATTTGCAGACCCATTATTAAATTTGTACCAGGGAGTTCTTTTCAGCTTCAAGGAATCAACCCGGGAAAGAAGAATTGGGGTTTTTCTCCACCAAAAGGGGGAATTCAAATTTTATTTGTATATTACAGTAGAAGACGTCAGAATACATCATTGTATGGATTTTGGATGGAGAAATTGCTGATTAGAGCTGGAGGGAGCAGAGATTGGTGGTTGGAATTGGGGAAATTGCAAGAGGATGGAAGATTGAAACCCTAAGAACTAAAAAATCTGGCAAAAAGTGAGCTGGGAAACATGAGGAGAGAAAAGTATAGTCTGTACAGCCATACATTGCAGCCAGCAGTTCATCAAATTAAAGAAAATTGCGCCAGGAGTGAAGGAGTGAAAGATTGGTTGAGAAAAAGCACTCAAGAGTAGATCGGGACAATCCGACAACTGGGTCGGTGGCAGATTTGGCCAAGGAGACAAAAATCCTAGTATTTTGTAGCAGTGAGGGTTAGAGAAGTCGTATTGTATGATTTGGAGGTAGATTGTATGATTTCTAGGAAGAAAAGTGTAGTTTTTTCCATTTTTGGTAGTTTTTAAGAGATCGTACGAAATTGTACGGAATCGTACGAATTTTAAAGGGGAGGGCAGCCAACAAGTAGTAGAGTATGGAGTACTGGCACCCTGTACGATTTCAGGTTGTAGTCGTACGATTTGGAGGAGATTTGACCGTTTGAAGATTGACGGGGTAAAGGGAAAAACAGCCAAATAAGTGTACGATCTGGAAGCGACGGAGGAAGGTGAAACCATACAAGGGACCCAAAACCGTACATTGTACATTTTTATAGGAGTTTGTATGATTTTTGGTACGTTTCTAATTATGGAGGAGGAGGTTGAGTTAATCGGCGAGATGTTGGAGGAATGATCTCAACAGAAGAATTTGGACGTCGATTGAGGTGGATTGCAATAAATAGGGTGGAGAGATCACCAGGTCCGCTACACGAGAGAGAGGCATACTCACGACAGCACCCTGGGTGTCAGTTTTAGTCCCATGAAAGGTGTGGTAATCATCCATGGAGGAGAGGAGGATATAGGCCATGGAGGAGACAGAGCCATTGGCGAGCACACCTGGATAGAACACCACCGAGGCACAGAGAGGAAAGGATGGCCCAAGAAGCTACCTCACGGAGGGAGTTGAGGAGCGAGGTACATGTACAAGAATGGGAAGAACACCTGAGCAGTGAACAGGAGGAATGCCAGGTGGAACTGTCAAACATCACATTTGTACAACATGGAGTGGAAGCATGCAGGAAATGGTGGAGTGATGAGAAGAACAAGTCTCATCCATGGAGGAAGACATTCAAAAATGTGCAAGTGGCAGTCATTGCGTAGATTCCACCATTTCATAGGATATTCTTCCAGAACTATCTTTTGCAGATAGTTCAGGCATATAATGCAGCAACGAGGACAACCTACGTCAATGTGGGCAAGAGGTCAATGAAGGTGGAAGTTTCGACGGAGGCATTCCGAAGAACATTTGGGTTGCCGATGGAAGGCATGGAGATAGTCAAGAAATTGGTAGACCCAATAGAAGCACACCGCCTGGTTACCACCATGACCACTATCAAATCGATGATAGAGGCAAATATTTTTGGTGTAGGAACGCATGGAATAAAGTAGAGCCAGTTGCAAAGTGATAATTGGGCATGTGCGATGAACACAGTCATGGCTCGATTGTCAGGCGATATAAGGGCAACTGAGATGCCAATGTGGATGGCATAGTATGTAGAAGGTATCACCTAGGGGATTCCGTATGATTGGGGTACCTTTCTAGAGAGAAGAATGCATGAGGCCTTGATGAAAATATCGAAGAACTTTGGGATGGCCTTTCAGGCAATAGGATTGCTACTGAATGCAGTCATAGAAGTGGGAATGCAATTCCCAGGGTTGATGCTGCCTAGAGAAATTAGGCCAGACCAACCGACGATATTGAGATGGGTAAAGGTTGTACCCATAGCAAAGAGTACTCCGGAGAAACCATGCACGAGGAGTGAGCGGCACAGGAGTGAAGCTCAGGGAGATACCTCTCCGGAGGAGGATGCCGATGTACATCATCGAAGAAAGCATTCTAGATGGTTGGAGCCGGAACTAGAACAACAAGTACCTACACAAAGGCAGCAGGAGCAGCCTCTCGATCAAGAAAGGGAGAGTAGTCCAGTACAAATAAGGACGAGAAGGCAATGAGAAAGAATGGCAGATAAACCAGTTCCAGAAGTACAGAGGAAGGAACAGTCGGACTCAAAAGCGATGGAACTGGAGGAGTTATATTGGACAGAGGCAGAGAAGATAGTGCAATCTCCGGACATCTTTGACCATTTTGATAAGATGGATGCCTCTGATTTTTTTAAAGGAATTGAGGTAGGGCATGATGGAGTAGCCACTACCCAGGACGAAGCGGGAGTTGGACCAAGTACCACGGTAGAAGAGCCCAAGAAGAAGATTCATTACAAAATTGTAACAGGAGGCTCTAGTAAGCAAGAGGTCTCGAAGAATACAGAAGTGCCACAAGAGAAAGAAGCACTTGTTACTCAACAGGTCACAGTTGGGGATGCACAACAGATCCCAGAAGAAGGGGTGATGGAGGAACAACAAGTGGATGATAGGGAACAGGAAGTAGCTCGAGAAAATACGGAGGAGCAACAGGGGGGCTCAACTGAAGTAGAAAAGGCTCAGGAGCAAGTTGAGCGGCGATCTCAGGAGGAGATCATAAACATTATGGATAGCGAGGGGGAGGAGAAAATAGTGAAACAATCCCCACCTCGAGAAAATATAGATACCGAGAGAGTACTTAGAGAGCTTGGAGGAAGCTCTAGCCACCTTAGGGAAGAAGAAGACTTAAGAACTCCTACAGAGGAAGAACGATGGGGAATGCAATCCAGTTATCTTCTGGAAATACCATGGTTTTAGAGAATCACAACGGAGGAGGAGGCAAGTGGAATAGAGGATAAGGTGGAACACTTCTTTGCTCAGTTAGGCCATGTGATGAATAGTGCCAGAATGGAATTTTGCATTGGCCACGTGGGAGAACTGAAGTTGTGGGAGCAACAAGTATCTCTCGAGTTGGAGAGGATAATAGAATGGGTGAGTAGTGTGGAGCGCATAGAGAGGATAGCGGATATTCACATGCAACATCCATGGAGGTTACCCAGGGAAGAGGTAACAACGATGTTAGGAAGAGAAGACTTGCCAGAAGGGATGGTCATGAATTACAGGAAGGACCCAAGGATATATTTGGATCGAGTGAGTCATCCAACCTGCCCCATCAATACGGCAGAAGTTGAATATAGGAGGGTCACTACAGGAGTGTCCATTACCCTATGGAAGTTGAACTTCCTAACACATTGGATAGAGTGGTTGAGCATTGGATTGGAGGAAATCCATCGGCTCAAGGAGGCACAGGTGGAAGAGACTACAACCACTCAAAAGGAATTGGCCGTAATGGAAGATGAACTACAGAAAAGCAGAACTATGGTAGAAGAGAAAATAAAGAAGCTGGAGGAGGATCTGTCAGGCCTCAAAGCAGAGTCTGAATCCAGAGTTACCATGCTTGAAGAGGAAAAGTGGCAGATTTTCCAGATGGTAGAGGACAAGATTAAGGAGTTGGAGGCACAACTCAAAGCGAAGGATGAGCAGATGACAGCTCAGTTGGCCGAAAAGAGTGAGAAAATGGCTACACAAGCCAAGCAGATAGAAGAGCTGACAAGGGATAGCAAGAAGCTGAATGACATGGTCATGGAGAAGCAAGCTCAAGTAAGGATTAAAGAAGACCAGGTTTGAGCTCTAGAAGCTGATATTAAACACCACTTGGAGACCATTGATGAGAAGAATGAGGAACTCCAGCGGTTGCTCGAGCAGAAGCTCACTGGAAGGAGAAGTTGACAAAGAGTGCCTCCGACTGAGAAAAACAAATGATGGACTTCATGAAAGCTATCGAGGAGAAGGCTAACCTTCACGGAGCCAAAGTCGTCGAAATGGGGAGCTATGCAGCCAAGCTGAGAAATGAATGAGAAATATACAAGACACAAGTCAAGGACTTGGAGGCTGAAGTAGCTAGACTGGAAGCTCAGTAGAAGAAGCAGAACGAGTCATCGAGGATGCCGACTAAAGTAAAGGGGAGGGCAGATGTAGGCAGCAAATCCACCTCCCAGAAGAAGAAAAAGTGATTTGCTAGATTTTGATAGTTTTGGGAATAATTTGCTCAAGTTTTGTAAAACCGTACAGTTGGAGCAAATCGTACAGTGGAAGGCAAAATCGTACAACTGGATTGGCAAACCGTACAGAGCAGTAGCAAATCATACAGGGCACACCAAAATTCACTCAGATGCAAAGGAAATGTAATTTTGGGATGAAATATCGCATGGATTTGCTAAACTAAGGTGTAAACTTAGGAAAATGCCAAAATAATGTATTCAGTTGTAGATGGGCAGTTGTGAATAACGGATTGTCTCAGGAACCACTTTGGAATGGCCTGGGCAACGTTATATAAGGCCCCATTTTTGAATTTGTAGGTTTGGCTACTAGTTTATTGGTTATTAGTTGCTAGAATAGAGATATAGACATATTTCTGAGTTATTGCAATTACCTTGAAAGAGTTTTCCACATTGTAACTGAATTGACAGCCATTAATGAGAATAACAGACATTGTGGATGACAGTGTATGGTCTTGTTGTGAATGGATAATGCATTGTGGATTAACATTGTGTAATTGAGTTTCTACCTTACTGTTATATGTTAGTTTTAGGTCTTGTTGCAGCTTTGTGGAGAAGATGATCACTGGTGAATCATGGGGAATGATTTAGGAGCTTAATGATGTTGGTAAAGACGTGTTGAAGTAGACTGTATGATTCCTAGATGGAATTACTTGTATAGAATCTCTCACCAGCCCGGTTTGAATGCTTTGTTTGTGAAAGAGATTGTCTTGTTTAGGTTGTTAAACCTTTACAAAACATCCCGAAGAGAGATTGGAGTAGAAGAGCATAGAAATTAACACCTTTTTGTACCTTTAGTTCATACATATCGTACATCGTACATCATACAAATCGTACAAACAGTTGTTACCCGATTTGGTAAAATAGGCGATTGATAAGAATTTACCCGATTTGGCAGTTTTGGTGAATCGGCTTGAACGATTACAAAACTGTGTATGGCAGCCCCCAAAATAGCATCTATCAATTTTTTTGAGTGTAATATCATACCATATTGGCCACTGTATGATCTGAGATCGTACAATGTATGTAATTAGGGTCCGTACAAGGAATTGATAGTTCGTACAAGGGTAGTTCGGGTGATTAGAAGACTGTCCGATTTGGTCATTGAGATAGGCTTGGCCTAGGAATCATTCTTACCTCTGGAAAACACCTCCCCATCGGGAATACTCCACCGTTGTGTTACATTTCCCTTGAACCCTTTACTCCTATAAGAAAAAGAAAATTTTGCATTTCGTTGTATCATTCAAATTAAGAATCTTATAGACTTGTATTCTTGCATCATACTTGTTTTCTTGCATTTTATCCTAGATTAGGTTGTAGTTAAGTCATAGAAATTTATTAAAATTAAGAGCATTTTAGTCTCCTTATTGAATCCACAAAACTTAAATTAGGTCCCATAACACATGATAATCCCTTTAATCTTAGAGATGATAATATTAACCTAGGCTATTGCCCACGATGTTAAGGAAAGGTCCTAGGCCTATTAGCATAGTTTTTATATGTTGTTTGGTTTTTCTGATTTTAGGGTTTTGTCTGCTTTTACATAAGGTTTTGAAGTTAAAACCAATTGAATAGGTGCTCGGAGTATTAAGGTTCCATAACCACATGATACCTACGACCTAGATGGCCATGGTCAAATTTTAATAATTTCGTGTTACAACAATAACATAGGCCCAATTTATTACAAGATTTGTCAAGGGGCCAAATTTTTAAAATTTTAAGGTAAAGTTGGAACTTCACCAGTGGCAACAAGGGGGTCTCGTTTATTATGACCTAAAAATACACTTTTACTTTTGTATAATGTAGTTGTTCATGGCATGTTCATAGGGCATTCAAAAGCAAATTTGCTTTCACCTTATAAAGAAAATTTATATTGGCCATGAAATTAGCCTTATCCATTAACATGAAGAATTATAGTGGCAAGAAGAATATATTGACTCGGACATGGGTCAGACTCAACATAGTGGCAAGCTTTGAAATCTGCAATACTGATATGCAAATCAAATTGGACTTCGGTTAGATTTGGTATCAAGTGTCACCAAAAGACCTGGCAAAATGGAAGATGATAAAACATAAGAAATTTCACATTTGTACACTGTTGTTTATGACTGAAAACTGAACATAAAACTCATTAAAATTTAGTCATTCATGGTAATAAAATAAGAAAACTCATGTCTACT
The DNA here is from genome assembly GCA_028583015.1 of Wollemia nobilis. Taxonomy (NCBI): domain Eukaryota; kingdom Viridiplantae; phylum Streptophyta; class Pinopsida; order Araucariales; family Araucariaceae; genus Wollemia; species Wollemia nobilis. The sequence goes on from JAQPPZ010003618.1 coordinate 445,325, forward strand.
CTATCCATGATATTGAAGCTACACTAGTGAGAGTTTTTGGCTCACAAAGAACCCCAGGATCCAATTCCTATGGGTGTTGTGATAATATAGATTGTTGTAATACTACAATAATGTGGTTCATGTGAGAATCACGCTCTATAGGATTTGAACCTATGACATCAGGTTTTGGAGACATACATTCTACCAAAATAAACTAAGAGTGCTTTCCTTGAAGAAGCTTGAATAGGAAAGAAATAGAAAAATATTTTTTCTACTCTTAAAACACAAATGCATGTGGCATGATGCAATAACTGATAGTTATTGTTCCATTGAATCAATATAAATGGATCTCACATTCTTCTCTTTATTTCCTTCCATAGGAAAAGTTATTGTTCCATTGAATCAATATAAATGGATCTTGCATTCTTCTCTTTCTTTCCTTTCGTAGGAAAATAACTACGGTAGGGATGACAATATTTGAACCTACGGTATTTTGTACCCAAAACAATTACGCTAACAAGATGCACTACATCCCTTCGAATTGTTAAACTTGAATTTTATTTTATATGACCTGAATTTTTTCCACACATATTTATCCACTTTCATTTTTATTTGGTCTCATGAATAGAATCTAGGTTCCAAACCCCTTGCTCAACTCAAAAGGGGTTTAAAAGGGCTCTCAAAAGGGGTTTGAAAGGGCTCAACTCAAAGGGGTTTTATTTGAAAGGGCTCAACTCAGGTTTAATTTAAATTTAAAAGGGCTCAACTCAACATTAAGGGGTTTAAATTAGAAGGGGCCCTTGTTGAAAAAGCCAGGCCAGGCCCCGTGTATAATAGAGACCCCTCTCTCCTTTTAAAAACAAGGATAGAGAGTCTTAAAAGAGAGCTCTCCGATTATCTCTCTATTTTCGAGGGGAGAGGGAGTCGATTCTCTTATATACGTATTAACAACCCCCATGTTTTGTTTTAAAAAAGGCCCGGCCCTTTCAAATGGTGGGGGTGGGGGAGAGGGCGCCCTTTAATTTATAACGGAGCTCTCTATCTATAATCGCTATCGATCCAAGGCAAGGCCCCACCCGAAGGAATAGGAGTTCAATTAGCGAATAATGGGCTCCCGGCGAGAGAGCCTTCTGTAGCTTAAAAAAGGGGCCTTTACGCTCTCTGTTTTAAAAGGTTAGAGGATCAAGCTCTCCCTTTCTGACCCTTTAATAAAATAGTCGTCAATGAGGAAGACAGAGAGATTTGAGAAACCTTAAAGCTTAGGGGCTAACCTTAAAAAAACTCTACCCCTTCATTTCTTTAAGCGGTTGAGATCGGAGTAAGGTTCTCCCGTTATAGATAGAGAGCCCGCCCACCCAGTTGTATAAATGGGAATATAATCTGGAATAGACCGCCCGAACACAGAGAGAGGAACGCATCCTACCGCCCGAGCTTCTGTGAGCAGTTGACCTTTTTTGGGGGTACTCCTCACTTCTAAAATAGAGGGCCGTCCCGGTATCGAACGAAAGGCCCCATCAATCCTTGTGGGAAAACCCCCAATATTCAAACTAGTGAATGGGCTACTCTGTGGGGTGGAAGGAACGGTGGATGTTGAAGGAATGGTGGAGGGAGCTGTTTGAGTGGAGACGGCAGCTGAAGATTGACCGGATGAGATGACAGGAATCGTTTGGGATAACGATGGAGGGGATGGTGTAGATGATGATGAAGGTGTTTGAGGTGGGGAGGTGGATAAATCCACCATGGTAGGGTACCTAGGAATAGATATTTGGGGATATATTAAGTATAAGGGTTGGCATGGGCCACACATAACCCAAGGTTGATTGTATTATAATATTATATTATATTATATTATATTATAATATAATATTAGTAGTACGCTCTCCAAAGTAGAATAAGAATATGGATATATAAAGAAGAGATATTTGTCATTGTAAAAGGGGATATCATTGAAGAAGAATCTTATGTAATCATCGTGCCCACGAAGTGGCCTCTCATCTTGGGAGATCTTGTGGAGTTATTCCTTCCTTAAGGATTATTATTGGTGTTGCCCTACCTTAAGGGTATTATCTATCTCTCTCTCATTTTTGGATTGTTACTGTGGATAATGTATTGTGGATGAATGATTTGATATTTCTGCATATTGGTGAATGGTTTATGTTTAATAATAATAAAGTTTCACAACAAGTGGTATCAGAGCAACGATTTTGGCAAAGTGGAGATTTTTGTGTGAAACCCTAGAATTAGGGCAAATTTGTTTTTTGGAAAAAATGTCTCATCTTTCAGGAGCCATATCTATGTGTAAGTTTATTCAATTCAAGTGATTCTTGGATCAGATTGTGCAGAATTTGAAGAGATTTAAAATGAGTGGTCATATAAATGAATCCGAGTAGTATTGAGGGAGATACAACCTTTTGAAGTTAGTCATCCGAAATAAGGATAGTGACGAATTTCGCAGATTTTTTCTGGAAAAACGTCTCAGCTTTCAGAAGCCATATCTTTGTGAGATTTTAATTTGATTCAGATGATTCTTGGATTAGTTTGTGCAGAATTTGAAGAGATTTAAAATGAGTGGTCATATGAAGGAATATGAGTAGTATTGAGGGAGATATGACCTTTTGAAGTTAGTCATACGAAACAAAGATAGTGACGAATTTCGTAGATTTTTTCTGGAAAAATGTCTCATCTTTCAGAAGCCATATCTTTGCGACAGTTAATCCGATTGAGGCGATTCTTGGATCAGATTGTGCAGAATTTGAAGATATTTAAAATGAGTGGTCATATGAAGGAATCCAAGTAGTATTGAGGGAGATACGAACTTTTTAAGTCAACCATCTAGAACAAGGAAAGTGATGAATTTTCAAATTGTGAAATTCTTGAAAAATGAAATTTGTTTAGTTCGGGGCATGAACAATGATACTACAAGCAGATTTTGGTAGATCTACCCAAAATCACCTCCAGATACAGAGGAATAATGAGGACCAAGAGAGACACAAAGTTTACCACCAACCAAGAGGCCCTACTGGAGTTAATTATCCACGCATTGACATGCCTACCTTTGAAGGTCAGAATCCACGTGGGTGGATAGCCAAAATGGAAGACATCTTCAAGTTCTATCAATTCAAGGATAAGGACAAAGTCCCTTTTGCAACAACCAAATTTGGCACTAAAGCTTATCAATGGTTTACATGGTATAAACATGAGGAGCCCCAATATGCATTATATTGGGATACTTTCAAAACAACCTTTCTTCACGAATTCAATGAAGATCTTGAAAAGAAACTACAAGGAATTCAAAATGAGCGAAATCCAATAGAAGGAGAATGGGAAGTTTTAAAGAAACAAAATGAAGACTATGAAAAAGAAATAAAATTACTCAAGAAGAAAGAGGAAAATGTCAGGGAAGATAAAAAAGATGTCAGTATGCAGACAGAGGAAACCATACCTTTGGTAGAAGATAAATTAGAAAATTGACAAAGGAATTTGTTTAAATCTAAAAAGTCTATTTTGTAGGTTCATGGAAGCATTCAAAAGGAACAAGTTATTATTTCCATTGATCCTGGTAGCAGATATAATTTTATTAATATTGCTTTGGCTAAGAAGTTGCAAGTTCAAGCAACAAAAATTAAGGACATACAACTAGAGGGTGAGCATGTTCAAATTTTTGAAGATTTGAATATCACCATGGATAAATATGTTTTACATTCAGATTTCTATGCTATTGAGATGGATGAGGAGGATATTGTTCTTGGTTATCCTTGGTTAGACTCTTTGGGTACTATTAACATTAATGTGGAAAAGAAGTTTATGAAGTTATGGTACAGGAAAAAGAAGATAACATTACAGGATATTTCTCAGCTTAAGGAGCAAGGATACAAAGAAAATCAAGAAGTGGTTGTAAACGAACAAATTGAAGAACATGAAATAGAATCCAAGAAGGCGATAACAGCAATAGAGTCCATGAAAGAAGTAGCAATAACTAATTCAGTGGAAATAACAGTAACAAAGTCCAAGGAAGCTTTGATAGAAGAGCACAAGGACACACCAAACAAAGATAACATGAAAGAACAAGGTGTAGAAGAATTTAAAACAATGGAGCCAAAGGTTGAATATTCAAAGAAGGTAGAACATCAAGTAAAGGTTGCACCATATCGCCATCCACACCACCATGAGCGGAAACAATATTGGAGGCATGGTTCAAGGAAACAATATTATGGTTCTACATGTAATCAGAAGGGCACCAACTATGGCAGTGTTTGGCAGAGAAAGCATAATGATCATGGTTTTCAACATGGTTCATCAGCATCAAGGAACAAGTGGACCTATCATTCAAGTTATCAAAATACAACAGTAGAAGCATGGAGCCAACGAAGCAGATTTGGATACTCAAGTAACAAAATGGCATACCAACATCATCGGGTTTCACTTGGATGGATGGATGATCGATATTGGTACCAATTGCTAACATTGCTTAGCAAATCATACTATTAGGTTTCTTCATATGTTTCGAGGATGAAACATTTGTAATGAGGGTGGCATGGTAGGGTGCCTAGGAATAGATATTTGGGGATATATTATTATATTGTATAAGGGTTGGCATGGGCCACACATAACCCAAGGTTTATTGTATTATAATATTATATTATATTATATTATAATATAATATAATATAATATTAGTAGTAGGCTTTCCAAAGTAGAATAAGAATATGGATATATTAAGAAGAGATATTTGTCATTGTAAAAGGGGATATCATTGAAGAAGAATCTTATGTAATCGTTGTGCCCACAAAGTGGCCTCTCATCTTGGGAGATCTTGTGGAGTTATTCCTTCCTTAAGGATTATTATTGGTGTTGCCCTGCCTTAAGGGTATTATCTATCTCTCTCTCATTTGTGGATTGTTACTATGGATAATGTATTGTGGATGAATGATTTGATATTTTTGCATATTGGTGAATGGTTTATGTTTAATAATAATAAAGTTATGCAGCACACCATGAGAAGAACTTGAGATGATGAAGATACATCAGCACTTGTTTAAAAGGTGCTGAATGCATCCGGGAGGGATCAGCACTTGTTTAAAAGGTCAAAAGCTCGCTCTAAATATATTTGTATTTGCACTGCCATATCCCAGAGCCAGTGAAGATCTCTTTTTCCGGAAAGCCCTCTATTATTAAAGGAGGCCTCTCCTCTCCCCTACCCTCCCCCACCATTTGAGAGGCAAGGCAAACCCTTTTTTGGGCCTTTTTAAAACAGAGAGGGGAATCCATTTCGACAAAAAACTGATACGCCGTGTCTCAGTCCCAGTGTGATTCGTTAATGATTATTCCAAGCTCCCATATTACCACCTCTAGCCCATGTTGCAACTAGATAGTTTCTTCCATGGAGATTTTAAAAGGAGGGGCTCTCCACCGGTAGCCCTCTCCAAAACTTCAAGGTGTTGGAGGAGAGGTTAGGCACTCTTAAGATAGTATTCCCTCGGCGAGCTCTTGAGATAGGATTCCCTCTTCAAATTGAAAGGGTGAGCTCCATTCCTCTAGTTTTGATTTAATAAAGGTCCAATTCAACCAAATGTAAATTGAAAAATATATCAGGTTTACTCTACATTGATTAGAAAAAATAGAGCATATACTAATTAAACATCGAATAAAAACTGCAACCAGAAATATGAACAACAGATAAAAGGACACAATAACTATAGAGAAACATATATTTATTTAGAGAAACTCTGCAATGCAATATTACATACATACAATTCTCTTTTATAATCACAAAATGGGAGGAATCTCTAATTTTTCCACTCAAACAACCTTTTGGAATTTTCGAGGGTTTACTAATATTCTGGAATCTTCCACGTCATACTTAAAGACATAAAATCCGCAAAAAATGGGTTTCCATGAAATTTCTAGAAGATTCTTCAAAAAAGGGGTTTCTGTGAACTTTTCAAAAGGTTCCATATTTAAACAGGAAAATCATGCAACACCTGCACATTATAACAAACTCCCACTTGATGCAAGATTTTTCTAGAATCTTTTATCCCAATCTCATTGTTGCAAAATTGGTGCTTTTGAACTGTGAAAACCTTAGTAAGTTCATTTGTTGCATTCTCTTGAGTTTTATATTTGACCAGTTTGATCATTCCACACTCCACCATATCACTCACAAAACGATATTTCACTACAATGTGTTTTATCCTTTCATTGAATGATGAAGAGTATGCAAGAGCTATTGCACTTTGACTATCACATTTTATTCCAACATATTCTTGGTTCAAATGCAAACCTTTGCACAACCTCATCAACCAAAAAACTTCTTTTGCAGCATCAGTTGTAGTAATATATTCAACTTCAGCACTTGACAAAGCTACAACAATTTGCTTTTTACTCCTCCAGCTCACTACACCACCATACAAAGTGAATATATATCCTCATATTGAATTACGGTTGTCCAAGTCACCTACCCAATATACATCTACATGTCCCTACAAACAAAACTCTTCATTCTTCTTGGGCAGATAACACAAAACATGATCTTTAATACCCTGTAAATATCTAAAAATTCAAAAAGGATGGGCTCTATAGGAGACTTCCTATGGAAGTCCTGTTCCACTTTCCTGCATCCCTTCCTCGGCCCTGTCCCAGGTCCCTAATCCTATCCCAGCTTCCCTGGCACCTCCTTTTCCCATCCTCCATGGTAGGAAGGTGTTGTAGATGATCTCCTTTGAAGGGGAGATCATTGTTCCATTGTTCTACCTCTTGTGGTGGGAAAACCTCTATTCCAATGTTCCGCTTCATTGTTATGCCATTTTTCTTCGATGTTTGGGATCTGGGATGGTTTTAGGTTCTTCCTTAGGATTTTTCCTAGGTTTTTTGGATCTTTCAGGGTTTTTCCTTGAATTATCCTTTTTTCTCAGGTTGTTTTTGGAAGTCTTCTTAACATTTAGTCTTTGGGGATCTTCAGTTGTGGATTGCTAAGTCTGAGAAATTTTGGCTTCATGAGCAGTTTTGCATAGTATCCTTTTGGTTTGGGTGGACCATGCGCTTTAAACTATGACTCTGCTCTTTGGGTTCGATGTGGTGGTTCTTGTAGGATATCAGTTCTTTTCGTGGATTTTATGGGGCCTCTATTCTTCTTATTTTTGATCCTTACAGGACTTCCTCTTTTGTGTCCTTGAAGCTGTTCGTTGGTGGGTCTGAGGAATTATGGCTTCATGAGCAGTTTTACACATCATCCTTTTGGTTTGGGAGTGAACCATGTGCTTTCTATTCTGACTATGCTCTTTGGGTTCATGGTAGTGGGTCCTATGGGATTTTAGTTCCCTTCGTGGCTTTTTGGAGAGCCTCTACTTTTCTTGTTGTTGAATTCTTGTGGAACTTCCTTTTATGAATCCTTGAAGCTATGGTTCTGAAGGGTTTTTAGGATGCCTAGTTGCTTCCTTTTGATTTGGGATCTATCTTTTGTAGTCGTGCTTCCTCGTGACTCCTTCCTTTTGGGTTCCTGTGGCACTTTCCCACATTTTCCTTTAGAAGTACTATTTTGCTACTATTTTTTCTTCCTTTGGGTTGATGTTTCTTGAATACTTCCTTTTTTATGCTTGAGGACTTCGTAGCCTGGGGAATTCCTCTTGTTTTTTAACCATAATTGCACTATCTTTCAAGTTGATGTTCCACTGTATGAGGATTTAATTTCTTGTAGAATTCCTCTTTGTCTTGCATCATTTTTAGGCTAGAGTTCCATTGCATGAGGATTTCATCACCTACAGAATTCCTCTTTATGCTACTTCATCTTTCAAGTGTTCTAGGGATTGGTTTTTTCCAATTTTTGTGATTCTTTTTCATCCCTAGGTGTTTCACGTCCCTGTTCTGGTAGGATTTGTAGTTTCCCTAGTGTGGAAAGTAGTTTTTGTTCGGGTTCTGGTTTCCCAAGGGTGGTTTCTGGTTTTCCTGCCCTTGGGAGGATTCAAAACTCAAATTCAAATTTTAGATTTTGGCACCCGTGTCCCTTTCCTACCTGTGGGATGTTTCAATTGGTTTCTGGTTGTTTGGGCAGTTTGGCTCCTTCTCCCACCTTTGGAAAGTTTCAAAATTCTTATTTGATGCCTAAAGTTTCAATTTCAATTTTTTGGCGGGCTTTCAATTCCTACCCGATTTTCCTCTGTAGTTTTCCTGGGTTATGTCCTGAAATGCTTCCTTTGTGCCATCCTTTACAGGATCTTGATTCAGTTCCTTTGGTGCTTTCTTGTTCTAGTTCCTTTCGGATTTCCTCAAGCCTGTCCTGTTGTATTTCCTTGGTTGTCTTATTTTGATGTAATCAAGTTTCAATGTAATCAGGTTTTGGGATCCTTGATAAAAATCCACTTTTAATCTACCAAAAAAAATATCTAAAAACTCTTTTTACAGTTTTCCAATGTTCCTTTATAGGATTGGAAATATATCTATTGACAATACCAAATGAATGAGCAATATCAGGCCTGGTACATACCATTGCATACATCAGTGAGCCCACAACATTTGCATATGTAATTTTCTTCATCCTATCCTTTTATTCAACTGTATTTGGACATATTTTTGTAGATAATTTAACTCCAGGTTGCAAAGGGGTTTTGGCAGGTTTACTATCTTGCATTCCAAATTATTTTAAAATATGGTTAATGTAATCCCTTTGGGAAACCCATAATTTCCAATCAGGAGGATGTCATCCACATACAAAACCAAAATTACTAAACTTTTACTTTCTGTTTTGTAATACACACATGGATTTGCAGGGTTACAAAAAAATCCAATCTACAACACATAATTATCAAGCTTTTGGTACCATTCTCTAGGAGACTGCTTCAATCCATAAAGAGATTTTTTCAACCTACAAACAATACCTGCACCTCCTACTTAAAAAATTTCAGGTTGTTGCATGTATATTTCCTCCTTCAAATATCCATGTAGGAATGCAGTTTTAACATCCATTTGTTCAACTTCTAAATCAAAAGTAGCAACATATGCAAGCAAAATTCTAATAGAAGATAACTTCACAGTGGGAGCATAAGTTTGATGAAAATCAGTACCTAGATTCTGAGATAACCCTTTTGTAACCAATCTGGCCTTGTATCTTTCCACAAACCCATCAGACCTTAACTTATTTCTGAACACCCACTTCCTGCCTACTATCTTTCTCCCAGAATGTTGTTGAACTAAATCCCATGCATGGTTCTTCTTCATTGAATCCATTTCTTCCTGCATGGCCTTCTTCCAATGTTCTTTTTTTGAACTATTCATGACATCTTCAAATGTGAGAGGATCATCACCAACAATTGTAAATCCACAAAAATAATCCTGAAGCCTATTGAGAAGATGTTTCTCTCTTCTAGTTATTCTAGGCTGCTCCATTTATTATTGAACATCTTCTCCACAATCAGGCTACATTATTTGTTGATCCTCTTGATGCACCTCTTCAGGCATATAAGCAAGCAAATATTCACCAGGTCTTTGTAGACTAGAAACTCTATCTGAAATATCAAAATATATTATTTCTTGAGGCTGATGGGGCTAAGCATGTGCTTCATTTGAAGGCTGACCTGACATAGTACATTCATGCACACTAACCTTCTCTTTCAACTTCTATTGTGATTCATGTTGTTGAATATCTCCAGTTATCTTAATTTCCTTAAAAATCATGTCTCTGCTAAAAACACTTCTATGTTCATCCGAAATCCATAATTTATATTCTTTTGTTCCAACAACTTCTCCATAACCAACAAGAATGCATTTCTTAGATTTTTCATCCAATTTTTTCCTTTTTTAAGCAAGAATGTGCATAAAGTCTTCACAACAAAAAAACCTGAAGTGAGAGAGATGGTTTTCTCCCACTCTAAGCCTCTTAAGGTGTCTTGTCACTCAAAGCAGTGCATGGTGATAAATTAACCAAATAGTTGGCAGTTGAAATTGCTTCAGCCCAAAATCCTTTACTTAGCTTTGCATCTGATAACATACTCCTCATCTTCTCCAATAGTGTTCTATTAATTCTCTCTGCTACTCCATTCTATTGAGGAGAATAAGGTGTAGTCTTTTTTCTAAAGATGCCTTTTTTCTTGCAAAAATCTTCAAATTCAGTATAACAGTATTCTCCTCCATTGTCACTACACAATATCTTAAGTTGCCTGCCTGTCTGCCTTTCTACATTAGCAAAAAACCTTTTAAAATGATCAAGTATGTCACTCTTTTTATTCAAAAATACAGTCCATATTGTTTTGCTATGATCATCAATAAAAGTGGAAAAATATAGAGCACCACCAATAGATGGAGTATCCATAGGACCACAAATATCTGTATGAACAAGATCTAAAATAGATTTAGCTCTATGTGGATGAGGAGAGAAGCTTACCATTTTTTTTGCCCATCACATAGGATTCACAAAAGCTAAGAGTGCAGGAGCTGATATCCTTGAGGCCATACACCATACCTTTGATGAACAACTGCTTCAAGCTGGTTTGGCCAAGATGACCAAGTCTTTTGTGCCAAAGAAGATAATCTCCAACATCTACTTCATCATTTTTCTTAGCTACATTGCAATGGATTTTCTCACAAGGGCTAACATCCAATTTGAAAAAAGTTCCTTTCTTATTTTCTTTTTCAAGCACCAGTGCACCTCTGGTGAACTTGCATCCTTCATCTGAGAAGGTAACAGTTACTCCTTTTTTAGCCAACTATCCAACTAAGAGAAGATTTCTTCTTAACTGAGGTACATATCTAAATTTTTGTAAATACTTAATTTTTCCACTTGAATCCCTCGCAGGAACTATACCTTATCCTTCTACATCAAAAAATGCATTATCATCCATATAAAATTTTACACAATTTACCTCTTTATAGTTGACAAACCACTCACGGTGTGGTGTCATGTGGAAAGAGGCTCATGAATCTATAATCCAGTCTTCAGGACACACTTCAGTTTATAGATAGGAAGAAGCAAGAAACATGGAGTTTTCATCTGCAACTTTCTCAATTGTCTCTTCTTCTACTACCTTTTTAGTTTTTTTCTTCAACAAGGGACAATGAAACTTGATATGCCCCTTTTTGTGACAGTAGTAGCATTCCACATTGCTAAAATTTTTCTTTCCTATGTTGGATGATCTGCCTCTACCTCTAGACTTGCTTCTCCCACTAGATCTACCTTTTCCTATTTTCTTTGAGCATCCACATGCTAAATAGACCTCTAAAGTGGATGCTTCACCAACAAATATCCTTCTTGTCTCCTCATTCAACAACTGGCTAACCATTGACTCCATTTACAACTTATCAAAAGCAACACTTATGGCAGTAATAAGATTCTCCCATGAGTCTGGCATGTTGATTAATAGTGCCAAAGACTAATCTTCATTACTCCATTTATCACCAATGGAGTTTAACTGTTTCATTACCATATTAAAATCATTCAAGTGGTCTAAGAACTTACCACTCTCCTTCATCTTGATATTTTCCAGCTTCTTTCGCAACATTAACTTGTTCACTATTGACTTGGAACTGTAGATGCTCTCCAAAATTTTCCACATATCATGAACATACTGTGCTTCTATCACATTTGTAATCATAGTCTGCTAAAATCAGTCTAATAAGGGCCATTGCTTTTCTATCCAGCTTATTAAACTCCTCTTGTGCCATACTAGTGGGTTTTCCACTTACTACAACCCATAAGTCTCTTTCCACCAATAAGTCCTCCATTTTATCTTCCACAATCTGAAGTTCGATCCATTAAACTTATCAATCTCTAGTTTTCTACTCTTTTTATGCAAATTATTCTCTTCTTCCACTGAAATTGTGAACCAATGCACGAACCCTCAAAAGCAATCCAAAATAAAGATACAACAACCAATGTCGTAGAGAGGGAGAGCATGATTCACTACCAAAGCATATACAACTGCCTCTCTTCCACTATAGTGCTCTGATACCATGAAAAACACCGAATAAAAACTACAAGCAGAAAGATGAACAACAGATAAAAGGAGGACACAATAAATACAGAGAAACATCTATTTATTTAGAGGAACTCTGCAATGTAATATTACATACATACAATTCTCTTTTATAATCAAAAAAATGGGAGGAATCTCTAATTTTTCCACTCAAACAACCTTCTGAAATTTTCTAGGGTTTACTAATCTTATGGAATCTTCTGAGTCATAAACTCCACAAAAAAGGGGTTTCCATGAAATTTTTAGAAGATTCTTCAAAAAAGGGTTTTATGAACTTTTCAGAAGGTTCCATCATTAAACAACAAAATCATGCAGCACCTGCACATTATAACACAGTGTCCCAGTCCCAGTGTGATTCGTTAATGATTATGTCCAAGCTCCCCTACTGCCGCCTCTAGCCCGTGTTTCAACCAGAGAGCTGCTTCCGCGGAGATTTTAAAAGGAGGGGCTCTCCACCGGTAGCCCTCTCCAAAACTTCAAGGTGTTGGAGGAGAGGTTGTTAGCGTATGTTGTTTTATTTAGGCATATTGTTATATTTGTTATTACATTATTGTTAGCAGTCGACGACGTATCAACTTCGTTCAAACTGCAACCTAAAGTGAGCTTGGTTAGCTTCAGTTGTTACGGACTAATCTAAGCTTCATTTGTAATATTTATTCATTATTTAATGTAATATTTTTTGTTGGTTCGCACAATATGGAATCAGATCTAGTTGCTATGGACTAATATAAGCTTCATTTGCAATATTTATTCATTATTTAATGTAATATTTTTTGTTGGTTCACACAATATGGAATCAGATGACTAATATAAGCTTCATTTGCAATATTTATTCATTATTTAATGTAATATTTTTTGTTGGTTCACACAATATGGAATCAGATCTATGGGAGGATTTCGCCAGCTGTGATATCAGGCACTTTATCTAAGACAACGAGAGCACATTTCCTGAGGTAAGGCTAGACCTACATCTTGGGCACATTTTCCTAGGACTTGGACACTGATTCTCAAGCACATTTTCCTAGGACCATCAGGCACTTTATCTAAGACAACGAGAGCACATTTCCTGAGGTAAGGCTAGACCTACATCTTGGGCACATTTTCCTAGGACTTGGACACTAATTCTCAAGCACATTTTCCTAGGACCTGGACATTGATTCTTAAGATGCTACACACATCTCGAGGTGACCTGTCATGAATTAGACAGATCTAGACATTGATGACCTGCGGACGAGCGAATTGAATAGATCCAAACGTTGATTATGCGACCCGAGACTATGACGCAGCTCCAATCCATGACTTGACCTGACGTGGGGGGAACTGACATATGATCAAGCTAGCACGGACATGATGCTACCAGACTACCAAGACGACAACTAACATGGTTAAAAATGACACAGGTGAAAGGCTTGACTGAACCTAGGTGCTGTGATTTTGTAGATCTGATTGGGACTGGTAGACCTATGTGGAGCTGACTAATAGACACGTGAACCTATGATGTGGGTGACGTGGTTGGGAGGACACGTAATATGGGGAATGAAACATGGTGGACGCTCTCTCACTGGTGGATGTGCACATTGCAGGAGGTAAAAGGTTTCATGGAGGTTTTGTCCACCATATGGTGGACACAAGCTAATTGTGTGGAATTGTTTTTAAATCATATTTTAACCTCTATATCCCAAATGTGGGATTTTAATCCCATTTAAATGCAAAGCCTTCCTGATAACTTGCACCATAGGAATGGAGGAGACACCCGCAAATGGATAATGATTGCATAATCATTGTGGACAAGATAATTTCCAAAACATGTTTGATTTCCAAACAGTGTTGTGCGACGTGAGTCTTCCACAGTAACACAGGCATTTTTGCTAAGCTCCAATGCAGGTTAACGTGGCGGTTTTGTGGATGAGGTAATATGCAGTTCATTTTGTAGATAGATCATTTTTTGAGTGTAGTCGTGATTTATCATTTGCTATTTTTTCAAACCTCCCAAACCCTCACAACTGCAGCCACATCACCGATAGCCGAAAGAGGGGCCGCTCCGTGGAAGCTAGCCATCGGGGAGCATCCAGGCGGATGTGAACGTGGTAAAGAGCCCAACGAGCTCTTTTATCACCACCGGCAGTGGTAGCCAAGGTGGTAGCCTGCTCGACGCTAAGGCGCTTAGAGGCGTGAGATTGGGGGTTCAAACCCCACTCAAGCCCACAAAGGTTAAAGGTTTTTTTTCGTTTGTTGACTATTTTTTTTAATTTTTCAAAACTTTTTCAATTAAATAAATTAAATATTTTCTTAATGTTTTCTTTTATTATTAAGAAAATTAAGGATTTTTTTTTATTTAATTAAAAATTAAGTTTTGATTTATTCAAAATTTATAGTTCACCTTTCGAAATTTTTTCATCCTTTTTTTTTTTTGCACATTCAAGGGGGGCATTTTTATATGCCACATTATTGCAAAATTATCAAACATTGGATGAAAAAAGGGGGATAGTGAGTAATTTTTTTCACATTGAAAAAGAAAATTTGGCATTTGTAATAAGGTGCATTTTCAATGGAAACCGACACCTTAGTTTCATTTTGGATGCTTTATGATGTATGTTGCATTTTCCTTTACATTTGCGCTACCTCATTAAGTAAAAACATAGGCACTCTTAAGATAGTATTCCCTCTTTAAAAGGGTGAGATCTTAAGATAGTATTCCCTCCTTAACCTAAAAGGGTGAGTTCCATTCCTCTAGTTTTGATCTAATAAAGGTCCAATTTAACCAAATTTAAATTGAAAAATATATCATGTTTACTCTGCATTGATTTGTAGGGAGAGAGAGTAAAGTGCACATTTTTTTTATCCTTTTTCTTTCTTAAAGTGTTGGCTGACTCTTAGACTCTTAGCTGTGGCATCAGCAAGTTTTGCCAAGTCCTGTTACTATGCACAAATGGATCAGCACTTACGAGGGAATAGTCAAAAGAGAAAGAATAACCTGACACCTAGTGGGTATTGATATAGTTGAGAATACCAACCTTTTTTTTTGGTAGATAATATACTATGGCATTAATACCAGGTTTTACAGGTTGACCCAAAACCTTTTAGAAAAATTAGCCCAGGGCTGTTGATGAATATGTCCTTACTAAGGATCCTATATATGTAAAATCTACATGTCGTCAAAGCCATTACATCTAGTAAGGCACATAACCTGTTATCAAAAAGAAACTTCCCATACAACATTTTGGGTATACCCCAAGAAAACACACCTGCATCATAATTACAAAAAAAGAAACAGACACAGATCCCTTCCTTGAAACAGTGGAGAAACAAAAAGCTATAGACACACATAGCAGAGTACTAAAAAAAACTCCCACAAGCTCTGTATTGACAGTTACTCTTAATAATTCTTTGGTAATTGCTTTCTTTCGTATATGACATGCTTTGGGACCACATCCCGTCTTGGCCAATCAGCCTTGGAGAAGTGAACATGCTGGCTAGATTTATGGCGGTGGCTATCTTGTGGTCCACGTGGCTCTGGTTCGAAGTCTTATATTGTCGTTTCTTCCTGCCTTGTGATTATCAACCAACCTCAAATTACTAAGACGACTAGGAGCTATGTTATCTGACATGTGATTGTCCCCATTAGTCTTTGTGGTATTTCCAAGCAGCATCCACCAAGACTAACAACTCGTATAATTTTTATTGTGAGTCCATTTCAAAAAAGAGATGGGAATACTCATAGCCTTCGAACTTACAGTGCCTTCCCTGTTGGTAAATTTGACTATCATTCTTGGCATTCTTGTTGAATAAGCTCCTCTACTTCGCTCGGGACACCATGTTCCCATTTGAAAAGTTCGTCACCATCGACACCCAAATTGGCCAGCTTATCAGCAACTTTGTTAGCTTCCCGAAAGACATGTTGGGTTTTTATGTCCTGTTTTCCCTGGAAAAGGATCCTAGCCTCTTCAACAATTGTTTTAATCCTCCAAGGAGATGTTTTCCAATTATTGAGGATATTTATAACATGCATAGAGTCTCCTTCTACGATCAAATTGCCTTCTAAGTCTTGAGTCATTTTAAGTCCACATAGCTCTAGCTCCAACTTCATTGTTCGTCTTTGTTCCCAAATATTCGGGAAACACAAGCATCATATTCCCATTATGATCTCGCACAATGTCGCAAGCGCCTGTTTTGCCAGGATTGTCCTTAGCTGCTCCATCAAAATTAAACTTAAACCAACCTGTAGGAGGTGGGGACCACTTAACATTGGCTCTGGGGTTGACTACCCTAGGCACAGACTCATTTAACAAGGTTAAGCTTAAAGATTGAGCAATCGTGGTCTCTTACAGATGAGGTTTACGACTATCAAAAGGGATAAGGTTCACATTCTCGTTGGCAAAGGATAGGATCCTGACAATGATAGTTTGATGATCATGGATAGACTCATTAAAGACTCTATGGTTCCTTTCTAACCACACCTATCAAAGATAGTGATTGTGAAAATACCAACCTTAAGGGATCACAAGGTTCTATGTATTTGACATTTGAAACTTATCTGGTACTTCTCTCTTGTCCAATTTTCATAGGGTCTGATTTGTGAAGTTGAAACTAGTTGTATATTATTGACTCATGTTTGTGTAAACCTTAGTTTTGAAAGCAAATCATTAAATGTTGTATACTTACTCGAAGCAAACATTAACTTAAATATCCAAATTTGTGGTAGACCAAAGAAGTTTTCAAGTCAATTATAGCTTCGAATTTTAGTAAACCACTCCAAAACTAATACCGAAAACACTAAATCTACTCAAATATCCAAATTCGTGGTACACCAAAGAAGTTTCAAGTCAATTACAGCTTCAAGTTTCTGAATTTTATTAAACCACTCCAAAACTAATACTGAAAACACTAAATCTACTAGTAAATTGTATGATAAATGACACAGATTAAACAGGTTCACTTTCTATATACTTCACTGTTAAAGCAAAAGCTAGTTTGGCTATGGTGTCCCATTGAGGATTCTTATCCTTGAATATGTGTGAAATCCATTATTCTCTTAGAGAACATAGAAGGTGTAAAGCTTCAGGACTCAAAATTTGGAAAGGTGCCTGTTCTTTAGGTACTCCGTAGTGGACTCAGTAACAAACTTAAGTATTGCCTTGAATAGAAGTTTGTGAGTGCTTTGCATCATGGCAACATTTATACCTCAAACAAGTTTATGGCATTTATGGTATTGTCAGATTCTGGACTTATGCATGCCCCAAGGGTAGATGAAAAATTTGCCAATGAATAAACAAGATGGCCACATGTGACTGCTGAACCTTCTTTTGTGTGAGAAGCCCCATGAGAAGCCTTCTGCTCTGTAATCTTGACTGTTTTCCCCCTGAATGATAGGTAACATCTACATATTACCAAATGCCTTAAATTCATTTGATGAATTTTCTCCTGGAAAGGCATATACACGAATACCTTCATCCATTAGTAGACTCTCTTACCAAAAATAAACATTTATAACCAAATTTTATTGCTGATATAAAAGACATTCAGGTATGCATCTGGAAACATGCTTTTATCCCCCATCTTACCGTGCACTACCCTTACTACAAATTTTGGGATAGCAAAGCACAGAAGATGAAAAATGTTTACCCTTCACCAGAAGAGCTTATACCCTGCCTCATTTTGTCAGATAATTATCAAATTCAGAGAAAAATGCTGATGTCGAAAATAAATTCTTTCGAGGGTTTACTCTACATAGGTTTTATAATTCACATAGTAAAAAAAAGGGTGATTGTGTGAATGACTTGCTTTTTCCACACTAAATTTAGATAGAGGGTTTCATTGCAACCTCTCTTCAGTAGAATGTCAGTAGTCGATGATTTATTATATTCAAAAGCCACATTAAATAGTTCACTCCCGGAGATACATTCAGATATCAGATGTCAAACATTGCTGCAACCACATTGCTCAGCAGCAGTTACCAACCATATGTTAAGCCTATATTTTTTTCATAATGAATGCATTTTCCAAACTAATAATCCTGTGTATTGATAGGATTAGTGTATTTGTCACAAGGAATATCTTTGATAATTTTACCACGAAAAGGCATAATCATTACATTTAATAACTAAACCATTTGTATTCCACGTATTTTCAGTGCGATCATGGAAGTACTTAACAGATAAGATGTGCGAAATCCTGAGCTTGCATTGTTTTATTTTAATTTATTTTTTTTTTAATTACAAAATAAGGTTTTGAAAGGGTTATTCTATATTTTTATATTAATTTAGTTAAATTAAATTATTTGGTGCCGTATACATTTGAACCTTGGTGTGGGCTATATCAACTATTTGTCCCACAATGACTTGTTAACTTTATTAATAAAATTTGACTTTAGTTGTTTAACATAAAATTTTTAATTATTTTTATTTTTAAATTAGTTGTACTACATTAATTTAGTGGTTTTATCCATTTTATCATTGCTTCACAAATACAAGAAAAAGCTATTACGCATGAGAATAACCCATTATTAACATTCACACCTTATCATCCATAATGACTTAACAAATCAATGGCAATGAAATTAAGGCAATTATGGAACTCTTTTAAACTATTTTATTTTGTGTTCTTTCTTTTGTATGTTTTGTTCAGTAATATAAGCTTCAAGAACAGATTGAACTTGGTAGAGTTTTGATGTTTTGTTCAGTAATATAAGCTTCAAGAACAGATTGGACATGGTAGAGTTTTGTTAGACAATGAAAGGATCCATTCCTTAGGACTTATTTACTTACATTATTGTATTCAAAAATGGGATGGATAAAAGTGTATTATAGTGAGTTTAATTTGTTGAATTTGTTCCAGTTTTCTTTAGTTGGCATTGAGTTCCAAGTCCACATTGAAAAGGATTGACCGAATGAGAACAATAAAGGTTACAAGACAAGCAATGTTGCAAAAGAAGTACATGTTTACTCTGATAGGCTTTAATTGTATGAAGAAATTCAAAGAGATGTAAGATATGCTAATTCCATATTGGCATGATAAAGTCATCTATTTGAGTGGTAGCTTCAATTTTCAGACTTCTCAATATTTTCTAGAAACGAACAAAAGCAATTCATCTCCTTAAATCTTATATAGAAAACATAAAAAGATAAAAGAAAGAAAAAGAGACATAGATATTTGGAGGCACTTGTGGAAGCCATAAATAATCATTGTATTATCTATAGATAATATTCACAACACTCTAATGATACAAATGAGGGGTGGCGGTGGGTATTTATGCCAATACCAAAACCCTAAATACATAGATGAACTTAACTTTAAGCTGAAATAACAAGAGAACCTTTAAGGTTAATTACAATTTTATAATGTGGGTTTAATTATAACAAGTTTAATCATGCTCCATAGGGCTTACATAATAAAATATCACAATAAGTTCAATATGTAGATTGAATTCTCTTAGGGCTATCCAATATTACATTATAAAGTATCAGTTTTAACCATGAATCATATTACAATTTCAACACTTCCTGATAATTTGAACAAAGGGACCAACAAGAGAAGATATCAGTGATATTATTATCTTCCTCCCATAATGAATGCTCTAGTGGACCTTTGCAATTGAGGTAAATCCTTTAAAATCTCCCTCATCATTTAGAAGATATCCACCTATCTTCAAGAACTTAGCTTCAATCCTTTGCAATTTTAGTAAGCAATTATTCGTTGGATGTTCTTCCCTCTTGTAATATCTACAAATGGTTTTCAAATTCTTTGAGGACTTAGCCTGGTCCTTATGCCATTGGGTCTTAGTCTCCTTAGATTTGAACTCCTTTGCATGAGCTTAAATTTGTGAAGTGCCACCACAATTCCTCATTGCCACCTTAGGAGAGAAAAATTGATCAAGGGTAAGAGTGTTTTGAGATTCCAAAAATATAGTAATCATATGAACAATGAGGTTAAATATTTGAAAATAAGGGAAGAGATTAACAAGAACAATTTTGATGCATTTTGCATCATCTTTTATTTTACCTGCAAAAGATGCAATATTTGCTCGTAATACTTTGAATCTTATAATATAGTCCTTGAATTTATCAAACTCAACCAATTTAAGAGAGGAGAGCTCTAATTCCAAGTGGCTTACTTTAATAGCATTAACTTTTTCAAATAATTCGTGCATATTTGACCATACCTTGATAGGTTCACTCTTCTCTTTAATTTGGAAAAGTAAATTTTGTTCAATTAGTAGGGAAAATAGGCCAAGAGCCTCTTCTTCTCTTAGGTGTTGGGTTTATTCATTAAAGATTTTCGCTTTATCTTCTTGAAAGATGCACCACATGTTCTTATTGCATAATAGTCCAATCACTAATACCATTAAGGCAAGTATCTAGGGCTTTGTGATACATCTTACACAATTTGACCCCTAACATTGTAGCAGGACCTTGAATTGATGTCACCAATGTATAGGACTCAAAAAATCATGCAATTAAAAAAAAATGGGCTCAAAACGCTTTTGTATGCAAAAATTTTGGTCTATGAAAGTTTTGTTGAAAAGACCATAAGCAATAATTGAACCTTACCTATATTCTTGTGAAGAGCATTCCTCTAACCAAAGCTCCTCCCTTCAACATGTATAAGGAAACACATCAACCAAGCAAAACAATCTTTGTGCCTTTGGAAGGAAAATAAAAAATAGCACGCCCCACTTGGACTCAAGTAGGGTCCTTTGAGTTGCCAACACCTTAGCAAAGGTGCACTCACCAATAGGACAAAGGCTTCTAGATGACAAGAAAACCCACAATTCCTTGAAATATGTTGGCATACCATCCAAAAATAAAATATTGTTGCTCGTACAATAACATGTCCTCACAATATTCCTTCGTTTCATGTTAAAATGGCAGTGAGGACTGTTGGCTTTTTAAGCCTTACTACCACAAAATATCATAGGTCCCAAATATAAAATAACCAAAATATTAAAGGTCAAAATAATAATAATAATAATAATAATATGAGTAGAATAATATGAGCAAATTAATATGTATATCAAGGCCTATATAATAAATCAAATAATGTTAATTTATATACTAAAATATGAATGCAAATGACCTATGTCATTCATGAACTATGCATGAAGAAAAACTTACAATATTAATTGCTCAAAAATTTGTATACAAGTTTTATTCCTTTTCTCCCTATTACAACTCTATAATATCACTTGGCTTATACTTTGATTGTTTCTCATAGAGTATTATCTTCATAATATAGCCATAGTAATGCGACTTTTCAAGTATTTGACTATTGCTCTCCATATGCCAAGTCTCATGACTCTTGGCTTATCATCTTATAACTTTCATCCTAGATGGACACTTGAATCTAAGACACTTGCACACATGACTCTTACACTTCTACATGCACTCTTAATCTAGGACACTTGTGCACATCCTCACATTACATATTTGTACTCTTACATACAAGACACTTGTGCACATTCTCTCAATCTACACTTGCACTCTAACTTACATGACACTTGTGCATTTTTTGCACATTGCACTCTTACATGACACTTGTGCATTTCTTACACATTGACACTTACATAAAAGGGGAAATATAAATCACACTCTAAACTATAGAATAAAACCTAATCTATTATATATTTACAATTGTACCATGAAAGTACCATGGGGGTACATTAGCATATACCAAATAATATAATATAACTCAACACCTCCCTGTATTACATTATTTGGTTATTGAAAACTTTAGTCTTCAATATGGATATTCATGTTTATCTTTAATCTCCAAGTGACCTTGCATTATTCATTTGTCTATAGCATGTGATCCATTAGCCTCTTGTTTAGGTACTTGCTTTTGATTTCTTCTTGCTTTCTCCTTTTTCTGCTTCTTTATTTTGTTTTTTCAGTCCTAGTCTTAATCTTCCCATATTATCTCTCTAAAGTCTCTTCTCATGTATCCTGGTATTTTGCAACATTAGTACCTTCAGAATAAAATTCTTCATTTACCAAGAGTTAAACTGGAAAGACTTTGAATTTGTTTTCTTTAGAAGGTTATTCTAATTCTTGAATTTCATGAATTTCTTGAACTAAATTTTATTTTCTTATCTAAATTGTAGATTAGGTTGTTGTTGATGACCATATTAGTATTGAAGATGATATTGATATTGTTGATATTGAGGTTGAAATTGTTGTTGTTGAGGATTATATCGATACTAAGATTGATATTGTCTTTGTTGTATCAGTTTGTTCATTTGACCTCCTTGATTCTAATTTCCTTGATTATATCTACAAAAATATGTGTTATGACCCTTTCTCTTACACATATGATAATATCTTGAATTTCATTTAGATTTGTATCTTAAAGTTGTAGCAATATTACCTGGTATGTTCTCTTTGGATACCAAGGAAGTATTTGTCATTTCATCTTTGACTAAGTTCTCTACTTTATATTCCGTAAGAATATTAAATATATTATCAAATGTAGTCTTCTTGCTTAAAACTTGCAAAGAGGTAACTAAATGATTGTAACTTTCTAGAAGTGCCCTTAATGTTACTTGGAAAAGAAATTTATCTTCTACTTTTTCTCTCAGAGTTAATAGTTTTGTTTTTAAATCTGCTACTTTATGAAGAAAGAGTTCTATACTTTCTCCATTATTGACCTTTAAAGAATACAATTGGGATTGTAGATTCATAACAATAGATTTATTTTTCCCTTCAAATATTTTGCATAATGTATTTCATGCTTCTGTAGAAGTTTCTAGTCCACTTAAATATGGTTGTATTTCATCAATTATTCCAAATGTTATTAACATGAAAGTATTTGCATCTCCTTCTTCAAATATTTGTATTTATCTTCCATCCTATTTAGGTCTTGTCTTTGTTCCACTTACTATATCCCAAAGTTTTTCTACAACTAGGATTGATTTCATTTTGTTTTTCCATGATATAACATTTGGCCCTTTCAATTGAGATTTAGAAAGAAAATTTTTATTGTTTGACATAATGAAACTCATTCAATATTTTTGAAATCCTAAAAATTATAACTCCCAAGTTCAAATAATAACTCAAATATAAATTTTACAAATTTTTAAATTTTTAAACCTTTGATGTTGAAAACTTTTTAACTCCTTAATTTGATTTGCAAAATTTCAAACTTCAAAAAACTAAAATTTTTAAAGTTTTTCAAATTATCTAAAATAATTTTAAAAAATTTAAATACCTCTAAAACTTTAAAAACTTTACTCACACCAAAAATAAATATTTAAAAACTATTATCTCCTTATTTCTCTTTTTCTTTTTATTGTTCCACCTTCCTTAAATATTAAAGTGCATTAATTAAAAAACTTAGCTTATATCTCCCACTATTTGTGCTAAATTCAAATTCCCTCCAAAAACATAATTATGCTATGCACTAGAAAATACCTAAGGACTTCATCAATGACAAAATAGTTGTGCTATTTGTAACATTTAATGTTCCTTTGCATGTATGCTTCTTTGCCTTAAACCTTTCAACTCACTTCATGATCAACACATTTGTTTCTCTGGTTTATTTAGCTGGAGAGTGCTCTTTTCTTTGCTTTGTTACTAGTGCTTTAGGTTTCTCTAGCTGGAGAGGTTTTAGGTGGTAATGCTTCACTTTACTACTAGTACTTTATGTTCCTATGGATAGAGAGGTTTTAGTTGGCTATGCTTTTTTTATTCTCTTTCAATTGTATCATTATTAGGAGAATCCATCCTAGATCACGGAAATTGATCCAATATTTTTCTAGATTCTTATCCAATTTGCTTCACCATATCATTGTACTAATTTACATAGTTTATTTTTTTTTTTGTTGCTTCTCCTTTTTATGTTAGCCTATTTTACCTTCACTATGTTGGTTGTGTTATGCTAGCATTTTGTGCTATTGGTCGAATGAGCCTTGACTTCTTATGTCGGTTGTGATATTGGTCGAATGAGCCTCGACTTCTTATATTGTTTGTGCTATTAGACAAATAAGCCTCAACTTGGTATGTTGACTTGTGTTGATTTAATGAGCTATGTCCTTTTTTTTGTCTTCTATTCTTCTATGTTAACCATTTATGTTGGTCAAATGGCTCATTTCTTCTGTTAAAACATCTTTGACCTCTTTCCTTTATCTTCTTGGGCTACTTTCTTCTATACAAGCCTCATGGACCTCTTACTTCTATATTGGCCTCTTATGCCTTTCTTTCTATATGGGTCTCATTGACCTTTCTCTTCTATATGGGCCTCTTGGACCTTGCTCTTCTATATGGGCCTCTTAGGCCTTTCTCTATTCTATTACTAAAATGTCTACCTTGAAGAACTTGCTTCAAAAAGTGATTCCCAACCAAGACTAAAATTCCTTAATGTATTCTAGGAATATGCTTCTCTTTTTTATACTCTGTAATATTCTAATTCTTCTTCAAATATATCAAGGTCAATTTTGACCTAACTCTTCTTCTCTTTCTATGTTGCTTTCTGCTTCTTCTATTCTTTGTTCTTGGGAAGCTTTGAATGCTTCTCAATACGTTGTAAGTTGAAAGCTAAAATTATTCTCTATCTTCTATTGGAAGCTTATAAACCTTTGTAGTTATACTCCTCTACTGATAAATCTGAAATATTCAATATCTTAGGTCGCACCTAGGAACCCAATATGATTCTCCTCCTTACTAGAGAACCCAATATTAATGTTAGGGTGGCTCTTTCCCTAAATGACCTACTTTCTCCTAATTTGATTCTATCGTAATCTACCCGAGTCCTAGTATTCACTAGTTTTCCTTCAACCAAGTGGAAAGACCCTAGATTATAAATTCCTTCAACCAAGTGGAAAGACCCTAGATTATAAATCAAGGTGACTGATTTCCTAGTCCTCTCAATCTTCTACTTAATAAGACCTTTAAAAATTAGAGTCCATGTCTTCACTACCTTCAAAGTGAACAAAATCTAAATCAACTTTATTAAAAATGGACAAATTTAATTAATCAAGATGGTTAAAAAATAACTCTATCAAATTGGATAGATTCAGGTGGTAGCTCTAATACCACTGTTGGTTTTTTAATCTTTACTACCAAAAAATATCATAGGTACCAAAAATAAAATAGCCAAAATATTAAATGTCAAAATAATAATAATATGAAAATAATAATATGAGCAAATTAATATGTATATCAAGGCCTATATAATAAATCAAATAGCATTCATTTATATTCTAAACTATGAATGTAAATGGCCTATGTCATTCAAGAACTATGCATGAAAAAAACTTACAATATTAACTGCTCAAAAATTTGTATATAAGATTTATTCCTTTTATCCCTATTACAACTATATAATCTCACTTGGATTATAATTTGATTGTTTCTCATTGAGTATTGTCTTTGTAATATAACCATATTAATGTAAATTTTCAAGTACTTGACTATTGCTCTCCATATGCTAAGTCTTATGACTCTTGGTTATCATCATGCCACTTGCATACTAGATGGACACTTGACTCTAAAATTGTACACATGGCTTAAACTTCTACATGCACTTCTAATGTAGGATACATGTGCACATCCTCACATTACAGATTTGCACTCTTACATATAAGACACTTGTGCACATTTAAACTAACAAAAAAGGGGAAATTTAAATCACACGCTAACTTACATGACATTTGTGCATTTCCTACACATTGACACTTACAAAAAAGAGAAACTGTAAATCACATGCTAAACTATAGACTCAACTAAACTATAGACTCAACCCTAATCTATTACATATTTACAATTATACCATGAAGGTACCATGGGGGTACATTAGCATGTACCAAATAATGTAATATACATCAACAAGGACTCAAATCCATGATCCTCCCTATTGTAAGTCCTATATTTTCATTGCCTAGTTAATAGAGTAGTGCCACAATGATATTTATACATATCTTATTTGCCTTGATGAAGAGAACTCACTGTGACTCCAATTTTGAAGGCATGGAGTGAATCTACACATAAATCAGATTTGAAAAAATTGGTGCCAAAACTAGAAGCAACCAAAGTTTTATCCCTCTTACACAAAGAATGAATTAGATTTGCAAGAAAAAATTTAGAGTTACCTTGAAAAGAATGAATTATATGGATCTTCTCATTGATTCTTGAAAAAATAGCATTATGCTCTAGAATTTGTTTGCAGAAAATGCTTATGAAATTTTGAGGAATAATTCATCCTAGATCTTGGAAGAAGTATGAGAGGCTCCAAGTTAACTTTCCACATGACCAAGTAACATTGCTTTATACATGCTTTGATACCATGGTAGTATTCCCAATATTTTCTAGAAATGAATAGAAGCTATCCATCCACTCAAATCTTATACCAAAAGGATAAAAGGATGAAAGAAAGGAACAAAGACACAAAGATTTGGGGGAATCATAAATAATCAATGTATTATCTATAGATAAGATTCACAATACTTTAATTATATAAATGACGAGTGGTGGGGGTTATTTACACCAATACCAAAACCCCAATTATATATATGAACTTAACCTTAAGACAACATAATAAGATAGGCTTTAAGATTAATTAAAAGTTTATAAGGTGGGTTTAACTGTAGCAATATTAACCATGAACCATAGTGTTTACATAATACAATATTATAATAAATTCAATATATATTAAAATGAATTCTCTTATGCCTATCCAATATTACATTATACAATACCATCCTTATCCATAAATAAAATCATAGTAGAGAACTCAAACTCAATAATGCCAACTTGTGACTTGGACTCGAACTCCACAAAAACACTCAACACAAAAAAGGTAAGAAAATCCAAATTTTTATTGGAAAAATATTTTTTATGAATATCACAATTAATTAATATTATACAAATTCAAAATTAATACTAATAGCAACACAATATTAAACTACACATGGAAGTGATAAAACACACATCAATGTAACTACATGGTGGTTGTTATATTCGATCTTGGAGTATTTACAAGTCCTTTTGTTTTCATTTAACATGTTTACTTGTAACTATTTTCTCTTGATGAATATGTAATGTTTGCTAATATTTCATATTGAGTCTGATTCCAAAGAGAGTACATAATATTGGTACATATACCTTTTAATTTCTATGGTTCTCAAATTGTGGTTGTACTAAGGGATGCCTCCCATAGATGAATATTTATGTATGGGCTAGTGGCTACTGTTAGAAATCCTTCAAGTCATGTTATCTTGTATTGTTGAAACTATAGTTGAGAAAGTTGAGATCGGTAAAAAATTGGTAAGGCAAAAGAATAAAAAAAATTGAGAATCGATAAAAATTAGTTACAAAAAACCAAAGAAAATGCAAATTTTCATTGAAAAAACAATACACTTTAGTGTTTTGTTTGGTGTGGTAGTAAGTAGGCAAACCTCTCTCTCTAGTTTAGAACAAGAAAAATGAGGCAAATTAAAAAAATAATCTATTTATGCCAATTCCTCTACCCATGCTACTACGACAAATGTTTTTGGTAAAAAAAATAAGATTTTATCAGCAAGCGCAAGAATTGACAAAAATGGTGATTTTTCATAGATTTTCTCAACTATTGTTCAAATTGTTGCTTGCAACACATTGTTATTTGATTTATCACTCCACTTTTGGCAATAATCCATTTATCAATTTGATCAACATGACCAACATGATGGGCAACACCTGTCACCACCTTTTTTGGGAGTCAAGGGGGTGAAAGCTCTCTTGTAGGATTAAGGAATAGTATCCCTTATGGGGTAGAGGAATAGCGTCTTTCACGTATACCTGATTGCAATATAGGTAAGGGTTGAGGGGTAGTGCCCTTCATGCATACCTTGTCATGATATGAGGTAGGGTTGAGTGCTAGCTTCCCCATGGGGTTTAGGGCATTTCCTTGAAACCTCAATGGCAAAACCATTGAAACCCTCACTATCTGAACTAAATTTTTTCCTTGCCTACATTTTATTAGCCTTCACATGACCCATTTAGCCATATTTCCCTTAGATTTAAATGACTTTTATCTTTCTCCAAATGAGTGCTTCTTGGCCTCTGGTAGCCCTAAATTTAACCTCTAACAAACATTCCTTGGTCTTAGATGTCTAACTTCCTAGATCAAATGGCCTACATGGTCCTTTGTAATTAGGTGGACCTTATGTCATTAGCCTTACTTTTGCTTATTTTCTTTTTACCTCAAATGTAACTAAGATGTGGCAATTATATTTTTGAAAACTAGGAAAATTTTAGGTTTATGATGCAAATGAGTGTTTTTTGGGTTTGATTTAAGCATTGACAACTAAAACTTTATTCTTTTCCCTCAAACATAACTATTGGGTAGCTATTATATTCTTGAAAACTAAGAAAATTTTGGGTTTGGGATGCAAATGAGTGGTTTTGTTGGTCTTATTTTACCTTATCTCTACGCTCTCTACAAGTGGGAATAACAAAAATAAGGGCAGTTTGAAGGGGAAAAAACAATTATGTTGTTTTCTTGTCACTATGCCATCATGGCCATTTTATTTTTTTACTCATGAGTAAAACAAATCTTGCCTAAGTTGAGCCCAAAAAACTTGGGAAGGCCAACTCAAGCATGAACTTGGCAAGGTTTTCAAAAAATTTCCAAGTTTAGTAACTATGAATTAGATTAAAATTTTAACATCAATTATATTTTTCTATTGTAGATGATAATGAAGAAAAATGTTCTAAGGCACCTTTTTCCCAATAGATTGGATTTATATAAACATGCCTTTTGGGTAATTAGTTTGATGAAAATATCTTATATTTCTAGTTCAATGGTATATTAGAATTTAGCCATTTCATTCTAAAATGTAAGTCCATCACTTGAAAATTTATTCTTGAAATTATAAAATCATTCTAAGCTATTTTTGTTGGTTAAATTAAGGGCTTCTATAGATAAGAACCCTCTCTTAGCCAATAATGATAATAAATTTACAGTTTCACTCAAGCCTTTAGATTAAAAATCTATTAGCAATTTGAAACAAACAAGTACTAATAGCCTATTACATAATAATAGGAATTTCTAAATAAAAACCGATAAAGGTAATAAAAAACAACAAGTGTAACAACCCAAGTTCTGCCCACTTGGTTGTCCAAACACCCCAAGTCTACCCACTTGGTTGTCCAACATCAGAGGTTATAGTAAGAGAAAAATTTTCTTTTCTTTTAATCTTTTCTAATTTATTTTCTAGTATGAGCATGTTAGAACCATCTTCATGAGTGCCATTCCGCTGCAGTCGAAATACTCATGAGATCGAGATTGGCCAAATCCCGTATAGTTGCCTATTTTGAACTTCACTCTCCACCCGAGATCCCAAGTTCAGGCAGGGGGTTTCTTTTCCTCTAGGGCCCATAACACCTAGAGGTGTGACGCATAACTTCCCCATGTCTTAACATGAACTCATGAACTTATGTCTTGTACTTATGTCATGTAAGACTTAGCGCATACATGCTCGAGCTAGACGATCAACCATCCTCCATGGAGCATCGTCTAGGGTCTTACCAATACCCTGGTAACCACCCGATGTTTTGTGTTGATTAACCAACATGATGTCCCATACCATCATGTTGTCGGTATTACCTAGTCAAGCACAATTCACCACTCATCACTAGCAGGGATAACCTAGAAGAGATGCCCATACAACCCTTCGTTACCTCCCGTTCTGACCTTTTCCCATCAGAAGTACAGTTAGAGCCCTGATTTATGATGATTGCCTACCCGCAAGCACCATTAATAATTGTCTTCACAAGATTGTCCTTCCCACAATCTTGAAATAATGACAAGGTTGTCCTGCCCACAACCTTAGGTTGCGAGTTAAGATTGTCCTTCCCACAATCTTGGAATCTCTTAAACAAAGACTTAACTAAGGTTTGAATTGTTTAGAAAAGTTTAACTATGCAAAGGTTTGCAAACAAGTACAATTTCCTAATCGGTCATGAATTTTGCTATATAATATAAGATTTCTAGTTTCCATATGTCTACTTATATGTTTATCACTAAGACATAATAAAAGTCAGAGGATTTATGGAAACATTACAATTGAAACTAAAGAATCTTAAAACCCACTATAATAATTTGATTTATGATTTCTTTTTATTTTATTATCTATTGGAGTAGGTGCTACTCTAAAATTTATTTATAAAACACTTCCTTTTCCTATATTACACTATAGAATTTTACTACATATCCATGAAATAGAGTGGACTACTCATATCAGTTTAAGTATGGTGGCAACTACTCTATTGTTTTAAATCTAATATATAATCTAAATGAGTTTAAAAAGAGATTTGATTCACACTATTTTTAATTAAGGTAAATAATACCACTCAATATTTCTTATAAAGCAACCTCACCCAAAACACCTATGTCATCATGCACACCTATTTAAAGTAATTCCAATATTCAACTAACATACGAAAGTAACTTACGTTTTAGACATCAATCCTTTATATCTCTTTCAACTTATACACAAGGAATTATAATAATAACAAATCTCCTAAGTTTTCTATTACTGGTTTTGAGTTTAAGTCGACTCTTCCATTCTTTGGTTTGAAAACAATGCTAACATTGCTTACCTTAAAATAGATTTCCTAATTAGTTTTTCCACAATTTCCAATACATCTATCTCTAAACATAAGCTCTGTTTAAAGACTAAAAACAAATATAATTAAATCTTATATTGAATAATATATTCAGGTCCGTTATTTCACCCTACGGATGGATAGTTTTCTCAATCCACCATGGTGATTCTAATTTAATCATTTTAACCAAGCTAAAACATTATACATCCATACTATGATGGTTTGGGCTAAAACCTTATGTTTTAAAGCATCAACTCTTCTACAATCTTATATCCTAAACAAAGAATTGTACGAGACAATATTTACTGTACACAAATGGAGGATTTCAAATTTGTAAAAGAAATTGAGGTTGTAAATTTCATTTGAAGTATTTCTCATCAACCAAAACATTCACAATATAGCAAAAGATTTGAAACATAGAAAACTCATCATACAATCTAAATTTTCCTTGGACAATTTACCCAACATTACATTTTTGGTAATATTATCATCCATATCCAACTGCTCTCAACAATATTGAAAACATGCATAATATAAAAGCATATGAAATAATCAGACAATATATTGTAAAGAAATAAAACATAAATTAATATTTTTAATATACAAATTAATCTCCACATCAAATGGATATATCATTTTAAAAATAAAACAACATATATATAAAATGCAAGTCTCTTCCTGAACGCATAACTATTCCTCATCATATTTGAAAATATAAACAACTGAATTGATTTCAATTTACAAAAGGTTCACAAAGTTATGCCATGCACTTTCCTCGAACTAAAATTCAAATACAACAATCATTCTACCATCATTTCCAAGGACTACGTATTCAAAATACAAATACATAATATCAATTTTGCTTTATTCTTTTATTAACCCAGACTTCAGCATTCCACTGAGTAATATTCTCAAGCATCTACAAAATTATAAATATTTTCCAGCTTAGATGCTGATCTTTATGCATGAACGTAGACAAAATAACCAATAGATAGCAAGAAAAATAATTTTATAGTGTTCTTCAGAGTTCTTCAGTTTCATGACGTGAATTTCCGGTGGTTACCCAAGGGTCAGAGTGGTCAATCTACCATGACATGCAGCTAATCCTATTATGCATACATCATTTACACTCCCAACACAACATGCAAAATTTAAGAGTTACCCAACACATCATAAGCTTCCCAACATGACATGCAAGTATCACAATATTTCTCAACACAACATGCAACATAAATCAAGTTCAAAAATTAATTTTGTCTCAGGTTCACAACCAACCATTAATGCTATTATTTTCCAACAATTCTTTTGAATGCATGCATCACATTCCAAACATTTCCCATATATGCACAAGAAAGATTTCAATTTCCCTTCAATATACAATGCAAATAACAATCTATATTGCACAACACATACAATACCTTTAAACAATTCATTTAAATTTCCCATTTAACTTTTCTTAAAAATTTTTCCAGAATAGACTTACGGATTCTTTCCTTGCTTCCACGCTTTCCTCCCTTCGTCGCTCTCCTTGCTTTACCGAAAACATGCAGTCCATAATGCTCATCTTCACCTTTCTTTTCCTAATCTAGAATATGGTTTCCCATTTTTCCGCTTGCAACTAACATTAGTTTTTAGATCCTCCTCTCCAAGGTATGCCAAGTGGAATCCATTTTTTATCCACGTTCAACAAACTTAAATTAAATAATAATTTCCCACAATTTCGATTGTTCCTAATTTATTCCTTTTAAAATAATACAATGCCATGACTCCTTAATATTCACTTTATTATTATATTTTAAAATATTATTATTTATAATATTTCATTTACCTTATTATAGAACAAACAAATATTATTTATTTTTAATATTATATATATATTATATATATATATATATATATATATATATAATTATTAATTATCTTACTTTGTCCCTTTACCTTCCCTTTTAGTACTTAGAACAATAAAAATTATATCAATATTCCACATTCATTCTATTATTTAAAACTATGGCTCCCCATCATTTATATTTTTATATTTTAAACTATGGCTCCCATGCATTTAAGCATTTTCATTGCCAACCAAACATCATAAATTCATAATTTGACAAACATCAAACATTCCTACAAATGCAACTACATGATATGCATTCTACATGGACCGTTGGAGAATGCATTGCCTATAGGGTTCTTTGCCCCTATCAACCAGTGAATACACCACCGCTCATCATTTCCCTTGACTTACCTTACACTGGATAATCCTTCTACCCATTGAGGAGACATCCTTCCTTTGCATTATCCCCGCCAGTAACAATACATGTCTCCTGCATCCACAGATACATTAGCAGTATCTCATCCTTGCAGATAAATTATGCATATAATAAATTAGATTTTTGGAGGGTTATTACATACTTCCCCCTAAGATTAAACACAATCCCTATGTTTGCATTTCCTATTGAAGCATAAAAACAACATTGCCATGGATAATAGAAAATCAATTCAATACATCAACAAATTTACATTTTCCAAAACTGATTCATCATTTATTGTTAATACTAAACATGCACAAACATTAGATATATTTATCATACTTCACAAACCAAGATATGATAATATCACTATTCAAACAAAATGAAACTATGACATGATGATAACACTATTCAAACATTATTCAAACAAAAATGGAAATTATCTTTTCATGATGGCCACATCCTCCCACATGGCACTATTTTCAGAAAACTAGTCCCATTGGACCTTGCACTATTCAATATTCCGCTTTCTCAATTATTTTGTTTGATAACCAAGGATCTTAATTGGTCACACTTCAATGCGTAGGGGATCATCCATCTACAATTGATCAACATTCCAAACATGTGAAGGGTCAAGAACATATTTCTTGAGAAGGGACACATGGAATGTATCATGAATTTTTGACAAATTGGGTGGCAAGTCTAATTTGTAGGTGATCGGGTTTAGTTTATCAACAATTTCAAAAGGCCCTACAAATCGTGGACTAAGCTTAGAGGATTTGATAGAAATTTTGGTAGGTTTAACTCTTAGGAATACTCTATCTCCCATAGTGAATTCCCTTGGTGTTCTCTTAAGATCCGCATAACTCTTTTGTCGATCTGAGGCTTCTTTGAGCCTTTGACGAATTTCATTGAGTTGGTCTTCCATTTCTTTGACCATATCCGGCCCGATCATCACCCGATCCTCTGGATTACTCCATGATAATGGTATTCTGCACCTCCTCCTATACAGAGCCTCAAATGGAGCCATACCTAAAGAAGTATGGTAACTATTATTATAAGCAAATTCTACTAGAAAAAGGTAATCTTCCCATTTCATTTGATGATCCATACAATACATGCGGAGCATATCCTCTAAGACTTGATTTACCCTTTCAGTTTGTCCATCTATCTCAGGATGATAAGTAGTACTAATATTGAGTTTTGTTCCCCATGCCTGATGCAATATCTACCAAAACTTAGATGTGAATCGAGAATCCCTATCTGATATAATTATTTTAGGAAATCCATGTAGTCGTACCACTTCCCTGGAAAATTTTTGGGCTACAATAGGAGCTCCATATTTAATATTTCCAGGCAGAAAATGTGCCACTTTAGTCAATTTATCCACTACTACCAGAATGGCATCATGCTGAAAATGATTTTTAGGTAATCCAACAATGAAATCCATAGTCACAACCTGCCATTTGTATTGTGGAATGTCATGCAAAAATAAGCGTCCAACTGGATGTAGATGTTCTACCTTCACCTTTTGACATTCTAAACATCTAGCCACAAATTCAGTGATATCCTTTTTCATTCCTAGCCAATAATACTCTTTTCTCATATTTTCATACATCTTTACATAGCCTGGATGAGCGGAATAAGGAGCACTATGTGCCTCTTGCAGTATCATATTTCTCAGATCCTGATCATTAGGCACTACCATTCTATTTTTGAAGAATAATGTATCTTCCTAGATTCTAAATTCCTTTGCTTTATCAGAATCTTGTTGAACCAGTTCTTGATACTTTTGAGAATATTCATCTTGAATTTATAATTTTCTTATTTGATCAATTATAGTAGATTGATAATGTGACATAGCATTGATATGCCTTCTTCTACTTAAAGCATCTACTAATTTATTTTCTTTTCCCTTTATATACTCTATGCCAAAATCATATTCTACCAGAAACTCCATCCAACACCTTTGTCTAGCATTGAGCATTGGTTGAGTAAAGATATATCTTAAGCTTTGATGATCTATTCTAAGCTCAAAATATTTACCAAGTAGGTAATGACGCCACATTTTAAGAGCATGCACTACCGCAGCCAATTCTAAATCATGTGTGGCATAGTTTAATTCATGTTTCTTAAGTTTTCGTGACTCATAAGCAATAACACCATCCTCTTGCATGAGGACCCCACCTAATCCTTCCATGGAAGCATCAATACATACAATAAATGGTTGTTTGGGATCTGCTATTCTAAGAATAGGTGTTGATGTTAAATTTTCTTTAAGAGTTTTGAAAGCTTCTTCACATCGTTCTATCCATTTAAAAGCTTTTCCTTTCTTTTGGAGATTGGTTATTGGATAAGCTATCTTAGAGAAATTTTGGATAAAATGGTGATAATATCTAACCATCCCCATAAAACTTCGCACTTCAAAAACATTTGTTGGAGCAGGCCAATCAATAATAGCCTCAATTTTCTTTGGATCAACAGACACCCCTTCAACAGAAATTACATGACCCAAATACTGTACCTGGGTTGCATAAAACTCACACTTGGACATTTTTCCATATAATTGATTCTTTCTAAGTATTTCAAGAATAATTCTCATATGAAGATCATGCTCTTCTTTGCTTTTGGAGTAGATCAGTATATCATCTAGGAATATCAACACAAATCGATCTAGTTGCTCTCGAAACACACTATTCATCAAATTCATAAAAGTTGTTGGAGCATTGGTCAATCCAAAAGGTAACACTATGAATTCATAGTGGCCATATCTAGTTCGAAAAGTAGTTTTATGGGTATCTTCTTCTCGAATCCTCAACTGATGATAACCAGATCTGAGATCAATTTTGGAGAAAATTGTGGCTCCTTTTAATTGATCAAACAAATCATCTATTCTGGGTAGAGAGTACTTATTCTTAACAATCATCTTGTTTAGCATTCTATAGTCAATACATAGCCTTAGTGTTCCATCCTTCTTTTTCACAAACAAAACTAGTGCACCCCATGGTGAAACACTAGGTTTAATATGTCCTTTTTCTAAAAGTTCCTGAAGTTGAGTCTTAAGCTCTTGCAACTCTATTGTAGTCATCCTATATGGTGCTCGAGCTATAGGAGTTGCTCCTAGTAAAAGTTCTATAGTAAAATCAAATTCCCTTTGGGGTGGAAGACCAGGTAAATCCTTAGGAAAGACATCCCAAAAATCATTTAACACTGGATAAGTTTGGAAAAGACTTGCTCCAGACTCACTTTCTTCCATTTTATTAAGTTTGACCACAAAGACTCTACTACCCTTTCTCAATGCTCTTTTAACTTGCATTGTTATCAAAATATGTGGTTCCACTGATTCACATCCATAGTAAATCTGAATCCTTTTCTTAGTGTCATCAGTGAATTCCATCCATCTTTCCTCAAAATTTAACAATGCTTTATGTGCCTTGAGCCAATCAATACCTAAAATTATATCAAAGGCATGTAATGGAGCTACATATAAATGCCATCGGGTTTGCCCTTGAGGTAGCATTATTTGAGGGTCAAATAGATATTGATTAATAATATAGGTTTGCCCAGACCCATACTCGACTTTCCACCCATTAGCCATAAATCCAGGTTCTTCCGGTATGTCCCTCAAAATATTTGGTGAAATAAAACTATCAATTGCTCCAGAATCAATTAAAATACAAACATTTCTATTATAAATTTTACCTTTCAATAGAAAAGGTGTTGCTTGACCATTAAGTTTAGAGTTACCTATTGTTGCATATATCTTATGAGTAGGTTCCATAGGTTCTTTTCTCTTATCAGCTCGCAAAGGACATTTATCAACATAATGAGGTTCTTGATAAATCCAACAACCAGTTCATGGTGCCCTCTCTTTCTTATTTCCCTCATTATCTTCCTGAGTACCAACTCTTGGTGCATTAGCTCTTTGATCATACCTATCCCTAAAATTTCTTTGGCCACCCCGATAGTTTTGATTTCCCCTATTTCCTTGGTACCTATTCTTATTCTTGTCAAACCTATTTATGTTCCCATTACCACGATTCTTGTTCCAACTCCTATCTCCTTTTGTTGGACCCATATTTTTATTTTTTTGTGGTTCTTCCTTTTCAGAAGATTGTTGATAATAAGCTTTCTTGGCCTTAAAATTATCCTCTTCCTATCGAGCCAAGTCACAAGCAGCAGTTAAGGTAGCAGGTTTCAACATAAGAATCAGGTGTCCAATTTTTGGATGTAACCCTAGGAGAAATTTCTGAATTTTAATCTCATTTCACTACTCATATTCAGGCATATATTTGAGAAATTGCACAAATCATTGATAGTACTCAATTACAGACATACTACCCTACGTTAACCTTGAAAATTCTACAGTCCTTTCAAGGTAAAATTATGGTGTTAGGAACCTATCTTTGAATGCTAATACAAATGTATCCCAAAGAACATCGATAGCCTCCACATTGTGAGTTTTCCTATAGGTATCCCACCAATCAATGACAGCTCCAATCAAAAAAACTGCCCATGAAGTTTTTGATTTAGATGAAAGGGTTCTAACCGCAAAGTATGCCTCCACACTATTCAACCATCTTTCAGCCTCTTCCCCATCACCTTTGCCATCAAATTTGGCTATATCAAGTCTTCACATATCCTTGTCCAACTCGGAACCTACTTGTTTCCTTCTTGGGTCAATAGTTATCTCATCCTCAACTATTACCATTTCTTTTCCTTTGGATAAATTTTCTATTATTTTTTGTTGATGGGAAATCATCTCTTGTTATTGAGCCAACTGAGCTTTTTGTTGCTCCATGTGTTCTAACATTTGGGTCTATTGTTGAGCTATGTGTTCAGCCATTTGAGCACTTTGCTGCTCCATTTGTTCTTTCTATTGGCTCATTTGCTCCTACAATAATTGCACCATCCGGACCATTTTATCCTCTTTGATAACTAGTTCTTTTTCCTTCCTCTTTTCTCGAGGATGTTCTATGGCTTCCTCAATGCCCCAATCCTCATAACTTTTTGAATGACCCTTCTAGGATTTTCGATCAGCCCTTCCCATTGAACCACCATAGATATTTTTGAGGAACTAGCTTTTTGTCCAGATGCCATTGCCTACCCAACAAAACAAAGAGCCTTATCAAATTTTCAAGTTTAGGTGAACACATTGGTAACATAAAATAGGTTTTATAAAATTTTATTACCTAAATATTCACAACCTTTGCTCTGATACCAAATGTAACAACCCAAGTTCTACCCACTTGGTTGTCCAACATCAGAGGTTATAGTAAGAGAAAATTTTTTTTTATTTTAATCTTTTCTAATTTATTTTCTAGTATGAGCATGTTAAATCCATCTTCATGAGTGCCATTTCACTATAGTCAAAATACTCATGAGATCGAGATTGGCCAAATCTCATATAGTTACCTATTTTGAACTTCACTCTCCTCCCGAGATCCTAAGTTCAGGCAAGGGGTTTCTTTTCCTCTAGGGCCCATAACACCTAGAGGTGTGATGCATAACTTTCCCATGTCTTAACATGAACTCATGAACTTATGTCTTATACTTATATCATGTAAGACTTAGCGCATACATGCTCGAGCTAGATGATCAACCATCCTCCATGGAGCATCATCTAGGGTCTTACCAATACCCTAGTAACCACCCGATATTTTGTGTTGATTAACCAACATGATGTCCCATACCATCATGTTATCAATATTACCTAGTCAAGCACAATTCACCACTCATCACTAGAAAGGATAACCTAGAAGAGATGCCCATACAACCCTTCGTTACCTCCCATTCTGACCTTTTCCATCAGAAGTACAGTTAGAGCCCTAATTTATGATGATTGCCTACCCACAAGCACCATTAATAATTATCTTCACAAGATTGTCCTTCCCACAATCTTGAAATAATAACAAGGTTGTCCTACCCACAACCTTAGGTTGCGAGTTAAGATTGTCCTTCCCACAATCTTAGAATCTCTTAAACAAAGACTTAACTAAGGTTTGAATGTTTAGAAAAGTTTAACTATGCAAAGATTTGCAAACAAATACAATTTTCTAATTAATCATAAATTTTACTATATATTATAAGATTTCTAATTTCCATATATCTACTTATATGTTTATCACTAAGACAAAATAAAAGTCAGAGGATTTATGGAAATATTACAATTGAAACTAAAGAATCTTAAAACTCACTATAATAATTTGATTTATAATTTCTTTTTATTTATTATCTAATGGAGTAGGTGCTACTCTAAAATTTATTTATAAATCACTTCCTTTTCCTATATTACACTATAAAATTTTACTACATAACCATGAAATAGAGTGGACTACTCTTATCAATTTAAGTATGGTTACAACTACTCTATTGTTTAAATCTAATATATAATTTAAATGAGTTTAAAAAATATTTGAATCACACTGTTTTAATTAAGATAAGTAATACCACTTGGTATTTCTTGTAAAGCAACCTCACTCCATAACACCTATGTCATCATGCACACCTATTTAAAATATATTAATCCACTAACATACAAATAACTTTACTTAGACATCAATCTATTATATCTCTTTCAACTTATACAAGAATATAATAATAACAAATCTTCTAAATAATCTAATACTAGTTTTGATTTTAAATCGACTTCTTCTATTCCTGGTTTGAAAATAATATTATCATTGCTTACTACATAGTTTCCCATTTATTTCCACAATTTCCAATGCATCTATCTCTAAACATAAGCTCTGTTCGAAGACTAAAATCAAGTATAATTAAATCTTATATTGAATAATATATTCATGTCCGATATATCACCCTATGGATGGATAGTTTTCTCAAACCACCATGGTGATTTAATCATATTTAACCAAGCTAAAATCTTATACATCCATACTTGGTTTGGTCTAAACTATATTTTAAAACATATCTCATATAATCTTATATCCTAAAAGAGAATGTACAATATATATGTACACAATGAGGTTTCAAATTTATAAGAAATTGAGGTTGTAAATTCCATTAGAAGTATTTCTCATCCAACCAAATTCACCATATAGCAAGATTTGAAACATAGAAAACTCATCATACAAATCTAAATTTTCCTTGATAATTTACCCAAATTACTTTTCGAAATATTATCATCCATATCAACTTCTCAACAATATTTGAATACATGAAAAAAAAGCATATGAAATATATAATATATAATAGAAATAAAACATAAATTAATAGCTTTAATATACAAATTAATCTCCACATCAATATACACTAAAATATATTATAAAATGCAAGTCACTCCTAACACATATATCATAAAAAAAATTATAAATCAAAATTCTACCATGCACTTTCCTAGCTACTATTCAATTAAACATACAAATTCAACATTCCATTGAGTAATATTCACAAGTATTCTACAAATCATAACAACTCTTTCTGAACTAGACAAACAACCAATAGATAGCAAGCAAAATAATTTTGCAGTGTTCCTCAGAGTTCTTCAGTTTCACATGAATTTTTGATGGTTCTCCAAGGGTCAAAGCGGTCAATCTACCATGACATGCAACTATTCCTATTATGCATACATCATTTACATTCCAACACAACATGCAAAATATTAAGAGCTACCCAACACATCATAAGATTCCCAACACATCATGCAAGTATCACAATATATCTCAACACAACATGCAACATAAATCAAGTTCAAGAGGAATTAATTTTATCTCAGGTTCACAACCAACCATTAATTCTATTTTTTTCCAACAATTCCTTCGAACGCATGCATCATGTAACAAAATTTCCCATATATGCACTAGAAATATTTCAATTTCTTATACAATGCAAATAATAATCTATATTCACACACAGAACAACACACACACTATATTTGAACAATTCATTTAAATTTTCCCATTTAACTTTTCTTAAAAATTTTGCCAGAACAGACTTATGGATTCTTTCCTCACTTCCAACGCCTTTCTCCCTTCATCACTCTCCTTGCTTTATCGAAACCATGCAGACCATAATGCCCATCTTCGCCTTTCTTTCTCTAATCTAGAATATGGTTCCCCTTTTTCGCTTGCAACTAGCATTAGTTTTTAGATCCTTCTATCCAAAGTATGCCATGTGGAATCCATTTTCATCCACATTCAACAAACTTAAATTAAATAATAATTTTCCCAGAACAAATGTCGATTATCCAAAATTTCTACCTTTTAAATAATGCAATGCCATGACTCTTGAATATTCACTTTATTATTATATATTAATATATATTATTATTTATAATATTTCATTTACCTTATTATAGAACAAACAATTATTATTTATTTTTAATACATTCATATATATATATATATATATATATATATATATTATATATTTTAAATAAATATATTAATATATATATATATAAATATATATATATATATATATATATATATATATAATTATTAATTATCTTACTTTATCCCTTTACCTTCCCTTTCAATTCTTAGAACAATAAAAATCATATCATTATTCCACATTCATCCTATTATTTAAAACTATGGCTCCCATGCATTTATGCATTTTCATTGCCAACCAACATTTTAAACTATGGCTCCCATGCATTTAAGCATTTTCATTGCCAACCAAACATCATAAATTCACAATTTGACAAACATCAAACATTCCTACAAATGCAACTACATGATATGCATCTACATGGACCGTTGGCGGATGCATTGCCTATAGGGTTCTTTACCCCTATCAACCGGTGATTACACCATCGCTCATCATTTCCCTTGACTTACCTTGCACCGGATAATCCTTCTGCCCATTGAGGAGACATCCTTCCTTTGCATTATCCCCGCTAGTAACAATACATGTCCCCTGCATCCACAGATACATTAGCAGTATCTCATCCTTGCAGACAAATTATGCATATAATAAAATAGAGTTTTTTGGTGGGTTATTATAACAAGATTCCATCACACTGGTTGGAAGGAAATCAAACAACAACCATAGAATCATGAACAAAGACAAAATCAAGAACTTCATGGGTCAACACCCAAGAGGATTTCTCTAGGCTAGTTAGTATCTTTCTCTTGATTAGATGCAAGTGGATACTCAACAATTTTTGCATCTCCACTCAAACTATTTTGCACCAATAAATCTTGAAATTTATCATTCTTAATGTTTAAAAAAAAAAATAATAATGCTTTATTATGTAGCAAATGAGAAAAGCATATTTTTATGGGCAATTGTTTGATAAGTTGAAAATTATGGCTATGTTTTTGTGATTTTTATCAAACACTTTAGTTGGTGATACACAATATTTTTTGTGTTATAGAATATATGTTTTAAACATAGTATATTGCCTCTTTTTATCTATTTTTTACTTGTATCAGGTTATCAAGTAAAATACAAGAAACATTACAATTAATACAACTTAACAATCTTGATGTGAGAAGTGAATAAATAAAATTAGCTCTCGAGCTTTTTTTTCCATCAAAATATGGAACATGGTTGAACAAAGTCACCATGGAAACACAAGATATCACAAAATTCTTCCTATGTTGTGCTACGCTTGCTCTTGCTGACATAGATGTAGCAAACATGATGTCATGTATATTGATGATTAATCTATTTTTGTAGCAACATCTATAATGTCTTAATTAGAGACTATTTATTCTAATCCCAAGCAAAATCAATTAAATATGGTGTTAGTTAGTAGATCTCATATCATGATAAGGGTTTGGATTAGGCCTAGGGTTAATCCTCACAAAATTTGAAATGTTAAAATATGCAATAAAAGTACTTCTAGTAATTACAAAGATGATGAATTGGATGCATCCTTTCCTAGTGCATCACTATATTTTGCAGTCCTTGCATTTGAAAAAATGTCTTGGTGCTCAAAGTAGTAAATATTGTATTTGTTAGAGTTAAAATTAATTTAATTTAAACCACATGCATTGATATTTTAGTTAGTATATCAGTGTGTGCAAGTTTCTATCTATAAAAATTTATATACATACTATGATGTTAAAGGTTTCTAAGGGGGAGAAATTTGGAAAATTATTGTAACCATCATAAATGATATTTGGATACTTTTGTCTCTCAAAGCATGGGAGGCATGGTGAGTCATCATATACCTCACCCAAGTCAATACTAAACTCATAGTTAATCCTACTATGGTTAGGAGTTAACCCTTGCCCCACTTCACATTCTCCTGGGCATTAAACATTATAAATGTAATTTGAAGACTTTGAGCATTAATCCATTTATGAGACATGCCACCTTATACCACCTTAGGGGACACCTTTTAGGGCACTTTACAAAGGACACCTTACAAGACACCTCAAGGGACACCTCACATGACAGATTAGCCCCCCCAACCTTGGCAAACTCTATAAATAGAATATCATTTC
Organism: Wollemia nobilis; assembly: GCA_028583015.1. Lineage (NCBI taxonomy): Eukaryota > Viridiplantae > Streptophyta > Pinopsida > Araucariales > Araucariaceae > Wollemia > Wollemia nobilis. The sequence goes on from JAQPPZ010003618.1 coordinate 488,502, forward strand.
CTCCATTTCTAACTACACTCATTTGCATACCCAAAATCAACTAAAATTAGCCTCGACTACCAAGTGCACTACACCATCACTCATCATCACTCACCATCCATCCTCATAGATAACCACAAGAATTTATCAACATCCTTTGTTTCTTTGTAGATTGCTATCAAAGCTTGTAGGTTTTTGGAGGTGGCTTGATGTGGAACAAAAGTGATAACTACATAAATATGATCTCTACAACATCAACTTTAGTTTCTAGAAAACACAGTTAGATTCAAATAGAAGGGTACAAATCAAATCATTCACACCTTAAGGTAAGAATCTATAGAGTAAATATTTTTTCATCACCAAAACTTTGCTAGATTCTACAAAACTAGGTAAGTATCCATGTTCTGCTAAATTTTAGTTATTTCATATATTTTCATCATGTTTTAACATATATTTAAGAGTATTTTTATCTGTAAACATGAGGGTAATAATCATGACAGACCGCCAAACATTCTAACAAGTTTATGTAGGGTTATGCAGGTTTAAAGGACCTATATAGCTAACAATGGTCCATGAGCAAGAAGCCCACTCACATCGAGGAATACAAGGAGAGCATTGATGGTTGTTTGACTAACCCTAAGGATTGACAAAAGGACAAGCTAAAAAAAAAGCAAAAAATAAAAAGAAAATAGAGCATTACAAAAAAGAAACAAAAAATAAAAGAGCACTATGAAAAAGCTTAAATCCCTGAGTTACTCATATCCATAGATCATAGGGCTAATATCCATTGAGGCTATATATGTTTATCTGGTAGTGGACGTGTCTTACAAGTGGTGACATGTTTGTTACATTACTGACCTTATTTTTATAGACCATTACACACTTGTGGATGAGCTAGCTTAACTGGCTAATTTTATAATCGGTTAGTCTAGCCTCACTCAAAATGGATAAATGAACATCACTTTACACACACTGGTCCATGATCAACTTGATTTTATTTAGGATAGTCATGATTATTATAGTATATTTGATCAAATACTAGATGTGTTTAATTGTTCAAACTATGGTTTTTGAATCCCTTGAAACTCTACTTACATCCAAACTCTTTGGAACCACAAAACAGATAGCATCACAACTAGTTTTTCCAAGATATAAGTGTAATCTTCACTAGCACTTCACATCATCTTCCTTTAGTTGTTAGCTTGAATTTCTAGTGAAACATATAAAAGTTGCCATTTGATCAAACATAAATACACAATGCATACAGATGTTCATAATATTGTTCTTTATTCATTTAAATAGAATCCATAGGTTACAAAGAGGATTATAATGAATCCTTTATATGAATATCAAATAAACTAATGGTTCCTCTTGATATTCCTTGATGTAGGTGGGCTTCATGTGTATGTGTGCCACCGGAAGTGTTGATGTGGATGTTATTTCATCTATTTTATGACTCAAAAAAGAGGATTAGTGTGTTTGGAGGCTTGCCTTGGTCGGGCCCCATGTTGATATAAGACAATGAAAACTGAAAGAAAAAATGTACTAAAATACATTAAAACTGTATAGAACATAAAAACATGTAATAAGGCTTACCTGAGATATTTGAAGTGAAATGACTCCTATAGAGCCAACTCGTAAGTCGAGGGGTGAATTGGATGTCAAATTCGTAGGTCGAGGGGTGAATTGGACTGTGAGTACTTTATGATAGAGATCCTTGTCTAGATGGGTTCCTCAGGTGCTGCAATATTGTTGGCTTGGTTCAGATGTCTTTGCTTGCACTTCTGGTCACATTTTGGTAGAGTTTCTGTATGTTAGCTAAAAGGGGAGAGAGGTAAAATTAGGGATTAGGTCCACTATTTATAGAAAAATCTAAGGTGTAGGGGGTGTGGTTAGGGGAACTAAACCCTAAGTTCAGGTTCTATGGTTGTTAAATTAGGTTTTTTGAGGTGTCATCCCTACATTCCCTAAGGAAATATCTCATCCTCACACATGTGTGAGGAGAGATTACGGTTAACTAGGGTTAGGTGATCACTAGGTTATACTAGGGTTAGGTTAGGGCTTCCTAGAAAATATCCTAACCAATTTTATGCAAACACATGTGGGAGGGAATAATTAGGACTAATTAGGGTTTAGGAACCTAATTAACCTTTTTAATCCAAAAAGTACACTTAAGTGAAGTGACTTTTAAATTAGAAATAAAATTGACTTAATTAATACTTTTTGGGAAGTAATAGCCCTATGGGAGCCTTAATTAAGTCCGAGAAGGTCTTATGTTGCCTTAGGAAACTAATAGGTGGTCTCTTGATGGATAAAATGTGGTTATGGTATGAATTGTGTAGTTTATTAGGGTTTTGTACCTATAAACTAGTGAAGTGGTCTATGTAAGTCTACGATATGCTATGCTAATCTAGAGAGATCTACGCTAGTCTACGCATGTCTATAGTAGTCTATGTATATCTATGCACATCTACGATAGTCTACATAGGTCTAGAGGGATCTAAAATAATCTACGTTGGTCTACAATAGCCTAGAGGTATCTAGGATGGCCTATGTAAACCTACAAGTATCCAAAAGTATCTACAAGTACGTAGAGGTAGATATGTGAGACTTTTGGTTGTTTGCATTTTACCCCTTTTTGTACTATACTTTGTGAAACACAATTTAATAAAAAATATGAAGGCATGTGTAGGGGATAAGGGAAAGAAGGAGAATGGAATCCAACCAAAGGTATGTAGTTGCTCGAAGCGTGACCATACAACATTGACTAGGAATCCAGGGAGAGAAGATAAGAAGAGAAGAAGAGGGGAAAGAAGAGAGAAAGAAAGAAAAAAAATGAAAAACAATGTTGGTGAATGCAAATGGATGATTGTGGATGCAACACGATGATTTTTCTGATTTTGTATGACATATCTCTATGTCATACGGGTTGCTTGTGGTGGCAACTTTTGACTGCTTTGCTTTTGCGACCAATGCAAGATGGTCCAAAGCATGAATAGAAAAAATGCCTATTCAAATTTTTGTTGTTGATTGATTTATGAGTGCATGGTGACAAGTGTCAAACCATTTGACCTAGTTGACATGGATTATACTTTGGATGTTTGATTGTTTGGTTGCATGCAAAGCTAACTTATAGATATGAATACCCCCTCAAATAAGGAATCAATAATGAGGTGAATGAAATGTGGTGATATGATGATGGATTGATTGATATAAGAAAATGCATGGTGATAAGGATGAAAAATCAGATAGATGAGAAATTTAGAATATTTCCTAGGATTTTGGATGAAAATTGGATGATTTCCTAGGGTTTTGGATGGAATTTGGTTTATTTTGGGCTTCATAGGCTCAATTTGCAGGTCAGGGGGTAAATTGAACCCTAATTCGCATGTTGGGGGGTGAATTAGGATTTTAGGTTTATTTAAGGCTTTTTTTAATTAGAAGGGGTCATTTTGATGATGGGAGATTTGGATATTGAGGTGTGATTAGCGTTTGGTGATGTGGAATTTTTGGAAAATTTGGGTGACAGGATAGTGAGAGGACGTACCGGAGATAGTATCTGATGTGGAGATCCACCGATAAGTGCTTGTTACTTGCTTTGTTTTTCGATTTTTTTGGAAACACATGAATTAAGGGGGAATTTTTCATATTATTTTTTAAATTTGTGCAAATTTTAATTTAAATTGGAACATAAAGTGTAAAATAAGGCAAATAGGGGGTTGCACGGTGTAGTGTGCTCTAGGTGAAAGGGGTTGAGTTGGACTCCTTTGTTATAGGTATAGACATGGGAGCACATAGCCATTAAGTGATCATCCTTGTTGCCTTATAAGGTGCATGTTGAGGGAAAAACACATTTTCCCTATGCATTGAAGTGGAGGACAAATGAGGATCAGGGTATGAAAAGGTTGCATGAGGGTGATCCTCTATTTTGGAGGATCAATTTTGGAGAGTTGATGCCTAATGTCATTACGTGGAGGCCTTGGAGGTGTGGGATGACATGGGAGCATGATGATGAGCAGTTGAGTACCATTTGTTGAGGGACGTGGTTGTTGGGGCGATTTACTTGGTAGGCTAAGTTCTTTCAATATAGTCAAGTGATGTAATAGTCTGGATTACGATAAGAAATTTCAGAGATGTTTGTTGTGTAATATAGGTAACGAGGTGATAGGGTTATTATTAATAATTATTAATAACTAGTGAGAGGGACACATCTATGGTGATCCTCAATGTAGATAATGTAGGGATGACACTAGAGTTTGATGCATGGTGGATGATGTAGAGTTGGGAGTCAGGTGTTGGAGTGATTGATCAATGGGTACAACCTGGTGGTAGGGTACCTGCAACATAGGGGAGGGTAGCTAGAGTAACTCGAGCTAGGTTGTAGGATAGATCTAGTGGTGAGATAGAGGCCATAATATCTTTCACATTTCTAACATTCTCTATTTGATGATGTGTTAACGCTAACTTCATTACAAATTGGAGAATATTCTTTATTGTCGTGGTTTTATTCATGCATTATAATGAATGAGTGTGATGATTTGTTCATTTGATATTTGTTAGTCATTTCATGTTTATTTGCAAGATATTTATTTGACTAACAGATTTGGTTCTAAAGTTATATTCTGAGTTTACTAATGGCAACATTTGAGGAGCAAATTGTATCCCTAAGAGCTGAAATAGCATCTCTAAGAGAAAGAATGGTATCTACGATGGAGGATCATTATAAGGGTTTGTCTATACATGTGATACCCTATCAAATTCCTAAAATTTTATTGGAGTTTCTACGATGTTTTAATCAAGAGGTGCCACTAGGATACTTGCAAAAACTATATGTCTACAAGAATACATTATGTCAATTCCAAATTTTCTATGAGGAGGTGGCTTGTAAGTTATTTGCATACATTTTGGATGATAAACCATTCTTTTGGTACAACCAACTACCCATGGAGGTTAGGACTTCTTGGACACAACTAGAAGCAACCTATCTTTATCATTTTGGTAATCAGGTTGACTTAGAGATGTTGAAAAATCAATTTACCTCCATATGTAATGAGCCTAATGAATCCTTGAGTCAATTCAATGGAAGATTTCATGAGTTGCACTCCCAAATGTGGGAAAATTTTAACATATCAGAAGAGGAAGCTATGCAAGTATACCTGGGAGCCATACACCCCACACTTGCTACATATTTAAAGAAAAACGTGGATGAACTATCTCTAGAGACAATCTATGAGATCTTGGAAAAGGCAAAACAAGTTTTGGAAGAAGAAAAGGCACAACATGTTCACATGAGAGATGGTTCTTTTGGAGTTAGTGATGCCAACCTACACCAACCATCAAATATAGCACCCTCCACTCCAATGATATCTAAGGTAAATGATCAAGGGGATGAATTTGAATATCCAAATATTACAACCACCTTAGATGTAGTCCACGAGGAGGTGCAAATTGCTAAGCCAACATCCACTAGTGAGGATTATGCAGAGATACACGATTATCTAGATGAAGGGGTTCTAAATTCAACAATGTTTGAAATATGTGATAGGACGGAACCCACCATAGAATTGAATGAAGTGGTTGAAAGTGAAATTGGAAGAAAACCAATAAATGAATTTGAAGATATGATAGAGTTTCACCACTTGTTCTTGGAAGATACTATTGATGAGATGTGTAAAATTAACGATCAAGAAATTCTTCACCCTCCAAATTATGATAAAATTGAATCATGGGTTACTAATTTGGACTATGATAGCCTTACAAATTTGAATTCAAGAAATGACCCACTTTTGGAAATAATTGAACCATCTAAGGAAGGTGAAGGTGAATTTGATGAGAAACACATTGATGAATTGGAAGATGTTGAAGAAGTAGTTGAACGTCACCACTTGATTTTGAAAGATGATTATTATGATGCTTGGAAGAAGTGGGAAGACTACACTCACTCCAAAACTGCTAATGAAACTTGTGTGCCAATTGATATACAGGACAACATAATCGCCTACTCAAAGGAAGATATTACAACTCCTGTACAATTTGAGGATGTTTTGGGAGAGGGTTTCAAATCTCATCAAATTTTGGAAGATTATAATGATCCTATTACCAAGAACAAAGAAGAAAAATAATTGACAAATGAATCAAAAGATCATGCCACAAACATCATGGAATTTCATTCCATGAATTTGGAATATAATTTTTACAATGGTTGGGGGAGATATGATAATGCATTCTTTTCTCACACCCCTATAGATGAAACTCATATTTCACTTGATATGCAGGATGTTGAAACTTCTACATCATACGAAGATCTCACATTCACAAGATTTGAGAAGGTTGCAAATTTCGATCATGTTGAATATAAATTCATTGAAGATGCGGATACAAGTTTGCATGATGATTTTGAGGATTCAAATGAAGAGATACCATGGATAGTGAACAAAGAATTGGAACCAAATGACAAAGAGATTGATCAATTGGAAACAACTCAAATGAAGGATCATCAAGATGAGTCATTGGACATACACTTTGACCAAGAATATTTGAGGGTTGAAAAGGATGGGCATGTTTTCAATTGGGTGCCCAATTTTGGTATGTTTGATGAACAAGTAATCAATGAAGAGTATGAAGACCATGAGGTAAAAGAGGGAATTGCAAATCCCCATCAAATTTTGGTAAATAAAAATGTTCAAAGGGTAGAATCTAACCTTTTGTGTTCAAGCATCCAAGATTTAGGTGAAAATTTGCATGACCATATTTTGAATTTGAATGATGTTTATGGTGAAATGTCGTTAAAGGTGAATGAAAAACAAGGTATGATTTCTAATCACACCTTTGATAACATTGTTTTAATGAATGAAAAAGAAGTTGATGCACTTGAACTATTAAATCAAATTCATCAACAATTACTAATTGAATCTAGGGTAAAAACTTTTAATGATCCTAATTTAGTAAATATCCTAGATGCTTGCAAACTGTTGCACAAGTTTGATTGGCCTACAAATTTGGAAAATTATTTGGCTTTAAAATTTTTAGAAATAGGCTCTTGCTTACAAAGTCTCATTTTGGATAAAGAAAGCCTAGTTCTAAATCATGAATGGAATTATGAGATTTATACCTTAAATAATAGACAAGATAAAATTGAAGATCATACATTGTCTAATCAATTTCATGATTTGAATATCACCCATGTGAGTATTAATGGAACTAAATCAAATTGGTGGGGTGAGCGAGGTAAGTTAAAAGTGGTTGCATGGTTCGGTCTAATCTTGTTTTTTTTGGGTTCCTACAAAATTTGGCATGCGTATCATGTTATATGTTTGTTGAAATGTTCTAATCATGTTTGGGATCCAGGGAAGTGACAGTTCAAACCATGCACCATCTTGTATTATATTGTACATTTGTATATAGATTTTGGTTTTTGGTTTTGGTTTGTGTTTTCAAGTTTCGTTTTTAGGGATTGCTATTTTGGTTTGGTTTTAAGTTTTGTGTGTTAGTCCTTTGAACATGTTTGGTTTGTTTAAAAAATAAAAATAAAAAAAATAAAATGAGATGTCAACTTTATGCCTAAGATAAGCTAGGAGAATATGAAACATTGGAATTGTGTTGTAGAAATCTCCACAAGTAACGCAAACACTTTAAATAATATCGTTTGAAATTTGTGATGCATGAAATTGTCAGCTTTACAAATCATGGCAACGTAGATGGTATACTCCATCCGCAATTCGGAAAGAGCAATGTTTTCATATTACATTCCACTTTGCATATACATTGCCATCTTAGTTGCATATGCATTTCAAATACAATCATTAAAAATGTGTCAAATCCTCTTGTAAAAAAAAAGCAAGTTCATATTACATTCCACATTGCATATACATTCCATCTTAGTTGCATCTGCATTTCAAATACAATCATTGAAAAAGTGTCAAATCCTCTTAGGGTTATTCTATAACATAAAAAAAAATAAAAAAAATCCTAAGGTTGGGAACTGATGCCCGAACTATCTTGAACCAAGCACGTTCTATGCACATTAAAGAAGATCTTGAGCAAAATGATCAAAACCATGCTTGGAAGAAAAGGTGAGGCGAAAGGAGTACTTCGTGTCTGTCCTATCATGCAACATAATCCTTAAAATAGTGGTTTTTACCACTCCCATCAAGCTTAAATTCTAAAACCATAGTAGTAAGGATAGGGTTAAATCCTCATCGAACTTAGGTTGAGGATCCAATTCCCCAAAGCTTCGATTTGACCTACATGGAGTAGTAAGGATAGGGCATAATTCTCATCTCGCTTAGGTTGAGAATCCGATTCCCCAAAGCTTCTATTTTTCCCATTTTATCATAAATCTTGGATTGGAAGGATCGTACTACATGTCCCTCGCAAGGATGGGTAGTCATCCCCAAGGTCCAAGAAATAAAGATAAAATTAATATTTCCCATTTCATCTTAATATTGGATTGGAAGGATCGTACTACATGTCCCTCGCAAGGATGGGTAGTCATCCCAAAGGTCCAAGAAATAAAAAAAAAATGAAGCTAAAATCATGGATTATGGGGTTAATCTCCATCGGGGCTATAGACGCCTGACTGGCAGTGGAGTATGCTCATGCATGGCAACATGTCTTGTCTAAAAGCAAGACCACTGACTGCTCAAACGGACAGACTAGCCTGACAATTTCATCCATAACTAGTTAAATCATTTTGTTCAAAGTGAGGTAATGAATTCCAAATCAGAGTAGTAAGGATAGGGTTAAATTCCCATCTCGCTTAGGTTGGGAATCCGATTCCCCAAAACTCTGATTTCACTTTCACTTGCACATGGGTTCAAGATGGTAGTGACACATAACCAACTTTGGGATCTAATAAAGTAATTCATTATACACGTAGTTGATCCTAAGAGGGTTTGACAGGTTTAAAATGTTTGTGTATGATACTAGAAGGTTTGAGCCTTTATAAAGCAGGTTGTTATATTTATCATGTTGCGCAAATCATTCACAACCTCACATATGCATTCATGTAAAACTGACAATGGAATGTGGATCAATTTCAAACGATAAAAAATGGAACACACTGCACACACCGAGCTGATACTTAATGATTCTAATGTTTCATGTATTTCTGATCTATCGACATTTGTTTATGTTTTTATGTGTTGATGCCTGTATTCAAGTTTGTATATTTCTAGGTTAGGTTCTCACCGAAATGCTCAGGAGCATTTCCCAGTAGAGTCACCATTTGTTGTGGCTGCTCCACAACACACCCCAAAATTGGGGGACCCACCTTTTTTGCATGCTTTCCAAGAAGACTGCAGCGGCCCAAATGCTAAAATCAAAGTACAAAAAGGTGGATACGACAGCAGGCTAAGAAAATGAAAGTGTCGTGATATCGTGACATGTCGCATTATTGCGGTTCATAGAGGAGAGAGAAGGCAAAATGGAAAAAGTGTCGCGATATCACGACATGTCATGAAATCATGGTCAAAGTGGTCAAACAGAACAAGATGCCAAAAATGTCGCGATATCGCGACGTGTTTCATTATCGTGATGCAAGACAAAGAACCAAGTTGAAGACTCAAAATTGTCGTGATATCGCGACATGTCATGTTTTCGCGATGTCCGACGGGTAAAAGAGCTAAGTGCAAAAATTGTCGCGATATCGCGACATGTCAATGACTTGTCATGAAATCACGGGTCAAAGGGAGAGAGGAAGAAGCAATGAAAAAGTGTCGTGATATCGTGACATGTGCATGATATCGTGGCTCGATCACGAGGAGAGAGAAGACAAAGTGGAAAAATGTCGCGATATCATGACATGTCATGAAATCATGGTCAAAGCAAAGAGGAAGAAGTGTTGACTGAAAATTGTCGCGATATCGCGACATGTCATGAAATCATGGTCAAAGCAGTCAAACAGGGCAAGGTGATAGAATTGTCGCGATATCACGACATGTCATGAAATCACGGTCAAAGGCAGCAAGAGAAAAGTCAATGCAAAGTTGTCGCGATATCGTGACATGTCGCGTTTTCGTGACCTGAAGACGAGATGAAGGGCAAGAGAGAAAAACATCGTGATATCGTGACATGTCATGTTTTCACGACAGAAAGCGAGGAAAGAGCAAATGAAAGAATGTGTCGCGATATCGCGACATGTCACATTTTTGTGACTAAGAGCAACCAAAGTGAACGTAGAAGAAAAACGTCACGATATCGCGACATGTCACATTTTTGTGGCTCGGATCACGAGATAGAGTAAAAAGAACACAAAGTGTCGCGATATCGCGACATATTGTGTTCTCGTGACTTAAGATGAAAAAGTGTCATGATATCGCGACATGTCTCGTCCTCATGACCATAAAATAGAAAAGTGTCGCGATATCGTGACATATTGCATTCTCGTGAACAAAGACATAAAAATGTCACGATATCGTGACATGTCTTATTTTCGCGATACAAGAAGAAGAGCTAAGCTGCCAACATAAAAATGTCATGATATCACGACATGCTATTTTTTGTTTGCGATTCATGATGGTCGTTATAGAGTATACAGGGGAGGAACTAAGAACGTGGCACGAAGATGTCAGAGCTATGGTGTAACGCTTCATGACCGACGGTTACAGTTAGCAGAGAAGATCAAACGTTCGATGCCCGAGCAGAAATTCAAAAGCAATGAAGAGGCGGGGAAGGCGAAACGAAAAGACCTGGGAAATGAAACGAAGCGTCACAGAGCGAAACAGAGAGCCGAAACAAAAAGTTTAAAAGCAGAAGCCAAAGACAGGTACAGGGGTCAGAAACCGCTACGAGCAGAGTTGCAGAGCCGAAGGCGAGAAGCCATTCTGGGCCTACTTTTGGAGTGTTTTTCTTCCCCTTTTTTTGGTTTTGAGAAAACTAGAGATTCTATCATTGTAAATTGATAAATTCTTAATACAAAAAATTCAGAGAGTTGCATCTTATGGACAAGAAAGGAGGAGTCATTTTTTGCATGCGTGATTAAATGTTTATTTTTCCCCTTTTCAGATTTTAGGCTTATAGGTGAAGTTTAATGCAAGTTATCTTGGTTGCTTCAAGCGAATGTCTAAATCTGAAAATCACATTCAAAACCCTAGGAATCAGCACTTAGCTTATCAGGATTGTGCATGTTTTGCAGGTCCAATAGGTTAGGTTGCATGCATGGAAACCTCATATCTTCGGTTTTGTCGAAATAGGATAGCATCAAACTGAATGCACTTTATTTTCATTTTTTTGCACTTTATTTTTTTTCCAGAAAGTTCAATTTTCTTTTAATTCTCAGGCATTAAAATAAAAATTAAAAAATTTTCAAAATCCAAAAATAGTTCCACCATTGCGTATGTCATACTGCAGATTTCAAATACGCATTTTAAAATTTCATTTTCAGAGTTGTTTAGTATTTCTTTAAAATTCATTAAAGCTGCTATTTTGTTGCAGACTTTAAAAATCCGAAAATAGAAAATTTCCATTTCAGGGCCAGAATTTCATTTTTCAGTTTTGTTTTTCATTCATGAGCCGATGATGACATTCCCTTCATGAAAATTCCAATTTCATTGAAGGAGTTATGTTTTATGGCATTTCATCAATTTCCATTTTGAAGTTAAAGCATGGTCATACGAGGACCAACTCACATTTGCTTTACTTTGATTCAATGAACAATCATTAAAGTTTCACGATAAAATAAACCAACATTGCCCCTTGTTTACAATTACTTGCAACCACTAAGGTGTTCCGAGCATTTAAATTGAATATCTCTATTTGAGATTATTAATACACATATACAAAATGCTAACATAGCGGAGACCTTGGAGAAATTATTTGTTTAATTTCTTTGCAAGAGGGGATTTGGAACCCAAATCCTATCGGAGAGTGTGTTTTCACAATTGGGTGAAAATACCACTCAACAAGATCCAATGCTCGAAAGTATATTTGAAGAGCACCACTTTCCTCAATAGTATAGGGAGAAATTAATCTCGCATAAAGCTTTCGAAACCTCAAGTTGAAACTTCTCACTGGCTCATTAGGTTCTCTTTTGCAAGAAGTAAATTGTTGATATATCATGAGAGGATCAATGAGCAACCTAAATTGATTGATAAAATCATTTTTCAATTGAGTCCAAGATGTAATAGAACTAGTGGGTAAATTGGCGTACCAATCATATGCCACCTCATCTAGGGTTCCAAGAAGCATTCTACATGCCACATCCTCATGTTCGACATTCCATCTAACTAGGATATCCACATAGGCTTGAATATGTTCCTCGGCTAATGTTGGACCATTGTGTTTAAATTTGGGCAAACGTTTTTCTATGTTCTTGGGTAAATCATGAGAATCTCCACTAATGTTCAAAGGATTAACATGTATCACATACCACGTTCCTGCAGTTGTAGCCATTTATGAAACTCAAAGAATAACTTCAAAACCAATTTGTTAGTCATGAATAAAAGAAGGAACCATGACAAAGCAATATTCTAAAAATGTAAATTAGTTTCTGATTCACCAGATCACATATGCGCAAGTGAAGAGCATACTCCTTGTGTTGTAGGCTTTCTAATCACAAGATTGCATTACACACAAGTGAAGAGCATAATATCGACAACAAATACATTTTAGACAAAATAATTCCTTACAAATAAGCATGAAATGACTAGCAAATATCAAATATGTAACGTATGAATAATCATGTTAGCATCAACCAAGAGATGTATCCATTAAAATCAAATGAAAGTAATTGCATGGAGACAACCTCGTTAGTCAAGACCAAAAATTTTCAAAATCAAATCAAAACACATTATTTCTATATGAACAATCAAAAGCATTAGAACAATGCATAGCAATTCATGTCCTCATTTTAACACTACAAGGTTGTATTGTTAAAAGAGGGCTAAAGATAATAATCAATAGGACATGAAATATTCAAAATTTAAATCCCTATAGCATTTAAATCACACTGAAATAAACCAATTCAGGCCCTCTTTCTAGCGCCAAAATGTTGAGTGGTATTTTCACCCAATTATGAAAGTACACTCTTCCTTAGGATTTGGGTTCCAAATCCCCTCTTGCAAAGAAGTTAAACAAACAACTTCTCCAAGGTCTCCGCTATATTAGCATTTGCATATGTGTATTAGTAATCTCAAATAAAGATATTCAATTTAAATGCTTGGAACACCTTAGTGATTGCAAGTAACTGTAAACAAGGGGCAATGTTGGTTTATTTTACCATGAAACTTTAGTGATTGTTCATTGAACCAAAATAAAGCAAATGTGAGTTGGCCCTCATATGACCACGATGTAGTGCCTTAATTCCTTTTATCTTGAGGGTTTTTAAAGTAGATTTTATCTTGCATTAAATCCTCAATGATGAATAGGGTCTTCAAATGTAGCTTCAAAATGTCACTTTAATTATCCTTCTTAAATGAAATCAGATTTTCATCAAGACGAATAATTTAATGCTTTGATTGCTCCCAAAATGGTAATTTGCAAAGTGCCATAAAACATGACTCCTTCGTTGAAATTAGAATTTTCATGAAGGGAATGTCATCATAGGCTCATGAATGAAGTATGAAACTGAAAAAATGAAATTCGGCCCAAAAATGGAAATTTTCTATTTTCGGAATTTTCAAAATCTGTAATAAAACATCAACTTTGATGAATTTTTAAAAATACTAAACAACTCCGAAAATGAAATTTCAAAATGCGTATTGGAAGTATGAAGTATAACCTACGCAATGGTGAAATTGTTTTTGGATTTTGAAATTTTTTTAATGTTTATTTTAATGCCTGAAAATTAAAAAAAATTAAAATTTCTGGAAAAATAAAATGCAGAAAAATGAAAATGAAATGCAAAAAATGAAACACATGATACATTCAGTTTGATGCTATCCTATTCCGGAAAAACCAAAGATGTGAGGTTTTCATGCATGCAACCTAACCTATTGGACTTGCAAAACAAGCACAATCCGGATAAGCTAAGTGTTGGCTCCTAGGGTTTAAATGAGGTTTTCAGATTTAAGCATTCACATGAAGCAATCAAGAAACTTGCATAAACTCCATTTACAAGCCTAAAATCTGAAAAGGGGAAAAATAGACATTTAATCTTGCATGCAGAAAATGACTCCTCCTTTCTTGTCCATAAGATGCAACTTTCTGAAAAACTATCTGCATTAAAAATATGTCCTTGTACATGGCAGAAATCTGGTTCTCCAAAACCAAAAAAAGTGGAAGAAAAACAATCCAAAGCAGGTCCAGAATGGCCTCTTGCCCTCAGCTCTGCAACTCTGTTTTAGAAGTTTCCAACCCCTCTTTCTACATTTTGAGGTGTATTTAAAATTTTTCAATACACTGTTTCATTTCCTCCTTTCATCGTTTCATTTTCTTTCTTTTTCCGTTTCTATTTTTTTTTAGCATCCTTTGTTTCGTTTGGGCCTCCCAAAGGTTTACTCACCCATCCATTCAATAACGCTCATGGGCTATGTAACAACAAAAAGGTATGATAGCATTGATTATGCTATGCATGTGATGCGCGGATGCCATTTGGCACCTTTCTCCTTACATAATATCTTTTATTTAGAATGAATTATTATTTACCCGTTTCCTCTTCGCAATGTTTTCTTAATGCATGCTATTTGAAAAGGCTTTTCCTCAATATAAAACAAAAAGGAACCCATTAATTTCCTAGGTCCTTTATTGTTTATAACCCAATGCTCGATATTCATTATCCTTCTTTACATGGTATTACGACCATGGTGCGCACACCTCAATGCAAATCCATCCACGTGGTTCCACTTATCCTTTAGGCATGTCCCGTTTATGGCCCTACATGAGCAATATGATCTGACAAAAATTACTGTATCTCATCACGACGGTTTCCTCTGATTACCACCGGCCTTCGTTTGACACACCAACTATCGTTACTATGATAACCGTTATATATGCTGTCAACCCATTCAATCTATTAATTCCCATGCATCCATGGCTATAATGACTACCCATCCTGCGATCCAGGTACACCCTTGATGGTTTCCATTGTTATTCACATGAATGAAATAACATGGCAACCTTTAGTAAAACTATGGCTTGTCAAATCAAACCACCGTAATGAACCTGGCCTTTGTCTTATCAACACCCTTCTATCCGCTATTCACTTTGGTTCACCGTGTATCGTCTGGCTATCCGAGATGGCACTTCATAATGTCGCCGATGTCTAATCCTTCAACTTTTTGTCACCGAATTCCCGGCATCACGATATGTCAGATCTATATATCTTTCATGAATGATATCTCCTTGAGGGTCCGTCTCATAGCCCACATGGCTCCGTCTGCCGAATTTCCGAACTACACACTCTCCCAGTGTGAAATATATAGCCACCATTTGTGGTATATCTTACTGCCCAAATCTGTCGAGGCTGCCGAAACCCCTTGCTGTCGACCACCCCCTGTGACACTCCTGACTACCGTGCACTATTCATATCAAGTAGCGATAGAATATTTTATCCACATCAGGATTCAAACACCGAGTCATGGTCATGGTCTTTGAGCTCCAATAAACCCTGCCATCGCGTGCCACATCCTCCACACATTCTGTCGATGAGGTCCACGTCAACTAATACTCCTGGAGTCCTCCATCTACGTCTTCTATTCGGCCATCGTCTCATCCAAATTGGATGTCGAATTGTTCGGATCTATTCATCATATGCCGCCTTCGTCCATGTCAACACGCCCTCGGGGTTTCACGTAAATGTCCCACTTGGACCCGAACGTCCACTTTCTTTCCCCTTTTTTTCACTTTTCCTTTTTTTCTTTTTTTTCACGTCCTCCACCTCACTGTGACAAACGTCGCGTTGTTGTTCGCACTAACGCATCCCTGGCTCAAAATTTCCACTGCATCACGTAGCCCGAGAATCCACTTCTACTGCCAAGTAGGCACTGTCATCCACACATTCTTTCGGCAATCACATTACCTGCACGAAGACACAAAAAGGGCTTTAGTCTTATGAATAGAATAAATTACAAAGCCCTAATATTTGAAATGAATACAAGCCTTTTATCATTATAAATATTATATTCATAGGTTTATTCTTTTCTTTTATTTTATTGATTGCTTATTTTTTATTTTATTTTATTATATTATATATATATATATAATTTTATTGCTTTTTTGTTTGGTTATTGTGAGAAACCTTTATGACCATGTACACGGTTAAGCAATATCATCCCAACCATGACACCTCCTAAAGTTGGGAGTTATCATTATTAATATGAAATTTAACACAAAACCACCACACACCATTTTTTTAACTATTATTATATACAAAATATATATAATAATAATAATGTATATTTTTCGGTATACACAAATGAAAGAAAACCCAAAAAGTAACCACGAAAACACTAACAACAAAATCGATGAAAAAAAACTTGCCAACACAACAATGATGATAAAAATTGTCAACCACAAGATGACAACAAAAGTCGTCAACAAGAAACTCATGACAAAAAGTCGTCGACAATAAATCGATAACAAAAGTCATCGAAAAACTGTCAACGATAAATTGACAACAAAAATCGTCACAAAATTGTTGATAGCAAAATGACACACACTATCCCCTGGAACGCACGTGAACTCACAAGACACTCACAAGATAATCAAAATCTTGAAACATGAAAATCAAGAGGTGGGTCCCCAATTTTTTGGGGTACGTTGTGGAGCGGCCACAACAAGGCCTCTTGCCGACTCTATCATGCAAAAGATCTAATACTTAAATGCACCAAAATCATCCGTCTTTAGCACGAATGCCATACTATTTTTTTCAATGTGATGGGTAAGAAATTGCTAGACTTACCTTCTAACAAGGATATGGAAGAGGTGTCCATGAATTTCGATGAATTTATTACCGATATCCTCAAAATACCCATTAAAATTCCTATATCCACTTACTCGAGAGGAATCAAGGCCAGGGAATTCTCGTTAAAAATATATATATAAAAATATATTTGAGTGTATAAAGGAGAGGAGGCAACACTCGAAAGTGACCCGAAATGATCTACTCACCAAAATTTTGAGGGAAGAATCTATCTTGGAGGAAATTATTGTAGATTTGTTTCTCTTTCTGCTCTTCATAGGTTACGGGACCTCATCCACAACAATGGAATTCTCTATTAAGTTTCTCACAGACAATCCTCGAGCAGTGGAGGAGCTGAGGGCTCAACATGACACTACTCTAAAAATGAAAAGCAAAGACAATGGAAAGATGACATGGGAGGCTCTCATATTAAATATCAGCTTAAGATTTTAGATAACATCAAGGAAATCAACACGGTTACAAAATTTCTTCCTTCGGAGCGTTAGAAATATTAATCCAGATTTCACGCCTTCGCCCAACTGTGCTCCGAACTTGGGTGAAGCCGGACTGCACTCGCGAAGTCGGGTATCCTGGCAAAATTTTTTGACTTGATGTCGCACGTGCCTTCTGATAGATGTGACGTCTGATAGATCCGATAGCCACATAAGTTAATGTGAGTTCGATGATTGGTCAGAAACCCTAGTTCAGGGTCTGTCAGAACCTGTTAGAGGATAACCTTTATCTTCCTCTCCTCACGGCTATATAAGGTAGTTCGGGTCTTCAGACAAAGGGGGGAGAGTGGGGGAAATTTGGAGAAACAGACAAGAGAAAAAATAGTAATTCGTAGAGCAGCATATGAGATCATTTCAATGAGCAGTGTAGCTCATCTGTTTAATGTCCGAGTAGCAGACTCGACATTTGTTTTCCCTCTCAGTTTATCCTACAACTTTAGTCTGCAAATGTTAGTTTTTTCCTTAGTTGAGGACTTTTGTAACCCTCGTCTTATAAAAATAAAATTTGTTGTTGTTTAAGGCATCTGTAGGGTTTGCGGTTATCTTTGTCTACATAAAATCTATTACTGTCTGTACAATCACCTTAGAGCATTTTTCATGTTCTATAATTTTGAACTCAGATCCCAAATATTGCATTCAAATTCGATGTTTCTCTCCTCCCGTACAGTTCTTGCAAAGCCAAGCAAACCATCGCTGTAGCCGCACAAGCCCCAGGACAGCAAAAATTTGCCTAAGTCTAGAGTTGTCCACCTGACTGTGCAGCGAAGTCGGACTTTGTTGCCTTTGACCAGCACAGTCGAGCATTGACCAATCACTCCTCGAATTTGCAATTTATTTCGTGCGCATATCGATTGCGTATATTTTTCATGCGTAACCCTACTACACACATAATCTCGTGCATAGCCCGACTGTGCAAAATTCAAGAGCGCAACCAGAATTCGAGAGCGCAACCCGACTTTGGATGCATAGCCTGACTTTGGCTACATAGCCTGACTTTGGGTCCCCCTTTGCCCTGCGCTCTCGACGGTTAAAAACTAAATAAAACTTCAATTTGGTATCAGAGCCTCTGATCCTTTGACATGGAGACCGAAGCAGAATGACTTCCAGTAGCAACAAATTGCAGTTGCAGATCCTGTGCTTCAACGGGAAGAATTACGATTGCTAGAGCATCTAGATGAAGATCCTATTCGAATCTTAGGAGCTATGGGAGTTAGTCAAGAACGGCTACCTAGAACTGACAGATGTAGCAGCATTGGTTGCCCTCTCTCAAGCAGACAAGAACCTGTTGAAATAGAACACGAAGAAGGACCAGAAGACCCTCTTCTACATCATGCAAGCGGTCGAGGAGTCCATATTCCCATGGATTGCATCAGCCACCAAGGCGAAGCAGGCTTGGGAGATTCTGGCTAGCTCGTACCAGGGCACCAATAAGGTAAATTTGGTGAAGCTACAGATGCTTAGGAGGGAGTTTGAAAATTTGCAGATGAGTGAGTCCGAGTCCATGAGTGATTTCTTCACCCGGATGATGGACATTATCAACCAGATGCGATTGAATAGAGAAATTATGTAGAGCCAGAGAATCATGGATAAAATTCTTAGAAGTCTATCTACCAAGTTTGACTCGGTTGTGATAGCAATCGAAGATTCGAGGGATCTGACAACCCTCTTGATAGACGAGCTCATGGGTTCATTGTAGACACATGAACAGAGGCTAAGCCGTTCATCTTAGATCTCTCTAGAGCAAGCATTCAAGGGTCAGGTCTCATTTCAAGACAACGACAGACAAGATTTCCACCATGGCGCCTCTAGTTCTCATCGAGCAAGAGGCAGAGGCAGGCATGGGAAAGGCAACAAGAAAGGAGGACGGTCAAACCCTAGTGAAGGAGAGACCAATTGTAATTTCCATCAGTAAGGTGGAAGAGGCAGTTCAAAAAGTTAGCAAGCTGGATCTGGTCAGGACATGTCAAAGGTCCAGTACTATTTCTACAAGAAGTTCGGCCATTACATCTCACAGTGAAAAAAACGGATGGCCAAGGACAACCAGCAGCAAGCCCATTACACGGATGAAACCAAAAATGCAGTAGGAGGAAACGTGTTTTTGACTTGCAACATTGAGGAGTGCTAGAAGAATATCTGGTATTTAGACAGCAGGTGCAACAACCACATGACCGAGAATAAGGAGATGTTTTCTCAATTGGATGAAATAGTCTAGTCTAAGGTGAATATGGGGAACAACAACAAGGTTCCCATAACGGGGAAAGAAATGATCCTCATCTGCACTAGGCATAACAAACAGAAGTAGATTTGTGATGTCTACTATGTGTCTGTCCTGAAGCACAACCTACTAAGCATTGGACAGCTCGTGTAGAAGGGACATATGATCTAGTTCAAAGATGGAGCTTGCACCATCAAAGACAAGTCACATGGGTAGATTGTTACTATGTCAATGATGAAGAATAAAATGTTTTTGCTGTAGATTCAGAACGAATCATTGATGTCTCTAAGTGCAGTTGTGAAATATGCTACCTGGTTGTGGCATCTCATATTTGGTCACCTGAACTTCAATGGCCTGAATCAACTGCACAAGAAGTAGATGGTGAAGGGTTTACCCCTGATAGAGCAGCAAAATCAAGTGTATGAGGGCTACTTAGTTGATAAACAACATAGGGATTCATTCCCATTCAATCAGTCTTGGAGAGCATCATAGCCACTAGAGCTGGTGCACTTAGAAATTTGTAGTCTGATGCAGACCAGCACGTTTGTTGGCAACAAATACTTCTTAATGTTCATAGATGACTTCAACCGAAAGACGTGGATCTATGCCATCAAGCTAAATTCAGAAGCATTTTCCAGATTCAATGAGTTCAAGGCTCTGGTGGACAAACAGAGCGGATATAAAATAAATACTCTCAGGACAGATGGCAGAGGTGAATACATCTCCAACGAATTCCATAACTACTACAAGCAGCATGGAATTCAAAGGTAGTTCACTGCCAGATACATGCCACAGCAGAACGATGTAGCTAAGAGGAAGAACTGGACCATCATGGAGATGGCACGTAGTATGATGAAGGCGAAGGGATTACTGCATGAATTTTGCGTAGAAGTTGTAACATGTGCAGTCTACCTGCTGAACAGATGTCCCACCAAAAGTGTGAAGGAAAAAATCCCTCAGGAGGCCTAGAGCGGTGTGAAGCCAAGTGTGGCTCATTTACGTGTGTTCGGGTGCATTGCATATGCACATGTTCCAGAAGAGAAGTGATAGAAGTTGGATGATAGAGCTGAGAAGTGCATTTTCATAGGGTATAGTGAGCAGGTGAAGGCATATAGGTTGTACAACCCTATGATGAAGAAGCTCATCATCATCCGTGATGTGAAATTTCTTGAAGATGAAGTCTAGAACTAGAATTCAGAGACTGGCCAATCAAATCCAGCAGTAGTAGAGTCTGTTGACTTGGAAGAAGGAAGTGTGTAGCCACCTGCAACCTCCAGCAATAGTAGCAGTGCCAGCAGTAGCACATCCACTCCATCTCGATCGCCTCCACATGCAAGTAGAATCTAGAACTTGGTGACACCAGTGAAGACAAGGAGCTTGCAAGAAATCTATGAGGCAACCCAAATCCATGTAGATGAAGAGTACTCTGACTTTGCATTCTTTACTGAAGTTGATCCACTAGATTTTGAAGATGCAAGTCAGAATCAAAAGTGGGTGCAGGCGATGGATGAGGAGATTAAAGCCATTGAAAAGAATGATACATGGCAACTGTCAGATCTTCTAGTAGGGAAGACCATTTGGTTCAAGTGGGTGTATAAGAAAAATTTCAATGCCCAAGGAGACGTTGACAAGCATAAGGCTAGACTGGTGGCAAAGGGCTACAAGTAAAAGTTAGGCATCGATTACCATGAGGTTTATGTGCCTATAGCCCGACTTGACATAGTCAGGATGATCCTGGCATTGGTAGCCCAATAGGGTTGGAAGATGTACTAGATGGATGTCAAGTCAGCCTTCCTCAACGGAGTGTTGGAGGAAGAGGTCTACATAGACCAGCCACCAGGTTACGAAATTGAAGGCCAGGAGGGCAAAGTCCTAAAGCTGAAGAAGGCCTTATACGGTTTGAAGCATGCACCCCAAGATTGGTATAGCTGGATTGATAGTTATTTTTTAGGAAAATGGGTTTGTAAAATTCCCATATGAGCACACCCTGTACATGAAGACAAATGATGTAGGTGAGCTCATAATCGTCTGCTTGTATGTGGAAGATTTAATTTACACTAGAAATAGCACAACACTGTTTGCCCAGTTCAGAACAACCATGAAGAAGTTCGATATGACTGACTTAGGGTTGATGAAGTATTTTCTCGTCATTGAATTTGACCAATCAACAGATGGCATCTTCATTTATCAGGGCAAGTATGTGAAGGATGTCCTGAAGCGGTTCAAGATGAGGACAGAAAACCTGCCATCACACCTGTAGCCACAGGTTTGAAGCTGAGCAAGCTAGATTTAGAGAGGAATGTAGATCCAACGCTATTCAAGAGGCTAGTTGGCAGTCTGATGTATTTAATTGCAACTCGGCCAGATCTAGTGTTCGAAGTTAGTCTAATCAGCCATTTTATGGAGAATTCAAAGGACACGCATTGGCAAGCAGGAAAGAAGATCTTGCGCTATGTCAATAGGACATGAAACAATGGCCTATTGTATGCCAGACAAGACCAGTTGGAACTGATGGGCTTCACAAATAGTGACTGGGCTAGCAACATTGATGATCGAAAGAGCACCTTCGGGTATGCTTTCCATATTGGATCAAGGGCAGTCTCATGGGCGTCCAAGAAGCAACCCATCGTTGCATTGTCCATAGCCAAAGCATAATATGTCACCGCCATGTCAGCCGCATGCCAGGCAGTTTGGCTGCGAAGAGTTCTGAATAAACTGAACTATCCTCTGAAAGATGCGATAACAATATTTTGTGCTAATAATTTGCCCATCGCACTATCAAAGGATCTCGTGCTCCATAGCCGGACAAAGCACATAGATATTTGTTAACACTTCATCTGAGAGTTGGTGAAGTCCAGAGAAATTCAACTATAGTTTTGTAGATCCAAGGAGCAGTTGGCAGATATTTTCACGAAGCCTTTGAAGGAGGAAGACTTCAGCAGATTGCATGAGCAGCTTGGAGTCAAAGCACTCATGAAATCAGGTTTAAATGAGGGTGTTAGAAATATTAATCCATATTTCATGCCTCTGCCCGACTGTGCTCCAAACTTGGATGAAGCTGGACTGCGCTCGCGAAGTCGAGCATCCCGAAATTTTTTTTTGACTTGACGTTGCACGTGCCTTCTGAAATATGTGACATCTGATAGATCTGATCGCTGCATAAGTTAATGCGAGTTTGGCGATTGGTCAGAAACCCTAGTTCAGGGTTTGTTAGAACCTGTCAGAGAATAACCTCTATCTTCCTCTCCTCGTGGCTATATAAGATAGTTCGAGTCTTCAGACAAAGGGGGGAGAGTGGGGAAAATTTGGAGAAACAAAAAAGAGAAAAAATAGTCATTCGTAGAGTAGTAGACGAGATCATTTCAGTGAGCAGTGTAGCTCATCTATTTAATGCCCAAGCAGCAGACTCAACATATTTTTTCCCTCTCAGTTTATCCTGTAGCTTTAGTCTGTAGATGTTAGTTTTTTCCTCAATTGAGGACTTTTGTAACCCTCGTCTTGTAACCCTCATGTTTGCGATTATCTTTGTTTGCATAAAATTTGTTGTTGTCTGTACAATCACCTTAGAGAATTTTTTGTGTTCTATAATTTTGAACGTAGATCCCAAACATTGCATTTAGATTCGATGTTTCTCTCCTCTCGTACAGTTCTTGCGAAGCCAAGAAAACCATCGCTATAGCCACGCAAGCCCCAGGACAGCAAAAGTTTGGAAAGCAAAAATTTGCCTAAGTCTGGAGCTGTCCACCCGACAACACAGCGAAGTCGGACTTCACTGCCTTTGACCAGCGTAGTCATGCATTGACCAACCACTCCCCGACTTCGCAATTTGTTTCGTGCGTAGCCCGATTGTGCACATTTTTTATGCGCAACCCGACTACGCACATAATCCCATGCGCAGACTGACTACGCAAGTTTTACTTGCGCATCCTGACTACACAAAAGTCTGGAATGCAATCGGACTTCGGGAGCGCAACCCAACTTCGAGTGCACAGCCCGACTTTGGCTATGTAGCCCGAATTCAGGCCCCCCTTTGCCCTGCGCTCTCGACGGTTAAAAACTAAATAAAACTTCACGGAGTTCGGGAACGATATTGACAGAGCTGATCTAGTGGAACCTAGTCTCACCTTTAAAAATTAAAAGAGAAAAATTATGTGTGTGGTATAGGAAGTGAATATTCCATACACTTATAATTGTTGTAACTACATTGCCGGTTGGCCTTACTTCTACCACACCCATCCCTCTGAAATTCCTCCTCCCCAAGACCAATTCGAGATCTATGGAGACGGAAACATCAAAGCATACTTTGTGACGGAAGAAGACATCGGCAAATGCACAATCAAAATGGTGGAGGATGTTTGAACTGTGAATAAAACCGTACACTTTAGGTCTTCCAAGAATTTCTTTATGCTAAACGAGCTCACTGAAATTGGGAGAAGAAGATTGGTATTATTAATATATATATATATATATATATATATATATATATATATATATATATATATATATATATATATATATATATATATATACGATATTTATTAGAAACAAATTGTGCCGATAAATATTGAAGAAGACAACATTGGCTTTGCAATATACCTCAATTACATATCTGCCAGCCAGAAGGAAATAAGGAACAATGTGTATTAAAGGCAGTCAAATTTTGATTGGTGCTTCCGATGATCGTTGGAGGTTAGCATTGGACTCTAGCGAGGATACACAAACCACATTGTTAAACAAAAAAAAAATCTTACCACACCAGGAAATTCAGCCCTCGGATAATAATGATGGCAAAGGTTTCTAATAACATCGTCCTTCCAATATTCCATAGGTGACACTTATTACATTAATGTCCCACGGTTCCCAAAAATGCTGTGTTCAACCTTGGATGATCAATAAAATGTTCAAAAATAGGAAAAGAAGAAAAAAACAAACATTAAAGAGACAGTGTATTATTATGACAAGAGGTCATTAATAGGTGGAAAGTATGATAAAATATTTAAGAAAGAAATTATATACAAAATATTATTGAATTTAAATTAAAGAAAAATTATTGATTATTTAAAAGAAGAATATTAAATTGAAAAGAAAAATTGTTTGAAAAAAATAAGGAAATTATTTGAAAGAAGAATATGAAAATTGAAGAAAGGAAAGAGAAGAAATTATTATTAATTTTGGAGTAATAGGGAATTCTACAACAATGAAATTAATTGAAGAAAAAAAAATTCTATAAACAAGAGGATTGTAGAATTATTTGATTTGTTAGGAACAAGCAATATATTGAAAATCTTGAAGCTTGATCAAAAGTAAATTACTTGAGAAGCACATCATGACAAAGAAACAAAGCAAACAAAAAGAGAAATAGACATTTATCACATGAGGCATATGCATACAAGAACTAATTTGCATTCGAGAAGATTCAAACTTTTGCGAGAAAGCTACATTCAACGATGAATCACTAGCAACTATTCTGAGATGACTTTTGCTGCAATATTTCCATATTTTTTTTAAGAGGGATGGCATGTTAGGATCCTATCCTAACCCTAATTATTAATAATAATATAATATCTTTAATATCCTAAGGTTAGTGTAATTGATAATATAATAATTAATTATTATATTATATTATTAGGGTTAAGAATTAGCATAGCCATAATAATTAATTCTATTAATTATTATGAAGTGACATGATGGTTAGGGTTAGGTAAATATATATATAGTGTCCAAATTATTCATTCTCGGATATCATCCATGAAATATAAAATATATCAAAACATTGAAAGGACTTCCCAAACAATATAAAAACGATTATTTTAGTTTTAGGTTATTTATTTATTTATGAGTATGTATAATGAATGAATATATGTGTACATACTCATAAATTATACTATATATTCATCGCAAGGCACAAACATAGAAAAAAGATACAGGCAACACGATGCAAGTTCATATATGATATTATCCTCCTTTTGGCAGAAGCAGGCATAGGGAACAATACATGGGTCAAACTACATAGTGGTTGTTCACATCACCACAGTTCCAGCGAGCTGAATCACGAAAGTAGGTGGAATAAGCCTCACCAGTTACTTGATAACGCATTTATGAAACTACGCGTGGAGGTAAAACAAAATAAATTTACACCACCGATCGATCTTGCTTTCATTCATTGTTGTGTTGAAGGAGGTCTTTCCAAACATTGCACAGCATAGTGGAAATCTAAACGACACCAAATTGTAGGTAAAACCACAGGGAAAAAACATAGGTGCATCATCGAGCACTACGGACCAATCAGCGAGTGATATTAAAATCAATTCACACCATATGCTAAAGTACACTTTTTAATTTTATATTTTAGCCAAGACAATTATCCCACATGGTTGGTGTAATTGGAAAAAGGAGTTTAAAAGTAAGTTTGTGTCCCCATTTAAATGTGACTTTAGTCACGTAGTCTTCCTCCTCATACAAATGGTTCCTCTGCTATCACCGAGCACTTAATAGGTCAGTCTTCATTGTGTTGTGTCTCTCACAGGTTGCATTCTCCTCTCTCAAAAATGAGTCATCCATGTGTCTTCCTAAGTCCTCATCATACCTTCAACGTCACGTTGCCCACATATCTCACTGAGTCCTTGTCATATCTTTGTCATTGTCTACCACATCTAGTCCTCTCTAGTTTATATTTCTATCAGTTACAGGTCAGTACTTATCGTGTCTTCATTGTTGTCTGGCGTGTCCAATCCTCTTCAATTTGTCTCTACTAGTTATGGGTCTTTTCAGTTAGCAGCAGTCATCATGATCGATCCTTGTCGAGTTGGTAGTTTAAATCAAAGTTATCCTTGTCTAGTCGGGTCACATTGTATTCTTGTGTCCTTGCCTAATTGGTTTTTCCTTATCCTTGTCTAGTTGGGTCGCATCGTGTCAGTGTGTCCTCTAATTGGGTCGTCCTTGTCCTTGTCTAGTTGGGTCAACTTTTAAATAATAATTGTTGGAATTTTAATTCATATTTTACATCAAGGAAAACTAGTCATTGGAAGGTAATATTCAAACCCGCATCGCAGTTGGAGTGGCAGTTGATGCGAAATACAAACCCAATATTTTTTGCAAAAATTAAAGACACACAATAGTTCCTAGCCAGTCTGTGAGCGAAAGGTGGACCAAAGGACCAAACGGTCGATTAACAAGCTCGGAGAATTCAAACGAAGGGATCCTAAAGTCACAAAGAAGACCTCCACGAAACAAAGGTACACATTATACTTCTCCTTTACGCATTAATAGTTTTGATCCCGATCATCCACTGCTTAACACCATGGCTTCCAATCCTTCTCCTACTTCTTCCCATGAGAACCTCACACATGAGGAAATAGGAAACCCCAATACCAACACCTCGACTATGCAAACATTAGTAGACAGCATGAACAAATTGACCACATTGGTGACCCAACTAATGGAAAAACAAAGCCAACCAACCCCTCCTAACCCAAATCGCTTCCATAGACACTGGAACAATGAGGATCAAGATGGAGAAGAAGTTTATGAACAACAAAGAGGTCATAATGGTAGTCCCCAAAATCGCTTCCATAGACATAGGAATAATGAGGACCAAGATAGAGATGAAGTTTACCAACAACCAAGAGGTCCTAATGGTGTCAATTTTCCATGCATTGATATGCCCACCTTTGAGGGTCATGATCCACGTGGTTGGATAGCTAAAATGGAAGGCATTTTAGACTTATACCGAATTCGAGATTCAGAAAAAGTTCCTTTTGCTGCCTCCAAACTCGGTACTGAAGCTTATCAATGGTTTGTATGGCTCAAACGTGAGAATGGAAATACCATCTACTGGGATGATTTCACCACACATTTCCTTAAAATATTTGATGAAGGATCCTCATCTTCATACATGGTGCGGTTGTTATCACTTAAGCAAACAGGATCTGTAATGGAGTATATTTCAGAATTCACTAGTCTGCTTTCCTATGCAAGAAACTTACCATCCGATGTGGTGGTATCTGCTTTTAGAAATGGGTTGAAAGAGAATATTCAAGTTGAAGTTGACCTACAAGATCCATCCTCTTTAGATACCTGTATAAGGATTGCCAAGTTGGCTGAGAAGAAGGTGCAAATTGGGACATCTATACGACGTGATTCCTATGGTCGACATCAATACCGCAACACCTCTTTTCGTAGAAATGATCAACCATCAAGATATTTCTGCTATAAATGTCGCAATCACCATCCAAAATATCAGGCATGTGTACCACGACAAAACTTTCAAATCGAATATGCTGACAAGGAAGATGAAGAGGAAATAGAGGATACCAACTCACCTGATTTTCCCATAAACGAAGACCAAATTGAACCCGAGGAGGCCATAGTTGAAGAGGATACTATGGCAATTTTAGTACATGCTCTTATGGGTTTATCATCTCACCATACAATCAAGGTATCAGGATTCATTCGACAAAGGAAGGTAACTGTATTGATTGATTCAGGAAGTACTCATAACTTTATTGACACAAAGATTGCCAGGGCATTAAACTTGCACATTAACTCCTCCAATCAAGATAAATTTCAAGTTATAATTGCAAACGGGGGAAGTGCTCAATGTATAGGTAGAACATCTCCAATTTCATTGCAAATGGGAAGTTATACTTGGCATGGTCCTCTTTTTGTTATGAGTTTAGGGAATTCAGAAGTTATCTTGGGAGTCGAATGGTTAGAACAAATGGACACCATGGTCGGTTTTAATTACAAGCAACGCTTTGTTGAATGGAAAGAAAATGGGAAGACCATTCACCTCCAAGGAATTCCAACACCTCCATCAAAGATAGTAAGTTCTCACAACATGGAAAAAATATTAAGAAAAGGTAGTTACGGATTCATTGCTCAAGTTAATTGTATGGAAAAGCAAGCACAAGATATTCCAGAAATCCAATCAGAAGATCTACAAAACATTGTGGCTAACTATGATGAGGTCTTCCAAGAACCAAAGGGACTACCTCCCAAAATATCCCATGACCATGCCATACACCTTGTTCCAGGAAGTCTTCCTCCTAATGGTCATCCTTATCGATATCCCCAACCTCAAAAAATAGAAATTGAGAAAATTGTCCAAGAACTATTAGAACATGGAGTCATCCATCACAACACTAGTCCCTATTCTTCACCAGTAGTTTTGGCCCATCGCAAAGACAATTCTTGGCGTATGTGTCCAGATTTTTATCCCCTTAACAAAATCACCATCAAGGATAAATTCCCTATACCTATCATTGATGATTTACTAGATGAACTACATGGTGCAAATTTTTTTACAAAATTGGATTTACGTTCTGGGTTTCACCAAATTAGAGTTAGGGAAGAGGATATTCCCAAAACAACTTTTCGTACTCATGAAGGTCACTATGAATTCTTGGTCATGCCTTTTGGTCTCACTAATGCCCCATCCACATTCCAAAGTCTCATGAACCATGTGTTTCATCCATTCCTTCACAAATTTGTCCTAGTCTTCTTCGATGACATACTCATATATAGTAAATCATGGAATGATCATCTGTTGCATGTGGGAAGGGTTCTTCATATACTACACAAGGAAAAGTTATTTGTCAAATGCTCTAAATGCTCTTTTGGTGTTCAAGAAGTTGAGTACCTGGGTCATATAGTTTCTCAGGAAGGTGTTAAAGTGGATCCCAATAAGATAAAGGTAATTCAAGATTGGCCCTTACCTAAAACTATCAAGAAACTTCATGGTTTTTTGGGTCTCACCGGCTACTATCACAAGTTTGTGCGTAACTATGGAAAAATTGTAGCTCCTCTCACAACTCTTACAAAAAAGGATGCTTTTCATTGGTCGGAAGCAGCCACTCAAGCCTTCGAGGCTCTCAAAGAAGCAATGTGTACTACTCCAGTATTGGCAACTCCAGATTTTCACAAACCATTCGTGATCGAATGTGATGCTTCAGGAATAGGTATTGGGGTAGTATTAATGCAGGAAGGTCATCCCTTGGCATTCGAAAGTAAACAAATTTCAGGAAATTTTTTGGGAAGATCCACATATGAGAAAGAAATGTTGGCTATTCTACATGTAGTGGAGAAATGGAGACACTACTTAATCAATAGCCACTTCATTATTAAAACCGATCATAGTAGTCTCAAGCACTTTCTAGAACAACGATTTTCTTATCCAGAACAAAACAAGTGGTTAACAAAATTGTTGGGATATGATTTTGTTATCGAGTATAAGAAAGGGAAAGAAAACGTGGCAGTAGATGCATTATCACGAAAATATGAAGATGAAGTTGTTATTAATGCTATTTCAGGTCCTTGTTCCCAATGGGTATCTCAGCTACAGGAAGAATGGTTGTCCAATACAGAAACTGCTCAAATAATTCAGGATTTGTTGTTGGGTTCATCCAAGCATCCTCTTTTTTCCTATGAGGACAAGGTGTTAAGAAGAAAGAATCGCATTTACATTCCACACAATTCTACAATCAAATCAAGGATTCTAGATGAATCACATGCTTCTCCATCAGCAGGACATTCAGGTTTTTTGAAAACCTATATGCGGATAAAACAATCCTTTTGTTGGAAAGGATTAAAAGTAGAGGTCAAACAATGGGTGGTTGAATGTGAAGTATGCCAATGCAATAAGGGCAAAATAGTCAAATCACCAGGGTTGCTTCAACCATTACCCATTCCAGATCGTCAATGGGAACATATTTCAATGGATTTTATTGAAGGTCTTCCTAAATCAGAAGGCAAAACAGTAATTTTCGTGGTAGTAGATCGCCTCTCCAAATATGCTCATTTCCAGGCTCAACAACATCCATTTTCAGCAAGCAAAGTGGCTAAGGTATTTATGGACTCAATTTTCAAATTGCATGGAATGCCAAAAAATATTGTAAGTGATCGTGATCCCATATTTACTAGCAATTTTTGGAAAGAATTATTTCGACTTAGTGGTACCAAATTAAATATGTCCTCTGCATACCATCCACAAACAGATGGCCAAACTGAGGTAGTTAACAAATGTTTGGGTACCTACCTAAGATGTTTTGTTCAAGATAAACAATATCAATGGAGTCATTGGCTTTCCTTGGTAGAATGGTGGTACAACACTTCGTACCATTATTCCATTAAGATGTCTCCATTTGAAGCATTGTATGGAATTAAACCACCAACAATAGCAGATTATGTACCAGGATCTTCCAAAGTGGCCCAAGTAGATGATTGGTTCCAACACCGATAATCAATGCTCACCATTCTCAAAGACAATTTGGCCCAAGCACAAAATCGTATGAAGCAGCAACAAGACACACACCATTCAGAAAGACAATTCAATATAGGTGATATGGTGTTCCTGCGTTTGCAACCCTACAAACAATTGTCATTGAAGATCAAGACCAGTCAAAAGTTGGCTCCATGATTTTATGGCCCTTACAAAATAGTGCGTCGCATTGGAGAAGTGGCATATCAACTAGAGCTTCCTCCCTCATCTCGTATACATCCAGTATTTCATGTTTCCTATCTCAAGAAGGTGATCGGCCAGAAAGTACAATCTCAGTCAGAATTACCAGTACTCGATGAAGAAGGACGTATATATCTCCAGCCTGAAGCAATTTTACAAAGCAGAACACGCATGTTGAGATCTCATCACATCCAAGAATTCCTCATCAAATGGCAGGACCTACCTGAAGAAGATGCTACATGGGAACCTAAAAGTATTTTCCAGACATTTCCAGCTTTGAGGACAAAGCTTTTCGAGGAGGGGAGCCATGTTACACTCCAAACATAGTCATCGACTATGTTTCAAAATATGTTTTTAATTATTATTTATAGGGAAGAATTTAATTAGTTTGATTATCTATCTTATCATCCAATTTATTTTATTTATGAAATCAGAGGACTGTTCCCTCCTGAAGTGGCTTAACATACTTGATTTCATTTCATTCTTCAATTGGTTATATTGTCTGATTTAAATCTATTTGTAATTTTGTATTCTTTACTTTCGACTTCTGTGAAATACATGTTATTGAATTATATTTTTGAGTGGATATTATACAAGTGATGAAGGGTAGTGATACTCTTCCAATATGTAATGACTTTGATAAACGTAGTTGTGGTAATCAAAACTCAGACCAAAAATTGTGCAAGTATTGGCAACAACTCATAACTAATCTGACTGGTTCAATGTCTATCATGGACCTATGTGTGTAAATGAGTGAGGTTCATTTATCCATTTTTAGGGAGGTAGGATTAACCTTTGTAGATATGGTCGAACTAGCTAGCTCATCCATAAGCGAACAATGATTTGTACAAAAAAAGGTTACTAATGTGACAAATTTATCGCCACCTGTAAGACTATTCCACTGGTAGATAGGCTCCTAAAGCCTATTGCTAGTGATGGAAATCATCCCATGGTGTTATGTTAAACCTAAGGACCAAAGGCAATGAAGCATAACAATGGTGATATCTGGAGGCTTTTCCTTTTGTTTTCTACCCCTTGTTTATTGCATGTATTTTTTGGTGCTCTTTTTTTTTGTATGGGCGTTGGCTTTTTTTTTCTACCCGGTTGTCTAATTTTTACTTATGCTTATCCCTTTGTTTATCCTTAGGTTGTATGTTGACCATGCAAGTGCTAGGATGACAATGTGAAACCGTTTGCTAGATGGTGAAATCTATGCAAGGTGTTATCTTCCCTAGACTCAAAATTTGTCTAAAATGTGTAACCTGTGTGAATGGTCTATGAGAGAAGTTGAACTAGCCTAAAAGAACTATAAGTAGTGAGTGAAACCTATCAACTAGAGGTGACATTTTATTGACTAAAATAGTAGGTGGTCAAAGCTTAATAAGACACCTATGTACACCCTAATCCTAAGAAGGGGGAATGGACATCCTGGTGGTAATGCTAACAAGTGCATATGTTATTCCTATCAAAGGCACTTTTGTTTTTAGAGGAATATACAAACATAAAATAAAATTATAATTAAAGACATATGGATATATGTTTTGGGTGTAATGTAAATGATGCAAGTGTGGGAATGCAATATCTACAAGAGGAATCTCATGAAGTGTAGAGGGAGAAGATTGGAAAACTTATCTACAGATGATTATGGTGTATTGTGATGACAAAAGCGATATGATGTGATAATGGTTGCCTCAACGTATGGGATGTGTGTGTAATAGACAATTAAACTGTGACCTATGGGAATGGATGTGGTAATGATAACAAGAGTAAGGATGTGAAGATGGGATTTATAGATGGAATAAATGAGAAGAAATAATCATTTTTTTGGTAATATAAAGATTTCATTAGATTCGAATTTTCACAGGTTGACCTAAAACCTCATTAAAAAAATAGCTTAGTATTGTTGAGCCAGTACAACATAACAAAATTTAAGACCCTTGGTCCTATGAGAACATGATTATGCCTTAAGATAACCCCACCCATTTGCAAGATAGGAAAACAAAACAACCAATAGGTTAACAAAATAAATTAACCCCCAAAACAAACCTGGATCCACGTAGGGTAGCCATCAAGATGAAATAGGAAGCAACAACTTAGGCATCCTTATATTCCTCATATTCTTCCTTAATATCATCCTTCGGCTCTTCCTTCACCTCCACCTCAGATATGGTCTCCACTATCTTGGACTCTCCTTGGCCCTGAAAGCCTTCATGTAAAAACAAAATGTTCATCGCATCATAAATCCCCTTCATCTACTAGATTATATTCAAGGAAATCATGATAAAATAATACTTCAAGACAAATTTGGTAGGGTTAGGATCCTCATCCTTAGAGTCCTATTCAATAACTTTTGAGCTATCCTAGATTAGCTTATTTCTTAGACACAGTTAGGATATTATGGGGCCTTCAAGGTCCACGATCTTCAACATCTTTCTTGCAAGCCCTCCTTTGGCCAAAATATCCACCCCCCTCTTCTTGTTTAGAGACACCCCATAAGGCTTAGGGAGGCCAGGGCTTGAAGATCATAAGCTTATACTGATAGAGGGGTGAATAGTATAAGACCACATTTTACTTTTATTTACTTGAACAATATTATTTAATATATCAATGCAATGTCAACAACAATAATCAAAGTAATGTACAAATCACCACACACAATAGAGATACCAATTCAATGTGGTTCACCCAATGTGGGCTACTCCAAGGAGAAAATATTACACTAAAATTTTCTCAACAAATATCTTGGGAATCCTTTCGTATTACAATGTTTATGGACCTCTATCCAAAGGAGACACAAATCCCTTAATCAAGTTCATGGATCTCTATACATAGGATACACTAATCCCCTCAACTGGTTCATGGATCTCTATCCACTAGAGAACTCCTTCTCCTCTACTCTGGCTGGTGATCCTCTAGAAGACTACTACCTCCACTGCACTGGCCTGTGGATCTCTCTCCACTGAAGACCTTTGCCCTCTATGCTATGGCTAATGGATATCTATCTAGTGGAGACTATTTTCCTCTACTTTGTCACCTCCAAATCTTACTCTCAGTTCTACTTAATATTTATCACAAGTTTGTACTAAACACAGTACTTCAATATAGCACAAATTTGCTTAATATCAATCTCAAATATGTACTAAACACAATACTTTGATATAGCACAAATATTTTGTATCTCTGTCTCAAATCTGCACTAAAAATAGCCCTTCGATCTAGCACAAATCTACTCAATATCTATCTCAAATCTACACTAAACACAGTCCTTCGGTCTAGCATAAATCTGCTCAATCTCTATCTCTAGTCTGGTAAAAATTTATCCTCTAGTATTCATCAAACTCTATCTTCAAGCCTTAACAAAGCTTAATCCAATCACAAATCACCTCTTCTAGATTTGGATCAAACCTTAACTCAAGGTTTGAGCAAATAAATCAATCAAATCAACTCTCAAGTCTTCTCAAAAACTTACCTCAAATATCTCCATAAGTCCTCTCTAGAACTTGTCCAATATACTCTCAAGACTTATCAAAGACTTACCTCAAATCTATCCACA
The DNA here is from genome assembly GCA_028583015.1 of Wollemia nobilis. NCBI lineage: Eukaryota > Viridiplantae > Streptophyta > Pinopsida > Araucariales > Araucariaceae > Wollemia > Wollemia nobilis. The sequence continues at coordinate 523,056 of JAQPPZ010003618.1, forward strand.
AGTCCCATCTAGAACTTATCCAATTGGATCTCAAGTCTTCTCAAAGACTTACCTCAAATCTATCCACAAGTCCTCTCTAAAACTTGTCCAATATGATCTCAAGTCTTCTCAAAGACTTACCTCAAATCTGTCTACAAGTCCTCTCTAGAACTTGCTCAATAAGTATTCTTCAAGACTTGTCTCAATCCATCTTGTAAGCTTCCAAGAAAGCTCACACAAATCTATCCACAAGTCTTCACTATGATTTATCTCAAAAACTGCTCAACAAGTCCTCTCTAGAACTTGTCCAAATCTGATTGTAAGCTTCCACAAAATCTCACACAAATCTATCCTTAATATTTTACAAAAGCTTTCTCAACTCTGTCCTTAGGTCCCCTCTAGGACTTACTCAAATTTTCTCACAAGATTTCACCAAATCTTGCTTAAATCAATTACAAAATACTCAATATGTTTCACACTCATAAATACTCAATCACTTTCAGTATCTCTTTCAAGTAAATTTAGAATATAGAACAATTTGTTTCACATAACTTGAACTATCACTCTAAAACTTTCCAATCAACTATGCTCAATCAACTCAACCGATGAAATAAAACTTGCTTACAAACCCTAATTAAATGTGTCACCCAAATTTTTCAATAAATCTTGCTATGGAACTCAAACTTTACTTAAGATGATTCTAAATTCACATAACAACAATACTCATGTTCTTCCACAAATCCTAATTCAAGATATTTCACAATCTCACATAACAATGATACTCATGATCTTGCACTAACCCTAGTTCAATATAGTTCATAATCTCATACCCAATTGTCTTCACAAACATTCACCAATCATGCATGTGAAAACATATTCAATTATTTCCAACAATGCTTACCAAAAAAAAACCTTTTCACTCCAACTTGCATTCACAACATTCAACAATATTTTACTTCACAAGGAAGATATACCCATACCTTTTGTTTGAAGAGAATTTGACCTCAACACCTATCTCAAACACAATCAACCTCTTTGCCAATTTCAAAGGTTAAGTATAAAAAACATTATCAAATTTTCATTCAAATATTCCCTCAAAATATTTCACCATACAAAACATTTAATCTCAATTACACCATATAATCTCCAAACTTCAAAATGATTAGTAAAAATCAAACAAAACACTCCAACAATAAATTTCCTTTATCCACATTATTACTCCTCTCAATTATTTAACATAATAATGCTTTATTTTAAAATATTATATCCTTTAAAACCTTATTACTCCTTCCAAAATCTAATCAACAAAATCACAATATAAAATTTAATTTTATAAACCTTATGTCTCCCTTTTAATTACCTTGCAAACCACCTTTAAAACTTAATACAACGTCTTCGTGCAATTTTTTCTCAACAAAATCTTGATAAAAATTAATTTATGATGTGCATACCTTATTCTATTTCCTCCTTAGCAAAACATGCTTGACGGGATTTGAACACCTCACCTTTCCTCTCCAAGTGCCTTAGCGCCTAGTCGTCCACCGCTTGGGCTAAGTGCCCTCACGTGGATCAAAAAAGTGTCTGATTGCTTTTAACTCTACGTTCCCCTTTAATGCAAATCAAATCTCTCTTTCCTTCAACAAAAAGGTGTCTACGAGGATCTAAATCCTAACCTCGTGTTCCACAAACACCTTACCGTAGCCCTTGGCTGCCACCTGTGCTACCTGCCACTTCAAAATTTGATTCGTGCTCTGCTTCACCTTAACCTTTCTCTTTTGCCCGATATCCTTTAAAAAAACATTCTAATTGCACTTTCCTTTGGCGCTCAAAACTTTGGTTGCATTAATCAATAATTGCATGGATGCCTTCTAGCCAAATAACATTGGCATATTTATAATATTTTGATGCACTTCAACAACATCGATAGGTTATTAGAATTTTAAATTTGAATTATATATTTTGACTTTAGGCGCCTTGAAATTATTATTATTTAATTTTAAATTTTAACTTTAGGGTTAAAATATTTAAAATTAAATAATTAAATCTTAATCCACAAATCTATCATATGGGTTTTTTAGGAGATTTAAAATGCAACAACTCCTTGGCATTTGTTTTTCATAAACCCAAATTGTATCCTTAAACATTATAATATTAAATATTATAATATTAAACTTGCTTCTTTGCATTTTTGGAAAACCATCGGAGGATATTAATGAAACTCAAACATCAACCTTGACAACAAAACTCAGACATAAATACTTGGATGACAATAAACTTGGTCATCATCTTCTTGACATCAATGACAACAAAACTTTCTCATATTTCCAATACGGTTGTCTTTGTCTTTGGAACTTTCTACTTGAGGAGCATTGGGAGGGTCGCTCTTGGGAGAATTGGCAACGATGTGGTTGTATATTACCTTAAAAAAACCTTGGTAAATGTGTAGATTGGCCCCTTTCTTATTTCTACAGGAATTGATAGTGTAGTTGATGGAATTAAACAAGAAGTACATAATACTAATCAGGTTTACATATTAAAAAAAGTTGAAAAAAGCATAATGGAAATTGATAAGGACTTTTCTAGGGTCCTTAGTAGTTATGAATTCCATTACATTTTTCATAACAAAATTTTATGGGGTGGGGAGGTTATCATGCAGCAAACCAATTTTGGCATCTTTGAAAATCCTAGAATTGTCCTTAAATTCCTTGAGCTCCACATCCCAATTATGCTTCTCCCTATGAATTGATCTGTCCTTAGCTGCCTATCCCATAATTTTTTCTAGAAAATGGACATCGATGATGAACTCTCATCCATGAACATTCACCTTGCCACCATCCTTGTCTACTTCCCATGATTCCAACACTGCCATAGTAATATCTCTCTCAGCCCCGATGAACAAATTAAAAAATGGAGTTAAAACCCTCTCAATGAGAATGGCTTCCGCCATCGATTCCATCTCGATGCTTCTCGACTCAATGACCATCATGTCACACCTCATGAGTACAATTACTACCAACTACAAGAAAATCAATAAGGAATATTATGGCCTTGCTCTTGCTCTCAAAAATAGTTGGACTTACCTCCAGCAAAAAATGAAACTAGTACTTATTAGAAAAGGAGGGAAGCTTCTAGATGCGGCCTTGTCTAGTGTGATAATTACCTTGGGGGATGTGCTGTGGCTATTCCACAACGTATCCCAAAATTGGGGACCCACCTTTTTGTTTTTGATATTTGGGTGTCTTCATTTCATTTTGAATGACTAACTACAGAAAAACAGCTGATGCACCTTTTTGCATGCTTTCCAAGAAGACCGAAGTGGCCCATATGCTAAAGATCAAAGAGACAAAATACAACAGAAAAAAAAAGTGTCGCGATATCGCGACATGTCGCGTTTTCGCGGCTAAGAGCAACAAGATAGAGAAGAATGAAAAAGTGTCGCGATATCGCGACATGTCGCATTTTTGCGGCTAAGAGCAACAAGATAGAGAAGAATGAAAAAGTGTCGCGATATCGCGACATGTTGCATTTTCGTGGCTAAGAGCAACAAGATAGAGCAGAAAGAAAAGTGTCGCGATATCGCGACATGTTGCATTTTCACGGCTAAGAAAGAGAAAGTGTCGCGATATCGTGACATGTTGCATTTTCACGGCTAAGAAAGAAAAAGTGTCGCGATATCGCGACATGTTGCGTTTTCATGGCTAAGAGCAACAAGATAGAGCATGAAAGAAAAAGTGTCGCGATATCGCGACATGTTGCATTTTCGTGGCAAAGAAGGAAAAGTGTCGCGATATCGCGACATGTTGCATTTTCGCGGCAAAGAAGGAAAAGTGTCGCGATATCGCGACATGTTGCATTTTCGCGGCAAAGAAGGAAAAGTGTCGCGATATCGCGACATGTTGCATTCTCGCGACTAAGAAAGAAAAAGTGTCGCGATATCGCGACATGTTGCATTTTCACGACCAAAAAAAAAAAGTGTCGCGATATCGCGACATGTTGCATTCTCGCGACCAAAAAGAAAAAGTGTCGCGATATCGCGACATGTTGCATTCTCGCGACCAAAGAAGAAAAGTGTCGCGATATCGCGACATGTTGCATTCTCGCGACCAAAAAAGAAAAGTGTCGCGATATCGCGACATGTTGCATTCTCGTGACCAAAAAGAAAAGTGTCGCGATATCGCGACATGTTGTGCTCTCGCGACCAAAAGAAGAAAAGTGTCGCGATATCGCGACATGTTGCATTCTCGTGACCCAAAAGGAAAAAGTGTCGCGATATCGCGACATGTTGCATTCTCGTGACCCAAAAGGAAAAAGTGTCGCGATATCACGACATGTTGCATTCTCACGACCAAAGACACAGAAGTGTCGCGATATCGCGACATGTCTCATTTTCATGATGCAAGAAGAAGAACAAAGCTGCGGACATAAAAATGTCACGATATCGCGACATGTTGCTTTTTCATGATTCAAAAGGGGCCATTACAGAGTCTACAGTGGCAGCACTGAACACGTGGCACAAAGGTGTAAGGGTTATGGTGTAACGCTTCATGACCAATGATTACAGTCAGCGAAGAAGATCAAGCGTTGGGAGGCCCGAACAAAAAGCCAAAAACAATGAAGAGGCGGGGGAAGGCGAAACGAAAGGATCTGGGAAATGAAATGAAACGTCACAAAGTGAAATAGAGAGCCATACCAGAAAGTTTAAAAGTAGAAGCAAAGATAGGTACAGGGGTCGAAAACCGCTGCGAGCAGAGTTGTAGAGCTGAAGGCGATAAGCCATTTTGGGCCTGCTTTTGGAGTGTTTTTCTTCCACTTTTTTTGGTTTTGGAAAACCAGAAATCTCTGTTATTGTAAAATGACAAATATTTAATACAGAAAAATTTTAGAGAGTTGCATCTTATGGACAAGAAAGGAGGAGTCATTTTTTGCATGCAAGATTAAATGTCTATTTTTCCCCTTTTCAGATTTTAGGCTTATAGATGGAGTTTAATGCAAGTTATCTTGGTTGCTTCATGCGAATGTCTAAATCTGAAAACCTCATTCAAAACCCTAGGAACTAGCACTTAACTTATCCGGATTGTGCATGTTTTGCAGGTCCAATAGGTTAGGTTGCATGCATGAAAACCTCATATCTTCGGTTTTGTCGAAATAGGATAGCATCATACTGAATGCATTTTATTTTCATTTTTCTGCACTTTATTTTTCCATAAATTTTAACTTTATTTTAATTTACAGTCATTAAAATAAAAAATTAAAAATTCAACTTTTTTTTCCAAAATCCGAAAATAAAATGTTCCATTGTTAAGGTCGATTCACATTTAGTTCATTTTGGTTCAACGAACAATCATTAAAGTTTCATGATAAAATAAACCAACATTGCCCCTTGTTTATAGTTACTTGCAATCACTAAGGTGTTCCAAGCATTTAAATTGAATATTTTTATTTATGCAAAATGCTAACATAGCGGAGACCTTGGAGAAGTTATTTGTTTAACTTCTTTGCAAGAGGGGATTTGGAACTCAAATCCTAAAGGAGAGTGTACTTTCACAATTGGGTGAAAATACCACTCAACAGATTGGCGCTAGAAGGAGGGCCTGAATTGGTTTATTTCAGTGTGATTTAAATGCTATAGGGATTTAAATTTTGAATATTTCATGCCCTATTGATTATTATCTTTAGCCCTCTTTTAACAATACAACTTTGTAGTGTTAAAAGGAGGACAGGAATTGCTATGCACTGTTCTAACGCTTTGATTGTTCATATAGGAATAATGTGATTTGATTTTATTTTAAAAAAAATAAAAAATAAAAAAATTGGTATTAAAGTTGTATTCTTTAAGATTCACTAATGGCTATGTTTACACCATGGATGCTAGGTAGCCCATTGAACATACCTGGAGTTCAACATTATTTGCCCTTTGGTTTTGAGAGAGGTCTTCCTCGATTTTTGTCTAATGGGACAAATACTGCAGAAGAACATATTCAAGCATTCAAAATTTATGTGAATCACTTAACAATTTGGTATGATGATGTTGCTTGTAAAATGTTCCCTTACACCTTGGACAAAGTGGCATATGATTGGTTTACAAGTCTACCTTTAGGGTCTATCACTTCTTGGGCTCAACTAGAGGCAACATTTCTTAATCAATTCAACAAAAAGCGAGTTGACCCAATCCTCATGTACGATCAGTTTTTCACTATTAGAAAAGGACCAAGTGAAAATGTGAAGTCATTTTCTGAAAGGTTCTTTGGACTATACACTCAATTAGTGACATTTTATGCTCTTCCAGAAGAAGTGGCTCTCCAAATATATGTCAATGCTCTTGACCCACTCACTTCCACATATTTGCGAGGGATGCCTCAAATCACATCTTTGTCACAAGCCTATACTCAAGCAATGGCAATTGAGCAACAATTGAGTTGTCAAAATTATGGTGTGGGTTTTGGATCATATAATCTTCAATCATTTAATACCTCCCTTACCCACCCAATGATTTATCCACCTCAACCAAGTTCAAGTGTGAATCAATTTCAGAATCAACAATCGTTCCCAAGCTTCAATCAATTTCAAAATCCTCAACCTACTATGCAAGATCAACCATCTTTCTTAAGTATGAATCAACTTCAAAATACTCATCTTGATTCAAAAGATGTTTCTAAAATCAATTTCAATGATTTTCATAATAATATGATTTTAGGCAAGGGAGGAGTACTAGATCCAACTAGTATTGAAACATGTGATAGATTGGGAACCCTTGACTCACCAAAAGATGAATTCTATGAGGATGAATCTGAAGAATCAGTTATGTCTCACACCCCTATTGATGAAACTTCCTTTGATATGCAGAATAAGGAAAATTTGGATGTGAATTCACATGATGGTATTAAATATTTTGAGGAAGAAATACTATGGATGGGTAATAAGGATTTGGAATCATTATCCACAAAGGAATATTGGGATGATCATGAAAATAAGAATGTAAAAGTGGATCTAATTATAGAAAATCCTAGGCCATCACAAGTGGTTGAAAGTGATTTTGAAAGAAAATCAATAAATAAATTCGAAGATATGATAGAATTTCACCACTTGTTCTTGGATGACACATTGGATGACATTGTTGAAAATAATGGCCAAGAAAATTCACACCTTCCAAATTATGTTAAACTTGAATCATGGGTTACAAATGTGGACTATGATAGCCTTATCAATTTGAATACAAGCAATAACCCAATTTTGGAAGTAATTGAACCATCTAAGGAAGGTGAAGGTAAATTTGATGAGAAACATGTTGATGAATTGAAAGATGATGAAGAAGTAGTTGAACGTCACCACTTGACTTTGGAAGATGATTATTATGATGCTTGGAAGAAGTGGGAAGACTACACTCACTCCAAAACTTCTAATGAAATTTGTGTGCCTATTGATATGCAGGATAATACAATTGCCCTTTCATATGAGGATATTACAAGTCCTGTACAATCTGAGAATGTTTTGGAAGAAGGGTTGGAATCTCATCAAAGGTTGGAGAAGGATAATGATTCTACTACCATGGATAAAGAAGGAGAATCAATTGATTTTGTTCCCCTTGAGGGGCAAGAAATCAAAAATCTTGATCCACCTATTGCTTCTACAATGTCTATGCCATCTCAAAATGATGAAATTACAAAACCTAAGTGGTTTGGGTTTGATACTATTGATGATCCTAATGAAAATGTGGATTTTGAGGCAACTCAAGCCATTGATCATGGAAAGGTGTCACGCGACACATATCTTGAAAAACTAGGCTCTTGTTTTGAAAAATATGGACGCATGTTTGATTGGGTGCCTAACTTTGGTGTTTTTGAACAGGTGTTGGATGATGAAGAAGACAATGAGAAAAAGAAAAAGCTACTAACACTCATCAAGTTGTGGTAAATTCTAACCATGATGGGTTGAGTATGGATGACAAGGTGAAATCTTTACCTTTGGTAGTAGCTACAAAAATTTTAAGTAATAGGTTACATGATGTCCCTTTGGATGCTAATATCATTAATGATGAAATGTCAAATTTTGTTGATGCTTGTCAAGTTTTGAATGATTTTGATTGCTTTAAAATCCTGGAAAATGATTTGAATTCAAGACTTTTAGAAATAGGCTCTTGTTTGCAACATCTCACATTTGAAAAGGAAGGCCTAATTTTAAATCATGAATCGAATTATGAAATGGATACTTTCAAGAATAGACAAGATAAAATTGAATATCATTTATTGTCTAATCATTTTAGTAATTTGACGCTCACCTATGAGAGTACTAATGGAATTAAATCTAATGGGTGGGGTGAGCGAGGCAAGTTGAAGTGTCTTGCATGGTGCGGTCTAATCTTGTTTTTTTTGGGTTCTTACAAAATTTGGCATGCGTATTGCGTTATATGTTTGTTGAAATGCTCAAATCATGTTTGGGATCCAGGAAAATGATAATCCAAACTTTTGCACCATCTTGTATTATATTGTACATTTGTATATAGATTTTGGTTTTTTGGTTTTGGTTTGTGTTTTCAAGTTCATTTTTGGAATTGCTTTTTGGGTTTGGTTTTAAGTTTTGTGTGTTGGTCCTTTGGACACTTTTGGTTTGTTTAAAAAAAAAAAAAAAAAAAAAGCGAGATGTCAACTTATGCCCTTATGAATGTTGACTAAGACCAGGAGAATATGAAACATTGGAATTGTGTTGTAGAAAGCTCCACAAGTAACACAAACATTTTAAATAATATCGTTTGAAACTTGTGATGCATGAAGTTGTCAGTTTTACAAATTATGGCAACGTAGGTGGTATACTCCATCCGCATTTCAGAAAGAGCAATGCATTCATTCATATCTCATGTTACATTCCACATTGCATATACATTCCATCTCAGTTGCATCTTCATTTCAAATACAATCATTGAAAAGGTGTCAAATCCTCTTAGGGTTATTATATAACATATATTAAAAAAATCCTAAGGTTGGGAACTGATGCCCGAACTATCTTGAACCAAGCACGTTCTATACATATTAAAGAGGATCTTGAGCAAAATGGTCAAAACCATACTTGGAAGAAAAGGTGAGGCGAAAGGAGTATTTCGTGTCTGTCCTATCATGCAACATAATCCTTAAAACAGTGGTTTTTACCACTCCCATAGAGCTTAAAGCCTAAAACCAGAGTAGTAAGGATAGGGTTAAATCCTCATCGAACTTAGGTTGAGGATCCAACTCCCCAAAGCTCTGATTTGACCTTCATGGAGTAGTAAGGATAGGGTATAATTCTCATCTCGCTTAGGTTGAGAATCCGATTCCCCAAAGCTTCTATTTTTCATTTCATCATAAATATTGGATTGGAAGGATCATACTACATGTCCCTTGCAAGGATGGGTAGTCATCCCCAAGGTCCAAGAAATCAAAAGTAAAGCAAATATTTCATCATTAATATTGGATTGGAAGGATCGTACTACATGTCCCTTGCAAGGATGGGTAGTCATCCCCAAGGTCCAAGAAATAAAAAATGAAGCCAAATCATGGATTATGGGGTTAATCTCCATCGGGGCTATAGACGCCTGACTGGAAGTGGAGTATGCTCATGCGTGGCAACATGTCTTGTCTAAAAGCAAGACCACCGATCGCTCAAGCGGACAAGCTAGCTTGACAATTTCATCCATAACAGGTTAAATCATTTTGTTCAAGATGAGGTAATGAATTCCAGATCATAGTAGTAAGGATAGGGTTAAATTCCCATCTCGCTTAGGTTGGGAATCCTATTCCCCAAAGCTCTGATTTCACTTACACTTGCACATGGGTTCAAGATGGTAGTGACACATAACCAACTTTGGGATCTAATAAATTAATTCATTATACACATATTTGATCCTAAGAGGGTTTGACAATTTTTAAATGTTTGTTCATGATACTAGAAGGTTTGAGCCTTTATAAAGCAGGTTGTTATATCTCTAGCATATTTTTCATGCATTAAATCCTGCACAAATCATTCATAACCTCACATATGCATTCAGGTAAAACTGACAATGGAATGTTGATCAATTTCAAACGATAGGGAATGGAGCACACTGCACACACCGAGCTGATGCTTAACGATTCTGATGTTTCATGTATTTCTGATCTATTGGCATTCTTTGGATTTGTGCTGACGCTTGTATTTAAGTTTGTATATTTTCAGGTTAGGTTCTCACCGAAATGCTCAGGAGCATTTCCCAGCAGAGTCGCCATTTGTTGTGGCTGCTCCACAACGTACCCCAAAATTGGGGACCCACCTTTTTTGCATGCTTTCCAAGAAGACCAAAGTGGCCCATATGCTAAAGATCAGAGAAAAGAAAAAAAGTGTCGTGATATCGCGACATGTTGCATTTTTGTGGCTAAGAAGGAAAAAGTGTCGCGATATCGCGACATGTTGCATTTTCGCGGCTAAGAAAGAGTCGCGATATCGCGACATGTTGCATTTTCATGCCTAAAAAAAAAGAAAAGTGTCGCGATATCATGACATGTTGCATTATCGCGGTCTAAGAAAGAGAAAAGCACAACAAAGAAAATGTCGCGATATCTAAAAAAGAAAAAAGGGATACACATCAAAAAAAAGAGATACCGACATTTAAAAAAGAAAAAGTGTCGCGATATCGCGACATGTTGCATCCCTCGATGACCAAAAGAAAAAGTGTCGATGATATGCGGACATGTTGCATCCTCGCGACAAAAGAAAATGTTCGTCGATATCCGACATGTTGCATTCTCGACCAAAAGAAAAGTGTCACGATATCGCGACATGTTACCAGAAGAGAAAAAGTGCGCCGATATCGCGACATGATGAAAAACAAGGCGAAAAAAAAAAGCGAAGAGAAAAAAGTGTCCGATATCGGATGCATGTCATGAAAAAAAAGTGCGCGATATCGACAACAAAAGAAGCTAAGACATAGAAATGTCGTGATATCACGACATGTTGCTTTTTTGTGACTGATTCAAAGGGGCCGTTACAGAGTCTACAGTGGCAGCACTGAACACGTGGCACAAAGGTGTAAGGGTTATGGTGTAATGCTTCATGACCAACGATTACAGTTAGCGACGAAGACCAAGCGTTGGAGAGAAAAAAATGTGAGGCCCGAACAAAAAGCCAAAACAACGAAGAGGTGGGGGAAAGTGAAACAAAAGGATCTGGGAAATGAAATGAAAGGTCACAAAATGGAAATGGAGAGCCATACCAAAAAGTTTAAAAGTAGAAGCAAAGACAGGTATAGGGGTCGAAAACCGCTACGAGCAGAGTTGCAGAGCTGAAGGCGAGAGAGCCATTCTGGGCCTGCTTTTGGAGTGTTTTTCTTCCACTTTTTCTGGTTTTGGAGAACCAGATTTTTGTTATTGTAAAATGACAAATTTTTAATACAGAAAATTTCAGAGAGTTGCATCTTATGGACAAGAAAGGAGGAGTCATTTTCTGCATGCAAGATTAAATGTCTATTTTTCCCTTTTTCAGATTTTAGGCTTGTAGATGGAGTTTATGCAAGTTATCTTGGTTGCTTCATGCGAATGTTTAAATCTGAAAACCTCATTCAAAACCCTAGGAACCAGCACTTAACTTATCCGGATTGTGCATGTTTTGCAGGTCCAATAGGTTAGGTTGCATGCAAGAAAACCTCACATCTTCGGTTTTGTCGGAATAGGATGGCATCACACTGAATGCATTTTATTTTCATTTTTTTTGCATTTTATTTTCATTTTTCTGCACTTTATTTTTCCAGAAATTTTAACTTTATTTTAATTTACAGTCATCAAAATAAAAAATTAAAAAATTTCAAAATCCAAAAAAATTCAAAATCCAAAAATAAAAATTTCCATTGTTGGGCCGACTCACATTTGCTTTATTTTGGTTCAACGAACAATCATTAAAGTTTCATGATAAAATAAACCAACATTGCCCCTTGTTTACAGTTACTTGCAATCACTAAGGTGTTCCAAGCATTTAAATTGAATATCTTTATTTGATATTACTAATACATATATGCAAAATGCTAATATAGCGGAGACCTTGGAGAAGTTGTTTGTTTAACTTCTTTGCAAGAGGGGATTTGGAACCCAAATCCTAAAGAAGAGTGTACTTTCACAATTGGGTGAAAATACCACTCAACAGAATGGTAGCATGCATAGGGATGAGCATCGTACTCGAAGACACCTGGAGAATGGTTCACATGGCACCCTTGATAAGGAAAAAAATGAGGACTTACTCAAATTTTCTCACAAGATTTCACCAAATCTTGCTCAAATAAATTATAAAATTTGCATATAAAACTCAACTCAATCTCTCATATAAAACCTATTTCAATCACACAAATAAGTTTCACTCATAGGATTATTTGACTCATAGAAACATATAGAGAATTGTTAGAGACTCAATATGTTTCACACTCACAAATACTCAATCACTTTCAATCTCTCTTTCAAATAAATTTAAAATATAGAAAAATTTGTTTCACATAACTTGAACTATCACTCCAAAACTTTCCAATCAACTATGCTCAATCAACTCAACCAATGAAACAAAACTTGCTTGCAAACCCTAAGAAAATGTTTCACCCAAAGTTTTTAACAACTCTCACTATGGAAATAAAACTTTACTCAAGATGATTCCAAATTCACATAACAATGATACTCATATTCTTCAAAAAATCCTAATTCAAGATAGTTCACAATCTCACATAACAATAATACTCATGATCTTGCACTAACCCTAGTTCAAGATAGTTCACAATCTCACACTCAATTGTCTTCACAAACATTCATATATCATGCATGTGAAAACTCACTCAATCATTTCCAATGGTGCTTACCAAACAAAAACCTTTTCACTCCAACTTGCATTCACAATATTCAACAATATTTTACTTCACAAGGAAGATATGCCCATACCTTTTGTTTGAAGAGAATTTGACCTCAACACTTATCTCAAACACAATCAACCTCTTTGCCAATCTCAAAGGTTAGGTAGCAAAAACCTTCTCAAATATTCATTCAAATATTCCCTCAAAATATTTCACCATACAAAACATTTAATCTCAATTACACCATATAATCTCTAAACTTCAAAATTATTAGCAAAAGTCAAACAAAACACTCCAACAATAAATTTCCTTTATCCACCTTATTACTCCTCTCAATTATTTAACATAATAATACTTTATTTTAAAATATAATATCCTTTAAAACCTTATTACTCCTTCCAAAATCTAATCAACAAAATCACAATATAAAATTTAATTTTATAAACCTTATATCTCCCTTTTCATTACCTTGCAAACCACCTTTAAAACTTAATACAACATCTTCATGCAATTTCTGCTCAACAATACCTTAATAAAAAATGATTTATGATGTGCATACCTTATTATATTTCCTCCTTAGAAAAATGCGCTTGGTGGGATTCAAACACCTCATCTTTCCTCTCCAAGCGCCTTAGTGCCTAGCCATCCACCACTTGGGATAAGTGCTCTCATGTGGATCAAAAAAGTTCCTCGTCGCTTTTAACTCTACCTTCCCCTTTATCGCAAATCAAAGCTCTTTTTCCTTCACCAAAATGCATTTATGAGGATCGAAATCCTGACCTCGCATTCCACAAATGCTTTATCACAGCCCTTGACTACCACCTGTACTACCTGCCACTTCAGAATTTGATTCGTGCTCTCCTTCACCTTAACCTTTCTCTTCTGCCCAATATCCTTTAAAAACACATGCGAATATCTCTTTCCTTTGGTGCTTGAAACTTTGTTCACATTAATCAATAATCGCATGCATGCCTTCTAGCCAAAGAACTTTGGCATATTTAGAATATTTTGATGTGCTTCAACGTCAGCATGTTATTCGAATTTTAAATTTGATTTATATATTTTGACTTTAGGCACCTTGAAATTATTATTATTTAATTTTAAAGTTTAACTTTAGGGTTAAAATATTTAAAATTAAATAATTAAATCTTAATCCACAAATCTATCATATGGGTTTTTTAGGAGATTTAAAATGCAACAACTCCTTGGCATTTGTTTTTCATAAACCCAACCTATATCATTAAATATTATAATATTAAACTTTCTTATTTGTATTTTTGGAAAACCATCAGAGGATATTAATGAAACTCAAACATCAACCTTGACAACAAAAATTGGACATAAATACTTGGATGAAAATAAATTTGGCCATCATCTTATTGACATCAATGACAACAAAACTTGCTCATATTTCCAATAGGGTTGTCTTTGCCTTTGGAACTTTCTGCTTGAGGATTAATGGGAAGGTCACTCTGGGGAGAATTGGCAAGGATGTGGCTGTATATTACCTTAAACAAACCCTGGTGGATGGGAAGGTCGGTCCCTTTCTTCTTTCTATAGGAATTGATAGTGTAGTTGATGGAATTAAACAAGAAGTGAGGAATACTAATCGGGTTTACATCATGAAAAAAGTTGATGAAAGCATAATGGAAACTGATAAGGACTTTCCCAGGGTCCTCAGTAGTTATGAATTCCATTACATTTTTCATAACAACATTCCAGGGGGTGGGGAGGTTAGTACGTAGCAGACCGATTTTGGCTTCTTTGAAAATCCTAGAATTATCCTTAAATTCCTTGAGCTCCATGTCCCAATTATGCTTCTCCCTATGAATTGATCTACCCTTGGCTGCCTATCCCATAATTATTGCTAGAAAATGGACATCGATGATGAACTCCCATCCATGAACATTCACCTTGCCACCATCCTTGTCGACTTCCCATGAATCCAGCACCACCATAGTAATCTCTCTCAGCCCTAGATGAACAAATTGAAAAAAGGAGTGAAACCCCTCTCAATGAGGATGGCTTCCACCAGGGATTCCATCTCGATACTTCTCGGCTCGATGAACGTCATGGCACAAACCTCGTAAGCACAGTTACTACCAACCACAAGGAAATCAATAAGGCTCTTGCTCTCAAAAATAGTTGGGTTTACCTCGAGTAAAAAATGAAACTAGTGCTTATTAGAAAAGGAGGGAAGCTTCTAGATGTAGCCTTGGCTGGTGTGGGAATTACCTTGGGGGATGGTGCCATGCATAGGGATGAGCACCATACTTGAGGACACCTGGAGGATGGTCCGCATGGCACCCTTGATAAGCAAAAAGCTCATGCGAGATTTGAAGAAAATGTGACTATTTGGATGCCCATGCTTTGGAATCATGAGAAGATTTGAAAGGGTAGGCATGGTGGGAAAGTTGATGCATCCAACATGGGTGACAATACTTAGCGCATGAGATGGGACCATCAACCACCTGCATCGGGACCAAGCCCAACCTTGATTGGCATTCCTTAGGCAAGTGCGGATTGCATTGTCAATACGCCCATTGAAACCACACCTGATTCCATGCTTATCAAGGCTAAACCTTCTCGAAAACCTGACAAGCCTAAGGAGACAAAAAAGGAACTTCCTCCTTGAGGTCAAAAAATGAGGACCAACTTGGATTAAAATTGGAAACATACACTCGAACCAGACATTAGTCATCCATGTCATCTTATTTCATTTTGAATTAGAAATTCCACATCACGTGGTAATCCCTGAGTCCACATGATGAGTCTATCAACATTAACTCCTTCATTTTCTAGCCTATCCACCACCTTATTGGACTCTCTAAAAGAGTGTTGGATCACTATATCACATCTGTAACCAATCAAGATCCTAGCTTCCTTGATGCAGGCCTCAATCCTCCATGGGGGTTTTTATTGTTTCTGAGGAGGTTTATGATGTTGAGCGAGTCACCTTCCACTATCAATCTACCCTGGACATATTTGGCCAAGACCAATCCTCTCCACATTGCTTTAGCTTCAACTTCATTGTTCATCTGAATGCCTAGATTTTCTACAAAAGCAAAAACAAGGTGGCCTTGATGATCTCTCAACACACCCCCTGCCCCAACCCTACCAGGGTTTCCTTTGGTAGCTCCATCGAAGTTCAGCTTGAACCAGTCCGAGTGGGGGGAATCCACATGGACCCTGATCTGAGGTTAGGAGGAACTAGAATAGACTTATCCTCTAAAGGAATGTTCAAGGATTGACCTAACGAATTCTCAAAGGAGGAAACCGGTTGAGAGGATAAGGGATATAAAATGGCATTCTCACTAGCAAAGGCTAAAATCTTGTTGATGATGGAAGCAGAGGACATCCTGGTTTCAAAAAAGGCTCTATGGTTCCTCTCCAACCAAACTTGCCAAAGGAAATGATGGAGGCAGATTTTCCACATAAACCTTAGACGGGTGTTAGCAAAGGGGTTGGGCCATTGCATGAAAAAATCATAGATTGAGGCAGGTTTAGCCCAAGATATATGAAAATTTTGAAAAATACTATCTAGGATGGACGTGGACACTGGGAAATCAAGAAATAAATGATGCACAGACTCCCAATCCACCCTGCAAAGAAAACATCTATTAGGAACCATGATACCTCTCTTGATCATATTGTCTATGGTGAGGATCTTGCCTTGGATGACAAGCCAAGAAAAAAGGATATCTTAGGAATCAACATTTTAGTCCACACCAGCTAAGCTTGAAATGGAGGGTCCTCAGGTTTTAGTAGAAGCTTGTAGGCCGACTTGATAGAAAAATTACCACTCTCTATTTTCACCCAACAAACATGATCTTCTTCCCTAGCTGAAGGAATAAATTGTTACCTCAACAGATTTTCTAAAGCCTCAGATTCAACCTCCAACCCATCAATATTTATGGATTTCCACCTAGGCTTGTTATTATCAAGACACAAGAAATCCACCACCTTTTTCCCAAACAATACATCAGTGTGGACTTTTAACCTAGCCAGGTTAGGATCCTTTATGAGGGCTTCGCATCTAGCCCACTTGTCCTCCCAGAAACTAATATTTTGGTCATTCCCCATGATCCACCTTAAGCCTTTAATAACTATATCTCTGCTTGTCAATATGGCTTTCCAAAAAGTCGATCCTCTGCTTGGGACTGCAATACTCAAAAAATCTGATCCTTGAAGATACTTCCTTTTCACAATTGTAGTCCACTCATTCTCCTCATTGATCATCAAGCGCCAAGCTTGTTTTACCAACAAGGTTGTATTAAGGTGACTAATTCTTCTAAGGCCCAATCCTCCATCCTCCTTTGGTCGACAAACCTTGTTCCATGCTACTAAGTGGATACGCTTGCTTGTCTTCAGAACCAGACTAGAGGAAGTTTTTTTGATACTGCTCAATTTTATGATACACCATAGCCGGGGCCTTGAACACTGATAAGAAATAAACTAGAATGCTTTGGAGGGAGGCCATAGTTAAAGTTGCTTTACCATCCTAGGATAAGAGATGCCCTTTCCACCCTGTGAGTTTCTTTTGGATTCTTTCCAAAATATTATTCCACATAGATTCAACTGGAGTGCCTGTGAAAAGTGGGAGACCCAGGTAGGAGGTAGGAAGGGTAGATATAGAGCACTCCAGTATCCTTGCAATCTTGGCCTACCTAGGAATAGGAGTATTGAGAAAGTAAATCTTACTTTTGTTGAAATTTACCTTTTGTCCAGCAACATCCTCATAGAGAGTCAGAATGTGTTTGATGACCTTGGCCTCACCCACAGAAGCGAGGGTAAGAAACAGAGTGTCATCAACAAATTGTTGATGAGTAACCGGATTGGTTAAGGACGTTGCTTTTATCCCAAATATGAGATCAGCACTAAAGGCAGCTTTGATGGTCCTTTCAAGGGCTTCCGCCATAATAATGAAGAGCATAAGAGAAATATGATCTTGTCTAAGGCCTTTATTGCTCTGAAAGAACCCTTCCGTGGAACCATTGATGAGGATGGAGAACCATGGTTTACAAATGCAACCTTTGATGAGCCTGACCCAATCGGGATGGAACCCAAACTTCAATAGAATAGCAATCACAAACTCCCAATTGATACGATCATAGGCCTTGTTCATGTCCAGTTTGAGGGCAAAGGTAGGCTTTTTGGATTGAGAGACGGAGTGGAGGGCCTCATGGACGGTGATGACTCCATCGAGAATAGACCTTCCTTGGACCGAACTTCCTTGGCAGGGGTCAATTATGGAGGGTAACACTTCTTTCATTCGGTTAGCTATCGATTTGGTTAGGATTTTGTAAATGACATTACAAAGGCTGATAGGCCTAAAATCCACCATAGATTTGGGAGCAGGCCCTTTGGGGATAAGAGCAATGAAAGTTGAATTATAGCTACGAGGAATGTGTTTGGAAGATTGGAACTCTTTAATGGCTAAGCACACATCTTGCCCTACAATATCCCAAAAGGTTTGGAAAAAATGGGGTGGGAATCCATCAGGGCTCGGAGCCTTATCAGGATCCATGGAGAATAGGGCTTGTCTGATTTCCTCATCTAAGAAAGGAGCATTGAGTTTTGCATTGATCTCACTATTGATGGACTGAGGAATAAATTGAAGCATGGACTCTTTGGTTGTGGCAAGACAAGGGGCCTCATCACCAAGGAGGGAGCTGAAATAAGATACCGCTTCATCTCTAATCTCATGGATGTTTTGAGTAGAAGAGCCATCCCCTTTAACTAAATCCCTGATCCTGTTGTTGCTTCTATTCCTTAGAGTTGTAACGTGGAAAAATTTGGAATTCCTATCTCCATGTTTAAGCCACAGAGCTCTAGACTTCTACCTCCAATAAATTTCCTCACAAGCAAGAATGTTATGGTATTCAGCTAGAGTGTTTCTTTCCTCAATCCTGGTAGCTTCATCACAAACACCATTCTGAATTTTCTTCTCAATGCAAGCGAGTCTTTCAGACACAACTTGTTTGTTTTCAAACAAGTTCCCAAAGATCTCCTTGTTCCATACCTTGATGTTGTCTTTGATGAGCCTTAGTTTTTGGGATAGTTTGAAGGATGGGCTCCCCTGACCAGAGTGTTGCCACCATTGGGAAATACGGTCTCTCAGATCAGGATGTTTTAACCACATTGCTTCGAAATGAAAGGGCCTTCTGAAAGGATGAGCCTTCTGCATTTCTAACAGGATTGGACTATGGTCAGATGCAATCTTGGGCAAAGAATGAAGAGTTGCATCTCCAAACACAATAATGGCTTCCTGGGATAGAAAAAACCTATCTAATATTTCTTGAATAAGTTGGTTTCTCGATCTTCTATTACTCCACGTGAACTTGGCATCTTTGAGCTTGACATCCATAAGATCATTGGTATTAATGAACTCATTAAACTCATCCATGCTTCTATTGGGTAAACCTATCCCTCCTATTTTATCTGAAGGATAAAGGGGTGTGTTAAAATCCCCTGCAACAACCCAAGGAATATTGTGAAATACCTCTTTCATGTTGCTTAGAGATTCCCACAAAACTTCTCTCCCTTGAAGTGAGTTAGGAGCGTAGACGTTGGACAAGATCCAAGAGAAATTATTATCCATGTCATGAAAGAAAACACTCAAAACCCTCTCATCGGACTGAATGACTCTGCCTTCCAACTTCCTCGAGTCCCACAAACACATTAATCCTCCTGAGGCACCTCTAGCCTGGCTAAAGGCTACTTCCCCATGTTTCCATATTTTAGAGGTAATTTTCTTTGACAACACAACATCAATTTTTGTTTCTTGCATTATGAAAATTGTAGGATTAATTTCTCTCCTTAATGAGCTAACCACTCTTTGTTTAGTTAGGCCATTAAGGCCTCTCACATTCCATGAGAGGAACTTCATTTAGAATGTTTTGAATTCTTCCCTCTCCCCCTACCCTAGGGTGGAGGAGGTTTGTTGGTTTTGTTATCATCTTTGAGGACGTTGATAACTGAAGAAAATAATGTCTTTTGAGTCCCATTTGCAATATCATCTTCAATCCCTCTTCTGAAATGTTCAGCCATTGAGATCCTTCCTTTATTTTTTTCACTGCCACAATCGATGGGGGATTTCATTGAACTCCTTGTTTGTTTGGGGCTAAATTTAGGAGGGACAATTTGCTACAAAATAGGGCTAGCACAACCATCGCTAACCATAATTTCCATGGTTTCAATCCTTATATCTTCTTCTTCCATATTCTGCCTGTATTCTTCCAGATTTTGGGGCATACCATAAGGGCAGTTTAAGGGAGGACAAGGTGGGGGGGCATTTGATGGCCCTGATCTTGATGGGGACTCTAGGCTTGTTGGAAGGTCTAAAATAGAGCAAGCCTCCTTAGTTCCTTCCTTGTTCTGATCAACACCATCCTCAACAAGTATTTCAAATTTATTGTATTTGGAAATCGAAGGACTTACCTATTTTTCTTGGTCTGCCTGACACGAGACCTATTGCTTTCCTTTTTTTGATTGTTGAGGTTCAGCTCCTTGACCCTGGTTGTTTTGACCTCTCCTGGCTTACCTATAGACTCCTTTGTTCATTGGAAACCAGAATCCTTGATTCCTAGTATGTCCTTTAGCATCAAACCCTCTTGGGTCGGGTTTCTTCGGTGCATCTTTTGGGATGACCAGGTTCGGGCACTAATTTTTGAGGTGACCCTGGGTTCGGCACTCCACACAAAATGCTGGCTTATTCTCATATTCAATGGCCTGCTTTCTCAAGTACGTCCCATATCCAAGTTCCACAAAGGTGGGAAGCTCAAAATCCACATTGGCATTCACGCATATCCTTGCATGTGTCATTCTCGACCTGGCCAGGGTAGAATGGTCAATTGCTACGAGTTCACCAATAGTCCTTGCAATCCCTTTGAGGAAGTACTCATGGAAAAACTGAATAGGAATATTTGGTAGATGAACCCAAATGGGGGCGGTATTAATGCTTTGTGTTTCAGGGTCAAAGTCCTCACCCCATGGTCTGAGAAAGAGGCTTCGCCTACCTAAAAACCATGGCCCTCCTATTAGGATGCGATTGGCATCTTCATGGTTATTGAGGTGGATGATGAAGAAACCTCTGGACAACATGACGATCTCCATATTTCCTATCATCTTCCACTTGGAAAAAGCCCATTTCCATATGGTTTCTATATCTGGTCTCCCGCCTATGAATTTTCCTACTAGGGAAAAGGTTTCCAAGGATAAAAACCCATCCATAATGCTCGAAGGAGTGATTACTCTATTCCTTTTGGGGATGAGGGGTGGGAGAGAGTCAAAGAAATCACTCCTTTTACCTTTGAGGGCCTCCACGAAAGATAGGACATTTTTGAGGCCCGCAACTCCCAAATGGGCCCCCTTGTCAGGATCTTTGTCGGGGGGTTCATCTCCCCAAAAATTTTCAACTTGAATAGGGATGGAATCATGTCCATCCTCTATCTCATCAGGTGGCTTACCTACACCTGGATCCTCACCTGATGCATCCTGGTTCCCTGGGTCATGAGGATCCTTCCTACCTTTAGATATTTAAATTCCTC
The DNA here is from genome assembly GCA_028583015.1 of Wollemia nobilis. Taxonomy (NCBI): domain Eukaryota; kingdom Viridiplantae; phylum Streptophyta; class Pinopsida; order Araucariales; family Araucariaceae; genus Wollemia; species Wollemia nobilis. The sequence goes on from JAQPPZ010003618.1 coordinate 544,407, forward strand.
CCTTTCTAACTTCATTGCTCCTCCATTCTTATTTAGAAACAACATGTTAATATTAAGAAGAAATAATAATTTTTACCAAAGATAAAGGGATGATAGAAGAAAGAAAGTAGATCAACGTAGGTATGTAGCCGCTCAAAGCGTAACCATACAACTATGCAGGGAAGTAAGAAGAAGTATAAGATAGGTATAATAAGAAAGATAAAAATAAACTACTGATGGGAAAATGATGTGCTTCAGTATGTGAGTGATGAGGAGAAGCAAGGATGTTGCTTAATATTTTATGGTTTGTGTATTTGGACATGTTGTGAATGTAGTGGGATGGTTCTAGCAAAGATTCATGCGATGGCAAAGTTCAAGGGACAATGTGGCATGGGAGACTTTGAAGTCGGCTATATGGGAAGGAACGTTCAGGTGAGGGAGTGTGGTCACCATGCAACATGTTGTGCTCCAGGTTTTTAAATGTTTAGAAAATTTCAATATCATACCCTGGCTAGCGATGGTATATGCAAAATTGGTTCTCATGGTAGTTGCACAATTTGGGACGTGAGGGATCGATAGGTCATATTTTTGGTAATGCAAGGAGGCCTTGGTGCATGAGGTGATAAAAAAATTGATAGAGGGGTAGATGGAAGTGGCATAGGGTAACTTTAGGGCTCCCTTAGAGGTGAGCGGGTAATGGATGGAGTGAGGTCAAATGGTGGATGCATGGTTCAAGAATTTGATGTGGGTCGAATCTAAGGATGATGAATGGACCTATGGGGAGGTGGATATGTACAGATAATTATGGATTTGCAAGTGGAAGTATGGAAATGACAATGGCTTAGATGTAGCTCATGAGCCTTGATGTAGGAGAGGATGTATTGGATGCCATAGTGGGGAGGTGATGGGATTAGCAAAGGTGGGGATTAGGAATCTAATATATAAGGAGCAGTGTGATATGCATGGGAAGAGGTATGTGGTTGTGATGATGAAAAGGATGAGCTAAATAATCTTGGTGGCTATGGGGCTTGCTAAAAGGGTAAGCTTCAAAGTGACAAGGTGGCATATAAAGGATGGGTGGTATAGGAGATGATTGTAGATAACGACATGTGTAGGACGGAGTTATGCACATAGAAGTGGCTTAGGATACATGTGATTGTAGGTATTTGATGTAAGAAGAAATCCCACTAAATATTGGGGGAGGTAACATGAAGGACAAGCAATATGAGGAGTATATCCTTTTTTAGAAGGGTGGTAGGTTCCTGAAGGGTGGTGTGGGGGAGTGGATGGTGAATAAGGGTTCCTTATGTCCTCAAATAGATGGGAAGGAGACCCTTGTGTGCAGCCATGGGTTGTTTCCTCCTTGTCATCGAAGGAGGATAGGGAGACCTAATTATCTCTAGAATGAGGTGAATAATATGAACCTCTATGGCAGGGTGAAGGGCATCAGGGTGGAGTGTGATGGTCTAAACATAAGGAAGGTGAAGACTATCTGGTATGAAGAGGTCATCGGGTGTAATCGATACTAGGGGTGGTGTAGGCTGGTACTGCATGGTGGTATACTACGATGCTCGTAGCAAGCATGTATGGTCATGTATATTTGCTCATAGCTTAGCGGTAGATGATATTTATTCTGCAAAAAGAAACAAATACTAGCAGCATATAAATAACATAAAAAGTAAAAGTACATGTAGAATGCAATAGTAAATAAAAGATATGCATGTATCATGATGTGCATAGTGAATGATGTGTTTGTGAATAGCATTATGTATTATTTGTGATAGTGAATGCCTATGTAGATTAGGAATTGAATGCATGAATGTTCAGGTTCAGCAAGACCTTTGATATTAGCCAAGCGATAGGAACCTAAATTAAATTTGTGTGTGATAATGAAGGGGCCCAGCCATTTTGGGGTAAACTTGTCTCATTGCTGGTGAGGTTGACTTGTGATTTGTTGGTTCTCTTTGAGAACTAGATCACCAATTTGGAATTTGCATTGATGTACCTTACTATTGTAGGCATGACGAAGGTGAATTGGTAGACACATGTGTGCTCGATGGTATGAATACAACATTCATTAAGAAGTTTTAGCTGATCAAGGTGGGCTTGATGAGCAGTGTTGTCATCAATGAATTATTTCATAGATACTCATATGGAGGGTATCTCAAGTTCAATAGGCATGATGGCTTAAGCACCGTAGACTAGCAAGAAAGGAGTTGCCTCAGTGGGAGTACAGATGCTCACATGGTAGGACCACAAAGCTAAGGTTATCTGATTATGGCAGTTGTGATGATATTTTGCTACTATTTTGCAAAGTATGGAACAAATTATTTTATTTGTAGCTTCTACCTAGTCATTACCCTGTGGGTAGTATGGGGTAGAGAAACTATGTTGAATGTTGAATTTGGCACAAAGGATACGAATAGTTTTGTTCTTGAAGGATTTCCCATTGTCAAAGATCATTTGGGTAGGAATTATGAAGCAACATATGATAAATTTTGTAATGAATTTCATGATCTTAGCTGTTATTGTCTAGACAAGCGGGATGGCTTTGACCCACTTTGTAAAATATTTTGTGGCAGTAATGATGAACTTGTGATTGCTTGATGACATGGGTGTTATTTTTCCAATAAGTTCTAGGCCCCATTGAGAGAAATGCCACATGGACTAGATAGGTTGGAGTACTTGAGATAAACTATGTGTGATGTTTGCAAGTTGTTGGCACTTGACATAGTGCCTCACGTATTCACAACAATCATGTTCCATATTTGAAAAATAATATTCCATGTGAAGGAAGTATTTTTTGATCTCCATGCCACTGAAGTGGCCATCACAAGTACCATCATGGGTTTCTTGTACAACCCATTGAGATTCATGGGGTTCTAGACAATGCAAGAGGATGCCTTCATAATGACAATGATAGATGTCCCTCAAAAATATATAGTGAATCGCTCTTTGTTTGAATTCTCTATGATGAGCATGTGGCAAGTCGCATGGTAGGAATCCTAACTTAATTTAATATTTAATCTATGCAAACCAAGGGTCATGTGGTTTGGTATCGACCACATGAACTCCACCATTGTCTATGGGAGATGTAAGTAATATGGCAAATTGGGTAAGTGCGTAAATAGATACAAATGTAGTGTTTGATGATGGTTTTTGTAGTATTAATGATTCTAAGGAGGTAATTATATCAGAAAAATGGTTTGAATATTGTGGAGCAACTTTGATATCATACCACTTGAATCGAGAAAGGAGTTATTGTGCAATTTGCTTGTATTGTTGTTAAACTAGACAATGACAATGATAGATCTCTTGCACCTAGTTTATTATCAAAAGGGAATTACCTATGAGGTGAAGGCATTTGACATGCATAGAGTGGTCCTATTTTAATCTGAGGATTAAGGCTTCATATTATGCATTGTTGTTCGTGCGATGGAATTCCAATTTAAATGAGAAGGGGAATGATTCCTCTTTGGGTGTGAAGAAAACAATGTCTACACCCCTAGCGTGAATGCATCAGGAGCTATAAAATAATAGGATTAGATTAGATGGTGTTTCTAGCTCAACATATTCTCTAGGTTCTATTATGTGAAAGATAGAGTCATCAGGAAGCTAAATAAGGAGAGGTTGGCCATCAGGAAAGGGAGCTTTTGCAAGTTGGTCTACGATGACTTGTCCTTTTATGGAATTTTTGGAAATTAAATCTAAGTCAAATTCAATTAGAAGCATGATCCATTTTGTTGTATAGGAGTTGTGATAACTTTTATTTATCATGTACCAAAGAGGATTGTCTTGGGCGATGACAAAGGTTGTATGATTTAACATATAATGGTAAAGTTTCTGCATGGTGAAGACTATAGCTAGGCATATATTTTCCATGTACCCGTATCTAATTTTGTAGCTGACTAGAATACGACTTATGTAATATATGGTTTTCTCTTTGTTGAGTGCATTATTTTGAGCTAACAATTTCCTAGCGTAAAATATGTGGCTGAGATGTATAGAATTAGTGGTAGCTGCGGGTGTGGGGGAGACATAACTGGTGGAGAAGTGAGGTAAGTTTTGATAGCATTGTAGGCTTATTGGTAGTTATCATCCCATTTGAAATTGACTCCCTTTTGCAAGATATGATTAAATGGTTTGTAGTTGTCTGATAGTTGTGCTATAAATCGATGGATGAAGGTGATTTTTCCCTAGATGCTACACAGTTGTTTTTTAATAACACAAGCTTATACTGAGAGGGGGGGTTAATAGTATAAGACCACTTTTTACTTTTTATTTCCAATCAATATTATGCAATATATCAATAGCAGTATTAACAACAATATCCAAAGAAATGCACAAAACACCAGATAATATAGAGACACCAATTTAACGTGGTTCATCCAATGTGGACTACTCCACGGAGAAAATATTTTACTAAAACTTTCTCAAGAATTATCTTTATGAAACCTTTCCCAATTACAATTTTTATGGATAAATGTCCAAAGGAGACACCAATCCCCTAATATGGTTCATGGATATTCTATCCACAGGAGAACTCATTCTCCTCTATTTTGGCTAATGATATTCTAGAAGAGTTGCTACCTCCACTACCTTGGCTAATGGATCTCTATCCACTGAAGACACCGATCCTCACTACCTCGGCTAATGGACCTCTATCCACTAGAGACTATCATCCTCTATACTTTATCACCTTCCAAATATCTACTCAAACTCTATCACAAATCTACACTAAACACAGTCCTTTAGTCTAGCACAAATCTGCTCAAACTCTGTCCTATTATGTACTAAAATTAGCCCTTTGATCTAGCATAAAAATATTTAATATTTATCTCTAGCCTATACTAAACTCAATCCTTCGGTCTAGCACAAAATATGCTCTATCTATGTTTTTGGTCTGGTACAAAGCTATCCTCAGGTATGCACCAAAATCTATCCTTGATCTATCTTCAAGATTTATCACAAAGCCTGATAAATCACCTCTGCAAGATCTATCCCAAACCCTAACTTATGGTTTGAACGAATCAATTAACTCAAATCTCGAGTCTTCTCAAATACTTGATTCAAATATGTCAACAAGTCCTCTCAAGAACTTTTCCAATCAGCTCTGAATATTTGTCTTCAAATCAATATTGTAAGCTTCCACAAAAGCTCACACAAATATTCTCACAAGTCTTCTCAAGACTTACCTCAAATCTGCTCTACAAGTCCTCACTTGAACTTGTCCAATATGCTCAACAAGTCCTCACTAGAACTTGTCCAATCTTCTCAACAAGTCCTCACTAGAACTTGTCCAATATTCTCAACAAGTCCTCACTAGAACTTGTCCAATATGATCAATAATTCCTCACTAGAACTTGTCCAATCTCATAGAAACATATAGAGAATTGTTAGAGACTCAATATGCTTCTTACTCACAACAATGCTCAATCACAGAAACATATGGAGAATTATTAGAGACTCAATATGCTTCACACTAGTTCTCAATATCTTTCTTTTATCACAGAAACATATAGAGAATTGTTAGAGACTCAATATGCTTCACACTAGTTCTCAATATCTTTCTTTTATCATAGAAACATATGGAAAATTTTTAGAGACTCAATATGCTTCACACTAGTTCTCAATCTCTTTCTCAAACCAATTCAGAATGTAGTAAACTTTGTTTTATGGAACTTGAACTTTTATTTCAACACATCCACTTGATTAGGCTCAATTAAATATACTCAACCAATCACTCAAGGAACTCAAAAATATTTCCAACAATGCTCATCACCCAATCTCACATAGCAATGATACTCATGATATTTTGCAAATTCTAGTTCAAGTTCATCACCAAGATAATTGTGTTAGGATTCTACTCCTAACCACCATACTAATCACATTATTAGTTAATTATTTAATCACTCTCTCTTTCACAAAGGTTGTGACCTTTGATCACACCTTCACACTTGTAGAAATAGGCATTTCATTTGGTAGAGTTGAGGCATCGAAGAATATAATTATTAATTAATTGTTGGGTTCCCCATACAATACAACAATGATTATTTAATAAAAGTGATTTATTTTTATTATTATAGCATTATAATCAATCTTTCTATATTGGGTTCACTACATCTGGATCAGAGCTAGATCAAGGAGCAAATTCACCGTCAAATTTTTTTTCCCCATCGCATATTCCAGCCTAGTCCATTCTGTTTTATCACTTCCCTGCGGATCGTGGAAAATAAAATCGAAGTAGCATACGCTTGAAATTATTCACCGATGGTGTCGTGAAGAAAATTTTGGTGAAACACAATATATTACCTTATAAACCAAGTTTTATATACTCCAGCATCAAAAATAAAAATCACGGGGAGCGTCAGTAGTTTCGACGTCCGAAACGCAAAGGAAGAAATATATATATATTTTTTTTAGGGACTAAAATCCCACATTCCCTGTGCTACAACCTTGTAGCGCTTTATAGGCGCCAAAAGGCACAAGGAAGAACGTGACTTCGGTCACACCTTCCCCGTACCTCATGTGATCCAACCGCTACCAGCTTTCCTCAAAATTCACACCATCCGCTGACTCATTGTGTTCCTAGCTGCCACCCCTGCACCTCGCCTACCTACTGTCACCCTCTGTCAGTACAATCTATGGTCGTGTTGTCATGTTGACTTGCCTGCTATCATGTTTTGTACTCTGTCAGTCCTGGCTGTCACGTTTCGTGCTCTGTCAGTCCTGGCTATCGTGTTTCATGCTCTGTCAATCTTGCCTCCTATCTATTTTTCCTCTCTCATCCCTTGTTTCTGGCCACCTCCTGCTCATTCAGCCACTACCACCTTGTTCCCCTCTTTTCCCTTATGTCTGGCCTTGTCTACTGTGTCGATCATCTGCGCATCGTGCCTCGCACCTGCACCTTAACTGTCATTTTTGCCCGCCTGTGCCTCCACCCTACCTTGTGCCTTGTGTTGTTTGTCTCCATCTGACCCTATTGTGGAGCGTCGCCACAACAAAAAAAAAAAATTGACACAAAATTTTGCATAGTTGTGAAAAAATGCTAATATTGAAATTTTGCTAAAATATTACACATTTTTTGCTAAACATTCCCAAAATTTGCCCCTAATATAAATTTTGCTAATACTTGTTACTATTGCAAATTCTTGCTAAAAAGTTGTCAAGGCATTGAAAATTCTCGCTAATTCTGCCACTTACGAAGGTTATAAAATCTCCAAAACCTAACCGCAATGGCCGAAGGATGACTTTTATGCAATTTTTAACGATAATATTTCAAGAAATTTTTGTGACGACTTTCAACACTTTTTGCGACACCTTTTTCGCCAAACGACTATGCAAATGGCTGATGAAAGAATATATCATGATACCAACCTAATTTTGCTACTTAATCTCACCCACCTACGTCAAGTCACATCAGTGCGTGTATATAAAATTCAATTCCAGGATATTGCCAATCACATCACAGGGTTGGTCGAATCAGTCCTCATAAGTGGGTTCATCAATGGATTGAAAGAAGAAATTAGAGTGAATATCATGATGTACACTCCTCGCACCCTACAGGAAGCCATTGGATTAGCCTTGTTAGCCGACGATACTTTCAATGTTCAACATCAACATGGGAAGAAACCTATTGATAAATCGACATTCATGCACACTATTCCAAAACACAAACCCTTGCCAGTTAAATACCTTAGCCTACAAGAAATGGAGGAGCTACGAGCGAAAGACCTCTTCTATACTTGTGATGAGCAATTTGGGCCCCTTCATTGTTGTGCTACACAAACATTGTATTTATTGAATATAGTTGATTCTTGTCACTCCATAGAGGAAGAAGGTGAGGAAGATGTGCACGACATGACCAAAGCACCTGATCATAACAATGAAGTAAATGAGATCGATGTGCAAGAAGTGCTAGATGCACCATGAAAATATGAGGTAGACATCCATGTAGTAAACAATGAAGGCGAGACATACACTCTCAAATAACTACACACAAGTTCATCACCAATAGTGAGTTCTCATCGTATAGGCAACCTGATTCAGAAAGGAGGCAAAAGAGTGAGTGCACCTTTATTTTCCCTTCATTCTACATAGGAAGAATTGGCTAAAGTGAAAGCCTACCATCATCACAATTCTCCTAAGGAAGATTCTACTATTCTTTCTAGCAACCCCCACTAATGCTTTGACCTTCAATATATCCTTGCCTTCGAAAAAGTGACATTAAAATCATACAAGAACTTGCACAAATTCAACTCAAAAAACAAGCAACGAATCTCCTTACTTTGAGCTTTGAGGACAAAGCTCTTTTTAAGGAAGGTGGCATGTTAGGATTCTACTCCTAACCATCATACTAATCACATTATTAGTTAATTATTTAATCACTCTCTCTTTCAAAAAGGTTGTGACCTTTGATCACACATTCACACTCGTAGAAATAGGCATTTCATTTGGTAGAGTTGAGGCATCGAAGAATATAATTATTAATTAATTGTTGGGTTCCCCATACAATACAACAGCGATTCCTTAATAAAAGCGATTCCTTTTTATTATTCTAGCATTATAATCAATCTTTCTCTATTGGGTTCACTACAAATTGCTTCAACAACAATGCTAGTCTCACTTTGCAAATTTTACATAACAATGATACTCATAATATTTTGCCAAAACCCTTGCTCAAGTTTCCACTCAATAAATCACTTCAAAAGTAATGCTAATCAAACAAGGTTCATAGAATTTATCTTCATTTCAAAGAACTCATCAACTTATCAAACCAATAAGGAAACTTAACCAAGTCCTTTTCACTCCAATCTTGTCTTCAAAAATTCACAATTAATCACCAATTTCACTCATGGAAGAATATGCCCATACATGTTTCTTTATGGAGAATGGTCTTCAAAACCTATCTCTATTATCATCACTTTCTTTGCCAAGTACAAAGGGTTAGATGACAAGAATTATCACCCTAACACTTTTCACAATTTTCCTTATACACAAAGATATATTAAATCCCAAATACACCTTATTGCTCCATCTCAACAATAATATTCAACATCATAAATTTCATCAAATCTCATTTAAAAATATAACTCAACTTCTACTTATGACTCCCTATTCAATATTGCATTTAATTAAAATAACTCACTTTATAACTTGATGCAATAAATCAATTTCCACTTTCCTAAGGTAAAACAAATTTTACCCTAGAAAATATTTACCATTCACCACTTAGGTAAATAAAATATTTACTTGCACCTTATCTCTCCAACAACCTTGGCATATGCAATAATAAAAATTAAATTAAAAAAACTTTTGTTACCCGCTCTGCAATTTGAGGGATTCGAACTTGCACCAAATTTTGTAGTAGTGCCTTGGCCGCGATGTCCATGTTGTGTGAGCCACGCGCTCACCTTGCTGCTTCTAAAGTGCAATGTGCACTTGTAACCACAAAAAAGGCTCACACCTATTATCCTATTGCAAGAATTGAAAAGAAACACAAATTGCACATATATGAAATTGAAAACAAATGTAAAATGAAAAACAAGGTTTATTTCATTAATATTGGAACCAAATTCATGTTACATGTACGTCCCTCTTAGGGATACTCATTTTGATAAAATTTCTAAAATAGGTGGAAAATTCCCTCGCAAGGGTAGGTGTGATTCAAATTCCCTCTAGGGCGACACGAACTTCTATGGGGTGTCGATGACCCCTCTTCTCCATGATTGGATGGGATTGATAACTTTGGCTGCTTTTGATATTTATTCCCTACATTCAAGAAACAACAAAACATGATTAAAAGTAAATGAGGCCTCTCTTGATGAGGCTTTTAAGATACTTTGTACCAAAATATGACATGATAAACAAGAAATCAAGAAAATGATTAAATGTATACAAATCTAACTAAATCATGATAATATATCGTTAGAAACATCAAGGAAACCAAGACAAGTCTATCTAAGGTCCTAGTTAATCAAATGAAGACATAAAAACATGAAAAAGATTCATTATGCCTAAATTGCAACTATGAAGGAAAAAATGCATATAACTCCTAATCTATTGGTCAAAAATCTCTAAAAATAGAATTAAACCTAATGAATGTTTAATCTATCCTAGTTAAACAATCTGAAAAATAAAAAACAAGGAGATCAGGGATTACCCTCTAACCATGGCTCTGTTGAGCGATGGGCACTGTTAGTTGTGACTGGCAGCCATGGAAAAGCTTGAAGTAGACTTGCCCTCCAAATCAGGGTTGGATATTTGATTTTCCTTATCAAATTGATGGTCAAGTGTCGCTTCTTCATTCTCTGACAATTTTGGTGGTTGAATTGCTCAAATGGTGCATGGATTGCAAAAATTCATGTTTCTTGGATTTCCTAGCCTCTTAGGACCTCCATGGCATGATTTATCATCTTTATGGGCAAATTGGTGGTAAATTATCTCAATGAATGCACTCAAGTGGGGAGTGAATTCGAAAGGGCTTTGCCACTCGAACTTGCCTATGCTAATTGATAATTTCCCCATTTTGGAGGTGTTTCTTATAGGATTTCCTAGTGGCTAGGGATAGCTTCATGGAGAAGCCAAGATCAAGATTTGGTTTCTAGGGAAGCTAGATGGAAATTTCTAGAGTTTTGCATCATAGCAACCCAAATTCTCTAAGGAATGGTGGTTGCAACCGATTTTGGGTTGGATGAAGGCCAACTAAATTTTGAGTCAGATCATAGCTGATAGGCTCGATCAGCTCTGCTAACCATGGATGTCAGCAGAGGCTAACACTGAATAGGCCAAGGTTCCCAAATTGAGTGGTTAAAACCACTGCTACATCTTGGAATTTGTCCAAGATCTTTCATATGGTCCTTTAGCATGTCCCATATGAGTATTCGCCTTGACATGACATGTTTTATGTGTCTACAGATGCCCCTTTTGTGATGCATTGTGATATTAACAACGCATGAGCAAAAATAGACCACCTAAAACTATATTGTAGGTTGCATGATGATAATTATTCCGATCAAAATTAGATGACCTAGGTCCTACAAAAGGACGCACATCATAGAATTATTACTTTCAACTCAATGAAAGCTTAAATTTGAAGGGCTTGCGCTCGTCCTTCTCAGTTGGCGCTTCTATGCGTACTATAGGGTTAGCGCCTATAGAACCAAAAGGAGGATGGCTTCAAGAAAAACTATCATATTTATTATTTTCCCCAAGCAAAGGGGTAAGATTACGATAGTTTTTGACAATGATTCGTAAGACAAACACAATTTTGACAAGATCAAGGGATCTTCTCTTGACTTTGATTATGATAAGAAATTATGACTACCCCCTCAAGCAACGAGTCGATGAGGGTAATGAAAATGAATGAAGCAATGTGTCATTTGACCATGATGAATGATCTAAAAAGACTTAATATTTAACATTTGATTACTTGGCAAGGCCTAATTTAGCCATCATTGCAACTATTAAAAGTAATTGTACATCTATATCCCAAGGAGCGGTCGAGCCACAATGGCCTTATTAGGGAATTGAAATGATAGAAATTCTAATTAGGTTCATGTTGAATCATATTATCGATGATTTACTAAAAATATGTCATAGAAGAAATGACATGAACGCCTCGTTCACATGGAGCGGTCCAGCATTGAAGGCCTTCTTTAGGATTGAAGTAAAGCAAATCATTCCAACAATGACTATTTTGACCCAAATGTCCTTATGGTTACTTACTCATCTTTCTGAATTGCATGGAGTGCCAGTCGCTACAACTGCAAAGTTTATAGGGTAAATAACTGAATACAAGGCTCATTTAATTTTTGGATTTATTTAATTATTTTAAAATTTTTGAAATTTTTTGATTTATGGCTGGGAGGTGTGGCGCCCAAAGAGATGTATTCCAGTGCAGCGACCTCGGTTGAATGTACTTTATAATACAACCAGTTATTCTATTTTTTTTTTCTTTTATTTAGTCATTTTTCAAGATTTTTTCATTATTTTACTCATTTTGATGGTTTAAGAACCACCAAATATGTTTATTTAATTGCTCTTTTTACAATTTTGATCCATTATATATTATTAATTTTGCACTTTAGAACTCATCACGATGGGATTTTGGTGCACTAAATGCAACTTGCTAACCGCGTTTGTCAAAAGTATTTGAAATTTCCAATTTCCTTGACCATCGCTCAAACCCGTGGGCAAAAAACCCTAATTCATGGATCGTGGTTGTCAAGCACGGTCTGATCCAAATTTGAAAAGTATATAAGGATTTTTTGCCATTTGAAAATTCATTATTTACCTAAAAATAACAACTGAGAGTTCTAAGAGGGAAAGGTAAAATTCTGACATGGAACATTGTTGAAAACTGCATTGACTACCTCTATTCCACCCTGATGGCAGACCAACCAGAGGCTTTGACCAGCAGAGGAGCCAATGCCTCCAAGGTAACACGTAAATTGAGAACACACTTTCTAATTATCAGATTAAAATTAACCACACTAAGTAATGGGTTAAACGAACCATATTAACGTTGTTGAAAACCGCATTGACTACCTCTATTCCACCCTGATGGCAGACCAACCAGAGGCTTTGACCAGCGGAGGAGCCAATGCCTCCAAGGTAACACATAAATCGAGACCACACTTTCCAATTATCAGATTAAAATTAACCACACTAAGTAATGGGTTAAATGAACCATATTAAACCGTCGATAATGAACCTCACCATAGTTAAGATGGCTTAGATTAGATTAGTCAGGGAGGGCTTTAATTTTGGGGATTCCCAAGAAGGAAATGACCCTAAAAAGGTCATGTTCCTTAGCTGCGACTAGCAGGCATGACTCCCAATTGGTATATTGGAGATCGCAGCTGTCAGCCATGACGGGATTCAAATCCCAACGGTCAAATTTTTGACCACCTCATCGACCACGGGTTCGAATCGTAGCTTGACAACTTTAAGAAAAAATTTCAAATTTTTTAATTTTTTTTTATTTTTTTTTATTTTTTGGGTTTTTAATTCATTTGTTTGCAATTTGGAAGTGTATTTTTTTTTTGAAATTTTTGATCATATTTTTGCATGTTTTTACATTTTTATATATTTTTCAAATTTGTTTGACATTTTTGAGCCATTGTTCACTTTTTAGTTGATTTTTTAATCGTTTTCATTTATTTGTCTGCTTGCATTTAGAATTTGATCATACGAGCGAGGGAGACTGATCTCCTTCAAACCCTATGCCACACTCTCATTGATAGGAAGCAATATTGGTTTACTACTATGGGGTTTGGCTATTTTCTTTGCCTCCCCCCATCAGGGTAGACCAGACCTACATGACTACATTGGCCTGTCGTTGGGATGCGTAAACCAACAAATTTCACCTATCGATGGATGAAATGATAGTTACATTGGAGGATGTGTACCGCATATTATGTCTACCTATTTATGGTGAGCCCATCACCTACTCTCCTATCACGACAAGGAAAGTTGTCTTTGATGCTATCTTTGACCGACGGAGCACTGAGGTGCAAGAGTGCACATCGAGGAGTGGTATACTGCCAAGTTCTTTTCATAGCAAGAGACATTGTTTATGCATTTTATTATCTAGATCGTCCTCCCAAACACTTTAGGTGTGAGGTTCCCATGGAACCTCCTGGCTAGGACTAGAGATGCTATTGTCAGCTCGACTAATCATCCTCTCATTCTACCATGGGGAGCGCTCTTCTAGCACAGCTCTACCATGAGCTGTATCAAATTATTAGGTGTAGTAGAGTGTGCATCAGTTGCAGTCTTCTCCTTTAGATCTAGGGATTTTAGCATATCAACATTGAGCACCCCACATATTTACCCCTAAAAATCACTACTATTGAGTATGAGCGATAGTGCTATGTAGCTTACTAGCCTCACGAGCATGAGGGATTCAGGAGCAGGTCTCATGTAAGAGACCTGGATTACTATATTACCCAGATTGCATAGCTTTGCCTAGATCATATTGTATGTTATCCCTACATGTATTACCTTGCTTGGCTAGAGGTTGATAGATACCTAAGCTAGGCATGCAGAGATAGGTGGATTATTGACCGTAAGGCTGACATATGCAAGTATCAGTACTACTCTCGCATCTTGTGGTAGTTTAGGATCTAGTAGGATGTACCTGATATTCCCACCATCTAAAGATGCTTGGTCCTTAAGAGGAACTTGACCTGGCCCCAGATTACTCCACTGGGGGATAATCATAATGAATTTCATGAGTCAGGTCTAGAGGACATGGGGATCACCATAGATTATGACACTTGGTTGACGACCAGGATATGGCAAGGTGAGGGACCTCTGGGTAGGCCAGTAGACAACGGGGCAATCGATGAAGCCAAGGGAGTAGAGGTTGACCCACATGGACGTAGGGTCTGACAGAGGACCGAGGGTGCATGGGTCATAGGTTCCATTGTAGATGAGGGACCACATGTAGAGGAGGAGGAGGCATCTGAGGAGGGAGAGGCACCTCCAAAAATTGAGGTTGGATAGCTTAGAGCATAGGTTACTAGCCTCTAGATGTAAATTAGCACTCTACGTACACAGCTCCTAGACTGAGACATGACCATTGCTACTCTCTAGGTGTAAATCTCACATGGTTAGACTCAGTGAAGAGGATATGAGATAGAGAGAAGGACCCATTGGTGACCTTTACTATTTAGAATATCATGAAGGAGCAGGATTTTCTCAAGGCTCAATTGGACCTGGTGACTGTAGAGAGAGATCTACTTAGGAGTGTGAGGGGAGGCCCCTCATATTCATAGGTTGTTATGGCACCTCCTTCTACTCTAGCTACATAGGGACCCGTAGGATTAGATCCACAGGCAGATATCTAGAGGCTCCAGGGCATCATATAGACTCATATTAGCCAGCATGCCTCGGATGCAGCATACATTGCTTGCCTAGAGGGTGAAGTGAGACTCAAGGGTGGTATAGTGCCATCTAGGTCTAGGTCCACAGAGTCACAAAGGACTAGGACTTGAGATACTGGTCAGTCCAGTGCTAGATCCATATAGCAGATAGCCTCTCGTGCATTGGGATTGATTGGACTAGCTCCAGTGTAGGAACCACAATAGGACCTAGGGCAAGCTCCAAGAGATGGATCTAAGGATGGTGGTGAGAGCTCTGGGATAGGTGGAGGAGGTGAGGTAGGCCATAGCTAGGTCTCTTTACAGATATGGATGCTCTATTTTTATATGTATCATTTTTGGTGTAAGTTCTGAGGACCTACATGATTGTAGCTTGTGGGCATTTTTATGTACCCCCATTGTACTTATTGGACACACATATATATATATATATATATATATATATATATATATATATATATATATGATATTATTTATGACTCATTATGTGTACTTGTCTCTTTATGTTTTTATGTTTTATGTTTATGAGATGCATATGGATGCAATGCTTATATTGATTTGATGCTATATGATGTGATGTATAGATGGCATGCACTAGATAGCTATGTGATTTATGATGTATGATTAGATGCAATGATCTAGATGTGTAGATGTACTACTTATGATGGATGCACATGGATGTGATGTTTATTTTAAATACATGTTTAATTTTGATTTATTGTATGCATTTAATTTTGATGATGTTATGATATGATAAATGTGATGTAATGTAATGCACTATTTACATGATCATGATCTAATGTAAATGAACCAGTATGCTTTAATCACTTAAAACATAAGGAATGAATGCAATATGTGTTTAACAATCTAATGGATGACACCACAGAATGTATAATAATCATGAATATAATTGGTAAACCTTATAATAAGAATTAATCAATTAATCACCCATATATGAGATGAAATTATATGATTATTACATGATGCAAATGGTTTAATGTATATTTTTTTTATAAAATTTTACAAATTAAAGGATATGCATAACATAGTCAGTGGTCGTCTAAATATCATTGTTGAAATTCATCCGGTATCTAACCTACATCATGAACACCTCATAATAAACAAACTTCCATAAAAAGGATTTAATAATTTGATGGCTTGATGATAGATGATATTAGTTGCTATTAGGGAATTTTTGAGGTTTTCCATGAGACTCAAACACCCTAGTAAACTTCTCAAAAGTTGTATACTGACTATACAAGACTTTTGACTGACAAATATTTCATAATGAAAGACCCAACCGTTCATTATCCCTGTGTGTGCACGTGGTTACATTTAGATAAAACATAAGCATTTCCTCTTATTTCAGGTAGGATTCTTTCAACCCATTTCTAAGATCGGGGATCCTCAAATGTTCATCATCCTAAGTTTGGACTCGATTGGACTAGACCACTAGGCAATACTAGGCACCTAAAGCTAGCTCATCTTGCAAATTGCTAAGGACTACCCCATCAATGTTAGGTGGGACTCTTTCAACCCATTTTTGAGATTGAGGCTCATCCACTAGAACTACCCCTCTGATGATAGGCGGGACTCTTTCAACCCATTGCTAAGATCAAGGATCATCCTATGGCTTCGAGTAGTGAAAATTCTAGGGATTCAAGCTCTCACCCTTATTTTCTTCACATTTATTGGGATACTTGCTCATATTTAGTGATAAAAATCATTGTTTATTTTGAATTTAAATTTTCTTTGAGTGATGAAAATCACTATTTATTTTTGTTTGAGAAAGGGATTTGCTTTGAATAATGAAAATCAAGGGATTATGGATTTTTCTTATTTTAGTAAGCAAGGTAAATTAGGGTAGGGAAAAATCTTATCCTTTTGTCAATGTCCACTACTCTCGACCATAACTCCTTGCAATATGTACAAGTAATGAAACCTTTTTCCCTAGGCACCTAGGACCACTTCGTAGCTTTCATCCTCCCTTATCATAAGTAGGATTTTTAATGTGTTTATTAGTTATGGGATCCTGATATGCTAAGTGCTTATCACAACTAGACCTCATCTACAAAATCAAAGCAAGCTTTCTACAAAATCTGAGATTAACACTAGGTATAGCTGAATGACCGAAAGACCCTAGTATATTCCTTATAGCAACAAAATGTGTTGTGTTGAAAAACACAATTACTCACATGGGTT
Source organism: Wollemia nobilis (assembly GCA_028583015.1). Classification (NCBI taxonomy): domain Eukaryota; kingdom Viridiplantae; phylum Streptophyta; class Pinopsida; order Araucariales; family Araucariaceae; genus Wollemia; species Wollemia nobilis. The sequence continues at coordinate 561,476 of JAQPPZ010003618.1, forward strand.
ATGGATAGTAATAATGCATAGGTGCATGATTCAAACACAAATATGGTGTCATTTGAATAACACAAGCTTATATTGAGAGGGGGATGAACAATATAAGACCACTTTTTACTTTTTATTTCCAAATAAATATATGCACACACAATATAATGATTACTATTATTGATATTTCTATCTATTCTTTGATATTTATATCTATTATTTGCATAATATTTATAGAAATATCAACAACAGTAATCAAAGCAATGCATAAAACACCACACACAATATTGACACCACAATTTACATGGTTCACCCAATGTGGGCTACTCCACGGAGAAAAATTTTCACTAAAATTTTCTTGATCAATCTCTTGGGAATCCTTTCCCTATTACAATTTTTATGGACCTCTGTCCAAAGGAGATACCAATCCCCTAAATCAAGTTCATGGATTTCTATCCACGGGAGAACTTCTCCTTTGCTCTAGTTGGTGATCATCTACAATATAACTGCCTCCACTACACTGGCTTGTGGATCTCTCTCCACTGAAGACTCTTTTCCCCACTCAAAAGACATGTCCTCACTACCCTTGCTGATGGATATATATCCACTAAAGACTACTGTCCTCTTTGCTCTATCACCTCCAAAGCTCAAATCTACACTACACACAGTTCTTCAGTCTAGTACAATTATGCTCAATCTTTGTCTCTAATTTGGTACAAACCTATCCTCAAATCTTCACCAAAATTTGCTCTCAAATAATCTCAACAAGTCCATAGAGAAATTGTCCAAATATTCTCAACAAGTCAACACAGAGCTTGTCCAATCTGCTTTACAGAACTTGCTCAAATATGCTTAATAAGTCCACACAAAACTTGCTCAAAATATGCTCAACAAGTCCACACAAAACTTGCTCAAAATCTACTCAACAAGTCCATATAGAACTTGCTCAAAATCTTCTCAACAAGTCCACACATAACTTGCTCAAAATTTGCTCAACAAGTCCACACAGAACTTGTCCAAATCTTCTCAACAAGTACACATAGAACTTTCTCAAATCTACTCAACAAGTCCACACAAAACTTGCTCAAATATTTTTCTTGATGATAAGGAGAAGACCTCACAAATCTACCACAATCATAAAATACGTCTTTGTCAAACTCTAAGGGTTAGTTAGCAATACCTTTTCAAATATTCATTCAATTGATCAAAATAAATTCACCATTACAAGATATTAAATCTTAAGTACACCTTATAGCTCCTTACTAAAATAATTTCATCTCAAAATATTACCCTTATTTTAATCAATTTGCTAACCCTTATATCTCCCTAACACCACAATGTCATTTACACAACCAAAAATATTTAGAACAAATATTTAAAATTGCTAATCCTCCCTTACACTCCTTTTAAATATAATATTCAAACCCTTTTCATAAAATAATAACAATCCTCTTTTGCAAAATAATACCACTATAACCTTTTAACTCCAAAATTTAGGTAAAATTAAAAATTAAATATCAAAACCTTTACCTCGCCTTGGGAGGGATTTGAACTCACAACGTAGCCCTCGACCAATGCCTTAGTCATGGCTCCAACCACCGCACAAGCTAAGGGCTCGCTTGGGGAGTGGAGAGCACCACATGCTCAATTAACCTCCCTCCCTCTACCAAATAAAAATGTGTGCCTTCCTTTGGTGCTTCAACACTATGTAAACACTACCACCGTGTTTCGAACGCAGGGCACTCGAAGCCTCAACATTTTAGCCAATGCTGCCTTGCCATGCTGACCAACTGGATCCAAACTTTCCATCACTTTAAATTTATTCTCAATCATTGCCACAAAAAATATGAATTCACTATCTTTCTCACAAGCTTCTATTCATACAATTTACATGCAAAATAATGTTCGAAGCAAGGATAAATTAAAATACCTTTAAGGCATGGTATATATAGCCTTTCCTCAAACACGTCAGCGCTCCTCCAACCTTAGACGTTGGTGCTTGAAAATAATTAAAATTCATTTGACACTCCTCCAACCTTAGATGTCGACGCTCAAAAATAATTTAAATTCATTTGTAATGTTTGTAAATTGATTTAATAAAACATTTGGGTTTTATAAATTAATTTTAATAAAACATTTTGGTTTTATTAAGGCCTTCTCATATTGCACAACTTGGTATTAATTATATTTATTTATAAAATTTAAATTCACATTGTATTTAAATATTTTATAAAATAAATATTAGACCTCCTTTTAACTTTGCAATAGGCATCCTTGGGTTTTGATGAAAAACCTTTTAACTTATGTGCCCATATAATATTAAAATATTATGGAGCCTTTTTGCCTTTAACTTTTGCACTAATTCTCTTGACCTTTGGCATTATTTGAAGCTTCTTCCTAGATATTAGTGGCAACCTTGACGACTATGTTTCTTGACATATTTCTTGACATTAATGATGCAGTGACATCAATGTCAACTTTCACTTAAGGACTCAAAATGTCCAACATAATTTGTAGTACTGCAAACACAACCTATCCTAATTAAAATGCAACAGATGTAAATGCCTAATGCAATGCAATTAAATGAATGCATGTGCAAATAAACATGCATAATGCAAATGTTTTTGAATTTATGATTTACCAATTTTTTTGGATTTTATTGCTTTTTAATTTTTTTTATGGATTTTAAAATTTTCCTTTTTTTTTTTTGAATTTTTGAATTTTGAGTTCGACCAAACGGCTTAGAAATGCCTTTGGATCCTTTAGGGGTTGACCAAGAAGTTTTGAGAAATCCTTGGAGCTTTTTGGGTTGACCAAGCGGTTTTGAGAAACCCTTGGAGCTTTTGGGTTGACCAAGAGATTTTGAGAAAACCCTTGGAGCTTTTGGGTTGACCAAGTGGTTTTGAGAAACCCTTAGAGCTTTTACTGACTTGAACAAGTGGTTATAGGAACTCTTGGAACCTTTTACAAATTAACCAAAGGGATTACATATGCCTTTGGAGACTTTTACAAATTGACCAAAGGGCTTATAGATGCCTTTGGAGCCTTTTGATATGCCCTCAAGCATAAAACACCTTAAGATGAATGATGTTGAGAGGATCAGGATCTTCAACACCCTCAAGTGATGTTAGGCAATAGTTTCCAGGTCCAATCTTCTCAAAGATGATGTAAGTACCTAACAAATTTGCTGTAAATTTATCTCACATGTCTGGCGATAAATTTGAGTTCTATTGGTTCTCTTTCAGCACAACATCCCCAACTTCAAAGTCTATCAGATGGAATTTGTTATTGTAAGCTTGTTTTAGGCAATCCTGATAAACATGAAGATGCTCAAGGGCATTCACACAATGTTCATCAAGCAACATCAATTGATCTAGGCGAGCTTGACACGTAGTGTCGTCATCGATGAACTCTTTCAATGCTACATGCAAGGTTGAAATTTCCAACTCTAAGGGCATAATGGACTCAATTCCATATACTAGTGAAAATGGTGTTGCCCCAGTGGGCATTTGAATGCTAGTCCTATAAGCCCATAATGCAAGGGGTAGTTGGATATGCCAATCTTTATGGTTTTCTTGGACCATATTTTTCAAGATGGTCACCACTATATTATTTGAAGCTTCAACTCGCCCGTTTTCTTACGAATAATATGGAGTTGAAAAACTATGTTTAATGCAATATTTGAACATTAAAGCCCTCACAATTTTATTCTTAAATGAAGCTCAATTATTTGAATTTTTTTTGGATGGTATCCCAAAATGACATATGATATGCTCGAGTATAAACTTTGTTATACACATTCTAGATGTCATTGTTAAGGGTATTACTTCCAACCATTTTGTAAATTACTTAGTAGTCATGATGATGGATCTATGATGGCCCGATGATGAAGGAGAGATATTCCCGATGAGATCCAAATCCCACTGAGCAAATGGACAAGCTGCTTTAATGGGATGTAAGGCCTGCGATGGCAAGTGCATAAGATTAGCATGATGCTGACATTTAATGTATGTCTTGACATATGAATTGCAATCCTTCTCCATAGTAGGCCAATAATAGCCCATGTGAAGGATACACTTGATGATTACCATGCCGCTAAAATGGTCACTACACATACCATTGTGAGCTTGTGAAATTACCCAAGCTAATTCTTGGGGCTCAAGACAACGAAGGAGAACTCAATTGTAGCTTCAACGATACAAAATATATCCTAGTAAGACATATTTTATAACTTTCTACTTGAATGTGCACTTCGCAACATACGACAATCCCTGAGGGATTAAACCAAGCTTCAGGAAGTCCTGAATTTATGACATCTAGTTATAATAAGCTTCAACCTCAATAGAGAAGATGACTTGCTCCCCCTATGATTGATCATTTGCAAATGCAAACTGGGAAACAACCTTGTGGTGAATGGTAATACCACTCCTCATTAGACCTTGAGAGGTGAATGACCCCCAAGGTGCCTTCCTAAGAAATTCTTTGGCTTTGTAGAACCATTCAGCTCTTGGTTGCACATGAATCATGTTGATTGAATCTTTATTATCAAAAGCCTCATGTTGTGTCGTAGGATGCGAGAGTGTCTTAACATGGATGGTAGTGAAATCAACAAAAGGATTCTAAGGGATTAAGTATCCCAAATATACCATGTTGTTCACAAACCTATTTGACAAACGAGGTATTGCCTTTATGTCATACCATTCTAGATTGGCTGGATATGTATCAAAAAGATCTTTGTAAGATTTCAATATGGGACATCTACATTGGAATATTCCCTTCACTTGGTTGACTATGAGAAAAGAATCGCAAAATATGTTTAATCTCTTAATATTCATGCGAGAGCTATTTGGAGTCCCAAGATTAGGGCTTTTTATTCAGCATTATTGTTAGTACAAGGTAAGTCTAACTTGAACGACAAGGGAATTGGAGCTCCTTGCGGCATGAAAAACACTATTCCTGCACCACCCCCCTGCTCACACTTTGAATCATTGAAGAATAAGGTTATGTCACAACTATTTTCTAGTTCTTTGGGTTTGGGAGATTCTAATACAACAAAGACTGCATCATCAGGAAGCTCAATGACAAGAGTCATAATATTTGGAATTGGTACCTTTGCCAACTTATCAGCTATGACTTGTCCCTTGATGGACTTTTGGCTTATGAATTTCAAATCGAATTTTGTCAATAGCATGATCCACTTTGCAGTACATGTATTATGATACGTCTTGCGCATCATATATTGCAAAGGATTTTGTTTTGATATGACATATGTTGTATGACTTAGCATATAATATCACAATTTCTTGGTATCTAACACCACTGCTAAACACAACTTTTCCACGTATGCATATCCTAGCTAGTAACTCACCAAATTCTGACTAAGATAATATATGGCTTGCTCTTTGTCTAATGTATTTTTTTAGGATAACATGGTTTCCAGTGTAAAATCAGTCGCTGATATATATAGCAAGAAAGGCACATCAGGCCTTTGTGGATCTAGTATTGGTAGCATTTCTAGATATTTCTTAATGTTAGCAAAGGCTTTCTAACAATACTCATCCCAATTAAATGGGATCCCCTTATGTAGTAGTTGATTCATGGGTTGGAATTTGTCTGATATTTACGAAATGAAATACTTTATGGACACTACTTTTCCTTGTAAGCTCCTTAACTCTATGATATTCCTCGGGGGAGGCATTTCTAATATAGCCCTGACCTTTGGTGGATCAACCTTGATTCCTCGCTTGGAAATGATGAATCCCAAGAGCTTACCTAAAGTTACACCAGAAATGCACTTCTTATAATTCAGCCTGACATTATGTTCTATCAGGCGGTCAAAAACCTTCCTTAGTACCTCAACATGCTCTTCTCATAATAATGACTTTGCTAGTAATTCATCGATATAATCTTCCAAGATCTTATGCATATAGTCATGGGAAATGTATGTCATAAGCCTGCTGATATGTGGCACCAAAATTTTAAATACCAAATGGCATAACTTTGTGATAGAATTTTCCCCATGGTGTGGTAAATGCGGTTTTATATTGGTCTTCGAGTTTAATTTGAATTTAAATGTAACCAAAAAAATCATCCATTAGGGAAAGCATCTCATGATTTGCAGTTGAGTCTACAAGAGAATCTATGTTCGACAACGAAAATGAATATTTGGGTATTGCCTTATTGAGGTCTATCAAATTTGTATAAATACAAACCCTTCCATCAGGTTTTCCTACAAGCACCATGTTCGATACCCATTCTTAATAGTCAATGGAAATAACAAATTCTACATCCAACAATTTTTGCAGTTTGTCCTTGACCATTAAGGTGACTTTTGGGTGCATCTTCCTAAGATTTTTCTTGACTGGCTTCTTTGTAGGATCTAGCGAAAGGTTATGAATAACCAATTTTGGATCTAGACCTGGTATGTCCTTGTAAGTCCAGGTAAAGAGATTTTGTCTCTCTTTCAGAAGAGGGATGAGTATGGCACGTTCATCGAGAGTTAAGCTCTCTCTAAATTTTACCTTCTTAGGATTAGATGGATCATCATTGATATCCATGTCAAAGGTTTCCTCTACTGACATATGCAATCCCTCCTCAAGCTAGTGAGGTGTAGGAATCAAATTGATGTCATCTGCTAGGTTTACGATTTTTGCTTCAGAATTTTTTGCAGCATGATATACATCATATGCACAACTTGATGCAAAATGGAAAATTTGCAACATTTCTTTGTTAGGGAAGAAATCTTCAGGCTCAATGGGTGACTTAGCGCGATCCCATTCAATAGCATCTACATTCAGATACAATGGTCTGGATGGATTGGCTAGATTGCATAGTGGAGTGGTCAAATCAATGGATACCATATTTATGGAATGAAATTGATCTCAAAGGCCATGCAGACAAACACCTACATCATTGATGTAGCTTCCATACCCAAGATGTGGCTCTAGTGGTATGGGTATGATTGGATCCTCTCTATGCACATATTGCAAAATAGGATCATTTAGCTCGAGAAGCTCCATGTATGTTGGCATATCAAGAAAAACCATATGATAGATTTGATCCAAATTTAATCATCTTTCTCTCAAGCGAGGATCAACATGCAACTATTTATATAACTCCTCTATATCGATGGGCTGATGATGATGACGTAAATAGTGAGGACCAAGGTAAGCCCTCTCTGTCTCATCCTCATAGTCATTATTGTCAATGAAAAATCCCTTATTTACCCCTATTGGCATCAAGCTATTAGGCAAATGAGGTCCCATATACGCTCTCCTCATAATCATCATTGTCAAGGAGAAGATATTCATTCTCATTCATTAATTTTGTAGGAAAAATATACTGTAATGGAGAGGCCCCAGATAGACCATCTTAGTTTCATCCTTATATTTATCATCATTCGAGGACTCATCATTATCATTACTCTCAAAAACACAACTTGGTCCACTTCTCTCAAAAATGGGCTCCACTCTATCTTCATCAAAAATATCCCCTAACTCAGGATCGTTTGCTATGATGGAAATCTGAACTTGCATACCTATGTTATCGATTGCATCACGGATTTTTTGGCCCAACTTGACTCTAGGATTTTACTCTGGGTCAGTTTCCTCAAATATTCCTTTGTGGTATACTTCAGGTGGCCCTATGGCGACAAAAGACACCAATTGATTATCCCTCCAAAAACTAGAGGGGTTAGGATGATAAGGATTGCAACACATCATCCCCTAGACTAAGGTACAGGTGGTCTAAAGATGTCATGAGTAAGTCATCTTGTCCTTGTATTTATAATCCTAACCTGAATCTATCAGTTGCTAACTGATACTGCGGACAGAATGGAGTTCTATGTCTTTGTTCAAATAGTCCAAGGCCATACCCATGCCAATGATAGCGCTCGAAAATTCACATGGAATACTCCAATTTAGAAAGATAATGAACATTCACATCGAATTGTTCATCATCATCTTCATCCATGTTCATATGAGAAGGAAGCTAATAATTCCTTCCATAGATGAAGTTTGTCTATTTGGGTGGCACCCCCAGTGGTACCACTGATACTACGTGGAAGCAATGAGATTGAGGTTGGCCCATCTCTTGCACAATTTTGATTACTAGAAAAAATGTCACATTATTTACAATATATTCCCCTAAATCAGTATTAGCCAAGTGGATGGTCACCCATGGTGCAAATGACCCTACAAATGATGCAAGCGAGGCAGGTTGAGGTACCTCCTCAACTTTGTATTGGGTGTCCTCCACTTCCATAGGAGTGGGAGTCTCATTGACAACTAGTTCGAGCACATGCTTCTTCTATTTTTTACCCATTTTTACCTTTAACTTATCCTCCTGAAGCATTGTGTATGCATTCGGTCTGGTAGAAGTTGCTATCATGTGCTCTGATCTGTGAGATGTAGATGTCAATTGTTTAGCACAAAATTATTTTAATTTACCTGCTAGATTCTTGATTGGTGATGCAGGCCAAATGTCCAGGTGCATTGAGGGGAGTATAAAACCCCCCAAAAAAAATTCTACATTCAAATATTTAAAAGGTTCTTCTTCGAAAGACACCACGTGAACTTGTCCCTCATGTATATATTTTATACACTGATGTAATATCAAAGGGACACCACATTTCTCTGATCCAAGGCCTCCCTAACAAGATTTTATACTGCATAGCGCCTTCTATCATGTGACACATCACAGGGATGGTCTTTAATACTACCTAAACATGTAGGACTATCGTGCCAACAATCAAGCATAATGTGTCATTAAACGCTCTCAACGTAAATGCAGATGGCACAATATGTGATTTCGGCAATTTCAAATGTAACAATGCCTTGGTTGTAATTATTTTGATTGATAAACTAGTGTCAATCAAGACCCTCTTGAAAGGTATGTGGTTAACACATGCAATTATATGAAATAGTGGGTCATCCATATCAGTAGGAACCATCTTCATCTCATGATCATAAAATTGAATCATTGGTTCCTAACACTATTGAACATGTCCCACAAAATTTGTAAATGCTTGTGCATCCTAGGACTGAACTTCAATGCACCTCAAAATTTCCATAAGCATATCCCTGTATCAAGGAGACTGTTGGATCAACTCATATATTGACAACTATTTTGGAGTTATTTTTAGGTTTTGCACTAACCTACTTATTATGGTCACCACCAGTCTAGTTCATGGGCTTGGAATATTCTAGGCTGGCCATTGAGGTGGCACAACTTGGATCTTGATGGGAGCTTGAGGTTGATTGGGTTGTTCATACCTCCCATGTCTAGTAACTATGTTGACCATGCCTATGAACCCATGGGTAGGTGGTTTGATATGCACTTGGTTGACCTAGCCAACATTATTGTGAGGTGCCTCATGATTAGGTAAAGAATTCTTGAAAATACCCATGTTTTTTTTTTTTAAATAGAAAAACCCCTTGCAGGGTTGCCTTGGTTTGAGAGACCATGAACAGGGGGTTCTACACCATAAAACTCACTCGGGAGTCACACCCGACCCTGCCCACACCAACATTATCAATTGGATTTTGGGTACCCAATTCATCTTTTTGGTAGGGTGGATATTCAAACCTGGGACCTCCCTTGGAGGATTACCCTCTCCTCTCCAACTCACCTACAACAATTGGGTAAAATACCCCATGTTTTGGTTATCTAACACCTATGGGTTATCCACTAGAATCTTACCTTTATCGATCATTAGGGTTATGCAAAAGGGATTAGACTCAAAATATACTTGTAAAAAATGACAAACCCTAATCAAAATCAAGGTTAATCATGGAGAATCCTAAGAAAATCAAATCGAGCATATTCATACCAAAATTTGGGGTATTTCCCTAAAATATAAATTCATATTTGGGGCTAATTTTTACCTATTAAATTATCTTATAACTTCATAACAACACCACCATTAGATCAAGATTGAAAAGAGATTTCCAACGAGTACAAATATACCTATGTTTGGATATATATTGTGGCAAATTGATCCTAAGAAACAATTGGTCTTGAAAATTTTAGGCAAATGGGCCAACGTCGAGGGTCCTCATATTCGCCAATTTCTAATTTTGGAAATCCTAATATTCACCCAATTTGTGAATATTCGCCACTATGCATAACCCTTTTGATCATGTTTTGTACAATGTGTTTGAAGGATCAACATACTTCGATGTCATGGCCCTTCATGCGATGGTATATGCAAAATAAGTCATCCCTATACCCCTTTGGCTTGGGCTAATTAGGATCTATTAACTTGACTTTGGGAAAATTGATTGCCTTAGCCTTGCACAATTGATGGAAAATCAACGTCAGTGATTTCAACAATGGTGTGAATTTGCGAGGTGGGCGTTGCTCTTTTTTCTTGCCCTTATAGTTGTTTTTGTGCTATTCATATTATGCAGGAGGTTTGGCTTGATAATTATAATTTTTTTGCCTCTTATCCTCTTTTTTTCAAGACCACCTGATTTACATGGGTTTGCTTGCTTGATTGCTTTACAAATCTTTTCTTGTTCCCTTCCTTCCTGTTCTTGAGCTTCAAATTACCCTCTTGTAACTTGATGTCCTCAATTACCTTGGCTTGCACCAAAGCTTCTTCGAATGTTTGATACTGTTGCAATTACAATAGTAGCGAGATGTGCTTAGCGCAACTCTTCATAAACATTCGGGTCAATTCTATTGCAGGAATGGGAAATGGTAGCTTTTCCATTAATCTCCTCCACCTCTTTCTATAATCCAATATCGGCTCATCGTCACACTACATCAAAATAGCTAGATTAGAAATATTTGCTTGCTTCTTTATGCCAAAAGAAAGTTCAAGAAAATCATCTGCCAATTGTTCAAAACTGGTAATACTGTGCCTCTTCAACTAATTGAACCACTCTCAGGTTGGGCCTAAAAGGGTTGTAATGAAGGTGTGCAAGAGCAGGGCATCATTGCTTTCGATCTGAAAGCACATATCCAAGAAGCTCGTGACATGCTCCTGTGCATATTCATCACCTTTGAATTTATCCAACCTAGGTATTTTGAAATGATTTGGATAGGCTGGAATGGGAACAGAAGGGCACAAAGGCTCATTATGAATATTGTTCAAAGTTAGCTTTTGAAAGGTCGTACCTTGCTTCTCTATTGCTTTGAATTTCTCTCCTAAAGCCTTATAGGTCTACGAGAATAGGAACTCCTCCTCTCTAATATGTCTTGAGGGAGGTCTTGGAGGTACGTTCCTCCTCTGTCTAGGTTGTCGATTGGGCTCGTCATCCACCTCCACTTGGGAGATCTTAGGATATTCCTGATCAAGATCCTCTTCCAAGTCCTCCTCATACTATCTATGTCTATGTTGATCGGTCAATGGATGCCACTCTCTATGTTGTGATGTAAGAAGAGTATGAGTATCATCATGCTCAGTGCATAGTTTGGGTTGTGAAACAATTCATCTATGCATGCGCTCCCTATACTCACTATGAGGAAACAAACCCCCACTGGCTAGTCGATCCTCCTACTCAACATACTCCTGCTCAAGGATGCATTGCTCACACATGCGTTGCTCATATAAGTACTATCTAATGAGCCTTACATTTGAATATTTCCATATTCAAGGTGCTCTCTCTTTGGACAAGCATCCTCCAATTGATCTTGGAGGAGTTGGTGTCTCTGCTCTGACACCATTCTATGGGATCTATCAATATGATCAACCATGAGAGGCCTCTAGTGTGTGTGCTTTGTGCAAGTGACTTTGTGGGTATGATACCCATCAGACTAGTTTTCCATGCTCTTGCCTTTGTCCATGAAGATGGTATTTGTGTCAAGCTAAGGTCTTTGTTGTGTGCCACCATGTGTATATGGTGCCTATGAACCATGGGGGCACTTGGAGCATTTCCCAGGCTCTCTATCAGTCCTAATAGTGCTTCTACTACACTCACTCAGAGCACAAGTGGATGGAGTAGAAGGCTTATAGCCTAAATGATAAAGGAATCTCTCTAGTCCATATAACTATCTATAACACCATGTTTGATGTGGTGGTGTACTATTAGCTCCCCCTTTGGATAAGTTGATAGTGATCCTACAAGGCTCACTCCTATTGGGAGTCTGAGTAGGCCTATGCTCGGAAGTGGGCCTATCTACTTATCCTTGAATGGACAAATCTTTCTCTCATCTATGCTTAAATGGTGGAGGCCTTGAGCCTCTTGTAGACCTAGTGCAAAGGGGTACGAACTTGATCCCCTGTATGACAAACTCTTCAGCCGATCCTATGGATGCACGTGGTGTGCAATCTCGATGATGGCCTCCAAGTGGAAGACCTCTGTGCTAAGAGGCTCTGAACTCTGACCTATGTCTCAAGGAGTGTATGGAAGCTCCTTTATCTAGGGTACACTCAAAGGTGTCCCCTCATGTCGATTTATACCCTCTCATACTCGTCGAATGATGTTTGGGAGGATCATGTGGGTGAGGGTTCGACACATACTGCTATGTATCAGATGGATAATGGGTATTGACCTTGGTCCTACACCTGAATTGATCCCTCCGTGTAACCACCATATTGTACCTAATGTCTAGATTCAACTTTTATTAATCAAGCAAGTTATACAATGATGATTATCTTTTATTAAGTTTTAAAGTGAGCCCTAAACTATTTGATGTTATTTTAAAATATGTTGTATCAATATAGAAACTCTCATCGTGTTTTTTGAAACTTGTTAGATGATATTCTTAGTTTAATTGGATTTCATTGTTACACTCGTAGCTCAACAACTTGGTCATGAACCCAAGCCATGTAAATCCCCAAAAATGTGGCAATAAAAGTCCACACTTGAGGAAGGAGCACCGGTATTTCCAGACCCTCACCCAATTTCACCCAGTCAGTGTCATACCTTCTGAATAGAAGTACATGCAAATTGTTTGAGATACGAACAGCTTTTGGGTCCGGCCTTGGTGTAGTAACACAAGTATTATGGGAGTTGGGCCAACGGATGGAAATAACTACCATCATCATTGAACCCTACTAGTGGTTGGATATGACTTCCAACTCACTAGTGTTTACTGTGAAACATGGTGTGTGTGGATTCATTTTAATTAAGCATGAAAGAAAGATGCATAATACAACATTCGAATGATTTCTTTCACTACATGAAATGCATAAAAAATGAACGTTTTCAATTCAAAAATATGCATGGTAAATCCTACATGATATTTTGACAATGCATATTAACGGTGACATGGCCACTGATTGGGCCTCAAGAAAGCAATCCAAAAATACAAAGACACTTTAGCACGCTGGATTCTAGGGTGGACTGCACTCAGAGGTCCACTTTTCCTAGTAGAGCCTAATGAAACCCTAAAAAGAAACACCTAAGGATGTAATTCATTTTCACATTTTTTATTGTTGTCCTACTTAGGTTATCATTTTAGGCTTTCTATAAAAATATAGACAGATAAAATAGAAAAATAAAATGACAGTGGGACCTACCTCAGGTCCACATCCGATTAAGCTTTATCCCTCTGCTTTCTAATTTTTTTTGCTAATCGTGGCTCTATGGCACGACTGCTACTATTTCCCACGGTTGTCCACTGCGATGACAACTTTTGACCATGGTTGTCAACTGCGGTGGGTACCTACCATCAAAAATAAAAACATAATCATAATTAGATGGCACAAAAATGTGGATTTTTGTCATGATCGCCTTCTGTAACCACCAAAAAGGCTCACACCTATTTTCCTATTGCAAGAATTGAAAAGAAACGCAAATTGTACATACATGAAATTGAAAAAAAATGTAAAACAAAAAACAAGGTTTATTTCATTAATATTGGAATCAAATTCATGTTACATGTACATCCCTATTAGGGATACTCATTTTGATACAATTGCTACAATAAGTGGAAAATTCCCTTGCAAGGGTAGGTGTGATTCAAATGCCCTTCAGGGTGACACGAACTACTCTAGGGTGTCGATGACCCTCTTCTCCATGATTTGAGGGGGTTGATAACTTTGGTTGTCTTTGATATTTGTTCCATGTGTTCAAGAAACAAAAAAACATAGTTAAAAGCAAAGGAGTCCTCTCTTGATGAGGCTTTTAAGAGACTTTGTACCAAAAGATGACATGATAAACAAGAAATCAATAAAATGATTAAATGTATGCAAATCTAACTAAATCATGATAATCTATCGTTAGAAAAATAAAGGAAACAAATATAAATCTATCTAAGGTCCTAGTTAATCAAATGAAGACATAAAAACATGAAAAATATTCATTATGCCTAAATTACAACTATGAAGGAAAAAATACATATAACTCCTAATCTATTGGTCAGAAATCTCTAAAAATAGAAATAAACCTACTAAATGTTTAATCTAGCCTAGTTAAACAATTTGCATAACAAATAACAAGGAGATCAGGCATTAACCTCTGACCACGACTTTGTTGAGCGATGGGCACTATTAGCTATGACTGGCAGCCATGGTGGAGCTTGAAGTAGACTTGCCCTCCAAATCAGGGTTGGATCTGTGATTTTCCTTGTCAAATTGATGGTCAAGGGTTGCCTCTTCATCCTCTAATACATTTGGTAGTTGAATTGCTCAAATGGTGCATGGATTGCGCAAATTCATGTTTCTTGGCTCTCCTAGCCTCTTAGGACCTCAATGGCATGATTTGTCATCTCGATTGGAAAAATTAGTGGTAAATTCTCTCAATGAATGCACTCAAGTGGGGAATGAATTCGATAGGGCTTCATCGCTTGAACTTGCCTATGCTACCTATAAATTTCCCCATTTTTGAGGAGGTTCTTATAGGATTTCCCAGTGGTTATGGATAGCTTCATGGAGAATCCAAGATCAATAATTGGTTTCTAAGGTAGTCGGATGGAAAATTCTGGAGGATTCCATGCCATAACAACCCAAATTATTGAATGAATGGATATTGGGTCGGATGAAGGCCAACTAAATTTTTAACCTGACCGCGGCTAACATGCACGATCAACTATGCTAACCATAGGTGTCAGCATTAGCTAACATTGAATAGGCCAATGTGCCCAAATTGAGTGGTTAAAATCACCACTACATCTTGAAATCTATCCAAGATCTTTCATATGGTCCTCTAACATGTCTCATATGAGTAGTCGCCTTGACATGACGCATTTTAGGTGTCTACAATGCTTTATACTCTTCACCTTCCTTAGAGCCTTAGGCTCTTCTTCCAACGTGATGCCTATCCCACTTGCAATTTGGAGGTACCTTGGTCTTATTTTGCATGAGCTCCTCTTTCATCGAATATCACGAATATTTGTTCGAATGCCAAACATTAAAGTTTGGCTAAGGTATAAATACCTTTGCCCTCGATTTCATGCACGTCGCAGAGATAGATTTATTGGAGGTCGACGCTTATATTTTGTCTTTTAAATATTTAATTTATAATTTATTTAAATTCTTTGGAATTTAAATATTATAAATTAATATTTAAATCTTTTGGCTTTATTAAGGATTAAAGCCTCCTTAGGTTTTAATAAAAACCTTTTATTTTTCCCACCATGGTTTTAATAAAAAACCTTTTACTTATGCTTCCCATAATATTTAAAAATAAATATTATGAAGCTCTTTTTGCCACAACCTTTTGCATTTCTCCTTTTGACCTTTTGGCATCAACGGTGGTTCATTCCTTGACATCAATGATGACTTCATGCCTTGACATCAATGACAACTCCATGGACTCAAAATGTCCAACAATCTCCCCCTTTGTCATTGATGGCAACCCAATAAATTTTTACCAATTCCTTGACCTTTTCATTCTGCTCCCCCTAGGAAACTTCTCCCCCTTACTGAATGATTTCCTTCAAACATAGTTCTCTCCCCCTTACTCTAATATCTCCCCCTTTGAAATCAATAGCAAAGGGTCACCTTTGGGGCTCGGGGCTAAGAATGAGCCTCTTAGCTTAGCCCCTCCCCCACCTCCTTTTGAGGGGGTTAATTTTGGGGTGGGAGTATCTCTACTCCCATAAAGCACTGATCTTGACCTTTGTCCACTTCCTTCTCCTTTTGATGATTCTTCCTATTCCTATTCCTATTCTTGTTCTTGTTGGCTTCTGGAATTTCTGCTCTACACCATTTTGCTATATGCCCATCATTATTGCACTTATAGCACTTAACTCTATTATTCCTTGGAGGTACAAATGTCTTTGGAGTTCTTCTAATGGGACCATATATGCTTCTGTTATGAACCCTATAGTTCATTGCCTTATGACCAAATTGATTACAAGAGTAGCAATACCCTTGGAAAACTTACCTGTTCCTGAAACTTCCATATTCCTGTCTTTCAACTACCTTGCATTGTGAATCCTTGTGTCCAAACCTATGACACGAGAAGCAACATCCATTGAAATTGCTTTTCCTTGACCTCATTGGTCTCTTAGTCTCTTTTTGCTGATTCCTGTTCCATCTGTTCTTATTTTGTGCATTGTATTTCCTTTTGTTGAACTTTTCATTGTTCAACTCTTCCTCAGAAGTCTCACTCTCCCTTTCACTTTTTTCTTTTAAAGTTTCTTCTTCCTCAGAGCTTGAAGTTGACTTCTTTTCCCATTTCCTTTGTTCCTATTCAAATCCAAGACCTGTCTTGCTTGATGTAGGCTTTTGTGTCTTTATAATCCTATCCAAATTCTTTGAGCTATTTTTAAAACCTCGTAGCTTAACTTTGGAGTCTTTGAATTCCATCCTTAACGAAGCTACTTCCTGTTCTAGTCTCTCACATTCTAGAACCTTGGCTTCTAGCTTCTCCTTGAATTTATTTGCTTTGAACATTAACTTATTTAGATCCTCTATAATTCTTTCTTTCTCTTAATTACATACCTTAACTTGAAGCTTAAGTTTAGAGTTTTGCTTTCTTTCCTCCTTTAATGCTTTAAGAGCATGAACAAGTTTACCTTCAAGGTCAACTTCTCTTGATTTCGATTCTTCCTCCATTTCTTTGCTTTTGGAGTCATCTTCACTTTTCTCTGGTTTGTCTTCCATAGGTTCACCTCCATCATTTTCTATTTCCATGAATAGATTCACTTTTGATCCTTCAAGTGCATCTTCAAATTCATCATCACTAAAACTAAAACCATTCTTTGTGCAATCATATTCAATGTGACTAAAATTGCCACATCTAAAACACTTGAGGATTATTGGAGATATTTTCTTAACTACTTCCTTTTCTCTTGCCAGAAATAGAACTTCATATTTATCATTATCTGAGAAACTATCATCACTATCACTTGAGTACTTACTTGCCTTTTTTGCATAGTAACTCCTCTTCTATCTTTGGAAGAACTTCTTTCCTGGCTTGCTTTGTCCATCCTTGTTTTTCTTTTGGTACCTGTGCCTTTCTATTTCTTTGTTTCTATGCTCCTGTTTCTCTTCATCATTACTATTTCTAGCTTCTCGACAATTAGATGCATAGTGACCATACTTTCCACAATAAAAACATCTAACAAATTTCATACCTTTGAATTTCCTCGAATATTTGTTTCTTTTGCCATAATTTTCTTCTTCACCACTAGATTAATCATCGTATGAATCTGAACCTTTACCCTTTGATTTCTTAATGGTTTTGAAGGATGCTTTCTTTCATGGCTTTTATTCCTCTCTTATCCTTATCTCAAAAACTATGAGAATACCAAGTAAATCACTTCTTGTCAAATGATCACCATATTTTGCTTCTTCTATAGCTGAAATTTTCTCACTAAACCTTTTTGGAAGGGACCTTAGAATCTTGTCACACACATCAGATTCATCAATCTCAAGTCCAAGCCCTTGCATGCAATGTACAACTTCATCTACATGCAACAAGTAACTACTAACACTTTCATCATCCTTTATTCTAAGTGCTTCAAATTGCCCTTTGAGATTTCATATTTTTGCTCTTTTGACTATATTATCTCCTTCATATATGTTTTGCAACTTATCCTAGATTTCCTTTACTGACTTGCAATACATAACCTTAACAAACTCTGGTCTATGCAAACCCTTCAAAATTGCATTCATTGATTTTGAATTATAGTGTTGTAGGAGCTTACCATATTTATGGTGGTGTGTATCCATTCTCAATTATTTTCCAGATTTCATTCCCAAGTGCCACCAAGTAAATCTTCATTCTCATGCTCCAGAATACATAGTCACTTCTGTCAAACATTGGTGCTCCATAATATAACTTACTATTGGAATCCATTATGTGTTCTTTTAAAGCTTTTCCTTCAAGCTGTTAAACTCTTTCGAAGGAACCCGCTTTGATACCAATTGAAGAACACAAGCTTATACTGAGAGGGGGGTGAACAGTATAAGACCACTTTTTACTTTTCTTTCCAATCAATATTATGCAATGTATCAATAGCAGTATTAACAACAATATCCAAAGCAATGCATAAAACACCACACAAGATAGAGACACCAATTTAACGTGGTTCACCCAATGTGGGCTACTCCATGGAGAAAATATTTTACTAAAACTTTCTCAATAATTCTCTTTGGGAAACCTTTTCCAATTACAATGTTTATGGACACCTATCCAAAGGAGACACCGATCCCCTAATATGGTTCATGGATCTTCTATCCAAAGGAGAACTCCTTCTCCTCTACTTTGGCTGATGATCTTCTAGAAGAGCTACTGCCTCCACTACCTTGGCTAATGGATCTCTATCCACTAAAGACACCGGTCCTCACTACCTCAACTAATGGACCTCTATCCACTAGAGACTATCATCCTCTATACTCTATCACCTTCCAAAGCTCTGCTCAAAATCTATCACAAATTTGTACTAAACACAATCCTTCAATCTAGCACAAATATTCTCAATCTCTATCCTATTTTGTACTAAACTCAGCCCTTCGATCTAGCACAAAACTGCTCAATCTCTGTCTCTGGTCTATACTAAACTCAGCCCTTCGGTCTAACACAAAACCTACTCTATCTTTATTTATGGTCTGGTACAAAGTTATGCTCAGGTTTGCATCAAACTTTGTCGTCGATCTATCTTCAAGCTTTATCACAAAGCCTGATCAATCACCTCTACAAGATCTATCCCAAACCCTAACTCAAGGTTTGAACAAATTGGTCAACTCAGCTCTCAAGTCTTCTCAAAGACTTGACTCAAATCTATCAACAAGTCCTCTCAAGAACTTGTCCAATCAATGCTCAATCTCTATCTTCAATTCTGTATTGTAAGCTTTCACAAAAGCTCACATAAATCTGCTTACAAGTCTTCTCAAAGACTTACCTCAAATCTGCTCTACAAGTCCTCACTAGAACTTGTCCAATATGCTCAACAAGTCCTCACTAGAACTTGTCCAATTCTGCTCAACAAGTCCTCACTAGAACTTGTCCAATTCTGATCAACAAGTCCTCACTAGAACTTGTCCAATATGCTCAACAAGTCCTCACTAGAACTTGTCCAATCTGCTCAACAAGTCCTCACTAGAACTTGTCCAATATCATAGAAACATATAGAGAATTGTTAGAGACTCAATATGCTTCTTACTCACAATTATGCTCAATCACAGAAACATATGGAGAATTGTTAGAGACTCAATATGCTTCACACTAGTTCTCAATCTCTTTATTTTATCACAAAAACATATGGAGAATTGTTAGAGACTCAATATATTTCACATTCATCAATACTCAACCTCTTTCTCAAATCAATTCAGAATGTAGTACAATTTGTTTCATAGAACTTGAACTTTCACTTCAACACATCCACTTGATTAGGTTCAATCAACTCTACTCAATCAATCACTCAAGGAACTCAAAATGTTTCCAACAATGCTTATCACCCAATCTCACATAACAATGATACTCATGATATTTTGCAAATTCTAGTTCAAGTTCATCACCAAGCTAATTGCTTCAACAACAATGCTAGTCTCACTTTGCAAATTTCACATAACAATGATACTCATAATATTTTGCCAAAACCCTTGCTCAAGTTTCCACTCAATCAATCACTTCAATAACAATGCTAATCAAACAAGGTTCATAGCATTTATATTAATTTTAGAAAACTCATCAACTCATCAAACCAATAAGGAGACTTAACCAAGTCCTTTTCACTCCAATATTATTTTCAGAAATTCACAATCAATCATCAATCTCACTCATGGAAGAATATGCCCATACCTTTTTATTGATGGAGAATGGTCTTCAAAACCTGTCTCAATTATCACCACTTTCTTTGCCAAGTACAAAGGGTTAGATGACAAGAATTATCACCCTAACACTTTTCACAATTTACCTTAATCACAAAGATAAATTAAATCCCAAATACACCTTATTGCTCCATCTCAACAATAATATTCAACATCATAAATTTCATCAAAATCCCTCTTTAAAATATAACACAACTTTTACTTATAACTCCTTTCTTAATATTGCATTTAATTAAAATAACTCACTTTATAACTTTAATGCAATAAATCAATTTCCACTTTCCTAAGGTAAAAACAAATTACCCTAGCAACTATTTACCATTTACCACTTAGGTAAATAAAAATATTTACTTGCACCTTATCTCTCCAACAACCTTAGCATAGGCAAATAATAAAAATTAAATTAAAAATTTGTTACCCGCTCCGCAATTTGTGGGATTCGAACTTGCACCAATCTGTTGTAGCAACACCTTGGTCATGGCTTCCATGTCGTGTGAGCCACACACTCACCTTGCCCCTTTAAAGTGCAATGTGCGCTTTATCCTCCTCTCCTTGCCTTAGAGCCTTTAGCTCTTCTACCAATGCGATGCTTGTCCACTTTGCAATTCGAAGCACCTTGGTCTTATTTTGCATGAGCTCCTCTTTCGTCGAATGTCGTGGATTGTGTTTGAATGCCAAACATTAAAGTTTGGCTAAGGTATAAATACCTTTGCCTTCGATTTCATGCACGTCGGCGGAGATAGATTTATTGGAGGTCGGCGCTTATATTTTGGTTTTTAAATATTTAATTTATAATTTATTTAAATTATTTGGAATTTAAATATTATAAATTAATATTTAAATATTTTGGCTTTATTAGGGATTAAAGCCTCCTTAGGTTTTAATAAAAACCTTTTATTTTGCCCACTATGGTTTTAATAAAAACCTTTTATTTTGGCCAACCAAGGTTTTAATAAAAACCTTTTATTTTGCCCACCATGGTTTTAATAAAAACCTTTTATTTTGTCAATCCATGGTTTTAATAAAAACCTTCTACTTATGCTTCCCATAATATTGAAAAATAAATATTATGAAGCTCTTTTTGCCACAACCTTTTGCATTGCTCCTTTTGACCTTTTGGCATCAACGGTTGTTCATTTCTTGACATCAATGATGACTTCATGCCTTGACATCAATGACAACTTCATGGACTCAAAATGTCCAATAGTTTTAGGGTGGTAGGCATGGGTATCTCAACGATGGCCTTTGCCTTGCTAGGATCTACTTCAATGCCTCATTGCAAGACAATGAACCCTAGGATCTTGCCTGAAGTAACACCAAAGACAAACTTCTTTGGGTTAAGGCAGACGTTGTGCTCTAATAAGTAGTCAAACATATGGAAGATATTGTCTAGGTGTTGCAAGCATTTCTTGGACTTCACGATGAGGTTGTCAACATAATCTTCCATGCTTTTCTGCATGTAATCATGAAAGATATAAGTCATTACACACTGGTAGGTTACCCCAACATTTTTAAGACTAAAAGGCATGACATTGTAGCAAAATGTCCCTAGGGGGTTGTGAATGAGGTCTTGTGTTGATTAGCAAGGTTGATATTGATTTGGTTGTAACTAGAGAATCCATCCATAAGGGATATCATCTCATGCCCTACAATAGAATCAATGAGTAAGTCGATGTTAGGTGATGGGAATTTGTCTTTGAGATAAGATTTTTTTAAATTGTTAAAGTCAGTGTAGACACGAACTTCATGAGATGGTTTTGGTATTGGAACCATGTTGGAGACCCATTCAATATAATCTATGGGTACTATAAAATCTACATCTAAGAGCTTTTGTAGCTCATATTTGACTAGTAATGCAACTATTGGGTGCATGCATCATAGTTTTTGTCTTATAGATTTGGCATCTTTGTCTAGCGTGAGGTTGTGGACTACGAGGGTGGGATCGAGTCTTGGGTTATCCTTGTAGGACCATGCAAAAACATACTTTCAAAATAAAGTAGTGAAAAAAATGCACTCTTCGATTGAAATGCTTGTGGCTAGTTTGATGATGTGAGGATTTTTAGGATCATCATTGATATCTACGTCAATGATTTCTTCTATGAGTGTGTGGGAACCATCATGCAGTTGTTCTGGAATTGGAATGAGGTGGAGGTCATTGATGGCCTCGATAATTTCATACTCATCATCTATATAGATGTTTATATGGTGCACCTATGGTATGTGTGGTGGTGTGGAGGGTGAAGGAGCATTAGCAACATGCAAGACATGAGGTGAAAGTAGGAAATATTGGGGTATTGATATGGGTGAGATATTCACAAGATCGATGAAATTGGGGTTTGGTGTGTCATCATGGGTTTGATGGTGTGTGTATCGAAGTGGGGAGAAAATATCCACCTCGACCATGTTACTGATATCATGGGGATGTGGGCAGTGAAGAGTCTGGCGATGACAACTCAATAATCTGTGAGCGTCCTAAGAGGCTCAATGGAGGGCACAAGACAAATGGTGGGGAACACGGTCGAGTAATCAATCAATGAAGTTATCGATGGATAGGCAGGAACATGGCTAAATATGTTGGTGATAGCGATGGAGATGTCATGTCATACTCTAGGTAATGAGTATTTCAGGGCAGGGTGGCAAATTGGCTTATCAATTCATTGATACAACATGATGATGTGGTGTTGAAACAAGGGGTTTCTTGGAAGAAATCACATGGAACTGTGATGGTGGAGTGAGGTGATGGGTTTTCCTCTAGGATGTCCATGTAAATGTATTCTTCCAAGGTGTGTGTTGATATCGGGAAAGGATGCAGGAAGAGATCCTAAATCTCATCCTCCAGTATGTGGATGATAGTAAGGTGGTAACCTAGGATGAATTTATCTGTAGGTAATTGTACATGGGGGTTAATGGGTGTACGCAACCCTTGTTCATAGCAGTCTACTCCAAATTCATGCTAATGGAAGCATCGAAGGTAGCATAAGGTGAACTGAGGATTGGCCATATGGTCCAATGTACCACAAAATCTAGATTATGGTGGTGGAGATACTATAGGTGGAAGCGAGGAATCGACTCCTGCATAGACAAGGTGTGATTCTTGGGGATCCTAATTGTATAATAGTTTTGATAGTCAAAACCAAGGCTGAGGGATGACTGGAGTCACATATGGACTGAAATATAGGTGGACGTACATGGGCATCGTGCACATTGTAATCCCCTGGGCCCAAATTTTTCATGAAAATAGAAATGCATGGTGATGTATGCGATGGTGAATGGGGTGACAAATTTGAATCAGAAGATGAGGGTGTGATCTATGATTCTCTTATGGTGGTTGTGGAAGGATGTAGCAGTTGGTCATCAAGGCAAGAAGCACATTGCTTCCACTCATGGTATTCAACTGCTATAGCTAGGATAGGATGGTCTACCTGTGGGAATTATGAAGGAGGATAGGGTGTTGGTGCTATAATGTGAGGGGAGGTGAATGACCTTGGTCATTGGAAAAAGGTAAGGGGAGTTGTTTGTGATGTAGGGAGAATAGGCACTTTCATATGGGAATATGAGTAAGCTAGAGAAGTAGGGTGCAGGGTAGGTAGCGATGATGGTTGCGGCATCGCGGGTGGATTTGTAGAAGATGATGGCTAAGATGGTCATGGTGGCCACAAAGAGGGTAGTGAGAAAAGCATGGTAGTAGGTTTAGGTACTATAGAAGGTGGCACTAATGATGAGGACATCGAGGTGTGTGTCTTCGATGAGGATTACGATAGCAAAGTGGATATTTGGGAAGATGTTGACGCTTCGATAGATTAATGGGAAGAGATGGGAAAGAGTTGCATGGAAGAAGAGGAAGGTGTAGGTGGGAGGTCTAAGATGTTGCAAAATTTGAAGGGATACCTATCGGCAGGAATGCAATGGACAAGTCCTTCATGGATGTATTTAAGGCAATGATTCAGCATGGAAGGAATGCAATGCATGTCCCTAATCCATGGACAACCAAGGAGGATGTTATACTGCATTTCACCTTGGATGATGTGGAAAATTATGGAGATTGTACGGATACCTACTCAAATGGGTAAGATAATGGATCCTATCGTAGGTCTCATGGAGCCATCAAATGCATTAAGATAGAGCAAGGGAGTGGTAAAATAAGTTGGTGGAATATGCAAATGATATAATGCCATTGTGGAGATAATACTAATGGATGAGACAATATCAACGAGGACACACTTGTAGGTGATATAATTTATGGTTGCTTGGATATGTATGGGGGGATCTACTCCCTCTCCTACTAGTTCGATAATCTCGTGATCATGAAAACTAATGGAGGGTTAAAGGCATCATAGGATGTTTCCTAAAAAAATTATGAAGACATTCGTGTCATGCATCTCCATATCAATGGAACATAGGATGTCATTCAACACCTCACGATGGGGTTGATATTGTTGTAGGAGGTCAAAAATGGATAATCGAGCGGGAGCTTTATGTAATTTGTGGGTAAGGCTACCATAGATTGTAATGCCATATTTTGGTAGAGGTGGTATAGTGCTAGGAGTTGTGGAGGATTGTAGTTATGTGAATTATACCGATGAGGAAACAATAGGTGTTGTTTGGCATGACGGTTATCGTTGGTTTTGAGTGGTAAGGTTGATCATTACCACTACACTGCATGATGGGAATCATGTTGGACATTGTTTACCAGACTAGGTGGCCCTAGAGTATTGGATGGTGGTCTTTGGGGGTTACTCCCCCTATGGTCAGGTAAAGGGTTTTGGAAGATCCTTAGGTTTTGATTTTGTGGGGCAAGATGGTTTGAAACGTGGATGGTACCCCTATCAATGAGGTCTTGGACTTGACCATAGAAAGAGCAACACAAATTGATATCATGGTCATGTTGTTAGTGGTATTGGTAGAAGTCTTTCTTGTTGTATCCATGAGTCTTAGGTAGGTTTGGATCCAACGATCGAATCTCGAGTAATATGATGTGATTTCCCTCATATAATATCTGGAATAGGGCTGGAATAGGTTCGAAGATGGTGTAATATTGCATTGTGGGGCCTGTGGATGCATGTCACGAGACTGTTGAGGCCTAGGATGGGAAGGTGCATTAGTTTGAAAGACTTATTATTGTGGAATAGAGGGTTGTGGAACTGGTGTGGGTGTTAAGACAACATCTACCACTTTATTGGCTTGTTGCAGTTGAGGAAAGGATTGGTTGGTTGTATTTTTGTTAAAACAAAATTTAGAGTTGTAGTTTGGCTTTTGTCTTAACTTGATTTTTCTTGATTAGACCTTGATGTCCTTGATGACTTTTTCTTAGGCAATGGCTTCTTTAAAGGTACAACTTTTATGAAGCTAAGGGAGGTGGAAATGTGTTTGTGTAAAATCTTGGAGAAGAATGTCACTAGCTCAGTGGTAGGGAGGCTATGGGAGAGGTCATGGATGATCAATCTCTATCTCGGCACATTTTTTGTAATGGTTTCGTCATCAGCCTATCGTAAGGCATAGGTATCTGAGAAGTTATTCTTCTTTTTAATATTTATGGAGAAGTATTATAAAAAGGATTTGGCCAACTGTTCGAAGGTATATAGGCTATGGTGCAGGAGCATGTTTTACTAGTCTAGGGCTTGTCCCCCAAGTGAAAGGGAGAAGGTACATACCATGAAGGGGTTGCTACTATGAAGCTGGTAGCAAGTTGAGTGGTATTTACTTACGTGTTCTTTAAAATCTTCCTTACCTTTGTACTTATCAAAATTTGGGATATCAAAGTGATAGGGGTAAGGTGGAATAGGAATTGATGGATGAACTAGCTCATTGTAGAGTTTATCATATGTTATCTTTTGTAGTCCGTAGCTAGTTATTATCATGTTTAATATCTTTAATTCATCTCATAGGAGTTGAATCTTAGGTGTTAAGGTCATATAAGATTGTTCTAAGGTGGGTTGGGGGTAGGAATGTAGTGAATATTGGAGTTGTTTTTCTTCCTAGTATTTAGGAGGGAATTTTTGTAATTGGTCCTAAAAATATGGGTTTTGGGCGACGTATGATGTCGCAACTAATACAACACTTGGCTATGGAATGGGTGTTTTTTTGGGGTAGTAATATTGTGATTGCAAGATGTGTGGTTGTGGCATGGGCATTTTCTGTGTATGAATCTATATTAATGATTGGGCCATAGGCAACGATGACCAAGAATGGGGAGGGGTGAAGAATGTAGATCCAATGGATAATGGTGTACATGTTGGAGCTACCAGTCCTAGGGGTGGTCAATATGAGGTGTCAAAAGATGATTTTTATCTCCATCCTAGGGGATGGGAGGTGGTAAAGCTAAAATATGTGGAGCAGCTGAGGTAGGGGTATAATTTGTGGGTCTTGATCCATAAGTAGGAAGAAGACTAGTGATGGGAGCTTGGAAAGGAGGAGGAGGAGATATCATAAAGGTCGATGTAGATGAGGTTAGAGTGAAGGATTGTATATCATACATTCTGGATGCCTAAGATGTAGGCAGGAATGATACTGAAAAAGAACGGTGAGATTTCAAAGCAAGATCTTGGGAAGAGGGGGTGGTGAATGTGTCCACTCCTGAGTGATTTTGCATTTTTGGTTGTTGTTGCTGATATTGCATGGTTTGGTTTTAGATATGTGGTTGTGATAGGTCCTCAAAAATTATGAAAAATGGTTGTTGGGATGATTATGGTTGGGACTCTTGAGAAGAGTATCGGTGTGTTATTTGAGGGGGTGTTTCTTGCTCTTGCAAAGGAGATTATTGTTGTGTAGTTTTAAATGATTGCATCTAGGTACCTATCATGGAAGAGGAAGGGTTAGAGATCATTCCTATAGTATGGGTAAATGACGCAACCTCAACGTGAGTGTGGTTCAAGAGGGATGAGTAATTATCAAAAATGGATTGAGATAGACTCTATAAAAAAGGGTGTGTGAAGGTAGGATATGTAGACAGGGTCTCCTCATCTATAGTAAAGAATGGGTGAGGTTGTTATGGAGTAATGTATATCATGTGGTCACAGAATGTAGTAGGTGGATTAGGTTAGAATGGAGGTGAAAGGATTGGATGTTATTCTATGAATGAAGTGGTAAAGGCTTCACTTGAGGTGGACGTCTCACCCTAAGACGTCGTGTGTGCATACCATGGATTAAACTCTATGAGTATATTGGGTGTGTGCATGGATTTCTACTTCATGATCGAAGGAGGAGGAGTGGATTGACTAGAAGGTGTGTTAGGAACCTCCTTTATAGGGCACACTTTCTCGTACACTCAGCTACAGGTAACAATATGCATGATAGTGTGTGTCATGCCATGAAGTTTTAAAACTACACAAAAACTAGAATCTGTGGTTTTCGATGTGATGTGTGAAGGGGTTTGGAAATAAATCTATACAATGTGGACTCAACTATTTCTAATATAAATTAAAGCAATGATAAGCTGTGTGTAGTTGAAAAACAAGTGCTAAGTGGTGTAATGTGTTGAAATCAGTTTGTGATCATGAAAACAATGCAAAACTGGAATCAGTTCAAAATGTAGTAAAGAAAAGTATTTTATTCATTTAAGTGTATTTTTATGTGAAATATATACTTCCTAGATAATGTCACATGTAGTGGATTGAATAGTCTACAAAATTAGGATTTTAATTGGTATATAACCTCCTTCAACACCCAACGGTGCACATAATAGAACAATATCACAATGTGTGAATGGTGACCTGTATGGAAGATGTAGTAAAATGATAACCTATAGGGGGGAACCCACTATGCTAAAGTGAGTTTGATATATCCTCTCATGATAAGATACAACATTGTCTGAAACCTACTACTAGCATACCCATGCTTTCGCTTCACCCTTGAGTAGGCTTAGTCAATAATGAAAGTTATCGTGTTCACTGATTATGTAAGCCTTATGAACGAAGACGTTTAATCCTATCCACTCTAAAGGTTACTTCAAGTGAGGAATTCCAGATGCCCAATCTCAAAAGTGGGAATATTTTTGGTGATGAGGTCCAAAAAACCACTCCTGTGGGGCTGCTAGGTGTCTAGGGGACGATCTGGTGGAGGGTACAACTCCATCAGCACTGGTCTCTAACGATGGATAGGGGATGAAGTACAATCTCACAATTTGTTTTAGACAATGTGCATGTGTGGGTTTATATTTTCTAATGATAATGTATAGAGCAATAAATCTACCTACAAAACAAAATTCTAGCCCTAGATGCACTTTTTGTAAGCAAAAGGCTAAAGTAAGATGTGTTTTGTAAAATAAATCTAGTCTTATGTACCTTTTTGGAAAGGAGACTAAGACCTATTCTATAAAGCATGTAAACAAGCAATGTGAAACATGTGAGAAGAGGGGTTTATGGAACCCTAACTTTAAAACATGAAAGAAATGTAAGAAATATTTATACAAATATAAGTAGGAAATATTAAACTAAAGATGTAGAAATAAATATGGCAATTGCAAATTACCTGCGAGATTTGCGAAAGAAATGGAGAAATCCTAATTTACTAACCATAAAAGGGATCTTAAATTTATGATTACAAAAAGATATTTAAAATTTGCTTTAATGAAATATGTAAAAATAAATTTGGAAAACCCTAATTCTTAAATTCATGAAAGAAATTTGATATTGCTTTTTGTACAAAAAAGAAATTTGAAATTGCTTTAAGAGAAATGTGCAAAAGGGATTTGTAAAATCCTAATTCTAAATCTGAATTTTAGAATTAAAATCTAAAATTCTTTTGAATGGAAATTGATGTGATAGAACAAGAAATAAATGCAAAACTTATGCAACATTTGATTTGCAAAAATAAAGCAAAAATTTCTTGAAAATTAACTAAATAGAATTTTTTGGTTTTCATAGGTTTTTGCAACTAAAATAAACATTTCTAGAATGATGGATGCATAAGAAAGAGAAAATTTACCAAATGTCTCGATCCATAATACTAGTGTATTCTTCTTTGCACATAAATGACAAAACAAAGAAGTTTGGGGGGAATACCTAGTTTTTGAGGGTACAGGTAGTCTACTTTGCTTCTTTGTTGCTAACCTCTACAAGTTTGAGGGTTTTTTAGGCTTGTATGCTGAATTTGTAGGGCAGGGGGTGAATTGGATCTACATTCACAAGATGGGGAGTGAATCGGATTTAGGAGCCTGAAACTCCTTTTCTAATGAAGTGAGGGGGTTTCCAGGGTTTCAAGGGTTTCTGTAATATTTAGATTTGGTACCTACAACAAAACAAAAATAGTAAATTGTGATAGATTTGTTATTAAAATAATCTAGAACAACTCTTTGTGGGGGTCCCATCGGGAACACCAAAATGAAATGTACAAAAGTTATCATTTGATCAAACATAAATACACTATGCATACAAATGTTCAGAATATTGTTCTTTCCTCATTTAAACATAGTCCATAGGTTACAAAGAGGATTTTAATGAATCCTTTGTATAAATATAAAATAAACTAATGGCTCCTCTTGATATTTCTCAATGTAAGTGGGCTGCATGCATATGTGGGCCATCGATAGTGTTGATGTGGATGCTTTTTTACCTGTTTTATGACCTGGAAAAGAGGATTAGTGTGTTTGGGGACTTGCCTTAGTCAGGTCCCGTGTTAATAAAAGATAATGAAAACTGAAATGAAAATTATACTAAAATGCATTAAAAACTATATAGAACATCATAAAAACATGAAATAAGGCTTACCTGAAATATTTGGAGTGAAATGACTCCTATAGAGCCAACTCACAGGTCAGGGAGTGAATTGGATGTCGGATTCATAGGCTGGAGGACAAATTAAACTGTGAGTACTTTATGTTGGAGATCCTTGTCCAGATGGGCTCCTTAGGTGCTGCAATGTTGCTGGTATGGTTCATATATCTTTACTTACACTTTTGGTCACATTTTGGCAAAGGTTGTGTATGTTAGCTAAAAGGGGAGATAGAGGTAAAATGAGGGATTAGTTCCATTATTTATAGAAAAACATAAGGTGTAGGGGGTGTGGTTTGGGGAACTAAACCCTAATATCAGATTCTATGGTGGTTAGGT
The DNA here is from genome assembly GCA_028583015.1 of Wollemia nobilis. Classification (NCBI taxonomy): domain Eukaryota; kingdom Viridiplantae; phylum Streptophyta; class Pinopsida; order Araucariales; family Araucariaceae; genus Wollemia; species Wollemia nobilis. The sequence continues at coordinate 591,671 of JAQPPZ010003618.1, forward strand.
TAGGATTTGTGAGGTTTCATACCTACATTCCCTAAGGAAATATATCATCCTCACACATGTGTGAGGAGAGATTAGGGTTAACTAGGGTTAGGTGATCCCTAGGTTAGATTAGGGTTAGGTTAGGATTTCTTAGAAATTATTCTAGACACTTTGATGCACACACATGTGGGAGGGAATAATTAGGACTATTTGGGTTTAGGAACCTAATTAACCTTTTTAATCCAAAAAGTACACTTAAGTGAAGTGAATTTTAAATGAAATAAAATTGACTTAATTAATACTTTTTGGGAAGTAATAGCCCCGTGGGAGCCTGAATTAAATTTGAAAAGATCTTACGTTGTCTTAGGAAACTGATAGGTGGTTTCTTGGTGGATAAAAGGTGGTAATGGTATGAATTGTGTATTTTATTAGGGTTTTGTACCTATAAACTAGTGAAGTGGTCTATGTAAGTCTATGATATGCTACACTAATCTAGAGCGACCTACGGTAGTCTATGCATGTCTACAATAGTCTACATATGTCTACACATGTCTACAATAGTCTACGTAGGTCTAGAGGGATCTACAATAGTCTACATTGGTCTAAAATAGCCTATAGGTGTCTAGGATGGCCTATGTAGACCTATAAGTGTCCAAAAGGATCTACAAGTACGTAGGGGTAGTTATGTGTGACTTTTGGGTGTCTACAACTAGGTTAAATATGCATAGTCCTTTGTCACATTTTCATCCATCACTTGCATTACCTAACCACCTCTTGTTCGCTTTGCATTCACCACCTTTGTTGTACATTTGCTTGTCTCATATTCTCATTGTATTTTACACTACTTGTTATTGATTAATTCATACTAATATTTTTTTTATCGGATTAAAGTGGGTTTTTATCAAGGGACCCAAAACCTGATTACAACAAGTCACCAAAATTCTTCAGGAAAAACCACAAGAAAGGCCACTAGAAAGTCCAACGATGGACTTCAGGAAAGGCTTGAGGAAATCCATCAAGAAAGCCTTCAATAAGGCAAAAGGAAAGTCTTTATTAAGGAAGTGAGAAAAACTTGCAAGAAGTGGGAAACTAAAAATTGAAAAGCCAGCCTAGCGGGAAATAGAAAAGGTGGAAAAATTAAATGTAGATGTATGAACATGTATGTTAGGAATGATTGAATTATATGTATATATATGAATGTGTAGACATACTTTAAAATATGTGCAATAATATTTAGGTAATATTCATACTCTTTAATATTACCTAAATATTATTGCATGTATTTTAAATTATGTCTAGACATTCATCTATATACATATAATTCAATCATTCCTAACATACATGTTCATACATCTACATAAACATAAATAATCACCACATATTCATATCTATGTTATATCAATACACAAACATATTCACACAATATTCGCATATATAATCAATTTTGCATCTCACATATCATATATCAAAATTTTCCATGAGCTACAATATATGATGTACCATATATTAGCCTCATCTCACATACATACACATACAATAAATCAAAAATATAAAATTATGGCATATTTTCCATCCTAAAAATACATCAACCCTGCCACTCACTAGGATTTTCTCAACTCCCCTTATGATTGCCAGGAGGATCCTTAGTCGTCCTCTCAACTAGATCTCTATTATACCCTTGGGTAGATTCCTCTGCATGTGATGTTGTAGGCTCTACAACTCAAGGTACATCAAAACCATGGATGGTAAACTCCTCTAACTTTATCATGACTGTGTGTGGGATAAATATTAGGATCATGAATTTGAATATTATGGAATGGGTGTGCCCCATAGCATCAAATCCAACTCTATATAAACCCTCTTTGCACTCTCTTGGGAATACACGACCTCTAGGTCATCCTGTAATAATTGCAATTTTTGCACCTTGGCATCATGTGCCCTCAAATGCTCCATATCTTTCTACAGGCTCACCATATCTACCATGGCCCTCTCTCCTGCTACTCTCACTACCTCCAACTCTTGTTGTAATTGAGAAACCTTGCCTACAACTCCATATCTCTCAGCTATAATCCTATATCTCTCCAATACTAGAGAGAATCTCTCCATAATCTATCTTGTGGTCTAACTCTACCAATATTTTCTCTCATCTAATAATACCATATTTTTTATAGTAACAATCCCTTACATTGTAGGCACTATCCTTGTCTACCATTGTTGTCTCTAACTAATCCTATAACCAATACCTATCTACCAGTGTCGCATCCCTCTCTATTGCCATCCTACCCTGTCTATGGTCCATGCAATCTCTTCATCATCCATCCAACCCTCCACTTGTCATAACCTATCACTAAGAATTGTAGCCTCATCCTAAGTAGCTAGCATCTCCTATAAACCAATAAAATTTGAAACATGTGATCCTACTACCTCATCCATAGGCACACCCATTACCTCATCCATCAATGTCACCTCACTTATTGGTATTTTCTCACCCATCAGAATACCTCCTACCTCATCCACCCTCACCCTATATGCACCTACATCATTCTCTATCCACTACTACACTCGTTGCCTAAGATACTCTAAATCATTCTCCTCCTCCTCCTCCTCCTCTTCACCTATATACCTCTTGACATTGATCACCATGGTTGGACTCCCTCCTCCTAATCCTATATCTATGACTATTACCTTTGTGTCACCTACGGTACATCCCAATCCTAAGGTTTCTCATATTTTTCCCTCGCTAAAACCATCCACCACTCCTACACTAGGATCCCACCTCTGAGTCACCCACTAGGCATCAAATTTTTGTGTAGGATCTACACCAGGCTACCACCTCATCTAATATCCTATCAAATGGAGCCTCTCTCGATCATGCTTCACAATATACCTTCATCTTATTGAATAAGAATGGAAATATCTCCACCTAACTAACATATCAGTTGATGATCGATTTGCCTCATCTAACTCAGGCTAAATCCACCACATCCTCCATCCATACTTGTCCCCCTCTCCATGGCCACCAAATAATATTTATTGAAACCAATCCATCCAACTTACCTTGATGGTACAATTCATCGCCCTCATGAGCTCACCTCCCCAACACCTCTTTTTTAGTTCACCATTGTAATACATATGGCACATCCTCACCTAATAATGTATGTTCCTCATGAGTTAAACACATTGGTCTCACCATGACTATGTGCTCCTAGGTCCACACCTATAGGAACAACTTGCTACTTAATCCTGATCGTTATGTCTTTTTCAATACATGAAGCTCCCTAAAAATTTGTGCTAGCAATGATAGCCCCCATGCAAATAAATTATATTCTCCACCTAAAAGCATGTCTACGGAAGCAATGGTGTATCGGGTGCGATGCAAACAAAAATAGATGTGACGCTAAATCCTACGAATGAACAAAGAACAAGTGCATGAAAAGGGAAAGCAAAGCATGAATAAAACGAGATGTAAAGCAAAAGCAAAGTGCAGCCTCTTTTATTAATTTTTCTTGTGATCAGGTTACAATATGTCTTCCCCCATTTTTAGGGGCTCGGAGCGTTAGATATAGTTTTGTTACACCACGGATGGTACACTTCCCTTTGGGATATTCCACGTGCCCACATTAAAAATGGGCGAGACAAACGTTTCCGTCGCTTGCATGAATTCATCTATAGTTCCTTGCTGCCCCTATGGTGTCAAGATCCTATGTATAGAGAAACAATAAATGATTAATAGCACATGCGGATGGAGGGAAACATGCAATGCCCAAGGCCTCCGGTTAATGCATACATGAAATAATTAAAACAGTGGTCAAAACATATAATAATAAGATGAAACTTGGTCAGAAGCATGTAAACATCATCAGGGACACAATGCAAAAAGAACAGTCGAGAAATCTATCGTATATTTCTAATCGCTCTGGGGTGGGACGATTAGGACTATCATAAAATGTCCAAAATTGACCTCCCAAATGTCCAATCTAGAGGCCTTCAAAACACCTGCAAACTTGGGGTTAGGCAAAATGAGGCATTTTGAGACAACTCAGAAGGTCGAATTTGGCAGATTCTACCCCGATTGCCCTGTATCCGAAGGCACTCCCTATATGTTAGTGAAAGCGTAAAACAATGAAAACATAGTCAAAACTTATCGAAATGGAATGAAATTTGAATAGCAGCATATAGGAATGACATAAAACAAGATGCAAAAGAAATAGTAGAGAAATATTCTATAGATTTCTAATCGCTCTAGGGTGGCGATTAGGACTGCAGCAGTGCAGAGGGCGCCCGGGGGTAGGACGCCCACCGTTTGGGTCTTGGTTTTGACACCAATCCACTTGGGATGGGTCTAAAACCTCCTAGCGGGTTGTGTCGGCAAATTGGGTGTGGGATTATGGCCAACTATTCAGGTTTTGAGTCCGGATTGCACTTCCAATGTTCACCCAATAACCTCCCTTCCAAAAGAGAGATCAAGGATGTAAGAAGCACAAGTGAAGGGTGAGGATGTAATTTGGCAGCACTCCATTGCTCCAAATGCTCCTGCTCTATATTTTTTTTGGGATGAGAAGACTCACCATTTTATAGACCTGAGGGTCTCCTTTGAATGTGCATGCAGGGGTGCCACTTGGCCATCATGCCTTCCCAGGGCAGAGAAGATTCCTCCCTGATTAATGGCTCCATGACTACCTCTATGACTGCATCTTTGAGCTCAAAAAAGCTCACTCGCACTCCCATGCATTGAAGGTGGAGTTGAGTGGTGGATCTGGGATGCCATTTGTCAAGGTTTGAATTTTTTCCTGTCAAACCTGCTATTCTCCCCACCCTAGAGAAAATGTTGCTAATCGTCCCGTGGTGGGACGAATACCAGTTTTGTAATTGTCCCAGGGTGGAACAAATAGAAAGCAGAGTACTTGAAAGGTGCCAAATTGACATCTAACCTTCTAAAACTACTTTGGGAGTGGTTAGGACCACTTTTTAACCTCTGGGGGCTACTCTAGGGGCTATGTATGTCAATTTGATTAGTGCTTGTAGTCACATAATCGGATTAGTGTTGTTTTGGTGTCTACAGATGCCCCTTTTTGGGATGCGCTATGCGTGGTGCAGTGCTGAGCAAAAATAGATAACCAAAGCACTTAATGATTATAGTTTCTTAGTAACCTAACCAACTTTTGATGCCCCAAGTATTGAAAGGGCATGCATTCTTGAATCCTTGCTTCTGACGCACTAAGGAGTTTAGTTCAAGTGTTAACCTTTTTCAGTGAGGTGTTACTTGATCTTGGACATTGTTCAGTAATGAATAGGTAAAGGGTGCAACCTTTTGTCTGTGGGAACCTTGAGTTCATGATTATTGAATGCCAAGTGTTTGATCAGCTTGTGATTATTGCTTGTTTGCTGGCCCAAGCAGGTTCGTTATTATCTTTGTCAATGATTCTTTGAATGCATGCCATTTCTTTGATTGGGTGTGTATTTGTTGATTGGTGACTAAGTGTGACTACCCCCTCAAGCGATGAATCGATGAGGGAATGATCGACATGATAAAAGCAATGAATCGCTTGACCCAAAATGACTTTGGTAAGGGTGCCTTTAGTCCGTTGAATGCTTATGCAGTTTCCCAAAAATCAGACCTATTTTTGGTGGGTTTTAACCCTTCTTGTGACATCATTTGGGGTTGAAATTGTCAAAAATCCGTCCTCCTGTGGAATGGTATGGATATGGTAGCCTTCTTAGGGAGTAGGATAGTGAAAATTTATGGCCTTAGTTTTGTATGCCAAGAATATCAGGCGCAAAGGCGCCTTTGTTCGGCAGTTTTATTACTATTTTTTGGTGGGTTTTGACCCTTTTGTGACACCGATTGGGGCTAAAATTATCAAAAATTCGTCCTCCTGTGGAGCGGTCCGGCTATGGTAGCCTTATTAGGGAGTAGGATAGTGACAATTTGGGACCATGACGTTGGTTTTGTATGCCAAGAATTTCAAGCACAAAGGTTCCTTTGTTCGGTAATTTTATTGTTGTTTTTGGGTGGGTTTTGACCCTTTTTGTGACGTCGTTTGGGGTTGAAATTGTCAAAAATTCATCCTCCCGTGGAGCGGTCCGGCTATGGTAGCCTTCTTAGGGAGTAGGATAGTGACAATTTGTGACCTCGACGTTGGTTTTGTATGCCAATAATATCAAGCGCAAAGGCGCCTTTGTTCGGCAGTTTTATTGTTGTTTTTGGTGCATTTTGGATGCAGTTTTGGTTGTTTTGTATTTTGTATTTGTTTATTTTGTTTTTTCGTTTAAACTAAGGGTAAAACCTAGGTTAAAATTTGTTATTTTTTGTATTTTATTTTTTCGTTTAGACTAAGATTAAAAACCCTAGTTTAATTTTGTTTTATTTTGTATTTTGTATTTGTTTATTTTGAACAGTTTTTTTTTTTTTTAAGCTAAGGTTAAAACCCTAGGTTAAAATTTTTATTTGGTTTTTTTTTTTTGTTTTGCATTGTTTATTTGATTTTTTGAATGTTTGTATGGTACATTTTGATAATGTTTTTGCTGTACAGTTTGTTTTTTTTTTTTTGCTGTACATTTTGTATACATTGTTGTATATTTGTTTTAGTGTTGTACAGTTTTTTTTTTTTGTCATGTTTTAATGTTATTGTGTTGTTTTTGTTTTTCAAGTGGTGAAGAGTCGTTACCGTCAGTCGACAGTATTTTATGATGCATGGGATGCACTGATTATGGTGGACTGGGAGTGGCTTGATGCCCTTGGGCTCAAGCAAGTGACGCGGCTGGAGCCTATGGTGGGGGATCGGGCATATCTGACTGCCCTGATCAATTTTTGGGATCCCCACACCAACACCTTTCATATCCCAACAGGGGAGATGATGGTGACTCTGGAGGATGTGTATCAGATTCTATGGATTTTTATAGATGGATTGCCTATTCAAATGACTCCTCGTGATCAGTGGATGGCGGTGCTGACATGGTGCTTTGGGCATGCAATGGATATGGGGGTGGTTGGGGCGGTGGAGAGGGTAGAGGGGGACTGCCCTCTCTAGTGCAGTGGTTGCTGGAGAAGGGCATGTTGGGGGTGAGGCATGCATTGATCATGACTCTCATATCCAACATGTTGCTTCTCAACTCCTCAGGTGAAGGTTCCCATGGAACCTGCTTGATTTGGTGTTTAGACTAGTGGAGTGTCCAACGACAGTGCCACTAATTATGAGGTGGAGTCAAACGCTACTGTCATAGCTTTATGACAAGCTGTATGAGGTCCACTGCTAGAGGCAGAAGGGGATTGGGTGCAGCTACCTATTGCAGTCTTTGGGGGTGGCAGCACATAGTTATGGAGCGGCCACAGGGGTTGCCTTGGACCACTCGGGGAGAGATCATGGATAGGGAGATTGGGTATGCTGCTCTATGGCAGAGGTTAGAGGAGCATGGGCAGAGTTGGTTGTGGGTAGATGACGTTAGTCACTAAACTGATTCTTTTTTACGTCTTGGTCTGGGGGAGGTGTTCTGGCGGCCATATCAAGACTATCCAGCTTGGCCTGATGCTAGAGAGTGGCTCCGACAGGTGCGTAGGTGGAAGTGGTTGATTGGGCAGCACGGGACCAAGCAAGAGTACTTCCCATACATCCGGGTGACTCAACAGTTTGGGGTGCACTAGGGATTTCCTAGTGATCCCTTGATATATCGATGTTGAGGCAACGAGAGGACTCTAGCTTGGACTATCATTGAGCTGCTGGGTGAGGATTTGGATGCAATGATTGATGTCCCCGACGTGGACAATGTCGGGGTGACTGTCGAGTATGACCAGTGGTGGACGATGTGGCAATGGTGGGGTGAGGGGCCTCTAGGAGGCATGGATGCGGTAGTAGCAGGCGATGAGGGTGCAGAGGCACCGAGGGAGGGTTGGGGGCTCAGCTCGATGATGTGGATATAGTGGAGGTTGATGATTTTGTTGGGGATGATCTAGGGGTTTCAGAGTAGCAAGATACATAGGACATCCCAGAGTAGTGGGTGTCAGAGCATCCTATCATCCCGAAGATTCTTATGCCTTAGGCAGTCCCAGGAGATGTGGAGGCTAGGTATCACGCTGAGATACCATGATTTGAGGAGCTACTATGGAGACAAGATGAGGAGCACTGAGCCAAGAGGGATATCCTACGGGCTCAGTTGGCACAGCGGGATGACGCATTTTCCATGTACCGCTTATGGGATGTGGAGTGGAGTCGATGCTAGGTGGAGTTGGAGGCAGAGATTATCCGCCTCGATGGACAGTTACTTGTGCTTACTGGAGGTGGATCATCATGTCGTACGAGAGGTAGCGAGACCGAGCAATCAGAATCCTCTCATTGCAGGCAGCTGGGTGAGGGGAGTGTTAGTGGTCATGATGCGAGGGCTGGTAGTAGTCGCCCTGAGAGGTCCCATAGGACTCACACCAGTGGGGGTAGTTCCAGTCGCACTGATCCTGCGTGAACATGGTGGCCGACTCCATAGGCCTGGGGTTTTTGAGTTTTTGATTTTTTTGTGAGGTCAGAGGACCATTTTATTGTAGCCTGAGGGCATTTTGGTGATATATATATATAACATGAATTTCCTTTTAATTATACACTTGTCGTGATTTATTGTTTATTTTATGCACATTTATTTGCGTTGATGTATGCATGTTTATTTACATTGATGTATACATATGTTATTATGAATGCGAATGTTTTTTATTATATGATATGCATATGGAATGGATGAAATGATTTGTTGATAACTTGGCGGTGGCACCATAGACTGTACAGGATTTGTTGGCTTTCTATACTTATATGATTGCTTTGTGGAATGACTTGGCATGTGTAATTTTTTTTTGTTTTGTATTTTCTGATGGTGATGTAAGAATGGAATGTACCACAGTTGTGTTAAAATGTAGTTAATGTTTTTTGAGACTCGGATGTTTTAACTAACTAGCCAAAATTGTACATTATTTTACAAGACTTTTGAACAAGGTATGAATCAGACTTGAGTTTTACCAAGTTATTTCACATCCCTGTGTGTGTGATTGAATTCATTTTTGTGGCATTTGTCAGGATACCGCCAATGCCAGATAGGCTATCAACCAAACCTGTACTAAGGATCACCTAATTAGCTCCACTAACTCCTTTGTTGTATTTAGTAATATTAATATGCGATGCAATCTAGGATACCATAAGCTAGCTCATCCACATGCAAACATTGATTTGTACATAATTTAATGCGACAGATATATCATCATGTGGGAGGTTTTCCGCCAATGACCAACAAGCTATCCACCAAACCGATACTGAGGATCACCTCATGACCTTATGAATGCTAAGAGTTCCAAGGATTCAAGTTTGACTCCCTTCTTTTCTTTACTTTTATTGGGATACTTGCTCTCGTATAGTGATAAAAATCAATGTTTATTTTTATTTTTTTCTTTTGAGCAAGGGATTTGAATTTTGAGTGATGAGAATCACTATTTCTTGTGCTTTTTGATGTGTGCACTTTGAGGGTTTTGATGTCAAACCTTTTGGAGTTTGTACTTTGATTCTTGCAATTTTTTGATGTTTGCAACTTGGGATTTTGGGGAAATTGGGTAGGGAAGATGCTCGTCCTTTTGCCAACTCTCAGCATTCATGGGGTCATTCGCACGGGGGGAGGAGCGAGATAACATTTTCACTGTATGGTATCCTGGATTGCTTTGCAGGTTTCATCTTTCGTTCACACAACTTGGGAATTTTTATGTGTTTTAAATTGTTTTGGGATGCAACGTAACAAGGTTTGATCCAAGTAAACTCTACCTTTGTAAAATCTATTTGACTTTGTACAATTTTTGGCTAGAAATCTAAAGATAGTTGAATGACGAAAACCCTAAATACATTAGAAGACAACTGACTATGATATGGCAAAAAATGTGGATGGCGTGTACTTTTGCTGGATTATTTACAAAGTGGAAAAATGTAGAGAATGATGGAATTCCTGAGTAATTACAGTCTATGGTGCATTTGACCTGTATGACCAACCAATATGCAATGTATGTATGTGATGCCTACTAAAGCTTATATTTTTTGTGTTTTGATTTTTTTAGAGTATGCATGGAAATGAGATGCAATTTTTTTTTGTTATTTTTTATTATTTTATTGTTTTTGGAATATATTGGTTGGTTTAACCCGAATGGGTGCGGACCAAGTGATTCTTTCGGATCCTTGGCGATTTTGACCAAAGGGATTATAGATACCTTTGGGGCGTTTTGGGTGACCAAGCAGTTGTGGGAACCCTTGGGGCTTTTGGTTTGACCAAATGGATTATGGGTACCTTTGGGGCATTTTTGGGTTGACCAAGCGATTGTGAGAATCCTTGGAGATTTTGGTTTGACCAAGCGATTGTAGGGATCCTTGGAGCTTTTTGGGTTGACCAAGCGATTGTGGGAATCCTTGGAGCTTTTGGTTTGACCAAGAGATTGTAGGGATCCTTGGATATTTTTGGGATGGGCCATGGCTCTTTTAAATGTGGAATGGCCTCAAATGGCTGATGTTCAAGGGTTCTAGTTCCTTGATTCTATCAAGAGAGGCTAGCCGATATGTTCCAGGTATGATTTTATTGTCAATTACATAAGGACCAACCAGTTTACCATGAACTTGTCCCTTAGATGGGGAAAAAAGTTAGAATTTTGTTGGTTCTCTTTTAAGACCAAGTCACCAACCTGAAAATCCCTCAGGTGAACTTTCATGTTGTATGCTTTCTTAAGCCGCTCTTGATAGATACGTAAATGCTCGAGAGCATTGACGTGTCGTTCGTCGAGCAATGTAAGCTAGTCTAACCGGGCCTACTACGCAGTATCATCATCGATGAACTCTTGCATTGATATGCGCAGGGAAGGTATTTCCAACTCGAGAGGCATGACTGCCTCGGAGCCATACACCAGCGAAAATGGAGTTGCCCCAGTGGGCGTCCAAATGCTAGTGCGATAAACCCACAGAGCAAGTGGTATTTGAATGTGCCAATCCTTATGACTATCTGTGACTATCTTTTTGAGGATGGCAACTAGCATTTTGTTTGATGCCTTTGCTTGCCCATTTGCTTGCGGATAATAAGGTGTCGAAAGACTATGCTGAATTTTGTACTTTGTTGTCAAAGCACGCACATATTTGTTCTTAAACGATGTCCCATTATTCGATATGATCTTGGATGGAATACCAAAATAAACTCCGCAATGCGGGTTCTGATCATAGAGGTAAGCAAAATTGCTTCCACCCACTTGGTGAAGTACTATGTGGCCGTTATGATAAACGTGTGACGGCCTAATGACATAGGGGAGATATTTTCGATTAGATCTAAGCCCCACTACAAAAATGGCCAAGCCGATTGGATTAGCTGTAAGACCTAAGAAGGTACGTGTGTCAAGTTAGCATGGTGTTGACACTTTATGCACGTCCACACATACGCGCAATAATATCGCTCTAAAGATGGCCAATAATAGCCCATGCAAAGAATGCACTTTGTGATGGCCATATCGTTGAAGTGGCCACCGCATGTACCATCATGCGCTTGGGTGATTGCCCAAGTGGACTCCTACTAGTCCAAGCAACGGAGGAGGATTCCTTCATAGCTTCGATGATACAAAATGTCTCCTAACAAGACATGTTTTGTCGCTTTCTATTTGAATGATCTTTTCACGGTGTACGACAATCCAAGTGGGAGGCTACCTAACTTGAGGTAGTCTCTCATGGGTGTGTATCAATCCTACTGATTAGAAGCCTCGACGATATGAACAGCCAATCCCTCTTGAAGCTCATCCCTAGAAAATCCTGAGCGGGAAAGAACTTGTAAGAATAGCATTGTGTTGCTATTAAAGGGAATAGGGGAGAACAAGGACCCCTAGTTGGCATGATTCATACTATCATGGATTCAAGAGAACCTATCCTAAGATGGTTCAATCTGGATCATGTGGATTCCTGGCGTTAGGTCAGAGCTTGCACGCTCCATCATAGATTGCGATAATGTTTTGACTTGAATGGTTTTCATATCACTAGATATGTCTTGTGGGATTAATGACCCCAAGGAGGCCATGGTGTTTGCAAAATGATTCGATGATCGAGGGAGTGCCTTGATGTCTTACCATTCAATATTTGCCAGGAATTTATCCACAAGGGATTTATAGGCTTGCAGAACTGGGCCTTTGCATTGGAATGCCCCTTTCACTTGGTTGAAAATTAATAGTGAATCACCAAAGATATTCAAGCATTTAATGTTCATGGTGATGGTTGTCTGAAGACCTATGAGCAAGGCTTCGTATTCAGTATTATTATTGGTGCACGGGAAATCAAGTTTAAATGATAAAGGCATTGGAGCCCCTTGCAGTGTGAAGAATATGATTCCCATGCCACCCCCTTGCTCACATTTATAATCATCAAAAAATAGGGTTATGTCGGCCTGGGACTCAGGCTCATCAGAATCTGACGATTTTGAGACATGGAAGACCCCATCATCAGGTAGCTCTACGGTCAGAGGCTGATCGTCTTTGAGAGGAGCCTCTGCTAGTTGATCAGTGATGACTTGACCTTTGATCGACTTATATCCAATGAATTTGATGTCAAACTCTGTTAGCAACATGATCCATTTCATCGTGTGGCTACTGTGATAAGTACGACTCATCATGTACCATAATGGATTCTCCTTAGACACAACATACGTCGTATTGCTTAGCATGTGATGGCGTAACCTTCTAGTGGCAAATACCACCACCAAGCATAGCTTCTCAATGTATGCATAGTTAAGTTCATAACTGACCAGGGTGCGACAAAGATAGTAATTAGCCTGTTCTTTATGTAGTTCATTTTTTTAAGCTAGCATGGTGCCCAGTGCCACCTTAGTAGCTAAGATGTATAAATAGAATGACACTCCTAGTCTAGGTGGCGCCATTACTGGTGGAAAATACAAGTATTGTTTAATGTCATCGAAGGCTGACTGGCACTCGTCATCCCAATGAAATTCTACCCCCTTGTGTAATAATTTATTCATGGGTCAGCACTTGTTAGATAGCTATGCTATGAAGCGCTTGATTGACGTGACCTTTCCCTACAGGCTTTTGAGATGCTTGATGGTAGTTGGGAGAAGCATTTCAAGGATTGCCTTGACTTTATGTGGATCTACCTCGATGCCTCGTTTTGAGACTATGAAACCCAAGATTTTTCTAGATGTGACTCCAAATACTCACTTCTTGGGGTTTAGTCTGACTTTGTTTTCGATGAGGCGATCGAGGATCTTGCTTAAGTCATCGATATGATCTGGGCGCAAAAGAGATTTGGCCAACAAATCATCCAGATAATATTCCAAAGTTTTATGCATGTGATCTTGGAAGATGTATGTCATAGCGCATTGGTAGGTGGTGCCAGCGTTTTTAAGGCCAAAGGGCATGACCTTATAACAAAATGTCCCCCAAGGCATTGTGAATGCCATTTTTAATTAATCATCGGGATTGATACAAATCTGGTTGTATCTCGAGAAACCATCCATGAGGGAAAGTATTTCGTGGCCTGTTGTAGCATTTACAAATGCGTTGATGCTAGGCAAGGGGAAATCATCCTTGGGACTCGCTTTGTTTAGATCTCAAAAATCAGTGCATATGTGAATCTTCTGGTTAGGCTTTTTGATAGGCACCATGTTGGACAACCATGGTGGGTAATCTACGCAGATGACAAACTGTGCATCCAACAGCTTTTGTAGCTCATCTTTGACCATTAAGGACAATATTGGGTGCATCTTACGTAGCTTTTGCTTGACTTGCTTGACTGTCGAATCAAGCGTTAGATTATGCATGACTAGATACGGGTCTAGCCCCGACATGTCTTTGTATGACCATGCAAAAACCTCCTTCTTCTCTTTGAGAAGGGCAATGTAATCGACTTGCTCTTTTGGGGATAGACTTACCCCCAGCTTGATGATCTATGGATTCATTGGATCATAGTTAATGTCTACGTCAGTCATCTCTTCGACTAACATATGGGACCCGTCCTCCAACTGGTGTGGAGTTGGGATCAAGTGGATATCATTTGGTGAATTTAGATCTATGTTTGGAACATCAGGTTCCTCTTCAGTATGAAAGATATCCTGAGTTGGTCTTGGGGTGAAATGAAGCATCTCATTGCAAGGCCAGTACTCTAATGGGGATGGTGGTGAGTTAGCGCTATCCCAGTCTATGGCATCTAGGTTTAGATACAATGGTTGTGTTGGATCGGCTGGATTGCGAATAGGGGCGGTTAAGTCAATGGAGATCATGTTGATGAAATGAATTTGGTCTCCATTATAGCGCGGGTGGTGACTCGGATTTCCTTGGTGATCCTTATGCTTTGGATCTGGCTCTGGGGGTATTGGCACAAATGGATCGGCCCTATGTGTGGATAGAAGGATAGGGTCTGCCCTTGGCACTAATGATTCTATAGGGTCTCTGGGTGGAAGGTGCTTTCTGTATGCCCAAAGTTGCGGATGCAACACTTGGTCCAACTGTGCTTGGTTGAGGTGCCACCTATGCCTTGGCCCAATGTTTAGCTATTCAAACATATCATCAATGTCCATGGGGTATTATTGCTGCTGCATATGGTTAAGATATGCCATCTCAATTTCATATTCATAGTCACTATCGAAGATCCATAGGCCTTCAGTGGCTCCGAAAATTGTTTACGGTATGTGAGGCTCGTTCTGCTCAAGCAATTTGATGTGGTCCCATCTGGTTTGCTCCACTCTCTGTGGGGGGACCTAATTCTCTTGAAGTGGCAATTGCTCAATTGGAGCATTCAAGGGGAACATCGTCATGAAGTTCTCCTGATAGTCATCTATGGGCGTTACTTGTGACTGATTGCTATCAGACTCGAAAGGGTCCCAAGGTGCTATCTCATACTCTGACTCATCTTCTGAATATCCTTCCTGACCTTGTCTATATCCCTCTTGGAGGTGAGTTCTTGAACTTTCTCCTTTCTCGATTGAAGGGAAGGGGTTGTTGAGGTCAACAAGGTTAGTTGTTAATAATGGGAGATAATCCCCCAATGTATATGTTGTGTTAGGATTGGCATATGGATCTTGTGCCAACACATCCTTATTGCCTAGCCCTAGGCCTTGCATGTTTTCTACCAAGATGTCAAGGGGCAAAGGGTGGTTGAACCCTACTCCTGATTGTCATATGGCATCTGATATCTTGGTTGGCAAAGAACGCGAACTCCTTGTTCATATCTGCCAATTACATTGGCCAAGATATTTCAAAGTGAAGTCTGGGTTGGACAGATAGTTGACATTCTTAGCAAAGGGCTCTTCATCCTCTTCCTCTTGTTGGTAAGGTTTGATGCCATTGTCGAGGCCCCCATATACAAAATTTGTCTGATTTGGTGGGTAGCCTAAAGATACAATAGTGCCGATGGGGAGGCGAGGTCTCCCCATGTCCTGCATGGATTCAAGTGTGGGTGGTGCTATAATGTTATGCACTAGGTGCTCCCCCAGGCCCATATTGGGCATCTCAATGGTGATCGTTGGTGGTTGAGGGGGAGGGAATGGGATTTCTTCCTGGGTCCACTCCATGTTGGGTGAACCAAGCATCTTGACTTCCATTTGACTAGGCACCTCTTCGGTAGAGATGGTTGAGACTAATGGCAGTACCTCTTCTAGGGGCTTCTTCCCATTGTCCTTCAATGTGGCCATCGTAGGTGGCGTCGTTGGTGAAGGACTAGACGATGAAGATGGGCTCGACTGGGGATTTGAGGGATTTAATAGTGGGGATGTATGCGAAATTAGACCCTGTTTGGACGACAACTGAAAGTCTAAATGTGTCAATGGGAGGGTCAATTGTGGCATCATCTACACCACATTGCAATACTTGAAGGGCTCTAAGTCTGTTGGGACTACATGCACTTGCCCTTCATAGGTGTACTTTAGGCATTGAAGGGCTGTCAACGGTACACACTTCATATCCTTGATCCAAGGTTGGCCCAACAAGATATTGTAGGCCATTTCACCTTCCAAGATGTGGCACAATGTAGGAATATTCTTTTGTCCCACTTGGATGGGTAGGACGATTATGCCAACCGTCGAGCATATCGCGTCGTTGAATGCTCGAAGAGTATAGGTGGAGGCCACAATATGAGATGCTGACAACTTGAGGTGTTTCAATGCCGCTGTTGTGATTATATTATTGTACGAGCCAGTGTCCACCAACACCCTCTTAAATGGAATCCTGTTGACCCGTGTAATGACGTGCAGGGGTGGATCCACCATATCACCAGTCACCGATTTTAGTTTGTCTTCTCTAAAGGTGATGACTGGCTCGGTACATCGTTTTACATGTCCCACAAATTTGTTGAAAGAATTTGCTTCGTGGGGCTGTATATCGATGGCTTTGAGTATATCCATTAGAGCCTCTCGATGAGGCGATGATTGTTGTATGAGCTCATAGATGGAGAGCCTAGCCAACGTGGTCCTTAAACTTTGGGTAAGTTTAGTCCAAATCGTGGCCACTAGTCTAGGCGGGGGAGGTTGTGTAGGGTGTTGTTGAGGTTGTGACATTGATGGAACTTCTCCTGTAGCTGCAACGGGGGCAGCTATGCTTGGGTACCTCTTGTTCCATGTCACTATGCTTATCATCCCTACATACCCCTACATGGGGTAGTTTTGTGTCACCTCATTGACTTGTAGAGTCTTTGCATGCGCATCATGGGTAGGCAAGGGGTCTTTGAAGACCTCCATCTATTGGTTGCTTGGTGCCATGGGATTATCCACCGCTAGCATCTTGTTGTCTATTAGGTCCTGCACTAAGCTTTTGAACTTCTAACATGCGTAAAGGTCATGTCCTTTCTATCGATGAAATCTACAGTACAAGTCTTCCCTATAGCCATTGGTTTTTGGTGCGTTAGGGTCTACGAGTTGACTTTTTGGTAGGTTTATCAAGTTTTTCATGGACAAATGGTCAAACAAGGAGTCTTTAGACTCTGTGAAGGGTGTGAATTGTTGCCTAGGGCGACGCTGCTAATTTTTCTCTTGCCTATGATTTTCATTTTTATAGCTATCAAGAGGAACTGCCTAATAATTAGCCTTTGGGGGTTGTGTCATTTGTGCAGGATTTGGTATGTTGATGGCAACCTGATTGACCGCAGTGGGTTTCGGTTGCGCGAACCCAATTTTGGCAATTTTGGGCCACTCTTTCTTACATGGCTTGGTAATCTCGCCATACTGTATCTTGATCTCCTCAATTATTTTGGCTTGCACCAAGGCTTCCTCGAGAGTGGCATATTGTTGCAGCTACAATAGCACGGAGATCGACCTTAGGCAAATTTTTGAGAACATTTGGGTCAGGTCGGCCATGGGAGGGAGGTAAGGTAGCTTTGAAAGCAACGTCCTCCATATATTTCCATAAGTAGCCATGGTCTCCTCCTCATACTGCCTAAGACTAGCTAGGTCACTTAATGATGCCTTCTTCTTGGTGTTGAAGGCGAAACATTCGAGGAACACATCCACTAGCTATTCCAGGTTACTGATGCTATGCTTCGGCAACTGGGTAAACCAATCCGAGGTAGGGCCTACGAACATGGTTATAAATTTTCTTAGAAGCAAAGCATCATTGTCTTGAATTCCAAAGCATTGACTCAGGAATCTTGTCACTTGCTCTTGGGCATCCTCTTCCCCTCTAAAGATTTCCAATTGAGGCATTTTAAAATTTTTAGGGTATGGGGGTGTCAGCACTAAAGGATGCACAGGGTGACTGTGGAGCTGGCGTAATGTGGGATTTTGGGGCCCAAAAGTCTTGGTCTCCATAGACTCTAAGTGCTCTAGCAGTGCTTTGTATGCATCAGAATATTTAATCTCTTCCTCCTTGGTTTGTTCCCATTGTGAATTAAGGGGAACTTGAGGCCTATGGAGGATTATCTGGATAGCACCCCCCCTGCCTTTGTAGGGCATTTCAGCCCACTCTTCTTCTCACTCAAAATCCTCATAGGCTGCTTAAGGAGTTCCTGGGCGTGACCTATAAACATGGGTGGGTGCCCGTGGAGGGTACCCATAATTGGTTCTAGGGGTGGTCTCCCGCTTAGGTCTAGGAGTTCTTGGAGGCAATGCTTGATAAGGTCATGGAGACCTGTCTCGCACCAAGGGGTTGTGCCTCTCATATAGTTATGTTCTATGCATACGAGGGGTTGGAACCTTCTCAGGCACAGTGTTCTGGAGTAACTCATCTATCTAAAGCCGAATGCGCTCTTTGCTAAGGCGATACAGGTGCTCTAACTATTGTTGGTCTTGCTCAAGCTACATGATTTGCGCTTGGCGGGTGGCATGTTTTGGCAAATGCCAAGTTGATTTGTTCCACCATATTGATTCTAGGAGGCCTAGATGCCTCTCCTACACATCTATCTTGATCATGGTGATCCAAGATATCTATAGGTCACTTCCCTCTGTTGAGGTTAGCGGCATTTACCTGAGGCTCTGGCCTTAGTAAGTGATCCTAATAATTAACAGGTGTAGAGGTGCATTGCTCTCACGTCGTGTATTGCTCTTGAGTAATATAGTGGTTTTCCTCGTGCTCCCTTTCATACATGTGAAAGGGGCGGGAAGAGTTAGCTCACCCTGTCTGAAGAGCCTTGCGCTCTAGACTTGGACTATTGTTTCTAACAATAATGAGGGGTAGATGAGGGATGATATAATCATGTGGCCCCTCCTTATGCACCCTATGTTTTTTTAGCACTTCCTCGTGTGGTGGTCACTCATAATGAGTGTCTAAGGGGGCCTTCCTGTCTATATTGAGTGCCACGTGTATGTACTCCTCCTGAAAGGGTCTATGTTGAATGGTAGTGCCCCTCGAAGGGGTGCCTCTATAGTCCCATTCTGTAATGGCATGATGTGGACTATGTTGTGGGTCAGGCCGCCAAGGTGGTATGACCAAGTCCTTGGGGCTATATTGGAGGTGACTTGTGCCCCCTTGTACACTTTTCATAGCTTCTGCCTATGATTGGGCTTGGATACGGGTGTACACCATGGTGGTGGTTCTCTAAAATATGTGTATGTTTTTATCTTCTTTATGATTTTTTATACTACACTAAACAAAGGGGACCATCCAGTCAAAGAAATGATTATCTCGTTTATAGATTAAATGTGTGCCCTAATTCTGGTTTAGTGTGTTTTGATTTTGTTTTGAAAACCTTGTAAAGAAAATTTTGTTGTACATGCAATATGAGGGCTCTTATATCTCCCAAAATGGTCGCCCCTTCAATATACCACTACCAAGACATTATACCAAACCTCTCAATATACCCG
This sequence comes from Wollemia nobilis, assembly GCA_028583015.1. Taxonomy (NCBI): domain Eukaryota; kingdom Viridiplantae; phylum Streptophyta; class Pinopsida; order Araucariales; family Araucariaceae; genus Wollemia; species Wollemia nobilis. Next base: position 610,919 of record JAQPPZ010003618.1, read on the forward strand.
CCCTTACATGAGGGAAACTATTGGTACGCGAGAGCAAAACGGTACGTGGAACATAGGCAGTACGGAATGGGAATCGCTCTATTTTTGACATCTACCATAGAAGACTTATCCTCATGCGCTGGGAATCACCCCAGCTACACTTGGTCAGCTTTCGTCAATATTTACGTCTAGCAACAGTCGCGATTAGGGTTATGTATGCAAAATTTGATCCAAGGTGGTAATGATATCCACCATTGGTCTTGATCAAGTGTTGGGGTTTTAAGACCAACTCCTTGATGTTTAGATTATCACGTGGTGTGTGTGGTTATTTTTACTTGCGCAAAGAAAGGAAACATGCAGTAAACTTTTCTATCCAAGCAAAGAAACAAAAAAATTACAAAGACAGAAAACAAAAAATTACAGAGGGTGTTCAGAAAACCTACCTCTTCTCTGCCCACACCAGATGCCCCTGAGTTTCTGCTCAAAAAATACATAGAGAGCTAATCGTCCTGGGGTGGGACAAATAGCATATCTGTATTCGTCACAGGGTGGGACGAATGCCTATTCATCCCTATGTGAAATGAATACCAACTCTATATTCATCACAGGGTGGCACGAGCAGTAGTCCAGCGCCTGAAATATTAACACCTATAAGCAAAAAAACAAAATTTTGATCCCAAAATAAAGGGACAGAGTCCCACCGTGATCGCCACTAAAATCATTTCTACAGAAGCAATGGCGTACCGGGTGCGATACAAAAAAAAACAAATGTGACGCTAAGTCCTACGAATGAACAAAGAACAAGTGCATGAAAATGGAAAGCAAAGCATGAAAGAAACGAGATGTAATCAAAAGCAAAGTGCAGCCTATTTTATTAATTTTTCTTGTGATCAGGTTACAATATGCGTTACACACCAAACCTAGCCGTCGGCTAGGCATTCCAAGAGTTAACAATTCATATATATATTAGATAGTTTCATTAAATTAGATCATCGTGTTTTTTATTTTCTTATTACAATTCGCATTAGCCTTCACGGTGGGACCTACCCTCCTAGTGGCATTATACTCTTACTAAGATTTGATTCATTATTTCAATTCATTCTTCGAACCGTTGAGAGTCACTGTGAATCGTTCGGGTATTATTTATTTGAATAAATTTTTTTTTTTTTTATTAACCAGAGAGACCCTGTACTTGTCTCTCTGCAAGTGGTATCAGAGCTACTCCTGGAAGCTGCATCAATTTTTTTTTTCCAGAATATAGAATTACAACGGTGGACATAGTTTTGAACCATAAACAAGTGCAGAATCTGAGAAACAATAGACAAACAACATTCCTATATTCAAAGGGCCAACGAAATTACTTTCGGTTGCGGGGGAGTTCACCCAACTATCCATCGAATCTCCGCATTTTGTAAGAAAGTTAGTGCGTTGGGTATTGTAATTCTAAAACTGTAGACAAGACGCTACGTCGTAATAGTTAGAATCGCTAGGACCGCATAAACATAAGTGGCACAATACTATCCAGCACCCGAAATGGATTACAATTTACTACGGTTTCAATTTCATACAACGCAAGTGTAACAGAAGATTGGCAAATTAATACATTACCTCCCGAACTCAGAGCCATAAATCGTGTTTGGGAAATTTAATTGATACCCATGATGAATAAAACCATTGCAAATTACAACCCTAAATTATCGTCGTTGCACACATGGCGACATCCCGATACTCCATGTAAACCTTGCGAACATTACGAGCAGATACAAGGAATCAAAAGGTTTTTCGGTTCTATTTTTTTTTGGTGACCGAGAATACTCTGGCAACATAGAAGTAGGTGGACTTTTTGTTTCACATATTAAGGAAACTTACAATACAAACGAGACGTGACAATGACGTTTGGATAGAATTTATACAAGATAATTCAAGCGACGCCGTTCGCAGTGATTATTTGATTAACTTCATAGTTCACAGGCGTTACATTTTCCACAATAAATCCCATTAATTCTGCATCCTGCCAGCTAAGGTCCGAAAGAATTTTTAAATTTTTACCTTCAATTTCTTGTCGTGTTGCACAACATATCATACACATTTTTTTTCGGGAATTGATAGCCCACATTTACCCTGCTTCAACACTATTGGAGTTTATTACACGCGTCTACGTAATGTATTGTGACCACCATCCGATGGTCCGCTCGTTTCCCTCTACGCGTGTCTAGTCCCACGTAAGTGTTTTGTCCTGATTCAGAAGTTTTCGACAAGTGTCCACGTCTTAATTCCCCTTGCATTGTTACTTCACTAGGTGTATCTTTCACTAGTCTTTCACTGACTGTTATAACCATTGTCTCCCACTCGTCCGCTTGACTAACATCCAAACCGTGTACACCTGTTATAGTCGTTGTCTCCCACCAGTCCACTTGAGCAACATCCATGCCCATATTCAAAAGTGTCCGTTTGTCTCTTCGAATTGTTCGAAAGTGTCCGTTGTATATTGTATTCATTCAAAAATGTCTGTTGTTTATTGGAAGTGTTCAAAGGTGACCGTTGAAACATGGAATTACAACAATTTTTTGCCAAGATTGACAACACGACAAATTCAAGAGTTCCTCATTAAATGGCAGGGATTCCCAGAAGAAGATGCTACATGGGAAACGAAGAGTATATTCCAGTCTTTTCCAGCTTTGAGGACAAAGCTTTCCGAGGAGGGGAGTCATGTTACATTCCAATAATTAATATAGCGTCGGCTATATTACAAGAGCATTTATTTAATTATTATATATAGTTAGTTATCCAAGTGTTGTAAAGGATCTCATCTTATAATTTATTCATTTGCATATACACATAATCATTTGCCCATTCGTGGCGGGGATCTGCCCTCCTTGAGTGGCGAATTATATCCAATTTGATTTATTTATTTACTACTGCGGTTCGTATTACTTCATTATATTGCAATTGAGGAATTGTTTAGAATTAAAAATAAATGAATGAGTTTTATCGTTCCAATACGTCTCCCTCATTTTCATGGGCTCGGAGCGTTAGATATAGTTTTGTTACACCACGGATGGTACGCTTCCCTTTGGAATCTTTCGCGTGCCCACATTAAAAATGGGTGGGAAAAACGTCATCGTCGATTGCATGAATGCATCTATAGTTCCTTTATGCCCCTATGGTGTCGAAATCCTACGTACAAAAAAATAGCAAACGATTAATAGCACATGCGGATGGAGGGAAACATGCAATCCCCAAGGCTTCCGGTTAATGCATACATGAAATAATTAAAATAGTGGTCAAAACATATCAGACTAATATGAAACTTGTAAAGAAGCATGTAAACATCATCAGGGACACAATGCAAAAATAATAGTTGAGAAATCTGCCGTAGATTTCTAATCGCTCTGGGGTGGGACGATTAGGACTATCATAAAATGTCCGAAAGTGACCTCCCAAATTTCCCATCTAGAGGCATCCAAAACACCTACAAACTTGGGTTTAGGTAAAATGGGGCATTTTGAGACAACCCAGAAGGTCGGATTTTGCAGATTCTACCCCTATCATCCTGTATCCGAAGGTGCTCCCTGTATGTTAGTGAAAGCATAAAACAATGAAAACATAGTCAAAACTTATCAAAATGGAATGAAATTTGAATAGCAGCATATAGGAATGACATAAAACAAGATGCAAAAGAAACAATAGAGAAATTTTCTATATATTTCTAATCACTTCGGGGTGGGGCGATTAGGACTGCAGTAGTGCGGGGCGCTCGGGGGTAGGACGCCCACTATTTGGGGCTTGGTTTTGACACCAATCCACTTGGGATGGGTCCAAAACCTCCTATGGGGTTGTGTCAGCAAATTAGGTGTGGGATTTTTTCCAACTGTTTGGGTTTTGGGTCCGGATTGCGCTTCCAATGTTCACCCAATAACCTTCCTTCCAAAAGAGAGGTCAAGGAAGTAAGAAGCACAAGTGAAGGGTGAGGATGTAATTTGACAACACTCCATTGTTCCAAATGCTCTTGCTCTATTTTTTTTTTGGGTGAGAAGACTCACCATTTTATAGACCTGAGGGTCTCCTTTGAATGTGCATGCAGGGGCACCACTTGGCCATCATGCCTTCCCAAGGGAGAGAAGATTCCTCCCTGATTAAGGGCTCCATGACTGCCTCTTTGAGCTCAAAAATGCTCACTCATACTCCCATGCATTGAAGGTGGAGTTGAGTGGCGTATCTAGGATGCCATTTGTCAAGGTTTGACTTTTTTCCCGTCAAACTTGCTATTCACCCCACCCTAGAGCAAATGCTGCTAATCATCCCAGGGTGGGATGAATACTAGTTTTGTAATCATCTCAGCGTGGAATGAATAGGGATTAGAGTACTTGAAAGGTTCCAAATTGACCTCTGACCTTCCAAAAATGCTTTGGGAGTGGTTAGGACCACTGTTTAACCTCTGAGGGCTGCCCTAGGGGCTATGTATGTCAATTCGATCAATGCTTGTATTCACATAATCGGATCGATGTTGTTTTGGTGTCTACACCACCATATCACACACTACACCAATCATATTCTAGGTGAATCTAACCCCTAAAGTATCTGGAAGCATGTAACTTGTAATCAATAACATCATCATCGCATGTCTATTTGACATATTACTCTTCCAGTAATACTCATAAGGGACTCCCCCTTGTGATCCACTGACTCCCATCTATCATGGAAAACTCTATAAAATATCCCATCTCATTGGTCCTTTCTCGTCATCACCATGATCGTCACCCCCACTATAAAAATCTAGTTTATCTGATATATCCTCTAGGATAATCATCATTTCCCCCATTATAAAATGAAAGGTGTTCTTATTTGGGTCACATTGCTTGCATAATACCAATAGATGACCATGATTCATATGTACAATTATCATCCCCTCCAGTCCATAAAATCCCACATTTCGCAACCAATATTCATCCACCAACATCCATACCTATTTCAAATCATCCACCAAAGATTGAAATTGATGTTGCAGTTACACCTTTTTCATTTGCATTCATTAATCATAATAACAAATTCAGCATTAGTTCTCTACAAAGAAAAATCAATGCAATTCAAATTGCATTCAAAAAATAGTACATTTGCATGGATTCGTATGAATCCATACAATCCTTATATTCATACGGATCCATACAAATCACAAGCAAATGGCAGATTTGGATACCCATTTACTCGAAACCACCTCCCATGCAAGTATTTACCAAAAAATACTTCAAAAACACACACATGCACACATTCATGCATACTAAAATACACATTCCGTGTCAATCAAGCACAACCAACATGCCAGCATGCATGCACCCAACCCATTTATTCCATTTTCCCCATGCAATGCTAACCATTAGATGAATTTTCTATGGTTTCATTTCACTAAGAGATTGTTACCTGGGGTTAATTTTAAAATTATTAGCATAAAAAAACTAGGGTAAAAATCTACTTACCACCACTATACCCTCTCTAATGCCAACACTTGATATCTCTTGCTATTTTGCTCCTTTGCCTCTAAAATTCAGTAGCACTCCACTTTGTAACCTCACTCTCACACCTCTCTTTCTCTCACTCCTCCTTTGCAAAGTGCAAATGACAATAGCACCCTATAAATTCACATATATAGTGGGCTCCATTAGATTCATAGGGTTAAGATGTGAATCTTTTTTATTCACACCTTAAGGTGCAAATCTAATTTTCAAGGCTCAAATGGTGCCTACACACTTACCCATATCCATATTTGATGATATTTCTTATTTTCTTTCATTCCTCCATTAATTTTGCATCTTATCAAGTGACTAAATGTCATATTTTGATTCTTCCACCGTCAAATCGTTGCTTGAGTAGTAGACATTCAATAAACAAAAAATTTTCTTACGCATGATCATTAATCAAATACTCAATTTTGAAAATTACGTTTATCCAAGAACCTTTGTCAAAGACTATCTGTAGCCCTCACTTTTTGGGGTAAACAAAAGAAAAATTTATCTTCTCAACAAAACTCTAATTCAAATGAACATTTGGTAGACCCAATGCCTAAGTATGTAGATTAATCATGGATTTTCTTCCTTTGAGTGGTAACCATAAGACACCTCATGAATGAAGCACCTGATAAAAATCTACCTAGGTTTGAATGGTTTATCAAATAAAGTCAAGTTCAACAATATTTCAAAAGTTGTGTTTCAAATATATCCATCACTTCCATAATTGGGACATATTACATTGATCATGCAATGAGATAATATTGTGTCTCCTCCCTTAGCAATCACATAGTTTGCTAAAAATCGTGATCATTCGCAATGATCTATCATCATTCATCTTATTCTTAAAAATCAAACCACTAAGTTGGTGTCATAAGTTTTTGCATTACATTGTGTATTCACACAATGCAATACAAAAAGGGGTAAATGTAGACACTTAAAATTCACACATTATCATTTCTCCCATCATCATGGTTTATCTATTTGAAAAACCCACAAAATTTGCATATATTAGCCTCAAAAAAATATTCACTTATCAAAACCACTATTCTTGCACTATTCATAATCCCTCTTGGGCCACTTAAACCCTTTTCTATGCTTAACTTTGGGTCCTCATGCGACCATCATCCTAGCCTAACCTTGGTTAATCTCTAACCTTGGTCAAAATCCACCTCATGGTCAAACCCAACCTATGGTCAACCTAACCATGGTCAATCTAACTCATGGCCACCTCACCTAGTCTACTCTTTGACTAGCCTAGCCTCCACCTCACCCACTTGACCCTAGCTAAACCTATGGTCAACCTAATCAAGGTTAAATTTGACCCTTGCTCCACACATCTCCCCATGTGCATTTAACTTCATAAATGACATTTGGATACTTTTGTCTCTCAAATCATGGCAGGCATGGTAAGTCACATTCCACCTCACCTAAAAATCAACATTTAACCTAGGTTCAACCTAATTAGGGTTAACCTTAACCCTTGCTCTATTTCAAATCCCCATGTGCATTTAATATCGTAAATGATATTTGGAGACTTTTATCTCTCAAATAATGGGAGGCATGGTGAGTCATCTTCTACCTAATCCAAGTCAACACTAAAATCATAGTTAATCCTACTATGGTTAGGACTTAACCCTTGCTCCTCTTCACATTCTCCTGGCTATTAAACATCATAAATATAATTTGAATAATTTGAGAATTAATCCATTTATGATACATGCCACCCTATACCACCTTATGGGACACATTTTGGGATACCTCAAAAGAGACACCTCACAAGACACCTCAAGGAACACCTCACAGGACACCTCATCCCCCCCAACCTTGGTAAACTATATAAATAGAATTTCATATCCTCCATTTCTAACTACACTCATTTGCATACCCAAACTCTACTGAAATTAGCCTAGACTACCAAGTGCACTACACCATCACTCATCATCACTCACCATCCATCCTCATGGATAACAACAAGAATTTATCAACATCCTTTATTGCTTTGTAGGTTGCTATCAAAACTTGTAGGTTTTTAGAGGCAAATTGACGTGGAACAAAAGTGACAACTGCATCAATAGGATCTCTACAACATCAACTTTATTTTCTAGAAAAATTAGTTAGATTTGCATAGAAAGGTACAAATCAAAGCATTCATACCTTAAGGTAAGAATCTATAGAGTAGATATTTTTTCGGCACCAAAACTATGCCAGATTCTACAAAACTAGGTAAGTATCCCTGTTTTGCCATATTTTAGTCATTTCATGTATTCTCATCATGTTTGGCATAGATTTAAGAGAATTTTTATCTGTAAACATGAGGGTTCTAATCAAGATAGGCCCCCAAACATTATAGCAAGTTTTTGTAGGGTTATGTAGGTTCTAAGAACTTACATAGCTAACGGTGGTCCACGAGCAATAAGCCCACTCTCATTGAGGAATACAAAAAGAGAATTGATGGTTGTTTGACTATTTAGTTCAAAGAGGACTTCCCTTGTGGAAGACATCATTTTTTGGCCCTAAAAGACAACTTTTGTAAAAAGGATACTTTTGTAACCCTTTTTACAATCAATTGCAAAAACTGTAATTTTCTGTGTATTTCAATTACATGAGGGTAAGAGGATCTCCATTTCAATAACTTTAATTGAGCATTGCTTTAGTCCTAGTTTTGAAGTATTTATCTAAAGCTTTTGAAGTACTTTTATGCCTAACAACAAAAGTATGCTTACATCTTTGCACAACTTACCACCTTGGCATGGTACAAAAAAGATGCTCTAAAATTTGCTTTCCATGTGAAGTCAATTATATCATTAAGCCTATTGTCTATTAGATATATTAAACATAAATAAGAACATATTCAAATTGAATAGAAGAGAGTAATATGGAGGCAATCAATGCTATCAAAACTAAAGACCAACTTATTGCACCACACACCTTCTCGTACCTACAAATGTGTTGTACCCTTAGCTGAAATCCCTCCCTATTTTATATAAGGGGTCGGCCCCAAAGTGTATTTATAAAATCGGGGTGAATCTAGTGCTAAGGTGTATAGACATTGGGGTGAATTTTTCATTTTTTTGTAGAAAAATTATCAAATTGTGGCGATTTTTTGAAAACCGTGCAACAAATTCTTCAACCTTTAAAATAGCGACTGACAAAAGCGACTGGCACAAAGCGACCGATAGAAGTGACTGACACAATGTGAATGACAGAAGTGACTAACACAATGTGAATGACATAAGTGACTGACACAATGCAAGTGACAGAAGTGACAAGACAGGTGGCGACTGACAAGTGGTGACTGACAAGCAGCGATTGTCAAGTGGTGACTGACAAGCAACGATTGTCAAGTGGCGACTGACAAGTGGCTACCAATAAGAGGTGACTAACAAGTGGTGATCGATAAGAGGCAACTAACAAGAGGTGGATGGCAAGATATGATCGATAATAAGTGACTAACAAGGGATTTCTAACAAGAGATGACTGACAAGTTGTGACTATTAAGTGGTGATTGCTAGAATGTGAATGACAGGTGGCGACTGGAATGGAGTGAGTGGTAAGTAGTGACTGGAAATATACGAATGGTAAGAAGCAATAGGAGATGTGTGACTAATAAATAGTGACTATAAATATATAACTGGAATGACACGACTGACAATAGGTGACTATCAGGTGGCGACTATCAAGTGGCACCTGTCAAAGTGCGATTGGTGACATGCGATTGGTAACATGCGACTAGCTAGGTGTGACTGTCAAGAGATGACTAGCAAGAGGCGACTGATGAGAGGTGACTGACAAGAGGTGGTTGTTAAGGTGTGGATGGTACCATGCGACTGACAAGGTGCACCTGTTAAGAGGCGACTACCAAGAGGCGACCGCCATATTGTGCCTCGCATGTTGCGACTGTCAAGATGCGACCTCTCGTATGCCACGTGCCACACGACCGCTAATTACCATCAATAAGATGCTGCCACGTGTCCTCTCGTTTGCCACGTGTCACGCATCCATCGACTTTAGGCATGCAGACTTCTATAAATAGAGTAGCAGCATCATTTTTACCTTTCGCACGATGATTTCCAGACCAATTTTAGACCTTTTCCAGGCATTTTTCTTAGCATTTTTAGATCATTTTCAGCCATTTTCAGGGCATTTTTAGATCATTTTTAGGCCATTTTCAAGGTATTTTTAGATCATTTTTAGGCCATTTTCAGGGTATTTTTAGACCTTTTTTAGGCAATTTTTTGAGCTTTTTCTGATCATTTTCCCTGCATTTTTAGAAATGGCTAGCGGTTCCTCTCCTCTCCCAACCAAGGTATCATTCAAGAGTTACTATTTCCCGAATGTGAAGAACCTTTTTAACATTCTAGGGAAAGATTCCAACTGGCTGTACACCTCCGAACTTGTTGGAGTCGCGAAGATGCCACAGTTGGACATCAACATCTCCCTCATGCAACGTATTGTTAGTTGCTATGACCACGATGTGTCCACTGTATAGATCCTATTTGATAACAAGGAAGTTGTTTTTACTGTGAACCCCTCGGATGTCCAGCGATTAACAGGACTACCATTTTTGGATGGTCTCCTGGTTAACAACCAGTACGCGTTGACTGATTCTGACAAATCAACGTTGGCATCCAAATATGCCATGAATCCAGACCATTTGAAAGGTACATTTTTTAAAATTTCATTTTTCTTTATCCTTTATTTTGATGTATTGTTGTTTCCAATGTCCATTCTCTAATAATGTTCTCTTTATTTTTTAGTTAATTCTTCAAAATCGAAAAGGGGTCTGAACATTTCAAACATTTCAGATAAATTTCTTTATGGTTGTGTTGAATTGTTCTTGGGAAGGCTTATTCTATAGGGCCGACCTACAGATATGCCCTTTTGGGCTTTGTCATTGTTGATTCATTGTATTGATGGAGGGAGATATGATTGGTCCACTTTAATTTCTAACCGTATAAAATAGGACCTCCTTTCTATGTAGAAAATTCAATCTGCGTATACGGTAACCTCCAACAACTATATTCTTTGTCTTTTTTATGAAGCTTATTACAATATTCAAACAAAAAGTCCTCCAACTGCATTGCACCCGGATTTGTTGCGTATTGGGTTAAGTGACAATGAAATACAGGTAAAATTATATATTGGAATAGTCTCTCTTTTTTTGTCTTTTCAAATTTCAATCAATCTTGTTATTTTTTAATTTTCTTTTGAAAACAGAGAAGAGCAGCTCACTCATCCAGTAAAAGGGATGCCGCCATCAGGATTCAAGAAGCATCTAGTGATTCTGACTCGTAGTCACAATCATCACCAACACCTTCCACCCATAAACGTAGGAGGTCTCCTGATGGACAACATACATGTCCTGCTCCTCATACTTCTGGACATGCATCTGCTATAATGAACATTGAAGATGAAACCTCCACCTCACAAGGTAAACATATTTTTCAAAAGTTCTAATTTTAATAATGTATTTTAACAATATTCAATTATATTTAGTTTGAGAAAATTTTTAACTATTTTTAGAGGAAGAGCAAAGGCCAACCATTGCAACAGCAATGACAATGACTACAGAGTCCGAGTCGGGTATGTTTAGTTAAAATTATTATATTTTAATGGCATTGTTTTTAAAAACTAGTTTTAATTTATAATTTTCATGTTGAATTTTGTAGAGGGACCGACTCGATTTACAAGACTCAAAAAATAGATGCCTCCATCGGGTGCACAAAAATCACCACAGCAAGTCCAATGCCAAGTTCATCCATGACAAGTCCAACAATCACCACAACAAGCACCACCTATGAGGAACCAATCTCGCATGCATGGGAAATAGTTCCTCACACCGTCGTGTCAGCCTATTCAGACTCAGACTCAATCTGTTGTTTCAGGGATGGGGTTCCCTCTTTTAACACTTGATAATTTATCAAATGTAGAGAGCACTTCTCAGATGCCCCCTCCAGATGCCAATCTGGAAGATGATTTTATGTATCAAGATATGAATAATTTGAATTTACCCTTAAAAACATGTGATCTGCTTCATGGTCTAGGGTTAGGTGATGAAGCACAGGAGAATGTTGAACGAGATGCCACCAATGTTTCCACTTCCCCCACCAGCATGTCGATACCGATAATCATCCGACCGATGATGATAAAATAAACTTTTTTAAAAATATTTTAATAGCAAATGTTTGTAGGGCTAATGTTACTAATAATCTTCTTGTTGACATTGATATATTACGACAATGGGAATATCGGGCCAAGGTTATGATCAAAGCAATAAATGGTCGATACAAGAACTTCGGACATAGAAAGGAGCTATTTTCGAAGGTAGAGAATGAGCCACAAAAGCTCGATGCTCTGTTACTAAAAGCCCAATCTGGCACCGTCAATGTCGATGCTACAAGTAGTGATGAAGTTCTGGCCATTATACTTGACCGATTAGAGAACCTGAATGCCGAAGCCCAAGCATATTTCAATGAATGGGAACTATCCAAGAAGAAAGTAGCAGTGGCAGAAACTGCAAGACTTACAACAGATGTAAGTTTTACACATATCTGAAAATCATTTTTTTCTTTAATATACTTTTTAATTAATATTAATATTTTTCTCTTGTATTTTGCAGTCTAATTATCAGCATTTAAAGCAGCAGGTGTCAGCCATGAAAACCTGGATCAAGACTACAAAAATTAGTGTGACTAATGCTATTGAATTGAAAAAGAGACTACAACACACTGTTCGACAAAACAATTGGCTGAAGAAGCTTATCAAAGAAAAGGGCCTAGATGTGGATGCTACAATAAAATAAAATGAGAAAGAGTTGAATGCACCATTTAAGGAAGATCCCACGAAGGAAGAAGGTTTAATGCTATCAGGGATAAACACTACAACTAAAATTTTGGTACGGTCTGGTGCATTGGAAGCAAAGGATATTGAGGTAGATGCAGCTGACACTTCAGGCACTTTGCAGCAAGAAAACATAGAAAAGTAGAACTGTTGTTTCTTTATTTGATGATTCAGGAATGTGGCATTGTGGTGAAAAACATGGTTTCAAAGACTCCTATTTTAACATATTTTTAAACATAATATTTTATATTATATAAATGTTATATTACTTTTTAGCTTTTCTTTCAATATTGTAATGGTTTGATCAGTTGTGTGGATGCAATAAATAATTTTGAATTATGTGGATGCAATAATGGAGCACCAATATCTAGTTTGCTATAAACGTTTTATTATACATGGTTTGCCATACATTGTTTTCAATACACGGTTTGTATACATGGTTTTAGTACATGGTTTGTTGTATACATGGTTTGTTTAAATGGTTTCAATATATGGTTTCAGTCAATTTGATATTCAATACATTTTTCATACATTGTTTTCAATACATGGTTTGTCATACATTGTTTTCACTAAATTGTATACATGATTTCAATACATGGTTTCAACCAATTTGATATTCAATACATTATTTGCCATACATTGTTCTCAATAGATGGTTTGCCAAACATTATTTTTGATAAATTGTATATTCAATACATTGTTTGCCATAAATGGTTTATTCAATACATTGTCTACCATAAATGGTTTGTATACATGGTTTCAGTACATGGTTTGTTGTATACATGGTTTCAATACATGGTTTGTTTAAATGGTTTCAATATATGGTTTCAGTCAATTTGATATTCAATACATTGTTTGCCATACATTATTTTCAATTCATGGTTTGTCATACATTGTTTTCACTAAATTGTATACATGATTTCAATACATGGTTTCAGTCAATTTGATATTCAATACATTGTTTACCATAAATGGTTTATTCAATACATTGTCTGCCATAAATGGTTTGTATACATGGTTTCAATACATGGTTTGTTGTATAAATGGTTTCAATACATGGTTTGTTTAAATGGTTTCAATACATGGTTTCAGTCAATTTGATATTCAATACATTGTTTGCCATACATTATTTTCAATACATGGTTTGTCATACATTGTTTTCAATAAATTGTATACATGATTTCAATACATGGTTTCAACCAATTTGATATTCAATACATGGTTTCAACCAATTTAATATTCAATACATTATTTGCCATACATTGTTCTCAATAGATGGTTTGCCAAACATTGTTTTCGATAAATTGTATATTCAATACATTGTTTGCCATAAATGGTTTATTCAATACATTGTCTGCCATACATTATTTTCAATACATGGTTTATTCAATACAAAGTTTATTCAATACATGGTTTGCCATACATAGTTTTCAAAACATGGTTTTTTGAATACATGGACTTTTCAAAATACATGAAATCATAATATACACATATTTTGTTGACAATTGATAGCATAATATATGAAATCAAAATACATGTAAAAAATAGTAATATCTGTGATGCAATAATCAATATTTTATTCCAAAATACATGAAACATGTCTCAAAATATAATCAAATCTCCATATTTGATATCAAATCAAATAAATGAATTAAATCCCAATATAATATTGGGAAATGAAAGCATCTTTGCATCATAATGGTGAAAGCTGGAACAACCTCTTTTCAGATTGTGCAAATTCTTCTGCACTCATTCCATAAAATTTTGTCATCACAGTGTCATCAGTGTTACCATTATCCTCATCATCCAGAGTATTCATGACACCTCTTCTCTCTGCCAAATATTTCCAATATGACAAAGCTCTTTCATAAGGAAACTTCTCAACCTCATAGATCGACACATATAATCTCAAACAATTTTCCAAATTTTTGTCCAATCTATTCTGAACTTTAGATTTTACATATGATAATGCACTAAATACCCTTTCATCCTCAACAGATCCTAAAATCATCATTTGGCATAATTCATACAAATTAAAATATTCACTCATACTATCTTGCAGGATACTACTGGGATATAAATGTTTCCAGAAACGTGAAATAGAACCCCTCTCATGGTGATTAGCAAATTGTGAAACTTGAGCAGACATTGTTGTTCCAAAATAGTTTGATTGGCTTGTCAAAAGATCTTTGTTGAGAATGCCATTGATTTCAATACCATTGAATACCACAGGTTTAGTGAAATGGCTAGCAAGATTGCCCATGTATTTTTGAAACAAACCACTTATATTATGGTATTCATTACAAGGATTCCAAAAAATTGGGTTAACCACACCCATAGCCTCAAGCAATTCATCTCTTTGAAAACGGTCTCTGATCTCTTTTGTCAATGATTCTGCTATGTGTTTTAGTTTAATTTTTGTATCTGTTACAACTACATGAAATCTATTGTGTGTTACGGGCATTTGTTCAACTTCATTTGTAGCAATATCCATTCGCTGACAAAAACAATATAAAGGAATTTCCTTTTCGTGGACATTAATACAAAGATGATCGTTTATATTGAACTTCAAAAAGTTTTGAGGATCATGGATGTTTGTCAATGCTCTCCAACTCTCAAACATGGGATCCATAAAACTTTCACCAGATGCGTACATCGTATCAATATGTAAGCAAATTCATTTTCTCGCCCTGATGAAATCCACAATATAAATCGATCTTTCTTGTGCAATTTTGATCAAAGTATTCATTTCTTCCAACATTGGAAGAATACCACACAATGTGAGAAGTGTTTCAAAGTCGATCATTCGTAATAGCAAATCCTTAGCCTTATCAATTGCCCTACGGTTTACATACATAAACCCTGCCAAGGACTGATATTCTTTGAAAACTCTATATGTCGGTTGATACATTGAAATCCATCTAGTATCCACGTCTTTTAAGAGTTTTTTACCATCAGTAACTCCAAGTGCAAACTGCTGAAACTCTAAAAATATTTTTGGACTACGTGAAAAATAATCATGAATTTCACGGACAAGGTCTTCCACTCTAGCTACATTTATAAATGTATCCACAATTTTATATGCAAGATTAATTCTATGAGCCATGCAATGAATAGGGATCAAATATGGGGTAACAGATGTTTGTAGTCTAACACAAAGACCGTTCCTGTGTCCTTGCATTGTAGCAACACCATCGACTCCGACACATATTAACTTAGTGGCTATTTCCATTTCATTCATTCCTGCTATTTCCTTTAAACTAGAAACAACAACATTGTAAATGTTTTCTGCATTGCAATTTTCCACCATCTTACGTAGTCCAAGTAAATGAGGTTGCCTTAAATGATTTTCCAATGTGTAAACATGCATGCAAATCCAAGATGTGTTGTCAACAATAGTCACCTCATCAATTGAAAGTGATATGAATTTGGCCTTTTTAATTTTCTCTTTGAGGTCATCCTGCTCAACCAATGACAGACATTTTGCAATTTCCCAACCACTTCGATCTGACCAATGGGCGTTGGGTAAATTTTGCACATCAGCTAGTCGAAATAGAGATTTATAATCTGTGAAATCTGACATAGGTCTACCCTTTTTAAGAATAGTGAGTACAACAACAAACTGTAAACTTTTTGAAGCTAAAGTGAACTTTTGCATTTTTTGAAATTGGGCTTGAATCGTTGCACCTTTCTCAACCAAAGTTTGTTTTTCTTTCATTGCTTTATCATATTCTTGTGCATATCTGATATGGGCACACTCGATGCATCCTTCCACCTATAATTTTTTTGTATTGGTCCATCACTTTCTTTTGTTTTTATATAAACCTTTCCGCAATGTTTTTCTATTGTATCTTTCTTAACTTGCAATCTGTGATCTTTTTCATGTTTCCAGCTGCAAATTATGCATCTCAATTATGTTATTACCTCATTACTATTCTCTGGAAGCACTGGCTCAACAAATGGAAAATCTGAAACCCAATCAGGCTGAAATGATCTTGTTAATTGTCCATCTAGATGACCTGGCACGTTTATGTTTTTTAGAAGAAGATTCTTCGGAAGTGGGTACTGCATAAGAACTATTACTTTGTTTTCCATTTGGCATGTTTGTTTCAGGAATCTCTTCATGTTGTTGTTCCATTTCTTTAAGAAAATTTTCATCTGTGGACTTTTCAATATCGTAGTCATGTGGAAGTGGATTCATACGAGGGTCAACACTATTTTTTGTAGAGATAATACTAGGGTCAATACTAAATACCAGGGTCATTATCATTATTCTTTTTAAAAGCATACATTCTGTTAAAAGCATACCTTATTTTGAAAAATTTAGATAAACAATGGACAAAGCCATACACCAAAAATCACCCTTCTTAATGAATGAAGACATTATATATGAAATGAACAATGAACAAAAAATAACTGGTTAGTAAGTAAAGGCGTTCATACCTTCAATTTGTGTAGATGCTGGTGGCTGACTGGAATTTGAAATATTACGAAAGTATTTGAGGATACTCCTTTTATCGAAACTGGAAGACTGGCCTCCCTTATTTCCATTGCCAACAGGTGACATTTTACCTATATAAAAAGAAGAGTAACAAGAAAATCATTTTGAAAAATGGAAATAACTGGTTAAAGAGAGAACTACTATTCAAGACATCACAATATCTGACACATCACAAACCTCCTTATTGAGCGTCAATGAACACAAATGTATAAAAAAGAAATAAAATTGATAATAAAAACTTACCGAAAAATGGTTGGCCCTCTATGTCAGTTGCCCTATTACAATCGTAGTGTGATGGTCATAATGTGGCAGTCACAACCTGTCATTCATGTTGTGATAGTTATGGCTTGGGGTTCACGTCATGATAGTCACAGATTGTCAATCGTGATTTGTTAGTCGTGGCTTATCAGTCATGATTTGTTAGTCATAGTGTGGCGATCACAACGTGTCAATCGCGTAGTGCCAGTCACGCTTTGCCTATCACACTAGACAGTCACGCGATGTCGATCGCATCGTGTCAGTCATGCAGTGACAGTCACTGTGTGTCTGTCACTTCTGTCGATAGCCTTTTGTCCCTCGCTTTTGCCAGTCACTTTTTGTGGTCGCCTTGTCAAGTTGAGACTATGAGTGTTGCTCCCAGCCTCCAAGGTTACCTATATATAGTGGGGGTACAAGAGGCAATTTTGGTGGGATAATTTTTTTCTCAAATAATTTTAGGGTGAATATTAGGCGGGAATACATATTGTATAGGGGTGATTTTACCCTAAAAAAAATAATTCCCATAATTTTTGGGCGAATGGGCCGACCTCTAGGGTCCCAAAAATAGCAAAATAAAAAATGTTAAAAACCTAAAATTCGCTATAAATTGCGAAATTCGCCCTTGTGCATAACCACTGGAGAGAATAGATGTATGGAAGCAACATATCTTTCCTTTGTTTGTAATATTTTGCTAGGTGGAGAATTTTCTCACAATTGCTCGATCGATTCCTATTAGTTTATTTGAAATATATAAGCAAAAGGAAGGTTTCTAAGAAAAGGGTTTTGTGTTAGCTTGCCCCTCTTGTACTTATATCCCTTAACAAAACAAATTGAGGCAGATGTTAGAACTATATTTGGATTTTTACTCACATAAAAAAAATTATTTTTTAGGGCATTTACTAACAACTTGGGCCATGTATGATGCATTTGAACTGGTAGGCAAAATCACATTGTCTCATATGTCACATAGAAGGGTGAGGTCCCTTTACTCCATAGGCCCTGGCTAGTTAGAATGGTACAAAGTAGTATCACACCACAGAGACACAAAAATACATACTAAATAGATTTATTAATAGATATGATACAAAAAATGATAAGTAAATTAGTAGGAAGAACTTACATAGACCTCATAAGATAGACACAAATAACAAACTCTTTCATATCTTTAATTAATTAATTAGGGTCATCACACTACCCCTTTAGAGGTCATCTAGTCAAGTTCTTTACTTATTTTAATGCACTAATTTTCATGAACATTGGGTAGAATAGTTATTATATAGTATATTATTGTTATTACATCTATTATAACTTTATGTGATCTATTTTTCATGTGATTAAGAAGGTGCATGCTACATGATATGTTAGTAAGGTTTTTTGAGTTCTTTCCTCTAGGCATGTACATGAATCTTTCATTTTTTTAAAGTTTGGATGAGAATTCATGAACTATGTTCTACGAGGACTTATATTAGAATTTAGGGGTTGTCTCAAAGATATGTATGAACATCTTGGAAACACATCTCACAATACTAGAGAGGTTTCCTACCATCCCCATCCTAAAACTTTATGGAACATAGTATGTGAAGTTCTATATACTATTGTAAGAACCTAACTAGTGCCTATTGAGTGCCTACCAATTCTTTTAGAATTACTAAAATGCCATTTACAAAAGAGCCTAAAATATAGCTCAAAAATAAGATTCTTTGACCTCATATTTAGAAGTAATATGTTAAAGGTAGTTGAATCTCGAATGCAAAATGTCAAGAATAACATGCATCAAAATTTAAATTTTATAGGGCAATCTCAATCATTATCTTGTACCCACTTGTTCCCTCTATTTTAGTTCAAGTATACATTATGGACATTCATTATTGAGAAAACATGTTTTGTAAATAAATGTTTTCATTAATGACATAAAATAATGGAGTTTCAAGTGCTTGTTCATTGGTACAAATTCATAATAATAAGTGCAACTATAAGATCTAAAAAACCTTTATAATACTAGAAGCTCATATGTATCCTCTCTATTGGACACTTATGATTTGGAAAACCTTCCTTGCAAATAAACTCATGCGCTTGGTTGGAATTTTCATTTTTTTATTAAAACTTTAGACATTTGGCTGATTTTTTGAAAGATAAAAGAAACATATTTTAATAAGCTTTACTGTCTTATTAAGTTATTTTTCTCTAGCAATATTAGAATTGAGTAGGTACCTAAGAGTGAATATTTGAAAGATCTAAAATGAATCCACAAATTATTTCTCAAGCAGAGTTATAATTGAAATCCACTCAGTTACAAAGGCAATTTCTTTGAGCAGATAGATAGGGTTGCTATGAGTTGTCCACTTGGATTTTCTAATTTTTTAGAGGAGTTTGAAAACATGGCCATCTATTCCTTCTTGTATCAACCTTGTTGATGGAAGATATACATTAATTATACTAATATTTGTTCGATGGTAGGAGAGATTACAAGAGTTCCTCTTGAATGCAAATGATTTAACATGTTTGCATGGGTTTGAACTTTGAAAGTTGACACTTGTCAGGAATATAAGAAATGTATCTCCAAATGGCTTGGATTTTTCCCTAAAGACTCTAAAGTTGGGTTAAATTTCAGGGGGATGGCATACCAATGATATTGATATCTTGTCAAGATCGATTTTTATTCCATATAGGGATATAATGAATCCTAACAACTTACCTAATGTATCCCCAAATATGCATTTATGAGGCTTTGAATATACCTTGCACTCTTGCAATTTCTCGGATATGTGCCTTAGATATCAAACATGATCTTCCTAGTTTAAAGACCAACTAAGAAGATCATCGACATAGTCTTTAATGATGTCATACATCATGTCATGAAAGATGTATGACATGTGTCACTGATAGGTAGCTCTTAGATTTTTAATTAGCTCTTACATTTTTAAATCCAAAAGATATGACTTGATAGTAGAATGTTCCCTAGAGGGTGATAAAAGGTGTTTTTGGCTAGATCCATAAGAGTGATTTTGATTTGATTATAACTTGAGAATTTATCCACTAAAGATAACATTTTGCATATTGCAATGATATTGATGATCATGCTGATATTGGATAGGGGGAAGTTTTTGGGATATGCTTTATTGATATCCCAAAAGTTTTTGCAAACTCTAACACTACTTATTTTCTTGGAAATAGGAACAACAATAGAGATCCATTCAAAATAGTTGATGGCTTTGATGAACCTAATTTTGAGAAGCTTGTTGGCAATTATGCCTGATTATTTCACAAGTAAATTTCTCTAGGATCAAATATCACTCACATAAAATCACATCCACAATTAACACAAGTATTACTCATAATACAAAACTCATTTCATTACTTTCAAAATAGATTACATAGCATGGAGCATTATCTCTAATATATAACTTTATATAAACTCTTTCATATTCTTGATTATTGCTCTCCTCAAACTCCCTAAAGACGTAACCTTTCACATGCCTCACATTATGGAAAAACTCTCATGATTACATAACCTCTCACTTTACATCTTGACACATATTATGTGACTCTTCACTTTCATACTTGACACCTATCATCTATGAATCTTCACTTGCACTCTTGACACCTATCACCTATGACTCTTCACTTGCATACTTGACACCTTACACACTCACACTTGCACACTTGCACACCTTTCACATAATACATAACACTCTCCACACTTTGACACATACTTTAGAGCAAAACATTAAATACACACTCAAATATTAAGCTCTTCCTAAACTAATAATCACACCCTAAACTATTACATGACCAAATAATATAATTTCACCAACACCCATCTGTATTACATTATTTGGTAAAATATTTTCCTAAAAAATTTATTCAAATTTTGGATTTTAATAGATTCCAATTCTATTTCATATTTTTCATCAAACATCAAAAAATTTAAAAGCCTCATTGTAGTAATGAATTAATAAATCGATGAAAAATAATGATAGAGGGCCTATTTTTTGATGGATCTTTCTAAGTTTTTGTGTTTTTGTTTTGGTTTTTATATGTGGATTGATATGTATGGGTTATGGGGGTTGGTTGTAGACTGTTTGGTATTCCTTCAATCTGTCTATTTTTTTGTTTTTTCCCTAGTGATGGTTGTGCTGGTTTTCCCTACCTAAGTTTTGGATGCTAGTCTCTATTGATATTGCTAACATCCCTCTCCCTAATATGGTGTTAGCTATTTATTTTTTAATAAGTTTTGGGGATCCTTTCAAAACCCCTTATTTTAATTAATAAAATAAACTAATTAATAAATCATGTCTCTCTCGAACGTCATGTAAGTCTATAGTATTTTCATAAGGTCCTTTGCCATGTTTTCTTTAAATTTATCAAGAAAAAATAAAATTAATTTCATGGTACTTTCACCTTGGAAAATGTTGAAAATAGATTCAAAGTGGGTAATAAGATTGTTGCCTCCACACGAAGAGTTTACCAAATAGGATGTGGCTTC
Organism: Wollemia nobilis; assembly: GCA_028583015.1. Classification (NCBI taxonomy): domain Eukaryota; kingdom Viridiplantae; phylum Streptophyta; class Pinopsida; order Araucariales; family Araucariaceae; genus Wollemia; species Wollemia nobilis. The sequence continues at coordinate 632,487 of JAQPPZ010003618.1, forward strand.
CTCATCCTTGTGCTTGTTATTTTTCTTGAGCATATTCCAATTATACATAGACTATTTCATGTCCTCACCTTCATCTCCATTAGCATCTAATATTATCTTAGGACATTTGCCTACAAATTTACCTTTATTATGCTTGGCCTACCCTTAAACACCACAAAATTTCCCATTAGCCTTTCTAACAAGATTTGATATTACCTTAGTAGTCCTATACCTTTGTGTAATAACTTCTAACTCCCATCAAAACATATTAGAAATGCTAACTTGAATCTATCTATTTCTACTCTCTTTTTCTTGATGTAGAGTCATTTTCTCCTCTTCATATTTATCTAGATCTAGGTATATTTCTACAATTAGTGCATCATAGTTTGGGTCATGTTTCAATAGCCATTGGATATCATAGTGGGTATGACATGTAGGGCAGTCATTGTTTCCATGACACATTGACTTTTCAATACAATCCTTGCAAAATCAACATAGACATTCCATAATTGTCCTTGTTTTCTATATAATGCCCAATAATATAGGATATTGCATTTCCTCTTGAATTTTTGATAAATTGATAAGAACATGCTCATCATTGTCATTCCCCTTGTCACTACCATCATATGGGATTGCCACTTTCAAGTCAATACCATTATCAATGTGAGTTAGAATGGGCTCTATTTTTTAATTCTTATGAGTTGGCATTGTGGTTGTTGTTATTCCACATATTCCAATTAGATCCTCCAATGATTTATTTTTGTGTAACATAAACATTGTAAATATTATTTTACTGGTCCATGCATCCTTAATCCTCTTACAAGTAACATATCCAAGAATAAAATAATTAGATCTTTTATTTTTCCTAGGAACACCCATATATAGGCCACTAGGTTTGTTAAATCCTTTCCATATGTCTCTAAAGCTTCATATTTCCCTTAATATTTTCATTGATTACCATAGTTTGCACAACATCTATTAAATTACTTCTATAAGTTGAAGATACTTAATATTTATTGTCCAAATTGCTTATGTTTTAAGAAGACTAGCACCATATGCTCCACTGATAAAAAATTATCTTTAAATTTCTTTTTATGAACTCTTGCTTGACCATCTTGTAAATACGAATTTTTGGTTGTCATGAACGCTTGGAGAGTCTCCTCCAAAAATAGCATATAATTTGTCAAAATTAATATTGATTATATCAAGTCCATCTTAAACTATAGGTCTATGATCTAAAAATGGAGAATTTATTTATAAAATGCAACCTTGATTTTCACTTTCCTCCCAAACTCTGCAATCTCCTCTTCATTGTTCATCATAACTCTCTCACATTTAGTTGCTTGCTTATTCACTACATAGCCCCTAAAGAAAGCTTGAAGTCTTACCATTTCTTTCAAAAACTCAAAGTGCTCCAGACCAAAACTCCCTTATTCAAATATTTACCAATTAATTTGTTTGTATTTCTTCTTCAAACATTTTGTTCAATTCAAATACAATCTTCTTCAATTTCACAAAAGAAAAAAAAAATTCCTTCTTATTCAATTCAATCAATCATTCATCAAATCAAAATTTCTCTAAATATTCTTCTATCTCCAACAATTATTCTTCCTCCAAAAATATTCTTCTATCTCCAACAATTATTCTTCCTCCAAAAATATTCTTCTTATCTATCAAGAAATATTAATTCCTCCTTCCAAATAATAAAATCTTCAAAAATTGAAATTAGTTCAATATTCTTCCAGAATAACTTTCTCAAATTTTAACTGTGAACCTTCTTTTTACAAGGCTTGGTTTCTTACACTTATGATGTTTTCACTATGAGTCTTCCTTCTTCAAGACTTGACTCCTTTAAAATACACAATCTTCTCAATATTATCTCCCAAATTATATAGTCTCTCATCATACATTATCCAATATAGCAATAAGCAGACACTCTCACAATCAGTAATCTGTCAACCGTATCTATGAATCAAGATGACTTTCTCCAATATGGCTATGATACCATTATTTCCAATTATACCTTATTATCTCACATGTAAATTTCTCCATGATCAAAATCACATCCATAATTAACACAAGTATTACTCACAATACAAAACTTATTTTATTACTTTTAAAAGAGATTACATAGCATGGAGCATTGTCTCCAATATATAACTTTACATAAACTCTTCCATATTATTGACTATTGCTCTCCTCAAACTCTTGAGAGATGCAACCTTTCACATGCCTCACATTATGATAAAACTCTCATGATTACATAACCTCTCACTTTACATCTTGAAACATCTCATATGACTCTTCACTTCCATACTTGACACCTATCATTTATGACTCTTCACTTGCACTCTTGACACCTATAACCTATGACTTGTCACATGCATACTTAACAACTTGCACACTCACACTTGTACACTTTTCATATACACATAACACTCTACACTTTGGCACATACTTTAGACACAAACATTAAATAGACACTCAAATACTAAACCCTCTCTAAACTAATAATCATGCCCTAAGCTATTATATTACCAAATAATATAATATTACCAACAAAGTTTCTAGTTTTCTTCTTTACTACCAAAGTGAATTTTGGATACATCTTCTATAGTTTTTGCTTTAAGGTATTTGAATTAGGAGTTATGACTAGGGAAATATCAAGACTTAGCATATCAATATGAGATCAAACAAAGATATCACTAAAATCTATCAAAATCTTGGTGTATTCCTCACGCTTAGTTAGGGTTAAAAATTTACCTAGCTTAAGGATGTTGGGATATTTAGAAGTCCCAATATCAATATCTAGAGTGTCCTCAATTAGAATACAAGACTCCTATTCCAATTGAAGGGAAGAGGGTAATACTCCTAGAATATCAAGATGTATAGGATCTAGGGATGGTTGATTACGATAAATCAACTTTGAGAGAATAACATTCATAATTTTGGAAAATATCCATCAATGTAGAATCTATTTTGTCTTATATTATTTGAGGGAACATCTTGAGGAGGATCATTTGGGACATTCTTTACCCCATAGTTATCTTCATCAAAAAAAAACTCAAGATAGGCTAGGTTCAAGAGATTTACACTTACAAATGGTGTAAATCAAGAGAATCTAGGATCTATGATGAATAATGGGCCATTATCATCCTCCTTATCCCAATATAATATATTTATGGTGTCATCATGGGACTTCCTAATGGGAAGTTTGACTTCATATTTGTTATCAGATAAAAAAGAAAATAAAAGAGTGTTGAGAATGTGGGGTCTAACTGTAAGGGGTAAGACTATAGTTCCACTATTCTCACATTTCCATAATCAAATACCTTGATAAAAAGATCAAATTTATTCAAATATTGTTTAGTTAGCATAAAATTATTGATGAATTTTAAGGTATAATTATTGAGACCATATCCATTATTTACTAGGATTTATTTGATGAACTTATCATCGATATGGCCCATGATGTACAATAGGAGATCTCTGACCATAGAGGGTTGAGGTATATACTTATAGAATCATATGGTTGTATGGTTAATCTTAATGGATCCCACCATGGAAGTGAGATAATTTAGGTTGAGCTCTTGAGGAAGAAATTTTTCACTCAAATTTTTGAATAAGATGCCCCTAGGTCCTAAGAATCTCAAGAAAGGTTATTTTGGCTAGGGTAATTTCAAGTTGATGGAGCAAATTGAAAGTGACCTTAAATTTGTCTCTTTATTGAAGTATTAATGGAGGTTCTTTATGGGAGAAGTTATTTCTGCACAAACACCAAATAAGGGCTAAAACATTGATCAAATTATAGTTTCTTGTATTGTTATCTAGTTACAATACAAATGGGATCATAATAATAGATCATATCAACCATTTTTTGGATTGGAGGTGGGATGTTCCTATAGTGAATGTTATTAGTTGTATTTCAATTTGTATTATGATTGGACAATGAACTCTAGAAGATTTTATGGTCTTGATTTCAGAGTTATAGCTACTTAGAACAACTTGACCTTTATCGATTAGGTATTGGATTAAGTTCCTAAGGCTCATGCATTTATTGATCACATGATAATTAATGTGATGGAAGCCACTTTGATCGTTAGGGAAAAACGAAGAAGATTTTTTCTTTATGGGATGGCCTGGTAGGTGGAAGGTCCACCATTTTATCTTTAAGGAGTTGATCTAGGATGGTTGAAGGAAGTTCATCTAGTCGATAGTACTTCTTCCTAGGTTTTGGTTGTTGTGGCTTCCCTAAGATAAGCTTTTGAAGGTTTGTTGCAGCACCAACATTGTTGGTTTGGCATGATTTTATAACTCCATCACCTATAATATGTTTATTCTTGTATCACCCCTTCAAGTGAGAGGAAGATTCACCTTTCTCCTTATGGGATTTGGATTTTAATTGTCCTCTCTTGGTCTCTACTTTCTTATCCATGTTGATGGCATATTTTAAATAATATAGATTAGTCATATCTAAATAGAAGGTCAATTTCGCATTTAGGTTACCTATAAAGATATCTACAAATTCTCTTGATGGAAGAACATATTGGAGTATCCTCACTAGAGCTTATCATATTTCCAATATGTTAGAAAAGTTCTCATATTTAGATTTTTTGAGATGATAGAGATCACTAATCATAACATTTTTCTCAATGTAGATAGATAATTATTTTATAAACATCTCGATAATATCCCTAAATATCTAAAGGAAATACCTCAGGATTTAGTAGTACCATTCCAAGGTGGTGCCACTAAGGCTCTTCAAAAAGATATTGGATAATAATATTCCATCATAAGAAATATCTCTATAATAAGTTCTAAATATTCTAAGATCATTGATGGGGTTTTCCTTCCTTTTAAATACTTGAAACATGAGAGTTTTAAATGTGCAAGAAAATAGGTGACTACCTACAAAGGGATCTAGAGGTTGGTTGCACAAGTCATCATAAGAGTATTTATGACTAGATCAAGATCCTTGGATTATAGTCCTTTATTGTTTCAATAGCTCTAATTGAGAGGTAAGATCTTGAAGTTCGAACGAAACCATATTTGATTGTATAAAAGGAAAATATTGAGATATAGGAGGAAATTGATAATTGATATAATGAGATGATTGATACACTTGGGGGTATGATATTAATATTGGCATTGTATGATTTTCTCCTAAGGTATTTGAAGTGAAAGGGTTAGAAGATGAAGGATGAGAGATTGTGGGATTAGTGTTTTAGATGAAACCCATATTCATGCTTGTGAAATTAGAATGAAGGTTATTAACTTGAGAATAATAAATTGGGACACTTGAGGATACATCTAGGTTAGGAATATAACTTATGTTCACTTAGTAACTAACACAACTCACATTACCTTATAATAATTCTATAAAAGAAGGTGAATAAGAATGATATCCCAAGAAAAATGAGATAATTTTCATTCTAACATCCACAAAGGTTTTGATGATTGGAGGATTAAAATTAATTAAATTAGAAATTGATGTATTAAGGTTTGCACTTAAAGATCCAAATGATGGATCCACTTGATTTAAATACAAAGGATTGATGCTAGGTTATTAGGGAAAATCCAAGAGTGAAATTTCCCTATAAATACACCTAGATCATCATGAGCTTCCTTAAGAAAGGATTCCACAACATCCCTATGCTCTTGCAAAAGGAAAGCCATGTGATCAATAGTTTTAAAAACCAATGTTGTGTGATCATCATGGATAGCAATTAGAGAACCCAAAGGTGGAGAATCCTTGTCTTCTTATTCAAATTTTAGGTTCTCAAAAGTGGTTTGGTCCTCGAGACCTTCCATTGGAGGGTAAGGATTTATGTCCAATTGATGAGAAATACTATGGATTAGGTAGAGTCTCTCATCCATGGTTTTGGAATGAAAGAAGGGTTCAATTAATTAATATTTTTAAGATTTATAGAGGTTATTAAAGAACATAGAGATATTTTAGAAACCTTATATCCCCTTCCCTTTATATATTAAAATTTAACCTATATGCCTCAAGGGTCTCCCTTTATACTAAAGGTTCCTATATACCTAATTCCTCTTTATATACCCATCAATACATGAAAGAAAGCCAATACATGGGTTGTTAACAATATATGGAAGTGATAGATTGAATATGTGGCCAAGATGGTATATGATGGGTAACGGTATGTTTCCTTATAACTCCCACTAGCCCACTACAATATATTCTTTACTAAGCATAAGTACATGTGAGATCCTATGTGGGTGTCTTGTGGCCTAGGCTTGTTATACACCCATATAGCCTAGTAGCTTGTACGATAGTTCCTCAAAATATTGTGATGGCCCTTAGTAGAACTAGTACTTGGTTATGTTCTTGTTATTTAATCTAATCTAAATAAATAAAATTATGTGGTCTTGATTAAGGTTTGGTAAATTTTAGCTTGATTAAGATTTAGCTTGGACAAAGAAGAATCTTGGGACCCACAATGGTGTTCATGTCGATTTCACCAAGATGTGAGAAGGGAAAAATATGAAAATTATCACCAAGAGCCTCCTAGTGACACTTTTTATACTCTCTCCTCTTCTCACTTTGAGAGTAGAGGAAGTTTGTGACCTTAAAGTCTAGTTTTACTGGATTAGTTGAAGAACACCTATGTTTCTCCTAAGATACTTCAATGTCTAAGCTTAGCCCTAATCTATTCCTCATGCACATACAAATATAATAAACAAGGCCTAAAGTTAAAATGAATTTTGATTTTGATAAGAAATAAAATAACAAATTTTCTTTTAAGAAGCAAGGGCACAAGAAGATTCAACAAACAAAGCCTACAATGTAGCTATATATAATTTTGATTAAATGTTGAAGCTTAAATATTAATTTGATCCTCTATATTATTAAGACCAACTATTTATTCCTTTATTTTTTATTTATTTTGTTAATAAATAAAACATAGTTTACACAGACATCAACAAAATCTAAATCCTAGATTCTTAAATAACAAATATTGGGGATAAAAGAACCTAGTTTTACCACAAAGGTAAAATCATTGCTAGCCCACAAAAACATTTTTAGTGCTATCACTTGTTGATGGTGCTATCACTTGATCTATAAAATAGATAAAAAATATATAGTCAATGGTAGAGAGGCATATCTAAGCTATCAAAGGACATTAGACTTCCTTGAAAAATAATCAAGCCCCTGTTTAGATAGACAAAGATGAATAAAATGATACAACGCAAAAAATAAACACCAAGTGGTGAAAGGACCACTGGGTTGTGATAGAACCATTGATGCTTTCACTCAATGTCTGTGCTTTTTCTCTACGTAAACTAGAGAGCGATAACACCACCAACCAATAGTCTAGTGGCACTTTCACTTCTAAGAACAAAATAACAAGATTCAATACAAGATCAACTAAGATTATGATAGCTATGATGAAGGGCCCTAACTTAGGAGTATAGAGGCCTTTTTAAATAATATGAAAACATAGATTTACTTGCTTAATATGGAAAATAAATGATAAAAATAAAATATTGGATCTATGAAAAATTCAATATTAGCTCTAAGTTAATAAAATAAATCTTAAAACTACAAACACAATGAAGATCCAAAAGCAAATAAAGAAAAATAGCATAACCTGAGGCACAAGGTTGTTCTTCCCTTGTAATAAACTTATTGAAATTTTGCTAGCTTGCTTGTTGATTGCACTTGGATGCTTGAATTTTTGGGCTTGTATGCTTGATGCTTTATGATTTCTTGAGAGCTTCTAGACTTGATTGCTTGGAGAGAGACTTGCTTGGATCCTTGCAAGAGTGCTTGAAGAGATATTACAAAGAACAAGAGCTTGAATACTTGCAAAGATGATCTTCACAATATTATGGCAAGATTTTAGCATAAACATACCATGCAAAATAACAAATGCTTGAAGATTTGATAGAATTTTATTACTCTAAAACTCTTGATGAAGTTGTCACCCTAGGTGCTAGTTTTATAGGCAACCATGGCTCCTTGGGAGAAGAACTTAATTGAAAATAACAAGAATACACAAGGTAAGAATTTGAAAAATATATTAAAAAAATATTAGTAGAAGAATATGATAATAGCAATTCTTGGACTTGGTATTATTTGCAAGAGTTGTGGATAAGATTTTGGAAATTTGATTCATTTATGGCAGGCAGCTTGAGAGAGACAAGAAGTCAAATTTCTTGATTTTGGAACATGACATCTGAAAGTCATAAAACTAATGGCACTTTTGCCTCATGACTGTTGGAGATTAAAATGGGCAAGAAAAGGTCAGTTTGCAAAAGCACCACCAGGTCGCAATAACACTGTTGGTGCTATCACTTTTGGATCAATTGGGCATAAGGAATGTTGATTTAGTTTGGATGTTTGAAGGGGTGATTTATGAAGGGATTGGAAAGCTTGAATATTATCTATGCACTCAAAATTGGGTGTCTACATAGACATAGACTAATTATATTTTGCTTATAAATAGGTTGGACAAACAATCATATATTTTATTTTAGTCAACTAGTATAGAAAATCACACTATAGAGTGTGATGTGATGTGAAAATATTTCCATCTATTCATTCTAATGGGTTGAAACTTTTTAAATAGATGTGTATATCAATCTTGTATTGATTTCTTTATCTATTGTATAATTTTAGAATTTAAATTTACATAACATCAAACTTTTATTAAATAAGTTATTTTGAATAACTTGCTTTATTCAAATATTATATTTTATATTATTGTTTTTTTAATTTTAAATTAATTAACTAAATTATATATAAGACTAAAATATTCTTTGCATTTAAACTAGAAATTTAGCATGTCAATGTTTCATTTAAAAATTATAATAAAAATAAAACCTATTGTATGGTATTCCATCAACAAGGGCAACTCCTAGTTCTTTGTCATTACAATTTACAACTATGATAGATATAAGAACATTACATTACATTCTGGATCTTCCTCTAGTATGACTACTCTTAAAGTATAAAATTATTAAAATTTATCATGAAGTACTCTCTAAGACAAAGTACTCTCCAAATCATGTGTTCCAAAATAAAGTGATTATCTTAAATAAATCTCTTCCTATAAAGGGTTTCTTTCATTATATTTAAGGAAAAATTCTACTTTTCCTTAGGTTTGGTATGATAAGTGTGGTATTTAATAATATTTTTTAAAATTAAATAATATATATTTTTTAATTTGGTTAGTGTGAGAAATTTTTAAGATCGATATTGAGGGTTGGGTATTTTCATATTGCTATGACTTTTATTAAGGGGAAATTTGAACTTATTAATAGGGGATTTAACACACAACTACACACACTTCATGGTTTGAACCTTAGATCTCTTGAATAAGATTCAAACCCTGAACCATTTTTTTCAAGTCGTAAACCCTTGTGTTGTCCCTCAAGACAACAAAAATAACATATTACCCATAATAAAAGAATAACTCATAGCTAAACACAATGTACTATGAAGGGCATCCATAGACACCAAAGTAAACTCATTATAAAATGGTTGGTCAAAAGGGTATAAATACCTAAATTACATGTGACCTTAGGAATAACTCATAGCCAAACACAATGTAGTATGGAGGGCATCCATAAACACCAAAGTAAACTCACTATAAAATGGTTGGTCAAAAGGGTATAAATACCTAAATTACATGTGACCTTAGGTCGACATTAAAACAACAACCTTAAGGTTTATTAATTAAAATATTATAATAAACCCACCTATATAAGGTGTACAAGGGCCCATAATACTATACAACAAATATAATACAAAATGTGGTCATGGCCTTGAGTAAAGATTAACACCACATATTTCAACAACAAGATTCATTCTTTCTTAGTTGTGTATTTTGACAATGTGAGGCAAATCATAGTGTCTGCATCAAGTATTAGGATGAATATAATTTGTGATTGTGTTGTATGTTGATGATCTTCTCCTCATAGGAAGTTCAACATCATTAATCTAGAAAATGAAGTCATGGGTTTATGACACTTTTTAAATCATGGATTTGGGTTTCTTTCATTATTTCTTGAGGATTCATATCAAATAGTCACATTCTTGGATTGTCATTTCTTAGCCTAGATTTAAAAAAAAAAAAACAAAAATATAAAATCATGTCGTTGATTTGGAACCAAATGCTTGTTCTTACAACCTTTACAATAAAAAGAAATGTGGTGTGGAGATTCTAGCACAAGACCCAAACAAAAATCTAAAATTATCCTATGCTTCCTTGATCTAAACCTATCATCAATGTTTCTATGAGTACCATTAAAATAATGTCCATATACACTCCAAACATCCTCCTTCATCCCTAAAGAATCAAGAAAAAAGTTATTTTGAAAAATAATAATTTCAAGGTGTTGACCATGTATGAATGCCAACACTCAATCCATTATTAATTAAAATATGGAGAATCATTCAAATATTGCTTCCACCAACTTTCTTCTCCCAAAACCCTAATCAAAGTGTCGAGGAGGAGTCTTAAGTTAAGATTAAATTTGAGTGTTAATGCTATGACGCAGAATCCATAAAAGCTTAACTAGTGGGAGGGCTCATCATAGGCTTCTATAAAAGCTTAACCAAATAAAAACTAGGACACCCTAGCATTCATGTCCAAATAAAATAAATTGAAGGAACCAAACTAAATCACAAAGTAAAATTTTAATTGAAATCTTTGTCAAATCAATAAACATCTACAAAATTATAATGCAACAAATATCCATGCATTAAAATTAATCGCTTATCATGGGTATGTTTCTTAAGTGCCTTGAGTACATTGTTTGCTATAATAGAACACAAATTTGAATAATGTTTTTTCCATTTGATACACCAAGTATAATATTATTTAAACTATAATAAATAAATAAATTTAATTAATTTATATTATATATTTTTGAATAATTACTTTCTTACATGTATTAATAGCCTTTATTAATTTAATCAAGTGACATTAGCTCAATTGGTTAGATTTCTCAACACTTGTTTTATTTACACTTATTTCATATTTTAATTATATATATATATATATATATATATATATATATATATTTGTTACATAGGAGAGAGTTGGTCACAACCACATTATTTTTAGTAACTCAGGGTTCAAACTACAAGGATTTTGCTTCGTTGTTCTTGACCCGACGTGAAGGGAACCATCGGTCGCTTAGGATTCAAGATATATATTTTCATAAATTTTTGTGTATGAAATAACAAATTTAATTGATACTTTTACATCAAATATTCTAAAAAGTAGATCGACATAACAATTATAATAATCAAATAATTTAAAATTATTCTCAATACTTTGATTTTTTATTTAATCAAATTAATATTCTTATGACAAGATTTATGACAGCAAATTTGATGGGTACTTCTTATATCAGATCTTCTCAAAAGCAGACATGTATAATCATTATTATAATAACAACGAATAATTTAAAATTGTTTGATTGGGTGGGTGTGTGGTGGATGTCTGTTAAATTTTTGTGGATGTCTTTACGAGGGCTCATGGTTGGAAGGAGACTACTCAGCCCTGTGCATTGGTCATAGGGGCTTCTCACACTAACCAAATCAAATATATATATATAAACATTTTTTGGTTTATTATAGGATATGATTTTCATTTGAATTCAAATATTATTTCAATAAGATAATTTATAAACAAATTTTATTTTCTTTAAAAAAATTAGTTAAATTGTGTGTTTATATTCTTCTTCCTCTAGGTCCGAGGTGTAGACCAATTGGTTCATCCAAATCCCATAAGGGGGGCGAAGGTCCAAGGTTCAAATATCGGGCCTCACCGGACTTAATGCTTGTCCCTTTCCTTGTGCTTTTAGCGACGTAAAAGGTTTAAAATTATTGTGGCATGGTGGTTATAGGAGGGGACTGCATGAAGATTTGTGTGGCGGCTTCGGGGCGGATAGCGCAGAATACTATGGCAGCCATAAAAGCTGGACAGCCTGCCCGGATTCGTGGCGGCTACCGATTCCACCATGTAAATTCAAAAAAAAAAATTATTCTTCTTCCTCTAACAAGTTATTTTAATTCATTGATCACCCCTCCTTGGTAATGTCCTTCCTAGTTTTGTCTAGTGGAATATGACCAATCAACACTCAAACACATTCAAATACAAGTTAGTTTATTTAAGATATTTTCATTAAATTTAATTATAAAAATAAAATCTATAAATTTGAAAATGTCAAGGTGATAGTGTCATTTCATCAATTATTTTCTATATTTAAATGAAAAAAAATTTGAGATATGATAGGGTTTGGGATTAAATCTTGCTTGTAATAAATTATCTAAAGAGATTGTATACTATGTTTGCAACAATGTGTTGGACAATAAAAATTTATCCAATATTTCTACTATATAAGTTTTTCCAATGCATCTATTATCCAATGTATGTTGAAAGCTTGAAGGAATAACATCCCAAAGGCTATTTAAGTCCATAAATGAAACAAAATCCAACATTGATTTAGACCATCGAGGAGTGTCATCCCTCTTTTCTAAAGTACATTGAATTATGTTGAAGTCGCCCTTATGAATCCATAGATCATAATTATAAATCATTATTGTAGTTGACAAAAATATGTTGTGGTCCTTCCAATATCTTTCAAGAGGAGTAAATATAGTTGGAGCATGTTTATTTACAACCCCACCATTGATATTTACATCTATTTCAAAATAAACCAAAACTTGATGTCTTTTTGCTTCTACAATTGTCCATCCCATTTGTGTTTGTCACATATACTCACAATACCTCTAGAAGCTCCTATAAAACTAGACAATCCTTGATCCTCCACATATTTTTAACCCTTATATTGCTTATAATTTAGTTTTATTTATTGTATTAAAATAAACTTAGGACTATAAAAACCTATTAATATCTTAATAACTCTTTTTTATGGATAATATTCATATCCCTAAATTTCTATTATAGTTTTTTCACCATAATTTTTATTTTTATTTGCAGGCCTAGCCCCACTTCCTATTAATACATGCAATATTTATTTTTGGTCTCCTAAATCAATATCCCTCTTAGATTCCTTTATCTTTTCTCTTGATTTAAAGATATTCCTCTTATTTTTTCATTCCCATCAACACTTTCATCTTCATCAAAGTCTTATATTTTCCCATACTATTCATAAGTAGACTTCTCTTCAAAATGTTTATTTTGACGAGGAGAATTTGAATTGCAAGGAATAACCTCATAAACACTTTCTTCTTTATGTTGCCTAAAAAATCTAATATGCAAGAGTGATCCTCATTTGTAATTTATTTCTTACACTGCCTTGGAAACCCTAATTTTTTGTGGGCCTCCATGCTCATTTCTTTATTATGTTGCTCTTGAAAACCTAAAGTGTAATGGATACACTCTACACTACATTTCAAGAAGATGATTTTACACTACTTAAGGAAATAAATATGATTTACGTGTATTAATCTTGATCTCTTTTTCCTCATTTACTTTAAATTTGCCTCCCTATATTTTTTCACTAGTTAACTCCTTTAAAATTTGAACTTGTACATAGTATTTTCTCTTCTCTTATGTCCTTTTCTTCTTTTAATGGTTGATCTAAGTAAACACATAATGACCTTCATCATTTGATGGGCTTTCTTTACCACTTTTTTTAGAGTGAAAAATCCTTGATTTGATCCAACTTCTATTATGGTTTGATTTCCTTGCTTTATATTAAAGTTTTACTTCATAATCAAAATGTTTTGTCTCTTTCTCCATCAATTTTACTTTGTAATTTATTTTCATGTGTTCAATCTCATAAAATTTATGACATTAAAACTTATTGTTCTTATAATCCACTTATTGATCCCATTCACTTCATTCAAAGTCAATCCTAAGCGATAATGATTTTGAAATATCCATGGCAACACATATCTAAGTAAATACAACATGTCTTTTCTCCTTAGCAGTTGGTCCTTCCTAAATGAACTCCTCTTGTATTCATAATATTATTTTAAACCTCCTTATTGATTAGTTCATATAGAAATCCAAAAAACAAATCCACACAAATTCTTTTAATAGTTTCTGTTTCCGTTAAAAAATTCATTATACAACCTTATATATAATGCACCTATTCCTTTAAACCATGGGTAACCACCCATTATTTTATCCTTGATTTCCAAAATAGAGAAGACGATGATGAAAATTATTTCATAACAAAAGTTATGATATAATTAGAATTCAATCTCCACTTCCATTTGATGCTATTTAGAATCTTCAAAAAGGCTAGTGAGTATTGGTGGAACTTATAGATCAACCTTTATTTTTAAAAACCATTATGCTATGCTTTATCATCTCATCCTTGATAATCACTTATGGTTTAACATCTACTACTAATATATGATTTTCCATAGACTCACTTATCCTCTTGTCCCTAACTAAGGCATTCATACTTCTAGTTAGAACATCCTTACTTTCAATTAGGATTTTCAAAAATGACTTGGATGTCATGCTATCTAACTATTTTTCATAAGAATCCTTTTATTTTTTAAATTTTCAATGGATTTAAAATAAGAAAAGTTGTCGCTCTTAACTTGCTCGAACTCACAACACTTGCTTTATAAAACAAAAAAAGGTTAAGCTTGTTTGTCACTCACACTCGAAAGATAATAATATATGAAATAAGGATGATTAGATTCTACAAAAAAAAATTACATATTATCTATTTATATAAATTAACATATAATTAACATTTTATTTAAAATATATTTTTATAAAAAATATAATATTTCTTTTACAATATTACCTTTATTTATTTATTTTATATTTAAAATATATTACCATTAATTATCAAATAAAAATCATTATTGATTTATTTTTATGTCTTAGCTGCTTAAACTAAATTTTTAAAATAGAGTAGAGATTTCTACTTTTTTGTTCCTTCTACAAAGTAGAGCAAAACTTCAAGATTGTTGTGGATGGTGCTTTTTTATTCTTTCTATCAAATACATCAAATTTTCTTTATTCCAACTCAAAAGGAATAGGTTGGTTGGTAGTGGTCTAGTACTTATCCATGGACTGCCCTAGTTCAATTCCCTAAATAATCAAAAATCTCATTGACCTTATCTTTACCTAGTTAGCTAAGGTTAATTCCAAAAAAACTAAAAAACCATTTATCCATTTTCCTTCTTTGCTTCTATTCCTTCTTCAAAGCACATCCAATTTCTCCTAGGTTCACAATGAAGTAATTAAATTGGTCTTGTATTATGTTATATAATAAGTTTTTTTAAATCAATTTAATTAGTAATATTCAGGGTTATGCATAGCGGCTATTTATAGCCAATTGGCTAAAATTAGAATTTTCAAAATTTGGAATTGGCTAATATTTGGGACCCTTGACCAAGGCCCATTAGCCAAAAAAAATTGGGTGAAATTTTTTTGGGGGGGTCAATTCGCCCCAATTTTATAATAATTTGACCATTTTAAGTTTAAATTTCCAACATTACCCCTAATAATAGTTAACCTTCTACATGCGTATGGACACTATTCACCTAGATTTTGAAACTGATTTGCCAATTTTTTATAAATACATTTTGGGGTTGATCCCTTACGCATAACCCTGGTAATATTTGAAATAAGTGTTTTAATTAACTTTTTTTTTATTTGGTCAGTGTGAGAAATCCATACGACCAATGCACAGGGTTGAGCAGTCTCCTCCCAACCATGATCCCTCGTAAATTCGAGAGCTATGCTTATCAATAGATAATTTAACATATAGCCATCACACACACACCCCCTCTCACACTTGTCCACCTCATGGTTTGAACCTTGGACCTCCCAAAAAAGAACCAAAGCATGAACCATTAAATTGTCCCCCTAGGTTAAAACCTTAATTAAGGCAAATTGTTCCCCGTATCCCTTGGGAACCAGGACTTCCCATTCCATGGGGTCTATCCCATCCGAGTATACCCCTCAAGCTAGTCGAGGTATTTTTTTAGTATCTGCTACAGGTCACCAAACTTGAAACCTAGACCTCCTTCTGAGGATTAAGGGAACTTGCTAGTAAGGTACTTGGTGTGGATAAAACCTTAATAAGAAAAATTGTTCCTCGTATCCCCTCAGGACCAGGACTTTCCATTCCACATGACCTATTGACGGAGCACTGGGAACCCACACTTCAACGGACTGGCTTTTTCATTAAAATTAAAAAAAATTTACAAGCTTGAATGCAACAGCCCGCAGGCTTACAATGGCCGAGTTCGGCTCTAGTCTATCTCTCTGTTCTACTACTATGTTCTCCGGTCCGCCGTCCGCACTAATACAAAAATTTGGGTCTTTAATGAGGTCCCGGTCCTCCCGGTGATCAATGCTCCCACAAAACAAGATTTTCCAGTTTGAATTTTCCCTCCTTCCCGAGTTTTCAAAATTTGTCATTAATGACAATCTCTGCCCGATCTATCCCTGAGCTTGTATTAATGGCCTCCTTGACCTACACCACCGTCTAAGTCTCGTTGTTCCTCTGCATTGGTCTCCTTCATAATGGCCATTGCCTGCGTCTATTTTAATGTCCGTACCTGTTACTTTGCCAACAATACATAAATACGTGGCCGTGGCCCTCATCTCATTTTAACACACGTAGTTGTCCGCATGTAAAACTGGCCATGCCTTCTCTCCGATGTAATAAATTGGGAACACGCGCCCTACACAATTGTCAAGTCACTCGTGGCCGTCCACGTGTCAAACTCGGTCGCTCGTCATTTACCCTTGGTCTTGTTCTCTAACTCTCTTTGAATTTCACCACTATCGGAATATCGGCCATGTGTCGGCCTTCACGACCGCCACGTGTCGCCCTTTTATTGGCCGCGATATCGCGACCAACTGCCTCCATGCCTTCGTCTTCAATTTTAAGTCGCGCGACTTTACTCCATGTGGCAGCTTCTAATTGGCCGCGACATCGCGACATGTCACGATATCGCGACCCCCCACGCCTTCGGACCTCCGTAGTCTTCGCGAGCCGCGATACCGCGACATGTCGCAATATCGCGACATGTCGCGGTATCGCGACCCCCATGCCTTCGAACATCAGCAATCAAAACAGACCGCGATATCGCAACATGTCACGATATCGCGACATGTCGCGATATCACGACATGTCGCGGTATCGCGCCCCCCCGCGCCTCAGCCTTTGCTTTGCGCAAAACTGTTGCGATATCACGACGATTTTGGCCCTCGCCCACTACTCGCCTTCGGAGCCACGATTTCACGACATGTCGCGATTTCGCGGCTCCCCTCCCCAACTTGTCTTAAAACACTTATGCCTTCCCTTTGCTCATAAAACTTCAAAAATAAAACAAGTGCTAGGAACTTAGAAAATTTTAAGAACATTTCTGGAAAATGCAAGATTGCTTCATCCCCACCGGATGCTCCTGCATCAGACACCCCGGGTAAGAAGGAGAAGTGACCTTCACTTCTACGTTGTTCGGGCTGCGTCCCTTGCAATATCTCCGAACATTCATCAACCTTTATATCCGGCTCAAATCCTGCTTCTTGGCAAAGTTTTCTGCCCTCTACCAGGCAAATTCTGGCATTACTACACACCTTATCATCTTCGGTCTGCAATGGCTTCAACTTGCGCCGCATTCCATCTTTCACCAAGGAATAAGTATTTGCACGGCCATCATGCACTACACTCCGATCAAACTGCCATGGCTTGCCCAATAGCAAATGGCATGCATCCATAGGGAATACATCACACAGGACTTCATCCCGGTATCTCCCAATCTGGAACGTGACTAAACACTGTTCTCGGACCCAAGCTCGGTGGTCCTTCCGCAACCACGCAATCTGATATGGATGCGGGTGTCTCCTCTCCAACTGCAACTTAGTAACCATCTCCTCGGAAACCAAGTTGTTTGTACTCCCATTGTCAATAATGACATTACAGACTTTGCCCGCACTTTTGCATCGGGTGCGGAACAGGCTTCTCCTTTGCTCAGACTGGTCTTCTTCCACTAGCATGGTCCTTCTCACAATCATGGCTTCTCCCTTTTCAGCTTCTTCAGAATGTTCTGAATCAGCATCTTCAACTGCCACAACTGCTCTGGCGGGACCCACCGGTTTCTTGTTCGTATTTTCCCGATGTTGTGGACACTCGAATGCACGATGCCCTTCTTCACCACAATGGAAACATGTTCCACGAAATATTCCTCTTCCATACCCGCGTCCAGATCTACCTCTTCCTCTCGGGTAGTTATCATTCTGAACTTGCGGTTTTGGGTCTTCCTCTTCTTCTTTCTGACCTCAGCTGCTGCTCTCTTCTTCCTTCTTCTCTTCCTTTCCTTCTTTCTTTCCACCGTTCTTTCCTCCCGGTTCTTTCACTTTTGGCTTGCTTTCAAACCTTCGGTTCAATTTTCCTTCAACCTTTAAAGCAAACTGGTAAGCGTCTTCGATGGTGCTTACCCGAACCAAGCTCAACTCCTCCTGCACACTCGATCTCAACCCATTAATGTAACGGGCCACTTTTTCCTTGCTGGCTTCTAAGTGTCCGGTTCTGATGGAAATTTTATAAAAATCCTTCGTATATTCTTGAACTGTTCTGTTCATCTGCCTCAAGATTTGCATTTTACGTAACAGATCCAGCTCATAGTCAACAGGGATGAACTGTCTTTTTAATTTCTCCACCATTCTGTCCCACCTGGTAATCTGTTCTTTTCCTCTTCGCTTTCTCTCCATTGTACCCCCTTCCACCAAATGCTAGCATGACCCTTCAGTCGGGTCTTAGCAAATTTGACCCGGTTAGGGTCTTCAACTTCTTCGTATTCGAAGTATTCTTCTAATTCATTCACCCAGTCTATCAATTCCTCTGGGTTCAAGTTCTCGAAATACGTGGGAACCTCTAACTTCGGCCTCTTCCCGATCTGGGATATGGCCTTGTATAGTCGGGCCTGTGCCGGGTCTACATCTTCTGCTTCTTCCTCAGACTGTTCTTCCTCTTCAACTTCATCTTCACTTTCCTCTTCCCCTCCGGGTTCGCACCTTCTACGTAACTCTGCTTGCAAGGCCTGGACTTGCCGCTGCAATGCCCGAAAATATTTCGCTGCCATGCCTCTTCCACCCATCGGGTTTCTTCTCGGAGGCATCTTCACCTGAACTCAAGCCCTCCCACACGTCCTGGTACAACTGCCTCTCTCTTTCGATGATTTGTTGTATGCTCAGGAGCTACGGGCTCTGATACCACTGACAGAGCACCGGGAACCCACACTTCAATGAACTGGCCTTTTCATTAAAATTAAAAAAAATTTACAAGCTTGAATGCAACAGTCCGTAGGCTTACAATGGCCGAGTTCGGCTCTGGTCTATCTCTCTGTTCTACTGCTTTGTTCTCCGGTCCGCCGTCCGCACTAATACAAAAATTCGGGTCTTTAACGAGGTCCCGGTCCTCCCGGCGATCAATGCTCCCACCAAACAAGATTTTCCAATTTGAATTTTCCCTCCTTCCCGGGTTTTCAAAATTTGTCATTAATGATAATCTCTGCTCGATCTATCCCTGAGCTTGTATTAATGGCCTCCTTGACCTGCACCGTCGTCTAAGTCCCGTTGTTCCTCTGCGTTGGTCTCCTTCATAATGGCCATTGCCTGCGTCTGTTTTAATGTCCGTACCTATTACTTTGCCAACAATACATAAATACGTGGTCGTGGCCCTCATCTCATTTTAACACACGTAGTTGTCCGCATGTAAAACTGGCCATGCCTTCTCTCCGACGTAATAAATTGGGAACACGCGCCCTGCACAATTGTCAAGTCACTCGTGGCCGTCCACGTGTCAAACTCGGCCGCTCGTCATTTACCCTTGGTCTTGTTCTCTAACTCTCTTTGACTTTCACCACTATCGAAATACCGGCCACGTGTCGGCCTTCACGACCGCCACGTGTCGCCCCTTTACTGGCCGCGATATCGCGACCATCTGCCTCCATGCCTTCGTCTTCAATTTTAAGTCGCGCGACTTTACTCCACGTGGCAGCTTCTAATTTGCCGCGACATGTCGCGATATCGTGACCCCCCACGCCTTCGGACCTCCGCAGTCTTCGCGAGCCGCGATACCGCGACATGTCATGATATCGCGACATGTCGCGGTATTGCGACCCCCCCATGCCTTCGAACATCAGCAATCAAAACGGGCCGCGATATCGCGACATGTCACGGTATCGCGGCCCCCCGCGCCTCAGCCTTTGCTTTGCGCAAAACTGTCGTGATATCGCGACGGTTTTGGCCCTCGCCCACTACTCGCCTTCGGAGCCACGATTTCGTGACATGTCGCGATTTCGCGGCTCCCCTCCCCAACCTATCTTAAAACACTTCTGCCTTCCCTTTGCTCATAAAACTTCAAAAATAAAACAAGTGCTAGGAACTTAGAAAATTTTAAGAACATTTCTGGAAAATGCAAGATTGCTTCATCCCCACCGGATGCTCCTGCATCACCTATCCCATCCGGGTATACCCCTCAGGCTAGTCGGGGTTTTTTTCTTGTATTCTAAGGAGGCTGTCAGTCTTTAACCTCAAACCTCCTTTCGAGGATTGAGCGAACTTGCTAGGAAGGTACCTAGTGCAGATTAAACCTTAATTAAGGAAAATCATTCCCCGTATCCCTTGGGTGTCAGGAATTTCCATTCCATGGGGCTTGTCCCATTCGGGTATACCTCTCATGCTAGCTGGGGGGTTTTTTGGTATCCAACACAAATCACTAGGCTTAAACCCTGGATCTCCTTCAGAGGATTGAGGGAACTTTCCAATAAGGTACCTAGTGTGGATTAAAACTTTTGTTAAGAAAAATTGTTCCATATATCCCCTAGGGCTAGGACTTTTCATTCCATGGGGTTTGTCCCATATGGATGAACCCCTTAGGCTAGCCAAAGATTTTTTTTGTATTAGATGTAGGTCGTTAGGCTTGAACCTTGGACCTCGTTTAGAGGATTGGGGGAACTTGTCAGTGAGGTACCTGGTGCAAATAAAACCTTAAGGAAAATTGTTTCCTGTATCCCCTTGGGACCAGGACTTTTCATTCCATGGGACTTGTCCCATCCGAGTATACCCCTTAGGCTATCTGAGTTTTTTTTGGTATTTGGCACAGGCTGCCAGGCTTGAACCTCAAACGTCCTTTTGAGGATTGAGAGAACTTGCTAATAAAGTATCTGGTGTGGATAAAACCTTAATTAAGGAAAACCATTCCTCGTATCCCTTAAGGCCAGAACTTTTCATTCCACAGGGCCTGTCCCATCTGAGTATACCCCTCAGGCTAGCCAAAGGGTTTTTTGGTATTTGACGCAGGCCACTAGGCTTGAACCTCGAACCTCCTTTCGAGGATTGAGGGAACTTACCAGTAAGGTACCTAGTGCGGATTAAAATCTTAATTAAGGAAAATTATTCCCTGTATCCCTTGGGGATTAAGACTTTCCATTCCACGGGGCCTATCCCATCCAGGTATACCCCTCAAGCTAGTTGAAGGGTTTTTTTAGTATCTAGCGCATGTCGCCAAGATTGAACCTCAAACCTCCTTCAGAGGATTAAGAAAACTTTCCAGTAAGGTACCTAGTGTGAATTAAACCTTAATTAAGAAAAATTGTTCCCCATATCCCTTGGGGACCAGGACTTTTCGTTCCACGGGGCTTGTCTCATCAGGCTAGCTGGGTGGTTTTTTTGGTATCCGACGTAGGCCAGGCTTGAACCTTGGATCTCTTTTAGAGGATTGAGGGAACTTTCCAGTAAGGTACTTGGTGCAAAAATCTTAATTAAGGAAAATTATTTCCCGTATCCCCTAAGGGCTAGGAATTTTTGTTCCACAGGACCTATCCCATTCGAGTATACCCCTCAAGCTAGTCAAGAGGGTTTTTTGATATTTGGTGCAAGTCGCCAGGCTTGAACCCCAGACCTCCTTTAGAGGATTGAGGGAACTTACCAGTAAGGTACCTGGTGCGAATAAAATCTTTGTTAAGGAAAACCTTTCCTTGTGTCCCTTGGAGACCAGGAATGTTTTGTTCCACAGGGCTTGTCCCATCCGGGTGAACCCCTTAGGCTAGCCGGGTTTTTTTGTATCTAGTGTAGGCCATTAGGCTTGAACCCTAGACCACTTTTAGAGATTTGAGGGAACTTTCCAGTGAGGTACTTGGTGTGGATAAAACCTTTAAAAAATTATTTCCTATATCCTTTGGGGGCTAGGACTTTTCGTTCCACAGAGTCTGTCCCATTCGGGTCTACCCGTCAGGTTAGCTGGGAGGGGTTTTTTGGTATTTGACATAGGCCACCAGGCTTGAACCCTGAACCTCCTTTCGAGGATTGAGGGAACTTTCCAGTAAGGTACATGATGCGGATTTTAAAACCTTTGTTAAGGAAAATCGTTCCCCGTATCCCCTAGGGATCAGGACTTTTCATTCCATAGGGTCTGTCCCATCCGGGTGAACCCCTCAGGTTAGTCAGGTTTTTTTTGAATCCGGTGTAGGCTGCAAGACTAGAACCTTGGACCTCTTTTCTTGTTATCTTAACAAAAAACTGTTTGGGGGAAGGGAGTGGAAGGAGAGTCCCAAAATGACCTTCACATGTAACCATGGGCAAGTAGAGAGCAATTTCAAATCTTAAATTGTAAATTGTTCGTTTGAAGATATCTACAAAATAAATTCTTTTAATTCAAAGTTTATAGAGAATATTTGATACTTACCTACATCCACAAAAATGGCAACGTACCTCACTCTCCAAACCTTGTTACCTCTCTCATCTCTAAAATGTTAATTTAAATGATTATAAGTTTTATATTTATCTGAAAGAACTATGATTTAAAATTTAGAAACATCTATCACATTTAAAATATAATAAAACTTTAAACACCCACCTAATATAAAAATAATAACATATGGTTTTGGGCAAACAATTGAATTTGGACACTCACACATAAAAAGTATTGAAATAAAATTAAATGATTTTAATTACATTTATAAGACTAAATAAATTTATGAAATCAAGATTTTTAATATAAAAGAGAGTATGGTATACAACTTACTTCCTACCTCTATCCAAATCTTTTCTTGTTGTCTTTAAAAAAAATTGTTTGGGAGAAGGGGTGGAGGGAGAGTCCCAAAAGGGCCTTCACATTTAACCATGGGCAAGTAGAGAGCAATTTCAAATCTTGATTTGTAAATTGTTCGTTAGAAGTTCTCTACAAAATAAATACTTTTAATTCAAAGTTTATAGAGAAGATTTGATACTTACCTGCATGCACAAAAATTGCGACGTATCTCACTCTCCAAACATTGTTACCTCTCTCATCTCTAAAATATTAATTTAAAGGATTATAAGTTTTATATTAATTTGAAAGAACTATGATTTAAAATTTAGAAACATCTATCACATTTAAAATATAATAAAACTTTAAACACCCACCTATTATAAAGATAATAGCATATGGTTAATATGGTTTTAGGCAAACAATTCACTTTGAACACTCACACATAAAAAGTATTGAAATAAAATAAAATGATTTTAATTACATTTAGGAGACCAAAATAATTTATGAAATCAAGAGTTTTATTATAAAAGAGAGTATGGTATACAACTTACTTCCTTTTGGATTCAAACAATGGATTTTCTCTTCAAAGTTTTAAATTTTAACGATAATTAAGAAAAAAATTGTTTAATAAAGATTTTTTTTTTGAGTTTACATGGTAGAATTGATAGTCCACAGATGATTCGGGCATGCTATCTGTCTTTTATGGCCGTCATAGTATCATGTGCTACCTCAAAAGTTGCCATACAGTACTCGTGTAATCGACTTCTATAATCACCATGCTACAATCATTTTAAACCTTTTACATCGTTGAAAACATCACGAAAGAGACAAGCGTTCAATTCGACGATACCCACAATTTGAACCTTGTACCTCAGCCCCCTTACAGTGAAAGAACCATTTGGTCTCCACTAATTTAATAAAATTAAAAAACTCAACATCCAATTATTATTTTTTAAAATGTAATTTTTTTATTATTAATTTTGATAAAAATTTCTTATTATTTTCCATTCTCAATTCTTAAAAAAAAATTCAACTTTAAACCAAAATACAAACCAAACTACACAAATATAAAAACAACCCTTACCATGAACATTCCAAACGGAAGAGGGTCTTAAAACCAAAATACAAACCAAACTACAAAAATATAAAAACAACCCTCACCATGAACATTCAAAACGAAAGAGGGTTGTGAACTATTGTCCACAAATATCTTTCTTATGGCCCACTTAATTAACTCAGACCCATCTTGGTGGGCAGTGACTTCTCTTTCGCGTGCGCTCCGAATAGAGTCCACACTATGATTTTTAACGTCTAATCAAAAGTTTTGTCGTGGCCTTGAATGATTCCAACGATAGAGGTATGGCTGAGTCCACACAATGATTTTTAATGTCTAATCAATTTGGTGGCCTTGAATGATCCCAATGATAAGAGGTATAGCTGAATCCGCACAATGATTTATAACATGTAATCGAAAGTCTTTTGGTGGCCTTGAATGATGTATAGCTCTCTCATTTGCCTAGAATGTCTTCACTTCAACCTACATGTCATTTTTATATTTATTTATTTTGTTAAACGAAGTTATAATCCACAATTATTTGTGGCCCATATTCACGTTCTTATTTATATGAAGTCGGTTTAAGTATACGACCATTTAACGATATTTTTTTTTTTTTTTTACAAAAACGTTTACAAATTACATCAACAACCACCTTTAAGGGGTTTGATCATAAGATCACTTAAAAAACCACCACCATTTTTAACCACTAGAACAACTAGCTGTCGACTATTTATGTTCTTATTTATTTTGTGACCCATTTTAACCATATTCAAGTTCTTATTTATTGTTTTTTAGTAGTACATTCAATTAAATGTTTTGGGTTAGATTGTAATTTTTATTTAGTATTTTTTTTTAACCACTAGAATAACTGGCTGTGGACTATTTACGTTCTTATTTATTTTGTGGCCCATTTTAACCATATTCAAGTTCTTATTTATTGTTTTTAGTAGTACATTCAATTAAATGTTTTGGGTTAGATTGTAATTTTTATTTAGTATTTTTTTAGTTATATAAAATATATGATTACAATTATATTATTTTTATCAATTAAATAGTTTAAACTATGGAATCTATTTCCACCAAACTTATTCCACCTACTTATTGACAACCGGACCACCCTTCACTTAAAATTCTTAGCACCCACTTAAAAGATTTAAGTCACAACCAAAACAAAATTACATGTGACATACTCTCTCCTTATAGTCCTTTCTCTTTATCATTCGTCTAAGCTTTTTCTCACATTCTTGCTTGGCTCTCTCTGCATTGCTTGCTTATTCTCCATCTCTGCATTGGTTGCTTATTCTAAATTTGTTGAAATGGGAAAACAAAGAAAACTTACAGATTTTTTTCCTCAATTTGCTCTAATGGAAAAAAAAGGAAAATTACAGATTTTCCGAATGCAGACATGGAGGGCTGTTCAAGTACCAGCGCCGAGACCTTCAAGCATTACGAGCCTTCCCCAGCACAGCACCATAAAAAATATCATGTATTCCTGAGCTTCCGAGGTACGGACGTCAGGAATACTCTCGTTGATCACCTCTTCAACTCCCTCTCCACTGCAGGATTTCATGTCTTCCCCGACACGGAGAAATTAGAAAAGGGAAAGAATATTGAGGTCAGCCTGGGAGACGCTATTAGAAATTCCACCGTCCACATACCCATATTTTCTGCTAATTATGCCAGCTCCGCGGGTGCCTCGACGAGCTCTCCCTTATCTGGACCTGCAAATCCACGTGTCCGGGGGCTACAATAATCCCCTTGTTTTACAATAACAATGTGCAACCTTCAGATGTGAGGTACCCTGATAAGATAGGCTCGTATGCTAAGGCATTTCAAGAGCATAGGGAAAAGGAAATGGATGTGTGGAGGGAGGCGTTGCATCAAGTATCTCTTCTCTCTGGCTGGTCCCTCGCAGCCTTTCCATCTACACTTTTGTGTTTTGCATTGTTTGGTTGTAAATATTCAGCTTGAAGCTATTTGAAACATATCAAGCTCTTGAGTGTTTTTATATACAATGAACAACTGTAACGGACTGACTCGCCAAACTGGTCGGAACATGCATCTACCAACACAGTTTGACGTGCTGTAACGCATTATTACTTGTCATAAATTATATTCCATGACCTTTTAAATTCCAAATTGAGTAGATAGAATGGTTTGTGTAGAATAGAAGTACTGGAAAAGTTAATTTTTATGGTTTTTTTTTTTTATTTGAGTTATTGGGCATCGTGTGTGCAGCTACGAAGGTAGGCTTGTCAAGCAGGTTGTTATGGATCTTCTCAAAACGTTGGACATTAATTATCTAGATGTTCCCAAACACCTGAAGGGGCTGTCAGATCCTATCAAGGAGGTGACAACTTTGTTGGAATGGAATGACCATTATCGTCCTGTGCTGGGTGTTGGCATTTGGGGTATGGGGGGTTTGGGTAAGACCACCCTAGCGGAAGCTGTTTATAATAATATTCGTCATAAGTTCGAAGCATCCTGTTTTGTATCTGATGTTCGAGCCTTGGCGAAGAACTCTGTTAAAGGCCTTTTGAAATTACAAAAGCAGATTCTTCGGGACCTGGCGAAGGTTGATGAATCAACCTTGAAGAAGTTGAATAGCGTTCCCAATGCCAAAATTCGAATGGAAAATTGTTTAAGATCCATAAAAGCATTAGTCATTTTGGACGATGTTGATGACGAGGAACAGTTAGATGCTTTGGTTGGAGATGTCAATGGTTATTGGTTTGGAGCAGGAAGTAGAATCATTATTACCACCAGGTATTGAAACGTAAGGCTCCTGTGATGCAATATGCCAGAAAGGACCTGATTCAAAAGAAGGTTTGGAATTATTTAGTTGGCACGCTTTCATGAGGACCGGCCCAGCTGAAGGCTACGAAGATATTACAAAAAAAATTGTAGATGCATGTCAAGGTCTCCCTCTGTCATTGAAAGTTGTGAGGGCACGTCTATACGGTGAATAAAAGCCTTGAAACCTGGAGGGAGGCCCTGACAAATTTGCTAAAAAATCACAAAGAAGT
The DNA here is from genome assembly GCA_028583015.1 of Wollemia nobilis. NCBI lineage: Eukaryota > Viridiplantae > Streptophyta > Pinopsida > Araucariales > Araucariaceae > Wollemia > Wollemia nobilis. The sequence goes on from JAQPPZ010003618.1 coordinate 659,568, forward strand.
GTATGATACTCTCAAAATTAGCTATGATCCTCTTTCTTGTAAAGAGAAGCGCATGTTTTTGGACATTGCGTGCTTCTTTCTTGGTCCCTTGTCTCTCCCTTGTCCTACAGAGGAAAGTTCTTTCCCTATAGATAATAGTCATAGATATGATATGGAATTTTATGTTAAACTCTGGGAAGCTTTAGAACGTCGCGCCCCACGTACATGTCTTAGAAATCTTGAAATGAAGTCCCTTATTAGAATTAATTATGATAGGTATTTTACGTATGAAAGGTATCATAGTGGTTATTCAATTTTTTTTTTTTGGATGCAGGACCATATAAGGGACCTGGGAAGACAAATAATCGAAGAGTCGGCCCCGAGCAACCCAGCCGAACGGAGTAGATTCCGGCGCCATAAGGATTTAGTTAACTCGATGGTAATATTTTACCATTTTAATATTTAAGTTTTCTTTTATTCAATCAAACTTAGAGGGGATGCCACGTGATGAAATGTGCAATGATCAGATTCTTCAAACGTGGAAGGACTGGTGTTGGACTTCAGGTCTTCACCAAACACATTCAGGGAATGCCAAACGTGGAAGGACTGGTGTTGGACTTCAGGTCTTCACCAAACACATTGTTCGCCATATCCTTGGCCATTAATGCCGAATTTGAAATTCATGTTTACGTATAGGAGTGACCTATGTCAAGAAGGGCATACAAATTTACCACCAAATCTAGTATATTTGGGTCTGTGGAGATGTCAATTGCAGGAGGCTGAATCGGCTTCAAAGACACAGCCTATTTCCTTTTGTTTGCCAAAAACAATAGGTGAACTCAGGTCTCTGCGCTTCCTTGATATGACTGGCACTAGCATCTACCATCTTCCCAATGAAGTTGGAGAACTATTCAATCTGGAAGAGTTATATTTGTCTAGCAGTAAGCTAAGAGAGCTTTCTCAAAGTTTTGCCAAGCTTATCAAGTGTCGAAAATAGAAAATAACCAAGATCATAGACAACCTTGTTAGAGGCACTTCAAACGCAGACAGACAGAGGCAGAAAACAATATTATTATTAAACAACAGATTCAGAATACAAACAGCTCTGCTGAGCATACAGATGCGGAATTCACCGCCGAATGCAGAATGATCTGCCGAATGCGGAGTACACCCCGAATCGCCTGCACTGCTGATGTACAGGGAACCTAGTGCTGTCGTACACAGATTGCCAAATAAAGACCCAAGAGCAGGCATTTATAGAACTTCTCCAGAGGCACAGACTGATGGCGGGAATCTCTAGGCCAACTGGAGCTTACCTGCTGCATTAAATCTGCACCAACTTCTTTTGCCATAGGATCAGATGACAGGACACTGGAGGCGGCGAAAATGCGTGCGGAATGTCGTGTCCCCAAGTCAGACATGAACGCCCGAAATTTAGATTAAAATAATTTCCTAAATTCCAGCTACAATAAAATAATTTGTTATGCCTCTCACAGGAGGTTACAAGCAAATCACCAACGCCGGGAGTCGGAGAAAAAACACCATCACATACGGAAGGCGCAGTCTTCTGCAGCGAGGTCGGGAGATGTTGCGCCCTTCTAAAGGAAGAATTTTAAGTTGCGTTTGATTTTTGAATCCTCCCGAGTGCGCTGAGGAGCCCTGCGACATCGGGCTGCGTGGACGGAAATTTGCGTGGACGGAAATTTGCCCCGCCCGACTGCCAAAGGGCTTCGATTGGTCAAAGTTGCCCCGTCCGACTGCGCAGCCGAGCGGCAACAAAAAACTTAAAAAAAAAATCCTAAGAAAAGTCACTGCTCCTTGCGCGACTGCGGGCAGATGGGTTCGGTCAACGTTCGACTGCGTAGGTCAAAGAGTGAACAATCCGACTGTGCTGCGCAGTCGGGCGGATGACAAGGGACTTAGCGAAGATTGTGGCTGACAAATCTCCATGTGCCCCAGTATTACGTAGACAATTATAAACATCTTCCAAATGCCTTATATTTCCATTTGCCAAAACAGGAATCCTCACTGCCTTCTTCACAGCACTGATCACAGCCCAATCTGCTCGGATGCTCCCATATTTCTGATCTCTAGTTCGTCCATGCACGGCAAGCAGAGAACAGCCTGCAGCCTTAAACATTTTTGCATAGACAATGGTGTCCACAAGCATCGAAAATATCAGAATCTCGTTTGGCAATACGTTGTGGGCACCCCAAATTGACATCTAAGGTTGAGCAATCCTAGCTGCTGCCAATAATTTTTTAGGATCATTTGCACAAAACTTCACAAACAAAGGGCGATCAACCTTACATGAACTTGTTTCCTCTAATGTCGACGTCGATGAGGGGATCCGGGAACCACTCGGACTTGAATATTATGGGATCCGACCATAGGTGAGGATAGAATGATATGGCCGCAGTATAGAACTCCACATTTGCCTTGGCAGGGATGTCGTATCCACGGAGCTTACAGTCCTGCGTGATGGCGTGAGAAAGAACGAAATGCCCCAGGGGATTGTTGTCGCAGAGTTTCCTTCACCACTGCATTCAAAGAGAGGCACGTCACAGCCGCCCTCGGAGATATCCATGGCTTATCTTCCTGCAGCCTTCCATGACCTCTGACTGCTGATCTCTGTCTTCGATACCATGTCGAAAATAGAAAATAACCAAGATCATAGACAACTTCGTTAGAGGCATTTCAAACGCAGACAGACAAAGGCAGAAAACAATATTATTATTAAACAACAGATTCAGAATACAAACTGTTGAGCATACAAATGCAGAATACACCACCTGCGAAATTCACTGCCGAATGCAGAATGATCTGTCGAATGCGGAATATACCGTCGAATCGCCTGCACTGCTGGTGTGTAGGGAACCTAGTGCTACTGCACCCAGATTGCCAAATGAGGACCCAAGAGCAGGCATTTATAGAACTCTCCAGAGGCACAGGCTGGTGGCAGGAATCTCTAGGCGGGAATCTTTAGGCCAGCTGGAGCTTACCTGCTACATTAAATCTACACCAACTTCTTTTGCCATAGGATCAGATGACAGGACACTGGAGGCAGCGAAAACGCGTGCGGAATGTCGTGTCCCCAAGTCAGACATGAACGCCCAGAATTTAGATTAAAATAATTTCCAACATTGACATGAGTTACAATCATATAAGCAGTTTTCCTGCAAATTTTCATCTTCCAAGTAGTCTCACTGAATTCCATCTCAGAAACTTTTACAAGCTACAAGAAGTGTCGAGCATATCTCATTTGAAAAAAATGGAGGTCCTTGATCTCTCTGGCTGCACAAGTCTCACATAACTTTCGTCGTTGGACTTCATGCATTCTCTAAGAGACCTCAATCTCGGTTGATGTGTGGAGCTTCAGGTATTTCCTGCCCTTCCAAATACTCTTAGTGGTCTCGATCTCAATAGTTGTTGCAAGTTGCAAGAAGTTTCCAACATTTCTCATCTGAAAACATTGGAGGTCCTTAATATTTGTGGTTGCAGAAGTATCACAGAACTTCCGTCGTTGGACTTCATGCATTCTTTAAACTTCCTCAAACTATGGGACTATATGGAGCTTTAGGCATTGCCTGCCCTTCCGGATACTCTCAGTCGTCTCAATCTCAATGGTTGTTGCAAGCTGCAAGAAGTGTCCAACATTTCTCATCTGAAAACATTGGAGGACCTTGATCTCTCTGGGTGCACAAGTCTCACAAAACTTTCGTCGTTGAACTTCATCCATTCTTTAAGAGACCTCCGACTAGGAGACACAAACCTAGCGGGCTATTGGGGGCTTCAAGCATTGCCTTCCCTTTCGGATACTCTCAGTCGTCTCAATCTTCGTGGCTGTTGCGGGCTGCAAGAAGTGTCCAGCATTTCTCATCTAAAAAAATTGGAGGTCCTTGATCTTTCTGGGTGCGAAAGTCTCACAGAACTTTCGTCGATGGAGTCCATGCATTTTTTAAGAGACCTCCGACTCGAAAACGACCAACGGGGGGACTGTAAGGAGCTTAGGCATTGCCTACCCTTCCAAATATTCTCAGTTACCTCGATCTCTCTTGGTGCACAAGCCTCAGAGAACTTTCGCCGTTGGACTTCATGCATTCTTTAAGAGACCTCAAACTAGGGGGTTGTAAGGAGCTTCAGGCATTGCCTGCCTTTCTAGATACTCTCACTTATCTTAATCTCGATGGTTGTCGCAAGCTGCAAGAAGTGTCCAACATTTCTCATCTAAAAAAATTGGAGGCCCTTGATCTCTCTTGGTGCACAAGTCTCAGATAACTTCCATCGTTGGACTTAATTCATTCTTTAAGAAACCTGAAACTAGAGGGCTGTGAGGAGCTTCAGGCATTGCCTGCCCTTCCGAATACTCTCAGTCGTCTTTGTCTCAAAGGCTGTCACAAGCTGCAAGAAGTGTCCAGCATTTCTCATATGAAAAAAAAAGAGGCCCTTGATCTCTCTGGGTGCAAAAGTCTTACAGAACTTCCGTCGTTGGGCTTCATGCATTCTTTAACAGACCTCCGACTAGGAGACTTTAAATTAGGGAGATGTGAGGAGCTTTAGGCATTGCATGCCCTTCCGGATACTCTCGGTCATCTCTATCTCAATGGCTATCGTAAGCTGCAAGAAGTGTCCAACATTTCTCATCTGAAACAATTGGAGGCCCTTGATCTCTATGGGTGCACAAGTCTCACAGAACTTCCCGTCGTTGGAATTCATGCATTCTTTAAGAGACCTCGAACTAAAGGGCTGTGAGGAGCTTCAAGCATTGTCTGCCCTTCCGTGAAGAAATTTTAATTTTTTTTTTTTGTTTTTCCGTCAAGAGCGATGCCGAAGTCTGGGAGTGCAATGCGAAGGAGGGAGGGCCCGAACTCAGGCTGCGCGTGCACACTCGGGATGCGTTCCCAGGTATTGCGCACTCGGGCTGCGCTTGCACAATCGGGGTGCGCAATCGGGTTGCGCTTGCGAAACTGGCGCAATCGGGTTGCGCTTGGAGGAAAGTGCGCAGTCGGGTTGCACACGAAATATGTGCGCAATCGGGCTGCGCACGAAAAAGAGTGCTAAGTCGGGGAGCGACTGGTCAACGCCCGACTGCGCTGGTCAAAGGCGAAGTCAAGTCGGGAGGACAGCTCCAGACTTAGCCAAATTTCTGGGGAGCGGCTGGTCAACGCCCGACTGTGCTGGTCAAAGGCAACGAAGTCCGACTTCGCTGTGCGATCGGGAGGACAGCTCCAGACTTAGGCAAATTTTTGCCTTGCAAAAAATTTCTTGTCCGGAGGCTTGCACGGCTATAGCGATGTTTTGCCTGGCTTGGCAAGAACTTGACGGGAGGAGAGAAACATCGAATCTGAATGCAATGTTTGGGATCTGAGCTCAAACTTATAGAACCCGAAAGAAAACGCTCTGAGGCGATTGTACAGACAACAACAGATTTTGTGCCGACAAAGATAACCGCAAACCCTACAGATGCCTTAAACAATAGCAAATTTTATTCATATAAGACGAGGGTTACAAAAGTCCTCAACTAAGGAAAAACTAACATCTGCAGACTAAAGCTGCAGGATAAACTGAAAGGGAAAACAAATGTCGAGTCTGCTGCTCGGACATTAAACAGATGAGCTACACTGCTCACTGAAACGATCTCGTCTCGCTACTCTACTATTTCTCCAAATTTCCTCCTGCTCTCCTCTCTCTCCACACTTTGTCTGAAGACCCGAACTGCCTTATATAGCCACGGGGAGAGGAAGATAGAGGTTATCCTCTGACAGGTTTTGACAGACCCTGAACTAGGGTTTCTGACCAATCGTCGAATTGGCATTAAATCGTCGAACTGGCATTAACTTCTGCGACGATCGGATCTGTCAGACGTCACATCTATCAGAAGGCATGTGCGACGTCAAGTCAAAAGTTTTGCCGGGATCCCCGACTGCGTGAGTGCAGTCCGACTTCGCCCAAGTTCGAGCGTAGTTTGGTGAAGGCGTGAAATCAAGATTAATATTTCTAACACCCTCCTTTAATCCTGATTTCACGAGCGCTTTGACTCCAAGCTGCTCACGCAATCTGCTGAAGTCTTCCTCCTTCAAAGGCTTCATGAAAATATCTACCAACTGCTCCTTGGATCTGCAAAACTGCAGTTGAATTTCTCCGGACTTCACCAACTCTCTGATGAAGTGATAACGAATATCGATGTGCTTCATCCGGCCATGGAACACGGGATCCTTTGATAGTGCAATGGCCGAATTGTTATCACAAAAAATTGTTGTCGCGCCTTTCGGAGGATAGTTCAGTTCACTCAAAACTCTTCGCAGCCAAACTGCTTGGCATGCGGCTGACGTGGCGACGACATATTCTGCTTCGGCTGTGGACAACGCAATGATGGGTTGCTTCTTGGATGCCCATGAGACTGCCCCTGATCCGAGATGGAAAGCATACCCGGAGGTGCTCTTTCGATCGTCGGTGTTGCCAACCCAGTCACTATCTATGAAGCCCACCAGTTCCAACTGGTCTTGTCTGGCATAAAATAGGCCATTGTTTCGCGTCCCATTGACATAGCGCAAGATCCTCTTGCTTGCTTGCCAATGCGTGTCCTTCGGAGTCTCCATAAAATGGCTGATCAGACTGACTTCGAACATCAGATCTGGCCGAGTTGCAGTCAAATACATCAGACTGCCAACTAGCCTCTTGAACAACGTTGGATCTACATTCCTCCCTGAATCCAGCTTGCTCAGCTTCAAACCTGTGGCTACAGGTGTGATGGCAGGTTTGTTGTCCTCCATCTTGAACCGCTTCAGGACATCCTTCGCATACTTGCCCTGAGAAATGAAGATGCCATCTGCCGATTGGTCAACTTCAATGCCAAGAAAATACTTCATCAACCCTAAGTCTGTCATCTCGAACTCCTTCTTCATGGCTATTCTGAACTGGGCAAACAGTGTTGTGTTGTTGCCAGTGTAAATTAAATCGTCCACATACAGGAAGACGATTATGAGCTCACCTACATCATTTGTCTTCATGTACAGGGTGTGCTCATATGGGCATTTTACAAACCCATTTTCCTAAAAATAACTATCAATCCGGTTGTACCAAGCTCGGGGCACCTGCTTCAAACCGTACAGGGCCTTCTTCAACTTCAGGACTTTGCCCTCCTGGCCTTCAATTTCGTAACTTGGTGGCTGGTCTATGTAGACCTCTTCCTCCAACACTCCATTGAGGAAGGCTGACTTGACATCCATCTGGTACATCTTCCAACCCTGTTGGGCTGCCAATGCCAGGATCATCCTGACTGTGTCAAGTCGGGCTACAGGCGCATAAACCTCATGGTAATCGATGCCTGACTTCTTCTTGTAACCCTTCGCCACCAATCTGGCTTTATGCTTGTCAACGTCTCCTTGGGCGTTGAACTTTGTCTTATACACCCACTTGACCCCAATGGTCTTCTTCCCTACTGGAAGATCTATGAGTTGCCATGTATCATTCTTTTCAATGGCTTCAATCTCCTCGTCCATCGCCTCGCACCCACTTTCGATTCTGACTTGCATCTTCGAACTCTACTGGATCAACTTCAGTAAAGAATGCAAAGTCAGAGTACTCTTCATCTACATGGGTTTGGGTTGCCTCATAGATTTCTTGCAAGCTCCTTGTCTTCGCTGGCGTCACCAGGTTCTAGATTCTACTTGCACATGGAGGCGACCGAGATGGAGTGGTTGTGCTACTGCTGGCACTACTGCTGTTGCTGGAGGTTGCAGGTGGTTGCACACTTCCTTCTTCCAAGTCAACAGACTCTACTACTGCTGGCTTTGACTGGCCAGTCTTCGACTTCCAGTTCCAGGCTTCATCTTCAAGAAACTTCACATCACGGTTGATGATGAGCTTCTTTGTCACAGGGTTGTATAGCCTATATGCCTTCGCCTACTCACTGTACCCTATGAAAATGCACTTCTCAGCTCTATCATCCAACTTCTACCGCTTCTCTTCTGGAACATGTGCATATGCAATGCACCCGAACACACGCAAGTGAGCCACACTTGGCTTCACACCGCTCCAGGCCTCTTGAGGGATTTTGTCCTTCACGCTTTTGGTGGGACATCCGTTCAGCAAGTAGACTGCACATGTTACAGCCTCTGCCCAAAATTCATGCGGCAATCCCTTCGCCTTCATCATGCTTCGTGCCATCTCCATGATGGTCCGGTTCTTCCTCTCAGCTACGCCATTCTGTTGTGGCGTGTATCTGGCAATGAACTGCCTTCGAATTCCATGTTGCTTGCAGTAGTTATGGAATTCGTTGGAGATGTATTCACCTCCGCCATCTGTCCTGAGAGTCTTGATCTGATATCCACTCTGTTTCTCCACCAGAGCCTTGAACTCCTTGAATCTAGCAAATGCTTCGACTTCAACTTGATGGCATAGATCCAAGTCTTTCGATTGAAGTCATCTATGAATGTTAAGAAGTATTTGTTGTCGGTAAACGTGCTGGTCTGCATCGGACCACAAATGTCTGAGTGCACCAACTCTAGTGGCTGTGATGCTCTCCAAGACTGACTAGAAGGGAATGAATCCCTATGTTGTTTGTCGACTAAGCAACCCTCACAAACTTGATTTTGCTGCTCTATCAGGGGTAAACCCTTCACCATCTACTTATGTAGTTGATTCAGGCCACTGAAGTTCAGGTGACCAAATCTGAGATGCCACAACCAGGTAGCATCTTTCACAACTGCACTCAGAGACATCAATGATTCGTTCTGAATCTACAACAAAAACATTTTATTCTTCGTCATGGACACGGTAGCAATCTGCCCATGCGACTTGTCTCTGATGGTGCAAGCTTCGTCTTTGAACTGGATCGTATGTCCCTTCTGCACGAGTTGTCCAATGCTCAACAGGTTGTGCTTCAAGCCAGGCACATAGTAGACGTCACAGATCTGCTTTCATTCGTCGTGCCTAGTGCGGATGAGGATCTTTCCTTTCCCCATTATGGGAACCTTGTTGTTGTTCCCCATATTCACCTCAGACTGGACTGTTTCATCCAGTTGGGAGAACATCTCCTTGTTCCCCGTCATGTGGTTGCTGCACCCGTTGTCTAAATACCAGACATTCTTCTGGCACTCCTCCTCAATGTTGCAAGTCAACAACACATTTCCTCCTGCCGCATTTTCGGTTTCATCCGTGTAATGGGCTTGTTGTTGGTTCTCCTTGGCCATCCATTTTTTGCACTATGAGATGTAATGGCCGAACTTCTTGTAGAAATAGCATTGGACCTTTGACATGTCCTTCTGACCAGATCCAGCTTGCTAATTTTTTGAACTGCCTCTTCCACCTTGCTGATGGAAATTACAGTTGGTCTCTCCTTCGCTAGGGTTTGACCGTCCTCCTTGCTTGTTGCCTTTCCCACGCCTGCCTCTGCCTCTTCCTCCGTGAGAACTAGAGGCACCATGGTGGGAATCTTGTCTGTCGTTGTCTCGGAATGAGACCTGAGCCTTGAATGCTTGCTCTAGAGAGGTCTGAGATGAACGGCTCAACCTCTGTTCATGTGTCTGCAATGAACCCATGAGCTCGTCTATCGAGAGGGTTGTCAGATCCCTCGACTCTTCGATTGCTATCACAACCGAGTCAAACTTGGCAGGCAAACTTCTGAGAATTTTCTCCATGATTCTCTGGCTCTGCACAATTTCTCCGTTCAACCGCATCTGGTTGATAATGTCCATTGTCCGGGTGAAGAAATCACTCATGGACTCGGACTCACTCATCTGCAGATTTTCAAACTCCCTCCTGAGCATCTGTAGCTTCACCAACTTTACCTTATTGGTGCCCTGGTACGAGCTGGCCAAAATCTCCCAGGCCTGCTTCGCCTTGGTGGCTGATGCGATCCGCGGGAAGATGGACTCCTCGACCGCTTGCATGATGTAGAAGAGGGCCTTCTGGTCCTTCTTCGTGTTCTCTTTCAACAGGTCCTTGTCTGCTTGAGAGAGGGCGGCCAATGTTGTTGCATCTGCCGATTCTGGGTAGCCGTTCTCGACTAACTCCCACAGCTCCTGAGATCCGAATAGGATCTTCATCTGGATGCTCCAGTAATCGTAATTCTTCCCATTGAAGCGCGGGATCTGCAACTGCAAGTTGTTGCTACTGGAAGCCATTCTGCTTCGGTCTCCACATCAAGGGATCAGTGGCTCTGATACCAATTTGAAGAAATTTTAATTTTTTTTTGTTTTGCCGTCAGGAGCGATGTCGAAGTCGGGAGCGCAATTGTAATACCCGAGAACACTCGGGGTGCGTTCTCGGGTATTACACACTCGAGCTACGCTTGCGCAATCGAGGTGCGCTCTCGAGTATTGCGCAATTGGGTTGTGCTTGCAAAACTGGCGCAATCGGGTTGCGCTCGGAAGAAAGTGCGCAGTTGGGTTGCACACAAAATATGTGTGCAATTGGGCTGCGCACGAAAAAGAATGCTAAGTTGGGGAGCGATTGGTCAACGCCCGATTGCGTTGGTCAAAGGCAACGAAGTCCGACTTCGCTATGCAGTCGGGAGGACAGCTCCAGACTTAGCCAAATTTTTGGGGAGCGACTGGTCAACGCCCGACTATGCTGGTCAAAGGCAGCAAAGTCCGACTTCACTGCGAAGTCGGGAGGACAGCTCCAGACTTAGGCAAATTTTTGCCTTGCAAAAAATTTCCTGTCCGGAGGCTTGCACGGCTACAACGATGTTTTGCCTGGCTTGGCAAGAACTTGATGGGAGGAGAGAAACACCGAATCTGAATGCAATTTTTGGGATTTGAGTTCAAACTTATTGAACATGAAAGAAAACGCTCTGAGGCGATTGTATAGACAACAACTGATTTTGTGCCGACAAAGATAATCATAAACCCTACAGATGCCTTAAACAACAACAAATTTTATTCATATAAGACGAGGGTTACAAAAGTCCTCAATTGAGGAAAAACTAACATCTATAGACTAAAGCTGCAAGATAAACTGAAAGAGAAAACAAATGTCGAGTCTGTTGCTCGGACATTAAACAGATGAGCTACACTGCTCACTGAAACGATCTCGTCTGCTACTCATGTTGTTTCTCCAAATTTCCTCCCGCTCTCCTCTCTCTCCAGACTTTGTCTGAAGACCCGAACTGCCTTATATAGCCATGGGGAGAGGAAGATAGAGGTTATCCTCTGACAGGTTCTGACAGACCCTGAACTAGGGTTTCTGACCAATCGCCGAACTGACATTAAATCGCCGAACTGGCATTGACTTCTACGATGATCGGATCTGTCAGACTTCACATCTGTCAGAAGGCACGTGCGACGTCAAGTCAAAAGTTTTGCCGAGATCCCTGAATGCGTGAGCGTAGTCCGAATTCGCCCAAGTTCGGAGCGCAATTTGGCAGAGGCGTGAAATCAGGATTAATATTTCTAACATTCCGAATACTCTCAGTTGTCTCTATCTCAATGGCTATCGCAAGCTGCAAGATGTTTCCAACATTCTCATATGAAAACATTGAAGGTCTTTGATCTCTCTGGGTGCACAAGTCTCAAAGAACTTCCGTCGTTAGACTTCTACATTTTTTAAGAGTCCTCGAACTACAGGGCTGTAAGGAGCTTGAAGCATGGCCTGCCCTTCCGGATCCTCTCAGTCATCTCGATCTCAATGCTTGTTGAACGCTGCAAAAAATGTCCAGTGTTTCTCATTTGAAAAAATTGATGGCCTTTGATGTCTATGGGGTGCACAAGTCTCACAGAGGAGGAGGTAATGTGGAACGAAATTCCATCATAGAATATGCCACTGGAATTCATGCATACTTTTAAAAAAATCACAATGCACACTTGTGGTACTCGGGAATTGTCATCTCTACCAGAAAGTCTTGTTGATCTCAAAGCTACAAATTGCTACAATCTATGAAAGCTCCCCAATCTCTCTCATTTGATAGAGCTGAAGGCCCTTTGATGTGTCGTGCTGCAAAAATCTTACTAGACTTCCACAGTTGGGCAGCATGCTATCTCTAAGAGAGCTCAGACTAGACTATAGTTGGAATCTTGAGGAATTATCTCCTCTTCCCAAAGGTATCAATCTCAGCAGAAAAGCAGTGATCTCAACGAATCTCTTGAACCTCTTGAGGATGGGGTCCCCTTCTCTACCCATCACCACAGATAAAGGGAAATGGAACAATCAAGAGCCAGATGACATGACAGCCTTGTCCAATCCAAAGCGTCTTCATGTATCAGAGGTTAACCAAGAAGGGACTAGTGCCGCCCAGGAGTATATGGATCAGGATGGACAGGAAGAAGCCTTTCTTCCTCCTCCTCCAGCTAGGAATACTTGTGGCTGATCCTTTGTACAGACCGGCAGTTCTTAGGGCATAAAATCTAGGCATAAAGTTCCGCACATGATGCGCCCTGATTATTAACTGGGTGATCAATGGAGATTTGAGACAGATTGGTGCAAACGAAAATAATTAGGAAAAATCAATCTTGAGGTAGCTTCGTGCTTTGGCACAGAGCATTCACAAGGACTTTCTGCAATACAGAAGATGCACAACATTTACAAAGAAGCTTTATCTTCCCAAAGACGAGTTCAAAAGGGAGGTGAACTGCTGTAGTACTCAAGGTAATTCTTATTGAGCCTTTCTTGACATGCATATCAGTTTCATATTGCTCGTTTAAGAGGCTAAATTGGAATTTGTTGCCTGGGCATTTTAGCTTAGTTTGATAATGTAGAGAGCCTTCTGATTTTTAAGGGTGGACTGGATGTCATGGGGATTGTCTCAGAGCGTAGAGTGTATTTCAAATTATTGAGAATATGTTGGTTCTGTTGACTTGAAAGTAACCAACTTTTCCCACGAGGTAATACAGATTTATATTTAGTGACTGTAAATACAGATTTATATTTAGTGACTGTAAATACAGATTTATATTCCCCTAGATGAAAATAGGGATTTATATTTAGGGAATATTTGTGCTTGACATATGAGTTTGAATTAATATGATTTTTGGATGATGGAGTTCTTATAAAGAATATTTACTGATGGATTTTTGTTTGTATGTGAAATAATTTGTCGTGGAGGATTACCAACCACTAAACTAAGGAGCTTAGAATCTGGATCTTAACTATTATGGTACAGAAGGTATTATTCGTATAAGTTTGATGCAAAAGAAGTTTAGCAGTCATTATTATTCATTTTTGTATTAGTTTTATTTATTTTTATTGATAAAATCTTAAAAATTCAGATTTGCAGGTAAGATGATTTTGAGCATAATTTATGCTTTAAATGTATCTCAATAAATAATTATCTTGAAATTTTCTTATCTCATACATCATACATAGCATTTTATTTTAAGAATACTGTTTTTGATAAAACACACAACATTTTTATTAATGGCTGATTTCCGTAATAGCATAGCAAGAAATGAATACTATAATTATAAACGTTTTCAATAACTATACAACTATTACAATAAGTAAATTCTATTGATGTGGACACATCAAGTATCCCTCTCAAAAGACAAATGGGGTTGTCACCTAATGTGTTTAGAGCAAAAAACAAAGCTCAAAGAAAAATGCAAGGCATGAATATTACAATGAAAATATTGTGTTGAAGATCAAAGCGAGCTTATAGGTTTATCCACAGTAGAATATCTACCTTCATTAAATAGTAAATACCATCCTAGTTCCATGTCAAATACCTGCTCCCTGACAACAACTCAATGCACTGTTGGAAAATGTGTTGGCGACAATGCATATGCATTGGATTTGGAGGAAGGCAACTAAGATGGAGCACCTGCAAAGCTGGAATGTCAACTCTAGAAGAGCCAAGGACAAAAGAAATATCACAGTATCATGATAAATACTAGAAATCTTGACATCTACATCACTGCCACTAATACCTCCAACAAAATGTTAGAAATATTAATCCAGATTTCACGCCTCCGCCCAACTGCGCTTCGAACTTGGGCGAAGCCGGACTGCGCTCGCGAAGTCGGGCATCCCGACAAAATTTTTGACTTGACGTCGCACGTGCCTTCTGACAGATGTGACGTCTGACAGATCCGATCACCGCATAAGTTAATGCCAGTTCGACGATTGGTCAGAAACCCTAGTTCAGGGTCTGTCGGAACACGTCAGAGGATAACCTCTATCTTCCTCTCCCCGCGGCTATATAAGGCAGTTCGGGTCTTTAGACAAAGTGTGGAGAGTGGGGGAAATTTGGAGAAACAGGCAAGAGAAAAGTAGTCATTCGCAGAGCAACAGACGAGATCGTTTCAATGAGCAGTGTAGCTCATCTGTTTAATGTCCGAGCAACAGACTCGACATTTGTTTTCCCTCTCAGTTTATCCTACGACTTTAGTCTACAGATGTTAGTTTTTCCTCAGTTGAGGACTTTTGTAACCCTCGTCTTATAAGAATAAAATTTGTTATTGTTTAAGGCATCTGTAGGGTTTACGGTTATCTTTATCTGCATAAAATCTGTTGTTGTTTGTACAATCGCCTCAGAGCATTTTTTCGTGTTCTATAAGTTTGAACTCAGATCCCAAACATTGCATTCAGATTCGGTGTTTCTCTCCTCCCCATACAGTTCTTGCCAAGCCAAGCAAACCATCGCTGTAGTCTGCACGAGCCTCAGGACAACAAAAGTTTGCAAGGCAAAAATTTGCCTAAGTCTGGAGCTATCCACCCCTGCGCAACGAAGTCGGACTTCGCTGCCTTTGACCAGCGTAGTCGGGCGTTGACCAACCACTCCCCGACTTAGCACTTTATTTCGTGCGCAGCCCGATTGCGCACATTTTTTGTGCGCAATCCGACTGCGCACATTATTTCGTGCGCATCCCGACTGCGCAAAATTCGAGAGTGCAACCCGACTTCGGAGCACACCCAACTCGGGTGCGCAGCCCGATTACCCTCGCCCCCTTCGCCCTATGCTCCCAACGGTTAAAAAAAAAATAAAACTTCAAATTGGTATCAGAGCCACTGATCCCTTGATGCGGAGACCAAAGCAGAATGGCTTCCAGTAGCAACAACTTGCAATTGTAGATCCCGCGCTTCAACGGGAAGAATTACGATTACTGGAGCATCCAGATGAAGATCCTATTCGGATCTCAGGAGCTATGGGAGTTAGTCGAGAATGGCTACCCAAAACCGACAGATGCAGCAGCATTGGCCGCCCTCTCTCAAGCAGACAAGGACCTATTGAAAGAGAACACGAAGAAGGACCAGAAGGCCCTCTTCTACATCATGCAAGCGGTCGAGGAGTCCATCTTCTCGCGGATCGCATCAGCCACCAAGGCGAAGCAGGCCTGGGAGATTCTGGCCAGCTCATACCAGGGCACCAATAAGGTAAAGTTGGTGAAGTTGCAGATGCTCAGGAGGGAGTTTGAAAATCTGCAGATGAGTGAGTCCGAGTCCATGAGTGATTTCTTCACCCGGACGATGGACATTATCAACCAGATGCGGTTGAACGGAGAAATTATGCAGAGCCAGAGAATCATGGAGAAAATTCTTAGAAGTCTGCTTGCCAAGTTTGACTCGGTTGTGATAGCAATCGAAGAGTCGAGGGATCTGACAACCCTCTCGACAGACGAGCTCATGGGTTCATTGCAGACACATGAACAGAGGCTGAGTCGTTCATCTCAGACCTCTCTGGAGCAAGCATTCAAGGCTCAGGTCTCATTCCGAGACAGCGGCAGACAAGATTCCCACCATGGTGCCTCTAGTTCTCATGGAGCAAGAGGCAGAGGCAGGCGTGGGAAAGGCAACAAGCAAGGAGGATGGTCAAACCCTAGCGAAGGAGAGACCAACTGTAATTTCCATCAGCAAGGTGGAAGAGGCAGTTCAAAAAATTAGCAAGCTGGATCTGGTCAGAAGGACATGTCAAAGGTCCAGTGCTATTTCTGCAAGAAGTTCGGCCATTACATCTCACAGTGCAGAAAATGGATGGCCAAGGAGAACCAACAACAAGCCCATTACACGGATGAAACCAAAAATGTGGCAGGAGGAAACGTGTTGTTGACTTGCAACATTGAGGAGGAGTGCCAGAAGAATGTCTGGTATTTAGACAGCGGGTGCAGCAACCACATGACGGGGAACAAGGAGATGTTCTCCCAACTGGATGAAATAGTCCAGTCTGAGGTGAAGATGGGGAACAACAACAAGGTTCCCGTAATGGGGAAAGGAAAGATCCTCATCCGCACTAGGCACGGTGAACGAAAGCAGATCTATGACGTCTACTATGTGCCTGGCCTGAAGCACAACCTGTTGAGCGTTGGACAGCTCGTGCAGAAGGGACATACGATCCAGTTCAAAGACGGAGCTTGCACCATCAGAGACAAGTCGCATGGGCAGATTGCTACCGTGTCCATGACGAAGAATAAAATGTTTCCATTGCAGATTCAGAATGAATCATTGATGTCTCTGAGTGCAGTTGTGAAAGATGCTACCTGGTTGTGGCATCTCAGATTTGGTCACCTGAACTTCAGTGGCCTGAATCAACTGCACAAGAAGTAGATGGTGAAGGGTTTACCCCTGATAGAGCAGCAAAATCAAGTTTGTGAGGGTTGCTTAGTCGGCAAACAACATAGGGATTCGTTCCCTTTCGGTCAGTCTTGGAGAGCATCACAGCCACTAGAGCTGGTGCACTCAGACATTTGCGGTCCGATGCAGACCAACACGTTTGTCGGCAACAAATACTTCTTAACGTTCATAGATGACTTCAGCCGGAAGACTTGGATCTATGCCATCAAGCTGAAGTCAGAAGCATTTGCCAGATTCAAGGAGTTCAAGGCTCTGGTGGAGAAACAGAGCGGATATCAGATCAAGACTCTCAGGACAGATGGCGGAGGTGAATACATCTCCAACGAATTCCATAACTACTACAAGCAACATGAAATTCGAAGGCAGTTCACTGCCAGATACATGCCACAACAGAACGGCGTAGCTGAGAGGAAGAACCGGACCATCATGGAGATGGCACGAAGCATGATGAAGGCGAAGGGATTACCGCACGAATTTTGGGCAGAGGCTGTAACATGTGCAGTCTACCTGCTGAACAGATGTCCCACCAAAAGCGTGAAGGACAAAATCCCTCAGGAGGCCTGGAGCGGTGTGAAGCCAAGTGTGGCTCACTTGCGTGTGTTCGGGTGCATTGCATATGCACATGTTCCAGAAGAGAAGCGGCAGAAGTTGGATGATAGAGCTGAGAAGTGCATTTTCATAGGGTACAGTGAGCAGGCGAAGGCATATAGGTTGTACAACCCTATGACGAAGAAGCTCATCATCAGCCGTGATGTGAAGTTTCTTGAAGATGAAGCCTGGAACTGGAAGTCGGAGACTGGCCAGTCAGAGCCAGCGGTAGTAGAGTCTGTTGACTTGGAAGAAGGAAGTGTGCAGCCACCTGCAACCTCCAGTAGCAGCAACGGTGCCAGTAGTAGCACAACCACTCCATCTCGGTCGCCTCCACGTGCAAGTAGAATCCAGAACCTGGTGACGCCAGCGAAGACAAGGAGCTTGCAAGAAATCTACGAGGCAACCCAAACCCATGTAGATGAAGAGTACTCTGACTTTGCATTCTTTACTGAAGTTGATCCAGTAGAGTTCGAAGATGCAAGTCAGAATCAGAAGTGGGTGCAGGCGATGGACGAGGAGATTGAAGCCATTGAAAAGAATGATACATGGCAACTGACAGATCTTCCAGTAGGGAAGAAGACCATTGGGGTCAAGTGGGTGTATAAGACAAAGTTCAACGCCCAAGGAGACGTTGACAAGCATAAAGCCAGACTGGTGGCGAAGGGTTACAAGCAGAAGTCAGGCATCGATTACCATGAGGTTTATGCGCCTGTAGCCCGACTTGACACAGTCAGGATGATCCTGGCATTGGCAGCCCAACAGGGTTGGAAGATGTACCAGATGGATGTCAAGTCAGCCTTCCTCAACGGAGTGTTGGAGGAAGAGGTCTACATAGACCAGCCACCAGGTTACGAAATTGAAGGCCAGGAGGGCAAAGTCCTGAAGCTGAAGAAGGCCCTGTATGGTTTGAAGCAGGCGCCCGGGCTTGGTACAGTCGGATTGACAGTTATTTTTAGGAAAATGGGTTTGTAAAATGCCCATATGAGCACACCCTGTACATGAAGACAAATGATGTAGGTGAGCTCATAATCGTCTGCCTGTATGTGGACGATTTAATTTACACTGGCAACAACACAACACTGTTTGCCCAGTTCAGAACAACCATGAAGAAGGAGTTCGAGATGACGGACTTAGGGCTGATGAAGTATTTTCTCGGCATTGAAGTTGACCAATCGACAGATGGCATCTTCATTTCTCAGGGCAAGTATGCGAAGGATGTCCTGAAGCGGTTCAAGATGGAGGACAACAAACCTGCCATCACACCTGTAGCCACAGGTTTGAAGCTGAGCAAGTTGGATTCAGGGAGGAATGTAGATCCAACGCTGTTCAAGAGGCTAGTTGGCAGTCGGATGTATTTGACTGCAACTCGGCCAGATCTGATGTTCGGAGTCAGTATGATCAGCCATTTTATGGAGACTTCGAAGGACACGCACTGGCAAGCAGGCAAGAGGATCTTGCGCTATGTCAACGGGACGTGAAACAATGGCCTATTTTACGCCAGACAGGACCAGTTGGAACTGGTGGGCTTCACAGACAGTGATTGGGCTGGCAGCACCGACGATCGAAAGAGCACCTTCGGGTATGCTTTCCATCTCGGATCAGGGGCAATCTCATGGGCATCCAAGAAGCAACCCATCGTTGCGTTGTCCACAGCCGAAGCAGAATATGTCACCGCCACGTCAGCCGCATGCCAGGCAGTTTGGCTGCGAAGAGTTCTGAGTGAACTGAACTATCCTCCGGAAGGCGCGACAACAATTTTTTGTGATAACAATTCAGCAATTGCACTATCAAAGGATCCCGTGTTCCATGGCCGGACGAAGCACATCGATATTCATTATCACTTCATCAGAGAGTTGGTGAAGTCCGAAGAAATTCAACTACAGTTTTGCAGATCCAAGGAGCAGTTGGCAGATATTTTCATGAAGCCTTTGAAGGAGGAAGACTTCAGCAGATTGCGTGAGCAGCTTGGAGTCAAAGCGCTCGTGAAATCAGGTTTAAAGGAGGGTGTTAGAAATATTAATCCAGATTTCACGCCTCCGCCAAACTGCGCTCCGAACTTGGGCGAAGCCGGACTGCGCTCGCGAAGTCGGGCATCCCGACAAAATTTTTGACTTGACGTCGCACGTGCCTTCTGACAGATGTGACGTCTGACAGATCCGATCGTCGCATAAGTTAATGCCAGTTCGACGATTGGTCAGAAACCCTAGTTCAGGGTCTGTCAGAACCTGTCAGAGGATAACCTCTATCTTCCTCTCCCCGCGGCTATATAAGGCAGTTCGGGTCTTCAGACAAAGTGTGGAGAGTGGGGGAAATTTGGAGAAACAGGCAAGAGAAAAGTAGTCATTCGCAGAGCAGCAGACGAGATCGTTTCAGTGAGCAGTGTAGCTCATCTGTTTAATGTCCGAGCACAGACTCGACATTTGTTTTCCCTCTTAGTTTATCCTGCAGCTTTAGTCTGCAGATGTTAGTTTTTCCTCAGTTGAGGACTTTTGTAACCCTCGTCTTATAAGAATAAAATTTGTTGTTGTTTAAGGCATCTGTAGGGTTTGCGGTTATCTCTGTCTGCATAAAATCTGTTGTTGTTTGTACAATCGCCTCAGAGCATTTTTTTCGTGTTCTATAAGTTTGAACTCAGATCCCAAACATTGCATTTAGATTCGGTGTTTCTCTCCTCCCCGTACAGTTCTTGCCAAGCCAAGCAAACCATCGTTGTAGCCGCGCAAGCCTCAGGACAACAAAAGTTCGCAAGGCAAAAATTTGCCTAAGTCTGGAGCTGTCCACCCGACTGCGCAGCGAAGTCGGACTTCGCTGCCTTTGACCAGCGCAGTCGGGCGTTGACCACCCGCTCCCCGACTTAGCACTTTATTCCGTGCGCAGCCCGATTGCGCACATTTTTCGTGCGCAACCCGACTGCGCACATTATTCCGTGCGCAGCCCGACTGCGCAAAAGTCGGGAGCGCAACCCGACTTCGGGTGCGCCACCCGACTTCGGGAGCGCAGCCCGACTTCGGCCCCCCCTTCGCCCTGCGCTCCCGACGACTGTTAAAAAATAAAAATAAAACTTCACAAAACAAACATGGGATGGATGGTATTGTTTCTCAATCGACGATCGTGCACATTTCATGCCTCATGACTAATGTCACCTATCACCACAAGCAGATCGAGTGCAAGACCTCGGTCTATTGGTCATTGTGATCTTTCATCATCTTCTAGAGAAAAACAAGCAAACTGGGTTAACCACTCCAATTCACATCGATGCGGGAAGCAGCAAGTTTATTGCTAGTAAAACTGATAACACCAAACATTATGTGGAGATAATGTCAAACAATAATGCCGAACAATACATGGAGATAAGAACATGCAAGTGGAAGATATATGGTGCGTAATAACATGAAAGGTGAGAGAGCACAAAATTGATGCACCAAAATATATCAAACATTGTTGCAGTGGCAGATAGCTCGTACCCGCATCTGCTCAACCACCAATGAGCTGCTCCTATTCACTGTCATCATGTCTTGATTTGGCTGAAGTGGATAAGAGTGTGGAAAATAGCTAATCAATTGTGCTTTGTTGTCCAAATACATGTATGAAGAAAACACTCGAGCTTCTTTTCATTTTGTCAATGCTTAAATAGTCTGCTAAACATGAAACCTCAGTGAAACATGCAATGCATGAAGAATGGAACACACAAAATTGCTACAAAGCCAAATCTGGTTTGGATAGGCGCACAACTTTGTTGTGGTCTTGGATGCCTTGATCCAGAAATCTACGTCATGATATTATGTGGATTTTTATTTGGAGCAATTCCTCGTTGTCGTCTAAAACACAATTTGGCATTCATGAAGGAGTAGTTTGTACCCAGTGGGTGTTAATCAGCAAGAAAGTGGTGTCTTAAAAAAGCGGGTGTTAGAAGGAATTAACTTCCACCTTTGGACGTACTCAGACACCAATAAAATCACCTTGTGAAACAACAAGAACAAACTTATTGTTTTCTGAGTAATGGAAGAGACCCACACCCAAATCCAAGAGGGGTCGCAAAAAGAGCTCTATGCCCAAATTCAAAGACGGATTGGAATTTGTTAGAAATTAAACTCAATTTCATGCCTGTAAGATCTCTGACAGATCTTATTGCCCAAATATGATAGTAGATTTTTGATATCCGATCATCATAAGTTTCCAGCATGCGCATTTAATACCGGTAGTTACAATTGGAAGGAAATCCTAGTTTTTGTTCGGCATGTGTTAGAAGATAAGATTATCCTCTCTTCTATCCTGGCTATATAAGGCGGTGCGGCCTTTTCAAAAATATGAAACAGTGCACAACAGTGCAAGTTTTGGCAAAGCAGAGGAGGTGTAGCTGCAACATTCACAAACTCCCTTGTTTTAAGTTTATCCTGCAACTAGCTTGCAGATGAGTTTGTAAAGCTTCGGTTGAAAGAAGCGCTTGTGTAAGATTCTATTTTGCCTTGTAAAACTGCAACCGCAATCCAGTATGATTTGATGAATAATATATGCATTTTTCGTCTATTTAAATCCTTTGTATTTTCTTAGTCTTCGAAAAGTCATTTCTAACTTCTTCTCTAAAAAAGGTTTTTCCACCCAATCAACATTCGAAAGCCTTATGTCGCTCCATCAAGGATCAACACTGCCTATTTCGCTCCATCCGTGAGTGCGGGACTTGTGTCGCTCCATTGGGGAGCAACACTCCTTGTGTTGCTCCATCAGGGAGCGACACTCCCTGTTTCGCTCCATCTGGGAGCGAGGGACTTGTGTCGCTCCATCATGGAGCGACACTCCTTGTTTCGCTCCATCTAGGAGTGAAGGACCCATGCCACTCCATTAGGGAGCGATACTCCATGTTTCACTCCATACAGGAGCGAGGGACCTATGTCGCTCCATCCGGGAGCGACACTCCCTGAAGTCTAGCTTTGGGACCACCGTGTCTTGAAAGAAGCTTTCGAGACACCCATGTCCCGAAAAGGGTTTTTGAGACTCCCGAAACGTGATTCTTTCAAATTGGTATCAGATGCAGCACCTTCTCATGGATGATAAGAAGAAATGGCTTCCAGTAACAACCCTTTGCAGTTGTAGATCCCACAATTCAATGGCAAGAACTATGATTACTAGAGCATTCAAATGAGGATCTTATTTGGGTCGTAGGAGTTATGGGACCTGGTCCAAAATGGCTATGTAGATCCAATAAACGCAATAGTTGTGAGCGCTCTCTCCCAGGTGGAGTCAGATTTGCTGAAGGAGAATCGAAAGGACCAGAAGGTATTATTCTACATAATGCAGGCGATCGAGGAGATCTTATCGCGAATAGCAACAATAACCAAATCTAAGGAGGCCTAAGAAATCTTAGCTAGCTCCTTCTAGGGCACCAACAAGGTGAATCTGGTGCAATTGCAGATGCTGAGAAGGGAGTTCAAGAACTCTCAAGTGAGCGAGTCAGAGTCCACCAAAGACTTCTTTACCTAAAAAATAGATGTCATCAACTAGATGAGGTTGAATAGCAAGAATATGGAGAACAAGAGAATTGTGGAGAAGATACTGAGGAGCCTACCAGCCAGGTTCGACTCAGTAGTGATCGCAATAGAAGAATCAAGGGATTTGACAGCCCTCCCTGTAGATGAGCTCATGGGTTCTTTGCAAACACATGAGCAGAGGCTAAGCCGCTCAACTAAGTCCTCGTTGGAGCAAGCGTTCAAGATGTAGATCTCATTCTGAGACAATAGCAAAGTAGAATCCCACCAAGGAGCCTCTAGTTCTCAAGGAGGAATAGACAGAGGTAGAGGCAAGCGTGGAATAGGTAACAAGCGAGGAGGAAGATCAAACTCCAGTGAAGGAGAGAATAGTTGCAACTTCCATCAAGCATGAGGAAGAGGCAACGGTAGAAATCAGCAAGGAGTATCAAATCAAAGGTATGATAAATCAAATATCCAATGCTATTATTGCAAGCAATTTGGTCATTATATTTCTAAATGTAGAAATAAGATGGCTAAGGATAACAAGTAGCAAGCCCACTACACAAATAAATATGAAAATACACAGTGTAGAGATGCCTATGGAAATATGTTGTTGACTTGCAATATTGAGGAGGAGAGCCATAAGAATATCTGGTATCTCGACAGTGGGTGTAGCAACCACATTTCTAGGAACAGAGAGATGTTCTCACAACTTGATGAAACAATCAAGTCTGAAGTGAAGATGGGGAACAACAAAGTACCTATCATGGGGAAAGAAAAAATCATCATCCGCACCAGGAAAGGTGAAAGGAAGCAAATACAAGATGTGTATTATGTGCCTAGGTTGAAGCACAATTTGCTAAGCGTTGGACAACTTATGCAGAAGGGGCACACTATTCAATTTAAATATGGAGCATGTACCATCAGAGACAAACAACATGGGGAAATTGCAACAATGTACATGACAAAGAACAAGATGTTTCCCCTACAAATTTAGAATGAATTGCTGATGTGATTAAGTGTAGTTGTGAAAGATGCTACCTGGCTGTGGCATCTTAGATTCGGTTATCTAAGTTTCAATGGCCTAAATCTACTGCACAAGAAATAGATGGTGAAGGGTTTATCCCTTATTGAGCAACCAAATCAAGTTTGTGAAGGTTGCTTAGTTGGAAAGCAACATAGGGATGCATTCCCTGTAGGACAATATTAGAGAGCTTCACAACAATTAGAGCTGGTCCATTCTGATATCTGTGGTCCTATGCAGACCAACTCATTTGGTGGTAATAAATACTTCTTGACTTTCATTGATGACTTCAATCGAAAGACATGGGTATATTCCATTAAAAAAAAGTCAGAAGCAATTGGAAAATTCAGGGAGTTCAAGGCTCTGGTTGAGAAAAAGAGCGGCTAATTCGTGAAGACTCTTAGAATAGATGGAGGAGGTGAGTATATCTAATGAATTCCAAAATTTCTGTAAGCAAAATGGAATCCGCATGCATCTCACTACCAGATACACACCACATCATAATGGTGTTGTAGAGAGGAAGAACAGAACAATCATGGAGATGGCACGGAGCATGTTGAAGGTAAAGAATTTACCACATGAGTTCTAGGAAAAAGCTATATGTTGTGCAATTTATCTGCTAAATCGGTGTCCCACGAAGAGTGTGAAGGACATGATTCGTAAGGAAGCCTGTAGCAATCATAAGCCGAGTGTGGCTCATTTAAGAGTTTTTGGGTGCATAGAATATGCACATGTTCCAGAAGAGAAGAGAAAGAAGTTGGATGACAAGATGAAGAAATGCATCTTCATTGGGTATAGTGAAGAGTCCAAGGCATATAGGTTGTGTAATACTGTGATGAAGAAGCTGATTATCAGCCAAAACGTAAAGTTATTGGAGGATGAAGCCTGGAATTGGAAATCAAAGACTGACCAGCCCGAGCTAGCAATTATCGAGTCTGAGGACGTGGAGGAAAATAGAGTGCATCAGCCTGTAGCTTCAAGCAACAATACTAGAGCTAGCAGCAACACTGCATCATCATCACAAACGCCTCAATTTGCAAGCAGGATCTCCAATTTGAGGACACCAACAAAGACAAGGAGCTTGCAAGACATTTATGAGGTAACCCGAAATCAAGTAGATGAAGAACATTCTAATTTTGCTTTATTTTCTGAGTGTGATCCAATTTCATTTGAAAAATCAATATAGAATCATAAATGGGTGAAGGCTATGGATGAGGAAATAGAGGCTATAGAAAAGAATCAGACCTGGTAGTTGATGGATCTCCTAGCAGGGAAGAAGACCATTGGAGTCAATTGGGTATACAAAACTAAGTTTAATACCCAAGATGAGGTTGATCGGCATAAATGCCAGACTAGTGGCAAAATACTACAAATAGAAGTCAGGGATTGACTATCATGAGATGTACGCACTTGTAGCGAGACTTGACACAGTCAGAATGATTTTGGCATTGGCAGCCCAGAAAGGTTGAAATGTTTACCAGATGGATGTCAAGTCTGCCTTCCTAAATGGAGTGTTGGAAGAAGAGGTCTACATAGACCAACCACCAGGCTATGAGTTGGAAGGACAAGAAGGTAAGGTCCTGAAGTTGAAGAAGGCCCTGTATGGGTTGAAGCAAGCACCCAAGGCTTGGTACAACTAGATTGATGGCTATTTTTAGGAGAATGGGTTTATCAAATACCCATATGAGCACACTCTATACATGAAGATAAGTGCAGAGGGGGAGATAATGATAGTTTGCTTGTATGTGGACCATCTGATATACATTGGCAACAACAATGTGCTATTTGACCAATTCAGAACAACCATGATGAAGGAGTTCAAGATGATGGACTTAGGGTTGATGAAATATTTTTTAGGTATTGAAGTTGACCAATCTACGGATGACATCTTCATTTCTCAAGGTAAGTATGTGAAATATGTCCTAAAGAGGTTTAAGATGGAGGACAACAAACCTGCCATCCAGGGTTATGCATAGTGGTGAATATTTGCAAACTGGACGAATATTAGGATTTCTAAAATTGGAAATTGGTGAATATGAGGACCCTCGACATCGGCCCATTCACCTAAAATTTTTAGGATCAATTTTTTCTTAGGATCAATTCGCCATAATATATATCCAAACATAGGCATATTTGTACTCGTTGGAAAGTGCTTTTCAAGCCTGATCTAATGGTGGTGTTTTTATGAAGTTATAAGATGATTTAATAGGTCAAAAGTGGTCCCAAATATGACCTTACATTTTAGGGCTTCAAATACCCCAAATTTTGGTGTGAACATGCTTGATTTGATTTGCTTAGGATTCTTCATGATTCACCTTGATTTTGATTAGGATTCACTAGATTTTTACAAGTACATTTTGAGTCCAACCCCTTATGCATAACCCTACTGTCATCACACCTGTTGCCATAGGTCTAAAGCTGAGCAAAATGGATTGCAGCAAAAATATTGATCCAACATTGTATAAAAGGTTAGTTGGCAGTCTCATGTATTTGACTACAACTAGACCAAATTTAATGTTTGGAGTGAGCTTAAATAGCAGGTTTATGGAGACTCCAAAGGACACTCACTAGCAAGCAGGTAAAAGGATTTTGCGTTATGTCAATGGGACACAGAACCATGGAGTTTTTATGCCAGAAAAGACCAACTTGAACTGGTTGGCTACACAAATAGCGACTGGGCTAGCAGTATAGATGATCGAAAGAGAACTTTCGGCTATGCTTTCCATATTGGATCGGGAGCAGTTTCATGGTCATCCAAGAAGCAATCGATAGTTGCATTGTCCACTGTTGAGGTAGAGTATGTAGCCGCCACTTTAGCCACATGCCAGGCAGTTTGGCTAAGAAGAATTTTAGGCAAGCTGAATCATCCACCACAAGGGGTAACAACTATTTTTTGTGACAACAATTCAGCCATAGCACTATCAAAGGATCCAGTGTTTCATGGCAGGACGAAGCACATTGATATCCGCTACCACTTCTTTAGAGAGTTGGTGAAAGCTAACGAAATTATGTTATTATTTTGTAGGTCAAAAAAGTAGGTGGCAAATATTTTCACAAAACCTTTGAAGGAGGAGGACTCCAACAGGCTGAGGGAACTGTTGGCCATCAAAGTCTTTGTGAAATCTTGTTTAAAGGAGGATGTTAGAAATTAAACTCGATTTCACACCTGTAAGATCTCTAACAAATCCTATTGTCCAAATACGATCGCATATTTTTGACATCCGATCGTCGTAACTTTCTAGCATGTGTATTTAATATCGATAGTTGCGATTGGAAGGAAACCCTAGTTTTTGTTCGATGTGTGTTAGAAGATAAGCCTTATCCTCTCTTCCACCTCGGCTATATAAGGTGGTGCAGTTTTTTCAAAAAGACAAAGCAATGCACAGTAGTGCAAGTTTGGGTAGAGTAAAGGAAATGTAGCTGCAACATTCACAGACTCTCATGCTTTAAGTTTATCCTACAACTAGCTTGCAGATGTGTTTGTAAAGCTTCGATTCAAAGAAGTGCTTATGTAAGATTCTATTTTTCTTTGTAAAACTGCAGCCGCAGTCTAGTTTGATTTGATGAATAATATATGCATTTTTTGTCTATTTGAATCCTTTGCATTTTCTTCGTCTTTGAAAACTCATTTTGGACTTCTCCTTTGAAAAAGGTTTTTTCACCTAGTTAACATTCGAAGGCCCTGTATCGCTCCATCAGGGAGCAACACTGCATGTTTCGCTCCATTCAGGAGCGAGGGACTTGTGTCGCTCCATCAACGAGCGACACTACATGTTTTGCTCTATTCGAGAGCGAGGGACCTGTGT
This sequence comes from Wollemia nobilis, assembly GCA_028583015.1. NCBI lineage: Eukaryota > Viridiplantae > Streptophyta > Pinopsida > Araucariales > Araucariaceae > Wollemia > Wollemia nobilis. Next base: position 686,939 of record JAQPPZ010003618.1, read on the forward strand.
CGCTCCATCAGGGAGCGACATTCCCTATTTCGCTCCATCCAAGAGCAAGGGACTTGTGTTGCTCCATTAGGGAGATACACTCCCTGTTTTGCTCCATCCATGAGTGAAGAACCTGTGTCGCTCCATCAGGGAGCGACACTCCTTGTTTCACTCCATCCAGGAGCGAGGGACCTATGTCGCTCCATCAGGTACTAACACTCCTTAAAGTCTAGCTTGGGGACCACCATGTCCCAAAAGAAGCTTTCGGGACACCCGTGTCTTGAAAATAGGTTTTGGTATAAGTCTAGCTTCAGGACCACCGTGTCTCGAAAGAAGCTTTCGAAACATCTGTCTTGAAAAGAGGTTTCGGTGTAACTCTAGCTTTAGGACCACCGTGTCTTGAAAAGAGGTTTCGGAACACCCATGTCCCGAAAAGGGTTTTCGGGACTCTCGAAACCCGACTCTTTCAGAATTGGCACTAATACTAATGACATGAAATCAATTCGACTAAGTTTTCATTAGTTGAGAAGGCCTTCAAAAAGGCTTAAATTTCCTAATTTAGGGAATAACAAACTGATACAGAAGAAGCCCATGGTTTGTACAAGTGTAAAAAACCACCTAAAAAATACATATATAACAAACCTATTGAGCATCAAACATAAAAAGAAGTCAAAGCTAGCACACCCACGTTATTCCTAATTGGGGGAAGGAATTTTATTTGAAATCTCTTCAAATCATGTTGCAATTTGGTTATAAATGATCGATGTTTATCTGATTAGAAAGGCTGAAATTTAATGTGCAATACACTATTTGAAAGAACATTTGTGAAGCAAAAGGTTGAGAAAATGGTCAATACTTCTAAGAAGATCTAGCAACAGGAATACTCTAAGCATTTGTCATAAGCAATTTCTATTCATGATAGATAAAGGAAAGAGATTATAGTAATGTTCAAAAATGACCAAAGTAGGTGAATGTGTGTGAATTACGCCCCATTTTGGTACTTGAGATGCACCTCATGCAGGGCAATGCTCTCAGTGCATCAAACCTCATCAAGCCATGCAACGAGGTCAACCTTGTAATAAAAAGTGAAAAACAATGAAAAACTGAAAGAAAACATGAAAATTTAGGATTCACACTTCCCAGCTTCCCAGAAAAGTTAAAACCCTGCTTTCACACCTACTTAATGCCTTTACAAGTCTCATCTTTGCATTCAGTTTATTGTTTTACTAAGTTTTGTGATGATCTTGTTTCAACCTTTAAGATTTGTTACAGTTCCCGTGGTTTGGATTCTACATACCCCTCACACTCTGCACCCTATGTACGTTGACACCCTTGAAACCATGCACCCAATTTTGGGGGTTTGCATGGAATGCTTCTTACCACAACTTGCATATCCCTACATTTACGCACCTATACAACCTTGATAACTACCAAAGGAAGATTCACTACGAACAAGAGGATCACAAACAAGCAAAAGGATGGCCCACACATAGAGATGTTTCAACAAGGTTCTACAAAAGATGCTTTCAGTCACCTAAAAAATATCTAATCACAATTTCTATTGAACAAAAGTACTATATCTATCTTATCATATACATTTTGAGTTGCTGGTGTTGGAAATGGCTGCTGTATGGGTTTGTTTATTTGTGCTTGATGTGAATCTCTTGGTGTAGAACACAATCTTCAACTAAATGCTATGTTTGTCTATATATTTATGTTTTTATGTTTAATTACTTTATTCATGAAGTATACCTTTTTTTGTAAACATGTGGAAAGTTGCCTTCCTTTTTCTATTTTGCTTCAAACTATTTGAGTGACATTCAGACAAAGTTACGTCAGTGCTTATATTCCAGTGTAGTATGAATTTTTCATTTGCTATTTTTATTGTTGGATGACTTTTTAAAGATGAAGTTTTGAATAAACTTCTTGTGGTAAAACTCATAATTATATTACAAAACATGAAGGCTCTACTTGGGATGCATATGGATTCCATAAATATTTATAAAGATAAATACCTTCTAATATGTTATTTCATTGCCTTTTGTCTAACTAAATGTTACAACTCATAATGAGGCACAACGATCGAATACTGCAAACTATTAAATTCTTATAAGAAATTTTAGGGCTCCATTTGGACGATGAATTTGTTAGAAAATTAAACCTAATTTGATGTCAGTCATACCGTATCATCGTACTTCTGGTCACCGTAATTTCATGCGTGCGAGTAGTTGAACTTTTCTCGCCCTTATCCTCCAAGGCCCGCTATAAAAATTGGTGCAATCAAATTTTTGCATTTGGAAGAATACAACAGAAGGAGAGCAGAATCGGTAGTAGAAGGAGAAATCGGAGTAGCAGCTTTTGATATTCTCTGCTTTCTGTTAATCTTGCAACCTGGTTGCAGAAGTATGTAATCCGTTTTGAATCAGATAAATAAAATCTTCCATTTTGTGCATGAAATTTGATTCTTATCTCTGTTGAATCTGTGATCGCCTTCATTCTCTCCCAAATACAAGCACTACATCCATGTTAATTCAAATTCTAAGGTTTGGACGCCTTTCGAGTGAACTCCAGCAGGTTGCTTCTCACTCTGTTTAACGAGCGAACCTTGGTCTCGCTCCTTTGCTTAGCGAACCTCGACATCGCTCCACTTTCAAGCAAACCACAAGTTTTCGTCTTTGTTGCAGTGATTCCAAGGCTAGAACATTTTTAGCAAAATCAAAGTTTGGGACTTATAAACTGAAAACCTTTCATATGATCCACCTTGCTAAAAACTCCTTCTCACTTCGTCATAGAGCGACTCCGAGTCCTCGTTCTGCTTGGCGTGCGATTCTCGGTATCGCATTAGTCTTAAGCGATATTCGTCTATGGTGATTAATTTCTTCAAATTGGTATCAGAGCCTTTGTGCCATCCCATGGAATATTGAAGCATGGCTTCCAAAAACAACTCCTTGTAGTTGCAGATCCTATGGTTCAACGACAAGAACTATGATTACTGGAGCATCCAGATGAAAATTTTGTTTGGGTCTCAGGAGCTTTGGGACTTGGTCGAGAGTGGATATGCATAACCGGTAGATGCAGCAGCATTGGCCGCACTCTCCCAAGCAGATAAAGACTTGTTAAAGGAAAACCGAAAGAAGGACCAGAAGGCACTATTCTACATCATGTAGGCAGTCGAGGAGACTATTTTCTCATGGATTGCAACAACAACCAAGGCAAAGCAAGCTTGGGAAATTTTAGCCAGCTCTTATCAGGGGACCAACAAGGTGAAGTTAGTGAAGCTGCAAATGTTAAGGAGGGAGTTTGAGAACCTGCATATGAGCAAGTCAGAGTCCATGAGCGACTTCTTCACCCGAACAACGGACATCATCAACCAGATGTGGTTGAATGGAGAGATTGTGCAAAACCAGAGAATTGTGGAGAAGATTTTGAGAAGCCTACCCGTAAAGTTTGACTCAATCGTGATAGCAATTGAGGAATCGAGGGATTTGACAACCCTCTCGGTAGATGAGCTCATGGGTTCCTTGCAAACGCATGAGCAGAGGCTGAGCCACTCAACTCAGTCCTCATTGGAGCAGGCGTTCAAGGTGCAAGTCTCATTTTGAGACAGTAGCAGAGGAGAATCCCACCAAGGTGCCTCTAGTTCTCAAGGAGGAAGAGGCAGAGGCAAGCGTGGGAAAGGCAACAAGCAAGGAGGAAGGTCAAACTGCAATGATGGAGAGACCAACTACAACTTCCATCAAGCAAGGAGGAAGAGGCAGTGGCAAAAATCAGCAAGGAGGATCTAATCAGAAGAAGGACAAATCAAAGATCCAATGCTATTACTACAAGAAGTTTGGCCACTACATCTTCGAGTGCAGAAATAATATGGCCAAGGATAACCAACAACAAGTGCATTACACAGATGAAGTTGGAAATAGAGATGCCTGTGGAAATATGTTGTTGACGTGTAGTATTGAGGAGGAGAGCCAGAAGAATGTCTGGTATCTCGATAGTGGGTGCAACAACCACATGACTGGGAACAAAGAGATGTTCTCACAACTGGATGAAATAGTCCAATCTAAGGTGAAAATGGGGAACAACAACAAAGTTCCTGTGATGGGGAAAGGAAAAATTCTCATCCGCACCAAGAACGATGAAAGGAAGCAGATCTGTGATGTGTACTATGTGCCTGGGTTGAAACACAATTTGTTGAGCGTTGGACAGCTTGTGCAGAAGGGGCACACTATTCAATTTAAAGATGGAGTCTGCACCATCAGAGACAGAGAGCATGGGTAGATTGCAACGGTGTCCATGATGAAGAACAAAATGTTTCCATTGCAGATTCAGAATGAATCTCTGATGTCTCTTAGTGTAGTTGTGAAGGATGCTACCTGGTTGTGGCATCTCAGATTCGGTCACCTGAGTTTTAGTGGCCTGAAATTGCTGCACAAGAAGCAGATGGTGAAGGGTTTACCCCTTATTGAGCAACCAAATTAGGTTTGTGAGGATTGCTTAGTCGACAAGAAGCACAGGGATGCGTTCCCTGCAGGACAGTCTTGGAGGGCTTCACAACCATTGGAGTTGGTGCACTCAGACATTTGCGGTCCAATGCAGACCAACACTTTTACCGATAATAAATACTTCTTGACCTTCATTGATGACTTCAGCCGAAGGACATGGGTTTATCCCATCAAGCAGAAGTCAGAAGCATTTTCAAAATTCAAGGAGTTCAAGGCTCTGGTTGAGAAATAGAGTGGATACTTTGTGAAGACTCTTAGGATAGATGGTGGAGGTGAATATATCTCCAATGAATTCCAAAATTTCTGCAAGGCAACATGGAATTCGTAGATAGCTTACTACCAGATACACACCACAATAGAATGATGTAGCTAAGAGGAAGAACATAACGATTATGGAGATGGCACGTAGTATGCTAAAGGCGAAAGGATTGCCACATGAGTTCTGGGCAGAAGTTGTAGCTTGTGCAGTCTATCTGCTGAACAAATGTCCCACCAAGAGTGTGAAGGACAAGATTCCTTAGGAGGCCTAGAGCAATCAGAAGTCGAGTGTGGCTCATTTGAGAGTTTTCGGGTGCATAGCATATGCACATGTTCCAGATGAGAAGAGGCAGAAGCTAGATGACAAAGCAGAGAAGTGTATCTTCACAGGGTACAATGAACAAGCGAAGGCATATAGGTTGTATAATCCTGTGATGAAGAAGCTTGTCATCAACCGAGATGTGAAGTTCCTCGAGGATGAAGCCTAGAACTAGAAATCAAAGACTGGTCAGCCAGAGCCAACAATTATTGAGTCTATGGACTTGGAGGAAAATAGTGTACAACCACCTGTAGCTTCAAGCAGCAATAGTGGTGCCAGCAACAACACATCCTCACCATCTCGATCACCTCCACTTGCAAGCAGGATCCCCAACTTGAGGACACCCACGAAGATGAGGAGCTTGCAAGACATCTATGAGGTAACCCGAAATCAAGAAGATGAAGAATATTCTGACTTTGCTTTATTTTTTGAGTGTGATCCAATTTCGTTTGAAGAAGCAAGTTAGAATCAAAAATGGGTGAAGGTAATGGATGAGGAGATAGAGGCCATAGAGAAGAACGAGACATGGCAGTTGATGGATCTCCCAATAGGGAAGAAGACCATTGGGGTCAAATGGGTATACAAAACGAAGTTTAATGCCCAAGGAGAAGTTGATCGGCATAAGGCCAGATTGGTGGCAAAAGGCTACAAGCAGAAGTCAGGGATTGACTACCATGAGGTGTATGCACCTGTAGCCCGACTTGACACAGTCAGGATGATCCTGGCATTGGCAGCTTAGAAGGGTTGGAGTGTGTATCAGATGGATGTCAAGTCCACCTTCCTGAATGGAGTGTTGGAAGAGGAGGTCTACATAGACCAACCACTAGGCTATGAACTGGAAGGACATGAAGGCAAGGTCCTAAAATTGAAGAAGGCCCTATATGGGTTGAAGCAAGCACCCAGGGCATGGTATAGCTGGATTGATGGCTATTTTTAAGAGAATGGGTTCATCAAATGCCCATATGAGCACACCCTGTACCTGAAGACAAATGTAGAAGGGGGCATGATACTCATCTGCTTGTATGTGGATGATCTGATATATACTAGCAATAGTGATGTATTGTTTGACCAGTTCAGAACAACCATGAAGAAGGAGTTCGAGATGACGGACTTAGGGCTGATGAAGTACTTTCTTGGCATTGAAGTTGACCAATCAATAGATGGCATCTTCATTTCTCAAGGCAAGTATGCGAAGGATGTCCTGAAGCGGTTCAAGATGGAGGACAACAAACCTGCCATCACACCTATTGCCATAGGTCTAAAGCTGAGCAAGTTGGATTCCAGCAGGAATGTTGATCCAACTTTGTACAAGAGGCTAGTTGGCAGTCTCATGTATTTGACTACAACTCGACCCAATTTGATGTTTGGAGTTAGCTTGATTAGCATATTTATGGAGACTCGAAGGACACGCACTGGCAAGTAGGCAAAAGGATCTTACGCTATGTCAATGGGACAAGGAACCATGGAATTTTCTATGCCAGAAAAGACCAGCTGGAACTGGTGGGCTACATAGATAGTGATTGGGATGGCAACACTGATGATCGAAAGAGCACTTTCGACTATGCTTTCCATCTTGGTTTGGGAGCAGTTTCATGGTCATCCAAGAAGCAACCGATAGTTGCGTTGTCCACTACTAAGGCAGAGTATGTTGTCGCCACGTCAACCGCATGCCAGGCAGTATGGCTGCGAAGAATATTGGGTGAGTTGAATCATCCACCGAAAGGGGTGACAACCATTTTTTGTGACAACAATTCCGCCATAGCACTGTCGAAGGATCCAGTGTTTCATGGTCGGACGAAGCACATTGACATCCGATATCATTTCATCAAGGAGTTGGTGAAATTTAACGAAGTTCAGTTACTGTTTTGCAGGTCCAAGGAGTAGGTAGCTGATATTTTCACAAAACCTTTGAAGGAGGACTTCAATAGGCTGTGAGAAAAGTTGGGCATCAAAGTCTTTGTGAAATCAGGTTTAAAGGAGGGTGTTAGAAAATTAAACCTGATTTGACACTAGTCAGACTGTACCGCCGCACTTCTGATCGTCGTAATTTTGCACGTGCGGGTAGTTGAGTTTTTCCTGCCCTTGTCCTCTAAGCCCCACTATTAAAACTGGTACAATCGGTTTTTTGCGTCTGGAAGAATACATCAGCAGAAGGAGAGCAGAATCGATAGTAGAAGGAGAAATCGTAGCAGCAACTTATGATATTATCTGCTTTCTGTTAACTTCTGATAAATAAAATCTTCCATTTTGTGCATGAAATTTGACTCTTATCTCTGTTGAATCCGTGATCGCCTTCATTCTCTCTCAAATGCAAGCACTGCATCCATGTTAATTCAAAGTCTGAACTCCAGTGGGTTGCTTCTTGCTCTGTTTGACGAGCGAACCTTGGTCTCGCTCCTTTGCTTAGCAAACCTCAGCATAGCTCCACTTTCAAGCGAACCACAAGTTTCCCTCTTTGTCGCAACGATTCCAAGGCTGAAACATTTTTAGCAAAGTCAAAGTTTGGGACTTATATGAAGGAAGTTGAAATTAACCAAAAAAATTTAGGATCTTGAAAACAACCTTGTTACAGGCAAGAACACACGCAGGCGAAGGCAAAAAACAAACAGAGTGATTATATTAAAACAGGGGATGGGAACAAAACAAGGGAAGTGGCTCTGCTGAGCCTACAAGACCACGAAGGGTCATCCAAATGCTCTGCTGAGCAATACAAGACCACGAAGGGCCATATGCGGAATACACCGCCAGAATTGCAGCATACGCTGCCAAAAGCGAACCTGGGGCTGCTGCCCAGATTGCAGAATAAGGGCCCAAAGCTTGCATTTATAGAATGCAGAGGAGCTCAGGCTGGCTTGGCAGGAATCTCGAGGCCAGCTGGAAACTTACGGAGCTCACCTATTGCATTAACTCAGCCCATGCTTCTACTACCAGATGACCAGATGACAGGACGTTCTAGCGGCGAAGACGCATGCGAAATTTAGATTAATTTATATTTTCCAACATCCCCCCTTAATCTAAATTCCATCTAACACAGTAAATTAAAAAAATAAGCTTCGGCATTCTCCAATGCAAGGTTTCTACTTCGGTGATTTCCTTTGCGGAGCAGCTCAAACTTCTGAAGTAGTTTTACTTCGGCAAAAAACTCTTGCGAAGCAGCGCAAACTTTCGAAGCAGTTTCACTTCGGCAAAAACTCTTGCGAAGCAGCTCAAACTTTCGAAGCAGTTTCACTTCGACAAAAACTCTTGCGAAGCAGCCGCTTCACTGACCAAATCTCCGAAGAACTCATCTGACCATTAAAACCTTGCAAAGCTTCCCTCTTTGCCACTTCGCAATTCCTTTCAGCGAAGCTTCTACTTCGCTGGTTGTTGCAGCGAAGCTCCACGCAGACTATCGAATCACACCAAATCTTTCCCAAACTGTGCGAAGCATTTTTAAATGACGGGAATTTTATTCCAACAAATTAGTATGCCTCACGGCCCCACAAGCAAAGAAAATAGACGGTGGCCGTGAGAAGCAGTCGTTTTCTCTATCCCTCCAAATCTGGACTGGGTCAATGTCATGACCTACGATTTTCACGGCAGCTGGGAACCCAACCGAACCGGCGCTCACGCGGCCCTCTACTACCCAAAATCGAAATCGAGCACCAGCTTCGGACTGCAGTCGTGGCTGGACGCCGGCATGTCTCCCAAGAAAGTGGTGATGGGAATGCCCATGTACGGACATTCCTAGAAACTTACAAGCAAATCACAGGTGGGGATCGGAGCGCCTGATAACGACGGAGTGCCCGATTAAGGGGGGATGTTGGAAAATATAAATTAATCTAAATTCTGCTTGCGTCTTCGTCACTGGAACGTCCTGTCATCTCGTCATCTAGCAGTAGAAGCATGGGCTGAGTTAACGCAGTAGGTGAGCTCCGTAATCTTTCAGCTGGCCTCGAGATTCCCGCCAAGCCAACCTGAGCTCCTATGCATTCTATAAATGCAAGCTTCGGGCCCTTATTCTGCAATCTGGGCAGCAACCCCAGGTTCGCTTTTGGCAGTGTATGCTGCAATTCTGGGGATGTATTCCGCATATGGTCCTTTGTGGTCTTGTATTGCTCAACAGAGCATTTAGATGACCCTTCGTGGTCTTGTAGGCTCAACAGAGCCACTTCCTTTGTTTTGTTCCCCATCCCCTATTATAATATAATCGCTTTGATCATGACGAAAGTTGAAATTAACCAAACAAATTTAGGATCTTGAAGACAACCTTGTTACAGGCAAGAACACACGCAGGTGGAGGCAAAAAACAAACAGAGTGATTATATTAAAACAGGGGATGGGAACAAAACAAGGGAAGTGGCTCTGCTGAGCCTACAAGACCACGAAGGGTCATCCAAATGCTCTGCTGAGCAATACAAGACCACGAAGGACCATATGCAGAATACACCGCCAAAATTGCAGCATACGCTGCCAAAAGTGAACCTGGGGCTGCTGCCCAGATTGCAGAATAAGGGCCCGAAGCTTGCATTTATAGAATGCAGAGGAGCTCAGGCTGGCTTGGCGGGAATCTCGAGGCCAGCTGGAAACTTACGGAGCTCACCTACTGCATTAACTCAGCCCATGCTTCTACTGCCAGATGACCAGATGACAGGACGTTCCAGCGACGAAGACGCATGCGGAATTTAGATTAATTTATATTTTCCAACATTATAAACTGAAAACCTTTCATAAGCTCCGCCTCGCTCAAAACTCGTTCTCGCTCCGCCATCGAACGACTCCGAGTCCTGCTCTAGCTAGCGAGCGACTCCGAGTCTCGCTCAAGCTAGCTAGCGAGCGACTCCTATTCTCCGGCGGATTCAAACACTCTGCCCTTCCTCGGTCCGCTTGGCGTGCGATTCCCGGTATGGCATCAGTCCTGAGCGATATTCGTCTACGGCGATTAATTTCTTCAGAATCACCAGCGCAACCAAGTGTTTCAAGGTTATCTAAAACTGTTGTAGAAAGTAAAGCTACCCCTCCAAAGGTGGAAGCTTGAAGGATGTGGCAAGAGGCTGGCCTTTCGTTTTCTCAGATTGCTGTAAGACCATTTAAGAAAATGTCTTTTCACAAAACTGTTTTTGTAGATTTTTTAATGTTTTGACATCATTATTTGGGTGCATGTTCTTTAACTGACATACTGTCAAAGTTATCTTTTCCTTGATAATTTAAAAAATTTATATCTTTAATATTTTTCTAAAATTTGATTATTAATTTCTTAATGTATGCACATGCTTTCCCAGCTAACTGTTATTTGTTTCGAACTTACCTGAAAGGCCTGCTCCAATTAAAGAATCCACAGTCGTGATTATATACTTGAAGTTGCAAGGGTAGGATATGAGATCGATTGGAAACGCTTTTGTCAAGAAACTGGGTTAACTCAAAAAATTTCAAAAGAAATTCAAGTTTGAATTAAAAAGGCAGTTCCAAGGAAAAGTTGAAGCCTATGAAAGAACAAGTACTAGAATATGTAAGTTCCTCGTCTCTTTTGATATTTTTCTCTGTGGTGTATTGGGTCAGGCTTTTAGGAATCATTCAGCTCTTCTGATTGTAAGATTGTCTGGTTTCTGTTAAGTTTGATATCGAATCTGTATTTCTCCATTGCCTTATTGCCACTATATTGATTATCTGTAGGTCTATGAAACACTATATGTTAGTCTTTTATAAGCGGCTTAACAAATCAAATTCAGTAAGATTTATATCCAGCGTCTTAGCTATGCATATTAGGTTTTTGAGTGTTTGGCATTATTCTCAACATCTATCTGCTGCTGATTGTTGTAGCAGCATCATATGCATCCAAAGAACCTTGTTTGACGGATTTTACTTCTTTTCGTGCATTTTGATGCAATACATTCACACATCTAGATATAGAATCTAGAAATGTTAAGTCCTCGGTGAATCTATTCAATTCCATTGCATTTTTAACTGACCAAATATAGAAGACCCTTTGTATTAATGTTGACAGAATTATGGAGATTAAGGTGTACTAGATATTCTTCAATTATGAAGAAACACTCACAGACGTGTCTACCATAAGTTCTATTTATTTATAGGGATCGTCACGATACAAATGCTTGATTTTCATTCTTTTCATCCTTAAGTGTTCAAATAAATTGACCATATTCGTTGTTAGTGGAACTTCCTTGCTTTTCCAAACATCTTCACTAGTTGTTTGTCCATTGGAGCTCCTGGCTTGTGTATGTTCCTATGCTCTTGTGATCTTTATGGATGCATAAGTTAGTTTCTATGACCTTTGTATTGCAGTCTTTGTTCTCAAGGCTGTTGCTTCCATCAGTTTTTATGACCTCTATATTGCAGTCTTGGAGCTACTGGCTTGTGTATGTTCTCAAGGCTGTTGCTTCCATCAGTTTTTATGACCTCTGTATTGCAGTGTTGGAGCTACTGGCTTGTGTATGTTCCTATGCTCTTGTGATCTTTATGGATGCACAAGTTAGTTTTTATGACCTCTGTATTGCAGTCTTTGTTCTCAAGGCTGTTGCTTCCATCAGTTTTTATGGCCTCTGTATTGCAGTCTTGGCTCTCAAAGCTGTTGCTTCCATCAAGTTTTTCTTCTAGACTACACATTATTAAGCTCGTGGAAATGATTGCAATTTACTGTGTGCACCAAACTTCAGCATCTAAAGTGTATTGACTGCTATGATCTTTCATAATGTCTTTCCAGTATCAACTAATATTCAGAATTTTGTCATTTCTGATTCTAATTGCATAAGTTATTTTAGTACTAAATACTATTGCTCTGAAATAAAAATTTCATTAACAAGAAGGAGGAGGTTTGTGTCAGACTTAATCAAGTGTGTTACGTGATTAGAACCAAGCAACAGAAAAAAAAAGTGAAGATTGAGGTATCTTTCAGGATAGAAATATAATTTGTTCTTGTCTTCATAGGCACCAGTCAATAAAATACTTGTTGCCTGTATGTGTCTCTTTTGATGGCCTGCCCCTTGTTTACACTTTCTAAGATATATGTGCCTTCTTATGGTGTTTTCCTTGGTAAATTTTAATAGAGATATTGTGTGATCAGGTAAGCTATACACATATCAAGTCTTTCTTAAATATGGAAGATATTGGTTTATCTATTGATGAGATTGTAGCACTGCAACCATCAGAAGATGAGGATGTGAGTCACTCAAATGATTCTCTCTTGGGATTGGAAGTTGGTTCTGAAAGTGCAACACCATGTATAAAAGAGGACGGTCTGGTTCAAGCAGCAAGTCCTTCAAAGGAAGATTCTTTTGCAAAACCTCAATGGCTTACATGTAATAGAAAAACAACCTTCCACAGATGAAAAGGAGAAGTTAAAGACACATTCTCTGCTTCTGAATCCTCTACCAAGAGACATTGTTCTGATTCTGGCTGGAAATCTCGGTTAAATGTCCAGCCTTTGGAGCTGAGAGAAGATAGTTTGATACCTTGTCTTAGTATGTGTGGCGGGGTAAGGATTTACATTGGTTGCAACATGTTATATCTTGTTTCATTAGATTTATTTAACATTCCTGTTTTACAATGCGTTAGACATGTTCCTTTTTGTTATTATATGATAGAGTCCATACTTGGCATTGTAAACTTGCAGGCTTCAGTATCCCATAGCTCGTAGCATTTTCCTGCATCTAGTGGGGATTCTATTTCTGAGCTGCTGTCACAAGTCGAGGGTGAATTTTTAATCTATCAAAAGATTGGTGTTTACAAAGTCATGTAATTAGTCTTCTTTCCACCCATACTCTGGCTATATAATACTGTTCATTTTATGTTTCTAATTGTTCTATAACTTTTTATCTTCATACTAATTCAGTCAATGTTTCAAATCTGTATATATCTTTCCTGTTGTCACCAATCTGTTCTACACAAACATGAGCTCATCCTGTGGAAATGTTTTGGAATTTTGATGAACATGTTTATATCATCCAGTGGGTAGTGGTTTGTGCTAAAATCACTGCATGGTTTTTGTAAAATTAGGATGGGCTTCCTGTATGAATATAGGTTCCTATTTGAAAGCACAATAATCCTATGCTAAAAGAAAATGGAATTTGTTCAATCTTAGATGTCAGTTTTACGTAGCTGTAGTCATTTTTAATAAAACTAAATACATAAATTTTATTTTACGTGTTCATGATGTATTTTTTATTGTTTACTGTTTTCCCTTCATTTTTCAAGGGAATCCCTTGATTTCTTAAATGAATCTTACCCATTCCAGAGTAATCCTACCCATGGTAGATTTTACTTTTCTTTTTTTTCCTTTTTCAAAACATTCTTGTTTAAAGGGTTTTAGTTGTTCGACATGTATCCTTACATGGCTAACACAATCTTCCATTTTGTGCTTCAAAATGCCTCTTGAAGTGCTTGGAAATTGCTTCTAATTGGAGGAAAATATTTTTCCCCGCTTTTAGGTTGGTTTGGTTTTGGATGATCTTGAAATCCTCCTTCAGATGGACCTTCTTTTGTCTTGTTGGTCCCACATGCTTAAATGTGTTTTGTACATGCTTTAGATGATTTGTAAATTTTTTAGTTAATCGCTTTAATACTTCATGTGATCCTCTTACACTATATGTGGTCTCTATGCTACTTTCATGTGTTGATTTCCAACATTACAGGGTCTATGATTTATTTCTTTTTGTTTAGCCATTAATGAAAAGCATGACAAGTTGCTTGCTTGCAATGATTATATAATTTATTAAGGTATAATCTACCTTCGTTGAATGTGCAACTTAGACTAATATTGTAAATCTACTTCATCCTTTGTGGAGCTTGGGTTTGACATTATCATTGTAGCCTCATGCCTTCTTAAAAGGACTTGCATATAAGCACTTTATTTGATTGCAAACCTTCCTCCATTGTTGAGGCAAGATCAGTTTATGCTCAATCCTCATATAATGACCCTCTATTACGATTATTGATTGTAGATGAAGAGATGATTTACACTTTTTTTTAATGTGATATTGTTAATGATTGTTGTGTATGTAAGACCAAGTGCATTCCTTTGATGAAAAAAAATAAGTGGGAGATAATGATCCACCCATAAATACATTGAAGCTGACAAAAGTTGCATATCATGTAAAACATCATAAATGAATTGCATTATGAAAATGCTTTGTTTGAAAATATGGTTGTTGTTTGAATAATTTTCTATGAGAATGAAAATACCTTGAGCATGGGAGCCAGCTCTATTAAATTGAGAATGGGAGCCAACTCTATTAAACCACTTGGTAAACCGAAGATTATGTGTATGCCTATTGTTGAATTGTAATAAAATAGGATTTTTTTTTAATTTTAAATGGTGGAATTGGTAGCCGTTATGATGATTTGGGCATTTTATGGTAATCACAGTATTTTACGTTGTCCGTCTTGAAAGTCGCCACACGCAGTACTCGCACAGTCCGTCCCGAAAGTTGCCACACAGTACTCGCACAGTCCGTCCTTATAACCACCATGCCATAATCATTTTAAACCTTTTATGCTAAAAGCTCCAAGAAAGGGACAAGCGTTTAATCCGATGAGACCTGAGATTTGAACCTTAGACCTCCGCCTCCTTACCAGTTTGGAAGAACCAACTGGTCTACACCTTGGACCTAAAATAAGATTGTTGTTAGAATTTATTGTTAGAATTTAAATAAAAATTTATTATTAAATTAATCGAAATTCAAAATGAAACATAAAAAGGGCATAGGGGATATTGTAGATATTCCAAGTGGAAGGACTGCGTGTAAATGTTATGATCGAATTTCTATAACTTCCCCCGACATTTCCCAACGAATAGGGAGGAAATTTGTTGGAGGAGTGGTGGCGGGGGAAAATCATTTTATCATCCTGTATTTGCATGTGGATGGGCATCGAGTTCTGGGGAGATCGAACAAAAACAAAATCCTGCACTTTGCTGTATGCTATTTGAAAGCTTGCTGGTTGGAAAAGGGAACAAAAATTCAATTGTGGTAATCGAAAGTTACAGGTCGGGTTTCTTTTCATTTTCTGGTTGCTTTGATGCTATTAAAGAAAGGAAAAGTTCTGAATGTTCTTTTAGTTAATGAAGAACCTCATCTGCATGTTGGAAGCAATTGGATGCCATGGTTATATAGATAGGCTGGTTGAAATGTGCATATTTTGGCTTCTATTCCTACTTGTATGTTGTTACTGAACATTACAATATTTGCAATGAAGCTCGTTGTGAACTGATTGACCTTCGAATTGCTATTTCATGTATGCTGTATCTTAAAAGCAAAGAAACATGAAAGCTTGATTGGTGTGATTTTTCTTAATTTAGTGTAGTAAACGGAACCAATTGAAACGATATTAGTGTGATTTTTCTTAATTTAGTGTAGTAACCGGAACCACTATGTTACGACAAGCTACAACCGCTTGTGTATTTTCCAATCTGTTGTGTGTTTAGTTCAATGAAACTTGACTGGGTAATATGTTGCTTTTGTTAGCGTACTGTACTGTCATTGTCTGTATTAGGCCTCGTACACGCAGTATGACTCAAAAGGAGAAAGAAGCCAAAGAAACTGGTGAGGTTGATGATCTTTGTCAATCTTTTGAGGAACTTTCTGTGACTCCAAGTACAAAAGTAGAGGATATGGATATTGATGATGACAGGGCATTCATGTCTACCATAGATAGTCTTGAACCTGCATCAGTGCAAGATGCTCTCAGTGAGCCTCAGTGGAAGGCCGCTATGGATACAGAGTATGAGTCTCTGATGAAAAATAAAACTTGGAAGCTTGTTGATCTGCCGCATGGAAAGAAGCCCATTGGCTGCAAATGGGTATATAAAGTCAAGTACAAGGCAGATGGAACAATTGATAAGCATAAGGCCCGTCTTGTTGCAAAGGGCTATGCTCAAAAGGAAGGCATCGACTATGAAGAAACTTTTGCACCCTATCGCTCGGATGACCACAATTCGGGTTATGTGTGCTATGGCAGCACAATATGGGTGGAAAGTTCACCAGATGGATGTCAAAAGTGCCTTTCTTAATGGTGATCTCCAAGAAGAAGTCTATATGACTCAGCATGGGCGAGGAATTGGTGAGCGATTTTAAGCAAAAAAAAAAAAAAAAAAAAATTTTGTGTCGCAGGACGACTGTTAGCTACCGCGGGCTGTCTCGTCTGAACGCAGAATTTTTTTTTTTGCGGCGTAGTGGAGGAGGGAGCACCGCCCCCCGTCGAGCGTCCGTCCGTCCGCCCAACGCACTGCGCGCACAGCCAGCGCGACCGGACTGTGCAGAGGAGCGGACGTCCGTCCGCCGAACGCTCTGCTCGCGGACTTCACGCGACGGCAGCGCATCCGCGGGGAGGCGGACTGTCGCGCTGCCTACCGACGTTCGTCAGCGCGCGGACTGTCGCGCCACGGACGCGACAGAGCCGACGGCGTCGCAGCGCGCGGACTGTCGCGCCACGAACGCGACGTCAGCATGCGCTGACTGTCGACTGTCGCGCCACGGACGCGACAGAGCCGACGTCGCGCGCGCGACAGGAAGGGAGACCCCCTTCCCCCCCCGCCCGTCCGCGGGGGAATTTAAATTTAAATTCCCCGCCCGGGCCGAAGGGGCGCTGAGGCGCGGGGAAAAGAAAAAAAAAAAAAAGGGAGGCCCCCCTGACGAATTTTTTTTTTTTTTTAAAAAAAAGAAAAAAACACAGCGCGCGCGTCTCGAACGCAGCGTGAATTTTTTTTCGAAAAAAAATAAGAGCGCCGAGAAGCAGCAAAAGCCGGACGGAGCAGGAACCGGAGGCCGCAGCAGAGGAGGAGGACCATTCGGGGTTGAAAAGGGAGAAGCTCAATTGATCCTTTCGGATCAGCCCGCTGGCTCACGTGGTCGTGAGCCGTGCGGTTAAGGCTCAGGGAGCCTGCAGGTCGGGGGTTCAAATCCCGCCGACTTCCCCCCCAAGGTATAAATTTTTTTTCTAAAGTCATTTTTTAATTATTATTTTTTTAATTAAAATTTTTAATTTTAATTTTTTTTTAATATAGTTTTTTAACTTTTATAAGTTTAAAAACTATAGAAATTAAGATTATTTATTTTAATTTTATATTTATAATAATTATTAAAATGTTTTGTTAAAGAAAGCTTTTTTAAGGGGGGATATTTTTTTTCAAAAAATCAAAGGGGGATAGTGAGTAATTTTTCGAAAAATAGCAATTTGGCAAATTGTAAAAGGTGCATTTTCGACTGTGATCGACACCTTGTGGGTTATTCTTGTGGGAAATTTTTTTGTTGTATGTTGCATATTTCATTTTTGCACTATAACATTAAAAATTAAAATCAAACACTCCCTAAGTCCCCGGAATATAAAACCCATCTGTGCAATTTATTGCACCGCAGCGTTCGGTAAAAACGGTACCTCTGGCCCACACTTACAGGTAAAGTTGTCGTGCTTTGGGCTACTGTATCTATCGCCTAATATAGCTGCAACAACAATGTCTGAGCTTGTTCTCTATAAATCGTCGGGGAGGAATAAGTACGCCATTTTTGCATTTTTTACTCCATCCACTACCCTTTATCGCACTTGTGTTTAGGCGTAAATCCTGACGAAGATTCTTCATAGTGTTTAGGGGAAGTTACGCCCCACGCATGAGAAGAATCTTCTATGGTAGGTGCCATCAACAAGGCGATTCCCTTTCAGTACCGCTTATGTTCCACGTATCGTATGATCTCTAAAAATCACCTATAGTCTCCCTCACGTAAGGGTGGGTGATTTTTGTTGATCTTTCTAGATACCTATAGTTTCCCTCACGTAAGGGCGGGTATTTTGTACGGTATATTGGCCTAGCAAAAGGTATATCGAAAGGGGGACCAATTGGTGATATAAGGAACCTTCACTATGGCCGTTGTTGCAAAGTTGATGACTGATCCACATCAGTTATTGAAAGGTCCAAATTTACACCATGGAAACATAAGATGAAGGCTATTCTCCAAATGAAAGATTTGTGGGATATTGTTACTGGAGTAGCAACTAGGCCTTCACCAACAGTAGGATCCACAGGTCCTTCGACGAGATCAGATTGCTTTTGACAAGAAATACGAGTAGAGCAAAGGTGCTCATTTTGTTTGCTTGTTTCAGATGAAGTGCAACCTCATATAGCTGATAAAGCAAGTGGTAAAGAGGCATGGGATGCCCTTAGAACCATCTATGAGGGGAAGAATGAATCCACCATTCTTCATCTTCAACAACAACTTCATAACCTGAGTTTGAGACAAGGTGAAACAGTTGAACTCTTTACGTGCAGAGTGTCTGAGTTGAAAGAGAAATTGAGTTCTCTCGGAGATACTGTGGACGAAAAGCTTCTCATTTCACTTGTGATGAGAGCTTTACCTTCTTCATTTGATATGTTGATAACCTCCATCCAGGTGTCTCAACGACAAATTACCTACATCGAGTTGGTCAATCTGCTTCAACAACAGGAGGCACGCCAACTTCACAAGGATGATTCTTCCAATACAGCCCTATACACCAACGAGCGGGGTTCTAGGAAGAAAGGTAATGGGCGAGAAAGGAGGCAACTTTCGGAAAGGAGGAAATTCTCAACAAGATACGAAAGAAAAAGGCAAACAACCTCAACGGAAGAAGAGGTGGTGCAAGATCCGTGAGAAAGACAACTATGACACCAACAGGTGTTGGCATAAGAACAAGCGAAAGGCCAAAACAAACCACAAAATAAGAACAAGCAACCCCGGTGAATGTTCTCTGTTGAAGAATTTGACTCAGATTCCGAATGGGCACACAAGGTGCTCATGACTACCGCAGATTCCACTCGGAGGGATCCTATTTGGTATGACGATTCTGGAGCTAGCAAACATATGACTGGCGACAGATTATGGTTTGAATCATTTGTGGCCAAGGAGGGCAAACCTGTCACCATTGCTGATGATAAAACCTACAGGGTTCAGGGAGAGGGTACAGTTTCAGTCACTCTTCCTGATGGCAAGTGTCAGATTGACAAAGTTCTCTATGTTCCAGGATTGGCTAACAATTTGTTGTCAGTGACACAAATCCTGGATAGAAATATGGTTGTCAACTTTCGTGTTGAGAATGGAAAGAAGTGTTGTACCATTACCAGGAAGGGTAAGCAGATTGCAACAGCTTCATATAAGCACGACTTATTTGCACTAGATGCTATCTCTACTCCACATGTTGCCATGACTGTCTCTACCAAGGAGGCAACTTCCCTTTGGCACAAGAGATATGGGCATCTAAGTTCTGGCTACTTACTTGAGCTCAGCAAGTATGAGATGGTAAAGGGTCTTCCTTCCCTTTCAGCCACATTGCCAGTGTGCTCTGACTGCTTGGCAGGAAAGCAGCATAGAGTACCATTTGAGAAGAGCTCTACAAGAGCACGAAAACCTCTGGAGTTAATTCATACCGATCTGTGCGGTCCTTTCACACCCCAAAGTTGTGGAGGGAAGAGGTATTTTCAGTTATTCGTAGATGACTACTCACGAAAGATGTGGGTTTTCTTTCTCCAACTGAAATCTGAAGCTTTCGCATTCTTCCAGCAGTTCAAGAAATCCGTTGAGGAGTCAGGAGCTTCTATTAAAACTCTTCGCTCATATCGAGGGGGAGAGTTTACCTCTAATGAATTTTTTGCATTCCTAGATAAGCATGGGATCAAGAGACAGTTAACAACTGCCTATACTCCTCGACAGAAATGGAGTTGCTGAGAGAAGAAACCGTTCTATCATGGAAATGGTTCGTTGTATGCTCACAGGAGCTACTCTTAGGCAACAATATTGGGCAGAAGCTGTCACCACTGCAGTGTATCTGTTGAATAGGGCTCCCACAAAGGCCCTAAAAGGAATGACTCCACAGGAAGCATGGAGTGGTCGAAAACCCTCCATATCTCATCTACGTATTTTCGGGTGTCAAGCTTTCATGCACATATCGAAAGAGAAAAGGAAGAAGCTAGATGAGAAAACACTGAGATGTATTTTTTTTGGTTATTTTGAGCACTCTAAAGGATATCGGTTGATAGATCCTTTGACCAAGAAAATTCATATCAGCAGAGATGTTGTCTTTGATGAAGCTTTCACATCACAGAGCACATCTACAGTACACCAAGATATTGTGGAACCTAAGGAAGAGAATATTCCTTCGTCAGCACAGACAGGAGGTCCTTCTACATCTTCTTCACCACCATCAAAGAAGAATCCTAAATGGTGTACAAATACAATCAGAGATGCAAATTTATCCACTCCTCCCAATTTGAATTTGGATAGACCTCATACACGCAGTATGGCTCAAAAGGAGAAAGAAGCCAAAGAAACTGGTGAGGTTGATGATCTTTGTCAATCTTTTGAGGAACTTTCTGTGACTCCAAGTACGTAAGTAGAGGATATGGATATTGATGATGACAGGGCATTCATGTCTACCATAGATAGTCTTGAACTCGCATCAGTGCAAGATGCTCTCGGTGAGCCTCAGTGGAAGGCCGCTATGGATACAGAGTATGAGTCTCTGATGAAAAATAAAACTTGGAAGCTTGTTGATCTTCCGCATGGAAAGAAGCCCATTGGCTGCAAATGGGTATATAAAGTCAAGTACAAGGCAGATGGAAC
Organism: Wollemia nobilis; assembly: GCA_028583015.1. Lineage (NCBI taxonomy): Eukaryota > Viridiplantae > Streptophyta > Pinopsida > Araucariales > Araucariaceae > Wollemia > Wollemia nobilis. The sequence goes on from JAQPPZ010003618.1 coordinate 707,572, forward strand.
AATTGATAAGCATAAGGCCCGTCTTGTTGCAAAGGGCTATGCTCAAAAGGAAGGCATCGACTATGAAGAAACTTTTGCACCTACTGCTCGGATGACCACAATTCGGGTTATGTGTGCTATGGCAGCACAATATGGGTGGAAAGTTCACCAGATGGATGTCAAAAGTGCCTTTCTTAATGGTGATCTCCAAGAAGAAGTCTATATGACTCAGCTCGAAGGATTTGAAGTGGAAGGCCAAAAGCGGAAAGTTTGCAAATTGGTCAAATCCTTGTATGGTCCGAAACAAGCTCCTCGAGCTTGGTATATAAAAATGGACAATCACCTTATGCAGCATGGATTTAAGAGATGTCCGTCGGATGCAAACCTCTATTTCAAGAAACAGGGTTCTGAGATAGTGTTGCTTGTACTCTATGTGGATGATCTGCTCATTACAGGGAGTTTAGAAACTATGATCTCTACTGTCAAAAGAAACTTGTGCAAATCTTTTGAGATGATAGATCTCGGACTTCTCCTTTACTGTCTTGGTTTGGAATTCAGCCAGAAGGAGCACTCCATCAAAGTGTCTCAGAAAAAGTATGCCAAGACATTGCTGGATAAATATCGCATGATCGATCGCAAGCCAATGGCAACTCCAATGGAGAATGGACTTCGATTATCGCGATATGATGACTCACCTCGGGTAGATGGCACTCTCTATCGACGGTTGATTGGGAGTCTCATATATCCGACCAATACTAGGCCAGATCTCGTTTTGCTGTCAACTATCTTTCGAGGTTCATGCAGGAGCCTAAGACTACTCATTGGAAAGCAGCAAAACGTGTTCTTCACTATGTCCGTGGTACTATGGAATATGGCCTAGAATACAAGAGGAACAACAAATTCTTCTTGCAAGGATACACGGACTCCGACTATGCCGATCATTTGATGATCGCAAGTCAACTTCTGGATACATTTTTCATCTGGGATCCGGTCCTGTCTCTTGGCACAGCAAGAAGCAACAGGTGGTTGCTATCTCATCTACAGAGGCAGAATATCGTGCCGCACGTGAAGCTGTGTGCGAAGTGATATGGTTACGTCGCATTCTGACAAGTATGGGCCATCCGTCAAAATCTCCAATACACTTGTTTTGCGACAATCAGGGTGTTCTGAACCTCGTCAAGAATCCTGTCCATCATGAAAGAACAAAGCACATTGACACACAATGTCATTTCATTCGAGATGAAGTTCCAAAGCACCGAATTCAGCTTCAGCACATTCCCATAGATGCTCAAGTTGCAGACATTTTCACCAAGGCACTTGGACGTGTCAAATTTGAATTGTTTCGCAGCTCACTTTGTATTGCAAAATAATGTAAGGGGATGTTAGTAGTCTAGTATAGCTATTAGTTATTACATTACCCAAATAATGTAATAAAGGGGGATGTTAGCGTACTATACTGTTATTGTCTGTATTAGGCATTTAGCGTACTGTTACAACAGTGTAACAGTTCTTTGTTTACGCCGTTCAGCTTAGTGCTATTCCCGGCACCTGTAATTGTTATTT